>OY728148.1:1931352242-1931977242 GCA_963277665.1 Viscum album
CCCATGGTGGGGTTTGGGTTATTTCAATTTTAAATGATCACAAGGAAACGAATAAATTAAATATTATTCAATTTTATAATAATAATTGTTGAATTTATTAACTTATTGTATTCACAAGTTATTTAGTGAATATAAAAATATATATTTTTTGAATGAATATTTAATAATTAATATACAAGGTTCATCAAATATTTTATGGGAGAGATAAAAGTCATGTTAAGGGATTATTAATTTATTGTGTAACATTATTTTAATCATACAAGTAGGTGATAAATTACTTATGATATTTGTGACACATTATCTATGTCATAAGTGTTGGATGGGGCTTATTTGAAAGGTAAAACTTATTAACGGGTCAAAGTGAAATTTTAATAAGTTTTTAAATACCTATTTAAGGAATAACATTCCAAAATTCAAGTTACCATTCATTACCTTCAATTTGAGAGACTCATTCCCCCCTCTCTCAAGTTCTAGATAGAAAAAGGGAGGTTTGGGGCACCTCAATCCAAGAATGGCCTCCTAGATCATAGTAGTAGTGTTCCCACAATCAGGATGACATAAAAGAACCCTTTTTCTCAGTGATAACACCCATAATATGAATATTTATTAATTTTTTGGAGCATGTGTGGATGATCTAGAGGGTTTCAGCTTCAAATCCTTCAAGCCATGATCACCTATAATGAGAAAAATGTATTTTTGATAAAAATCAAATAAGGTAAGTTTTGATTTTGATTTGAAATTTTGATTTATATTATCATGGTTAATTAAACGACACAAGATATTAAGGTTGTTAATCAGGTGTGGTTTTTTATAGAAATGATGTAATGACATCAATCATAATATAATTTTTTTACTTTTCCCTGCTTCACACGCTTCTATTGCATACCTAGTTAGGTAGTGATTATTTAGAAAGTGAAACTTATTAATGGGAAAATGTATAATTTTAATAAGGTTTGAGCTACCTATATAAGGAATAATGATCCAAAAATTCAAGGTACTGTTCATTCCCTCAAATTTGAGAGTCTCTCTCCCCTCTCTCAAGTTATATAGAGAGAAATGGAGATTTGGGTCACCATGATCCAAGAACGGCCTTCTGGATCATAGTAGTTGTGTTCCTATGATCATGTAAATTATGAATAAAACTTTTTTATCCATTCCATCACATAGATTATGAAGATACATGATAAAAACATTAGAGTGTGTGTAGATGATCTATAGGGGTTTGGATTTAGTTCCTTCATGCAATGATCATTGGCAATTAGTGAGACCTATTTTCGATAAAAATCGAATGAAATTTGATTTAAATATGATTTACAATTTCAATTTATATTTTTCACACTTAATTAATTCACATAGGATCATTGAGTTGTTAACTAGGTATGGTTATGCTGGCAGTGATGTACCGACATTGTTCGCAATGTAAAAATTTTAATTTTCCCAACTTTAAATGTTTCTACTACGCACCTAGTTCCAACAAGTATAATTAGAGAAATAATGTGATTTTTTAATAAAATTTAAAATCTTATTTCTATAAATTCAATTATAGGGTGTCATTATGATCCCAATTATACTGACGGTGCTTCGATCCAAGGTAGGATAATTGATTTATGGCCATATGAAGATCAAAATTTTAATTTTTGGGTTTAAAATTGGAATATATATATATATATATATATATATATTCATGAAGGGTTTTTAGTATGGGAGGAGTCTCCAATGTCGTACAGTAAACACTACTACAGGGAAGGGGATGGTAAGTCTTAATATTAATATAAAATTAAAAAAATAAGCATGTGTAGGTGTGGAAAGGGGGAGACAAACAAAAAAATATTTATTTTAGAAGGTGGCTATGTTTTCTGCACATTTTAAGTGGGCATCCCAATATTTATGGGATAAGTCTAGTTTGAAATTCATTATCTTATTAAAAAAATTATTTTTTCATTTTTTATAAAAACCCATCGGTGGAGCTATGTGCCACCACACCCCTACATGTACCTCGTGTGCCTGTGTGGGGATGTTCCGCACCACTGACCTGATGCACCATCTAGGTTATCCTAACTTGGTCCATGATATGTCATGTCCTACTTGACCCATCTTTTCCTTATATTCTCTATTAGGGGCTATAACCCCTCTTAGGGGTTTAAAAATACTCGGGGATCCCAAAAATAATAAAAAAATCCAAAAATATTATAATTTTTTTTAGTTCAATAAAATTATTTTAGGGTATGTAACAATTGTATTTTTTGAATTAAAATTAGTTTAATTTATTTTAATTTATAATAAATATATTCATGTATAATTATTCACAAATTTAATTTTATTATTAAAGTTTATAGCATGTCGACTGATCATGAGCTTACACCAACCAATGTATTTTCAATGTTTCATTTATTTATTTATTATAAGTTCTTTGTTTGTAATAATTATTTATTAAATGATTATATTTGTATCGTCTCTAACCTCAATTTATGTATAAGGGTCTGTGTCTCCATGAGTGCTCATATTTATATGTATCCGGCATTCTTGAGACCTCCTCACCTTCTTGTTATTATATATGTATAATTAAGAGGATGAATAAAGACACAAATTATGCCAATATTTGGAAAAATACCATATGTTAATTGAACACATTGGATGGGGTGAGTGTTGAAACTAGAGTCATATGTGAATCATGGAGTAACCCCTAGCATCTCGGTTGATCTATCAATTTCTCAATGGGTCAACCATTTGAAAATATGATGATCATATTGTTTATTTATTTATTTATTTGTGCATGGTTTATTATTTTTTATTTGTGAAATTTAGGTGAAATCACATAAAATAATATACATGAATTCATAGATAAAATTAACATGCATGATGACTATTTTCTATTTAAGCATAGATAAGTTTCTAGTGTGATCCCATAGAGAAAGAATGCTAAATAGAAAAATATTTCATTCCCCGTGAAAACTATAAAAAACCTCATGGAAAATATTAAGTCATTAACAACTTTCATCACTTGAATTATAATATAAATGTATGTATGAGGTTATTTTTTACTTGCCTACATAGTGTCATTGATTCCACATGGGTGTGATTATATTATAAATTTTTATAACCCAACTAGCACTACTACGTAGGTATGTAGAACAATAGAAGTATGGGGTTGAACCCATAGGGAAACACTAGAAATGGCCGGTGAACAATAAATTGGAAACTAGTAGTAGTTTCCTCACACAATTATATGTAACACATAGGTTTTTAAATTTACTTTTATTTTGGGTTTGGTCAGGTTCTTGGTTATTTTTCTCAGGAACTGGGTGTGACGGGTTTGAATTTTTGAGGTATTTTTCCTTTGTTTATTCTTAACCTAGTGATTACCCTTTGCTCTCCCATTTGATTTTCAAAAAAATGGATGTTTTTGTTTGGGCAGTCCATGGTGCATGGTTGGAACATGGTCAGTTGTAACTGTGTGCCCTCTCCAAGTAGTCATATGGTAGCAGCAGGTCGAGGCAGTCTCTACTACATGTACAACGCATGACTTTGCACCTCGGCCCATAAACTATGCTATAGGTCAAGGTTGTAGTAGAAGAAACCGCATAACGTCCACATGGTAAATCATACCATGTAGATAAAATATGCGATAGGTGTCCTCCTTGGTATATGCGGTCACACGGTCGCCACACAATTTGGAAAACCGTGCGGACTAACCATTTAGCTTTCCATCTCATTAAAATTAAAGGGTTTATTTTCTCTCTCCTCCCAATTTTAACCCCCTTAACCCCTCATTTATACCCTCCTTTGGGATTTTACACCCTAGGCACACCTCCTACTCCAATCTCCTCCTTGGGGCTTCGATTTTGAGCTGGATTTGGGTGGTCCTTCCTTGATTCATCAGGTAAGTTTCCTCTCTCTCATTCCTTCTCTCAATTTTAGGGTTTCTTTCTTCTTTTATTGGGGTTCCTTTCCTCCAGCGGTTAGGGTTCCAATTTTTAGGGTTCAATATTGAATTTTTGGGTTTTATCATCATGTTTATGGTTTGATCTTTCCTAATTGTGGTGAGGTTTATGTGTGATTGGATAATCATACCAGTTTTAAGGGATTTCTACACCCAATGTAGGTGGTTCCATGCCTTAACATATCTAGATGATTTTATCTTTCTTGCTTGAGTTTATAAATATATACTATGGTTGATTTTTATGGTGCTAATTATGTTTTGGAAATGTTTTTACTTGCATGAATAATGAAACTTCTTTTTCTAAAGGAAATGGTCATGTTTTCATGTGTGCCTTATTATGAAAATTCTTACATGTTTTTATGAATTGTTTGAAGGATGTGACGCATTTTTTCAAGGTAACATGAGGTGTTAATGGATTAAAAATTGGGTTTCTAAAAGGAATGAACTATTTTGGCATGTTACCCTTATTTTGAACTTTTGAGTATGAATTGTGAATTTTTTAAATTATAAAAGATTGTTTTAAAAATGCTATTAGTGTATGTGTGGGTTTTCTAAGGGGCTTGGCCCATTGAATTGGTTGGGTTTAGTTATGTTCTTTATTATGATAATTTCAAAGGAGTTTTCTTGATTTGTTCAAGTGGTTAAAAAGTATTTTTAATGGTTTTGGATTTTTTGAAGTGAAAGATGTTTTGTTTTCAGAAAGTTTGGTATGTTTGGAAATGTTTGTGAAGGTGATAATTTTGTGATATGTGAACATGAACTTGAGCCTAAGGGAATCCCGGGTATTTATGATGGATGACTAGTTATAGTATGATAGATGTCTTGGAAGTGGTTTGTAACAAATTCTTCTAGCAAGATTGATGCTTACAAAACAAACTAAACATTATTATGATGGGAGAACACTAGGTTATGAGGGTGTCCCCTCCTAGTGGCTAATTCATAAGAAAGCTATGACTGTGATTTCTAAGACACCCTTCACCAAGGTACAAGGTTTGAGTGTCCCACATGAGCTATATTGACTCTAGGTACTTACCCATGGTGCTCTCTTGTGACATAATACTTATATGAAATGGTTCCCACTGTCGGTATATGGTGGACCTCATGTTTTTTTATAAATTACTTTTTAAACAAGATGTTTTGAAAATGATTTAATTGAAAGTTCTCCTTTTTATAATGTTTATTTATAAAAGGTTTTCCTTAGAAATATTTCAAAATCCTTTACTTAAATGATCATTTCATATTATCTTTCAAATGTTTTGGCATGGAATCATTTTATTTGGGTGTCATCCTACTGAGATTTGGCTCAAACCCAACATACACCTTTGGTCATATGTAGACCTTTTTGTATGTTTGACTCAGGTTAAGGAAAGTTGTTTCTTGGAGATATGAACAGTTTGGGTTGTTAGTGCTCCACTTGTTGTAGGTATTGGTGGTGGAAGCTTGAGGGTGATGTCCATTATGTTGCATAAAGGTTCTTAGGTCATTTGTGTCCTCTCTTTTTAGTTGTAAAATTTTGTCCTTTGATTAAAATTATAAAATTAAATATGGAAAACAGTTGTTCCATGTTTGGTTGTGCATTTTTAGTTTCATCTTATTTATTTTGGTTTGTTGTTTATAGTTTTAATGTCAGGTGAAATCATTACCATGACTTTTGTTGGTATCTGGGCACTTGTTCCAGCCTGTGGGGATTAAGAACGCCCATATGTCCATGCCACAGACTGTTTTAGGCATTGGTTCAGATGATGACTGTAGAGACCCGAAGCCTAACGTACATGAACATTACATTACTTTTGCGGAATACTTAATACATAACAAAAATATACACACAAGGATCGTAATAGTTTAGTGTCTTTGGAAACTCGGAACGTAATCTTCTAATCCTGGTGAAAGATCTTCAAAATCTCCCACAAAGATCTTCCTTTTTTTTTACCTAAAACCTTTCTTTATATCCTGGGGAAAAGAAAACATAAAAGGGTGAGCTCAAATGCTCAGTAAGGGTAAACAAAAGAAATATCAATCACATAATTTTCATAAGAACATAACATTTTTGGAAATCTTAACCTGCAAAAGAGAGCATAATTTCATAACATGGGATAAATCATAGTAGTGAAAATGAAACCCTTACTTAAAACATTACTCATTGTGGCATACACACATAATCATAGAGAATCATTTCTTGTTAGTCAATACTCATTGCCAAGACTATCTTAGTGGACAAAGTCCCTTTCTGAATCGAGTAATCCTCGTTTCAGTCCTGTTTCACTGAATCGGTATAACCTACCATTCCAGCCATGTCTATCTCATGAGATATGAAATCTTTACCCAATGCATTGGAGGGAGATATAGGTCCCACCCATCTCTTAATGAATCCTTTCTTATGTGTGCCACAAAATCATAAATCATACATCATTGCATAACCCATGTAATAAAAATGGGATTCTTAAACAACATGACATCATAAAACCATCCATATAAGATAAAGGAATTAATAAACATAATTTCATCACAACATAGTCAAATCAATGTAAAAATATGGATACAAACAGAACCCTTTATTATCTTATATGGAAAATAATTTTGATAAAACACTTGAATTGAATTCTTGAGGAAAATATCCTTTCTTCTTCAAAATCAATTTCTTTTCACAAAAAATCATGCAATTTTAAAAGGAAGAGATTTTATTGAAAATAGTCATGAAATCTTTTAGAGTAAGCTTCATGAAAATAAGGCTTTATAAAACAGTATAAATCCGTTCGTGCCGTATAAGTTAAAAAAAACATTCTTCGTACTTTTTTCGGAAAAGTCAAAAAGCACCTCGTACGAAAAACGAAAAAAGATTCCTTTCATATCCTTTACTAAAAACTCATAGAAGGGTAAAATTGGATTTAAACAATTGTAGGTGGATGGAAATAATATTACATATTGAGGGAACATGGATGTGGATGATAAAATACACCCCAGTAAATACATACGAATAAACAATCTCGGATAAAAATGAGATTGTGATATTTCCCTTACCTTAGGTCCGACTTGCTTTGTAAGTGTCCGAACCTCCTGTATAATGATTTAAATCATGTTATTGACTTATTACAGAATCATATTCATTGTTATGATATCATATATGGTTCACTTATGACATTATATTACCCGTTCTTTTGTAAATTCCATGTTAAAGAAGCGTTTTGGGTAAAATCGTTTCATTTATCGTAGGTGTTTTGACTTGTTGTTCTTGACATCATTATTACTTATATCATGATTTACTTACTTCCAGAATATAAAATATGATTTATATATCATATATATTCAGTATATATATATATATATAATAGATAGATAAATAAAATGAAAAACACCGTTCATGGAGACGGTAGTCCGTACGTACGCATGAACGCTGTTTTTCTTTCCTTATTGTCCTGAAATGGAAGTAAGTAGATAACATACATATGTATATATATACATAAATCCAGTAGCTTTATAATGTCATATATTTCATTATTATTTCTTATATATACATTATAATCATTCTTAAATGGTTAACATGGAGAATGAATCTCATCGCGTCGTGGAGACGGTAGTCCGTACGTACGCACGAGCGATGATATCATTTCAATAAATATTGAATTGAATTGGAGTGGATTATACAATATATCAGAATCAATATGATGTTGTAATAACTATGTATAGTTATTCTTTACACCATTATACCCATCCATGTAAGGTGGTGGTGGAAAATAGATTACACCACGGCGTGGAGACGGTATTCCGTACGTACGCACGCGCGGCGATTTCTTTTTCCGTAGGATGGATAGATGGTGAAATAGGGTTGTTTCATACTTATAATAACATATCAGTATATGAGTGATACTGATGTTATTACTTCATAATGAAACAACCTAAGAAGAAGAAGTGGAAGAAGAAATAAAGATGAAAGAATTGGTAACGGTAATTACCTCTTCTTTGAAGTGCCTCTTTGAGACCTCCTCTTAGGGAACTAGAATTGGTCTTTGAGGAAGACCAGAACCTCTATGATGTTGCTAGGGAAGTGGAGAAGGAATTTTGGCAGGGGTTGGCCGAGCTTGAGTGCTCAAATTGGTGTGAGGAGGAGGGGGAGGAGGTGTCCTTTTATAGGGGAGGAGAGGGGCACCTTAGGAATTCTTAAAAATATTAATTTATAATAAATCTAACCCCACTTAAAAACCTCCAAAAATGACTCATATTCGAAGATTAGATGAGATAGGGTTGTAATCTCATCAACCAATCAAATTTAGACATGTTTGGATCTTATTTTAAACCTTATCAATTAGATTTAACTCTAAGTTAAATAATTTTACTTTTACCGTGTCTTTTTGTTTTCTTTCACTATATGGTTAATACACTTACTATAACATGCCAAACGAACCCCAAATTGTTTATTATTAATATATATATCCTTATCTAAGTC
The DNA here is from genome assembly GCA_963277665.1 of Viscum album. NCBI lineage: Eukaryota > Viridiplantae > Streptophyta > Magnoliopsida > Santalales > Viscaceae > Viscum > Viscum album. The sequence continues at coordinate 1,931,360,624 of OY728148.1, forward strand.
AGTTGGCCGAACATTAGATTTTTAGGAATAAAATAACAATTAATAATATAATATTTGATTTAAAAACTATTTTGTGTCAATTTTGACACTATTTGATATATGATTTTTGTGAAAGTCATAACAGAATTAAATGTTCGAACCAAGTTGATTACATCAACATTAATATATCATAGTAACCTATAAAATTAGTGGAATTCATAAAAATTCTCAAATTACATTTATTTTGGTGTTTATAACATCAATTATGTCAATATTTCATAAATAAGATAATTACTGCATCATCTTTGGGTCATAAATTAATTAAATTATTTGATGTCTAAAATTTACAAATAAAATACCATTATGTAGGAAATCTTTTTATCTTTCTAATGAATATTTATAGTCGAATTTATCTTATGTATAACCCCATATTAAAAATGATTTACTTATTAAACTTTGATTTTAACTATTTTAACCTTTCTTTAAATAAATTAATAATAAATGTCCTAATCTAATCCAAGTGGGCCTAAATGGTCATATTTTATTCCTAAGTTTGTTTTTGGTCGAATTACACTAGTCCAATAGAATTAGGACATGTGTTAGGGTAATAGTAATATCATATTTACCCTTAGTTACCCTATTTACTATTAACCGCGGTAAAAATAGTAAAAAGTTACTATTCACCAAAAAATTATTTTTATCTCATTGAACCACATTTTAGTCCTTGATATTAACCGTGTCTCTCGGATTTTCGAAATTCCATTCACAGAAGCGGTAAAATTAAGTTTTATGCAAAATTCAGTTTTTAACCTACCACTTAGTAGTTTCACTATTCATCAAAAATTGATGTTTTTCAGAACAATGCCAAAATTTCATCCCAAGCTATATTTCATATTCCGAATTCAAAAATGAAGTCTATTTTACCAAATTCATAACATAAAAGTTGCATTAATTAATTTTATAATTAAATCCCGCTGTTAAAACAAATAGCGTGTTTTTAAGAAACAATATCTATCAAAAGATTGACACTTGTTTATGTCTAGTTTAAATGTGAAACTACATCCAATGACCAACATTGTATTAAATTGTAAAAATATATTCTAAATATACTTTAAAACCACTCAAATTAATGATTTATCACTATTAATTATTTCGATTAAAAAAGTTGTTTTTAATTATAATTTAGTAATTTTCACTATTCATCAGAATATGAAAGTTATCCGAAAAGTACCAAAATTTTACCTTAGGCTAAATTCGATACTCCGAATCCAAAAATAAAGTTCATTTTGAAAAATAAGATTTACTGGATTTCAAAAAGTGGTTATTACTATTCATAACGGCTAGTTTTAATAATATTTTTATAGCATATCGTTGTTTAGTGAAACTCGGTATTGCGTACTACACACGCTATTGAGGAAGGTCGCGATTGCGTGTAATGCAAGTCAAGTCAAGGATGTGTGTTGTGCAAGCTCCTTTTGGTGTAGCGTACAACACAAGACATTAATAAAATTAAAAAGAATATTTTTTTTTATAAAATCTTGGGCTGTTACATTCTACCCCCCTTAAAATGAATTTCGCCCTCGAAATTCGTCGGGGTTATAAATGGTTTACTATTTGAAAGTTTCTTTAATAGAAACCCACATCGTAAAAGGGAATACCAAAACTTGGCTTTAAAAACTAAAGTATGAAATGTAACGATTACCCAAATAAACTAATCACTGGGTTTCCACATAGGTGAAAATATGGATATGGAAGAGAAATCTAACCATCATGTTCTGATGGAGAGTGGTAGAGAACATGGCTATGGAAAATCCAGTAATCACAAATCCATAAATTTGTGACGATCTAAGGTACCATCTGATTCATCAGGTATAAGATCACTAGGACAACATTTTTGGTTTTCAAGATCATTTCCCTAAAGTTGAAAATTTGAATTAGAATAAATACTTACTTTATTTTGATACAATATCACTGTTGTTCGTGCCTTGAACAATTTCCACTTCATCTCTTAAATAAATGAAGTTGAATTTGTTATTCGTGAAGTGTTAGCAGATCATGTGATAGAATGACGGGTCATTCCATCTGTCTCAAACAAAAGGTAAGCAAAAGTTATTAAATATACATAAGTCATTCTATAGTGAGTTTAATCATATATAGTTCCTAAAATGGACTTATACTTCATATATCATACTGCTTAATATAATAAAACTAGTTTCTACTAAACAGGGACTTCCTGTAGGCCAGTGGTAGGCGATAAAGGCCAGTCGCACTTTGGTTGTGGGTTCGATTCCTACAGCCTTGTCTGAAGCGATGGGCTGTCGCCCGTCCTGCAGGTTGTCCCTTTTTCTAAAACTACGTTACTATAACATCCCATCAATAATATCGAAAATCTTCTATCCTTAAACAATACTAACTTATGTCCAACATAATCCAGTCTAATCTTTAGGCTTATAATACTGCAGTCCACTCTCATAATATAGTGACAACGATTACCAGAGATTTAATACTGTCGTTGATCCCCACATATCATAAGATATGTCTTGTTGGTCACATTACAAACATTCAAAGTCCTTAATCGTGTATTCTCTTGAATACCTTAGTGAAAACATGAGTGCAGTTAAAAGTTAACACTTTCCACATACCAAAATCCTCAAAATTATTTATACTCAAACCATGATATCACTTAGTCCTTATATCAATCATGAGCTCATGAATACAATCAAACATCTCATTATCTTCTTATCCTTTCATTATGCACTTATCATCTACTTTCCAAAAGTATCTGAATAACCTTTCATGGTTACTGGTAACATTAATCAGACAACAATGTAACAATCCTTACATGTCTCTTTATTCCATAGTACCATGAGATTACTTATACAACATTACACATGATAAACATGTAATCATTCCACTACATTCTTAAACCATTAACCGAGCTTCAACAATTCTTTCATCTCACATATCATTTGTAGTCTCTTCATCATCATCCACATAAATACTACCCATATGGCCATACTGATTCTCTTCATGAGTCTTTCCCTTAGGACATTGGTTTGCATAATGCCCATACATTCCACATTTAAAACACTTAACCATTTTTGATGTCGTAGCAATAACATTATCCTCATCCATGGTGTTAACTGAACCTTTTCCTTTGCACTTACTTGCTTTGTGTCCTTCTTTTCCACACCCAAAGCATCTTCCAGTTCCTTTGAAACATTCTCCTTGATGCCTCTTACCACATGAATTACATAGGGGAAATTGAACTTTCTTTCCTCTATGATCATCATGAAACTCCATCTTTCTCTTATTAGTCGAGTCAGGAAACTTACCAAATTTTACTTTATTGATCATATTATGAGATTGCTGATTCGGCATAATAATTATGTTTGGACTTCCAAATCCCATTTCATTATGAAGAATATCCTTCCATTTTCCATCATTTCCTCCATTATCGTGAATCACCTTGTTTCCAGCCATTTTCTAAAACCCAAAAAGAATAGCGTGAGAGGCAAAAATCATGCTAGGGAAAACAACATAATAAAGGGGGAGTACCTTGAACATATAACATCTTAGGTTTAATTCTATGATCGTTAGCGTAGTTCTAGTACTATAACCTATACGTATACTTAACCTTAGGGACATCCCTAGACATACCTTAGAAATATCTCTAGGGATCTCACTAACGTTTTCGCATCCTAGTTTCCAAAGGTTGACTAAACCTTTCCTCTGATACCAACTGTAGAGACCCGAAGCCTAACGTACATGAACATTACATTACTTTTGCGGAATACTTAATACATAACAAAAATATACACACAAGGATCGTAATAGTTTAGTGTCTTTGGAAACTCGGAACGTAATCTTCTAATCCTGGTGAAAGATCTTCAAAATCTCCCACAAAGATCTTCCTTTTTTTTTTACCTAAAACCTTTCTTTATATCCTGGGGAAAAGAAAACATAAAAGGGTGAGCTCAAATGCTCAGTAAGGGTAAACAAAAGAAATATCAATCACATAATTTTCATAAGAACATAACATTTTTGGAAATCTTAACCTGCAAAAGAGAGCATAATTTCATAACATGGGATAAATCATAGTAGTGAAAATGAAACCCTTACTTAAAACATTACTCATTGTGGCATACACACATAATCATAGAGAATCATTTCTTGTTAGTCAAGACTCATTGCCAAGACTATCTTAGTGGACAAAGTCCCTTTCTGAATCGAGTAATCCTCGTTTCAGTCCTGTTTCACTGAATCGGTATAACCTACCATTCCAGCCATGTCTATCTCATGAGATATGAAATCTTTACCCAATTCATTGGAGGGAGATATAGGTCCCACCCATCTCTTAATGAATCCTTTCTTATGTGTGCCACAAAATCATAAATCATACATCATTGCATAACCCATGTAATAAAAATGGGATTCTTAAACAACATGACATCATAAAACCATCCATATAAGATAAAGGAATTCATAAACATAATTTCATCACAACATAGTCAAATCAATGTAAAAATATGGATACAAACAGAACCCTTTATTATCTTATATGGAAAATAATTTTGATAAAACACTTGAATTGAATTCTTGAGGAAAATATCCTTTCTTCTTCAAAATCAATTTCTTTTCACAAAAAATCATGCAATTTTAAAAGGAAGAGATTTTATTGAAAATAGTCATGAAATCTTTTAGAGTAAGCTTCATGAAAATAAGGCTTTATAAAACAGTATAAATCCGTTCGTGCCGTATAAGTTAAAAAAAACATTCTTCGTACTTTTTTCGGAAAAGTCAAAAAGTACCTCGTACGAAAAACGAAAAAAGATTCCTTTCATATCCTTTACTAAAAACTCATAGAAGGGTAAAATTGGATTTAAACAATTGTAGGTGGATGGAAATAATATTACATATTGAGGGAACATGGATGTGGATGATAAAATACACCCCAGTAAATACATACGAATAAACAATCTCGGATAAAAATGAGATTGTGATATTTCCCTTACCTTAGGTCCGACTTGCTTTGTAAGTGTCCGAACCTCCTGTATAATGATTTAAATCATGTTATTGACTTATTACAGAATCATATTCATTGTTATGATATCATATATGGTTCACTTATGACATTATATTACCCGTTCTTTTGTAAATTCCATGTTAAAGAAGCGTTTTGGGTAAAATCGTTTCATTTATCGTAGGTGTTTTGACTTGTTGTTCTTGACATCATTATTACTTATATCATGATTTACTTACTTACAGAATATAAAATATGATTTATATATCATATATATTCAGTATATATATATATATATAATAGATAGATAAATAAAATGAAAAACACCGTTCATGGAGACGGTAGTCCGTACGTACGCATGAACGCTGTTTTTCTTTCCTTATTGTCCTGAAATGGAAGTAAGTAGATAACATACATATGTATATATATACATAAATCCAGTAGCTTTATAATGTCATATATTTCATTATTATTTCTTATATATACATTATAATCATTCTTAAATGGTTAACATGGAGAATGAATCTCATCGCGTCGTGGAGACGGTAGTCCGTACGTACGCACGAGCGATGATATCATTTCAATAAATATTGAATTGAATTGGAGTGGATTATACAATATATCAGAATCAATATGATGTTGTAATAACTATGTATAGTTATTCTTTACACCATTATACCCATCCATGTAAGGTGGTGGTGGAAAATAGATTACACCACGGCGTGGAGACGGTATTCCGTACGTACGCACGCGCGGTGATTTCTTTTTCCGTAGGATGGATAGATGGTGAAATAGGGTTGTTTCATACTTATAATAACATATCAGTATATGAGTGATACTGATGTTATTACTTCATAATGAAACAACCTAAGAAGAAGAAGTGGAAGAAGAAATAAAGATGAAAGAATTGGTAACGGTAATTACCTCTTCTTTGAAGTGCCTCTTTGAGACCTCCTCTTAGGGAACTAGAATTGGTCTTTGAGGAAGACCAGAACCTCTAGGATGTTGCTAGGGAAGTGGAGAAGGAATTTTGGCAGGGGTTGGCCGAGCTTGAGTGCTCAAATTGGTGTGAGGAGGAGGGGGAGGAGGTGTCCTTTTATAGGGGAGGAGAGGGGCACCTTAGGAATTCTTAAAAATATTAATTTATAATAAATCTAACCCCACTTAAAAACCTCCAAAAATGACTCATATTCGAAGATTAGATGAGATAGGGTTGTAATCTCATCAACCAATCAAATTTAGACATGTTTGGATCTTATTTTAAACCTTATCAATTAGATTTAACTCTAAGTTAAATAATTTTACTTTTACCGTGTCTTTTTGTTTTCTTTCACTATATGGTTAATACACTTACTATAACATGCCAAACGAACCCCAAATTGTTTATTATTAATATATATATCCTTATCTAAGTCAGTTGGCCGAACTTTAGATTTTTAGGAATAAAATAACAATTAATAATATAATATTTGATTTAAAAACTATTTTGTGTCAATTTTGACACTATTTGATATATGATTTTTGTGAAAGTCATAACAGAATTAAATGTTCGAACCAAGTTGATTACATCAACATTAATATATCATAGTAACCTATAAAATTAGTGGAATTCATAAAAATTCTCAAATTACATTTATTTTGGTGTTTATAACATCAATTATGTCAATATTTCATAAATAAGATAATTACTGCATCATCTTTGGGTCATAAATTAATTAAATTATTTGATGTCTAAAATTTACAAATAAAATACCATTATGTAGGAAATCTTTTTATCTTTCTAATGAATATTTATAGTCGAATTTATCTTATGTATAACCCCATATTAAAAATGATTTACTTATTAAACTTTGATTTTAACTATTTTAACCTTTCTTTAAATAAATTAATAATAAATGTCCTAATCTAATCCAAGTGGGCCTAAATGGTCATATTTTATTCCTAAGTTTGTTTTTGGTCGAATTACACTTGTCCAATAGAATTAGGACATGTGTTAGGGTAATAGTAATATCATATTTACCCTTAGTTACCCTATTTACTATTAACCGCGGTAAAAATAGTAAAAAGTTACTATTCACCAAAAAATTATTTTTATCTCATTGAACCACATTTTAGTCCTTGATATTAACCGTGTCTCTCGGATTTTCGAAATTCCATTCACAGAAGCGGTAAAATTAAGTTTTATGCAAAATTCAGTTTTTAACCTACCACTTAGTAGTTTCACTATTCATCAAAAATTGATGTTTTTCAGAACAATGCCAAAATTTCATCCCAAGCTATATTTCATATTCCGAATTCAAAAATGAAGTCTATTTTACCAAATTCATAACATAAAAGTTGCATTAATTAATTTTATAATTAAATCCCGCTGTTAAAACAAATAGCGTGTTTTTAAGAAACAATATCTATCAAAAGATTGACACTTGTTTATGTCTAGTTTAAATGTGAAACTACATCCAATGACCAACATTGTATTAAATTGTAAAAATATATTCTAAATATACTTTAAAACCACTCAAATTAATGATTTATCACTATTAATTATTTCGATTAAAAAAGTTGTTTTTAATTATAATTTAGTAATTTTCACTATTCATCAGAATATGAAAGTTATCCGAAAAGTACCAAAATTTTACCTTAGGCTAAATTCGATACTCCGAATCCAAAAATAAAGTTCATTTTGAAAAATAAGATTTACTGGATTTCAAAAAGTGGTTATTACTATTCATAACGGCTAGTTTTAATAATATTTTTATAGCATATCGTTGTTTAGTGAAACTCGGTATTGCGTACTACACACGCTATTGAGGAAGGTCGCGATTGCGTGTAATGCAAGTCAAGTCAAGTATGTGTGTTGTGAAAGCTCCTTTTGGTGTAGCGTACAACACAAGACATTAATAAAATTAAAAAGAATATTTTTTTTTATAAAATCTTGGGCTGTTACAATGACCCATCTTGGTTCATGACAAAATGGTATCAGAGGAGGTAAATCTATTTTGGGTCATGTTCCTTGGGGAAGATTCTTGGTATAACAGAGCTAGGATTATCATGACTTTATGTTCTAGTTATAAGTATGGTGCATGTCCAACACCCCTCATGATGGGATTCATGATACTAGGGGAAGTTGGGTTTTCTTTGGGTCTTTTGGTTCTTGTGGTTGTTCATTATTTGGGAAATGAAATGGGAGTTGGTCTAAAAATCTCAGTGAGATCGCAAGGCCGGGAAAGACATGTGGATATAGGGACATTATCCTAGAATAATCTCTATGATGGTGGTGTGATTGGTGTATGGATTCCAACCATATGTTTGAGTCACCCATCAACAATATTTTTCCCCTTCAGAATTTTATTTTGTCTCTTTGGGTTTTGGAAAATCATTTTTGAAAACCCTTTTGGGAAAAAAGTTATGGAACTGAATTTTAAAGAGGAAATGGTTTGATTTTCAAAGGGTGGAAAATGGGCTTTCAAAAAAAATTTAAATGAATATTTGGAGAGATATATTTTCATGAAATTTTCTTTGTGTAAAACGATTATGATTTCAATGAGATTGGATTTTCATAATAAAAACATGAGGTTTATTAGAAACTGGTTGTTTGGAAGATGGAGATTTATTCACAAAAAAGTTTTGGAAAATTGTTTTGAATTAGGATATATGAGGTTTTAATTAAATGGTTATTGATGAAATATGGTATTTTGTGCAACCTAAAGTGTTTTGGAATGGGTATAATGTCTTGTAACTTATGTGTAGAGTTTGAAAGTATGTTTTGTTTTAAGTGGTTTTTGATTTGGTGGTTATTGAATTTTGGAAAGCTTTAAAAACTTTTGAAAGGGGAGTTAAATTGAAAAGTTGAAAATGTGGGTTGAATGTTTTTTTGAAAAGTAGAAAATGTTTTTTTATCTTTGGTGCTCTCATGAGCAACCACATGCGTATGATATATGTGGAAAGTGTATGAGTGCCCGGGGTGGCAAGAGAACATGCATGTGTGAGGCCCATGAGGTACCATCAGTGAATACACAACCCACCAATCCTATTTTTTTAAAAAAGTGACTTTAAATAAAAGATGGGGTCTTTGATAATATGTAGTTGTGTGGTACGTTTCTTTATGATTTGGGATTGTTGATTTCAGGGTGTTTTGAGTTTAAAAACCCTTCTTGCTTGGAATATGTTTCAAGTTGCATTTTTTCGGTGAGTCAGTTTGAGATAACGGTTAGTGGGTTCTTCTGAAAAATGTTTTGGGATGACTTTGAGTAGGTTCTCTTTGTGCATTTGGTGTTTCTTTGTGGTGTGTTTTGGCCAATGGAACAATTTTAATGGTTCCATGGCTTTCCTTGTTGGCTAGTGTGCACCCCAATAAGAAATCAGTGCACATTTTAAGTGTGTCCATGGGTGATCTACTATTCGTATAACCTCTAATTGATCAAATATGGAACATCCTTCTTGGGTTTTAGGGTTAATTATATCTCCCTTATTTTTCGGTTAAGCGAATCCCCTCCCAGTGAGAGAGCAGATGCAAGAAGAGCTGAAAGAAACTTTGGTATCTTTGAGTTGTTGAGTCATTGAATACAAAGTTTTATACCTTTTGTCCTAAAGGTCCTCTCCAGAAGTGGTGAAGGGAATTACAGTGTGGGAAGTAAAAATAGGTTCAGGGTTGTTGGTCCTAGTTTCCATCATAAAAGGTCTTTATATTTTTTGTCAGTTTCTTCTAAGAGAAGGACCATTATAGAACACAAGTGTGTCGAGTTTAGTCATAAGAGGAAGTTATGGATGCATGTAGGAATTGTGTGTTTCCCAAGACTTGGATTAAAGTTCCTTTCCTTCTTAGGCCTCATAGGTTTTAATGGTCATGTTCAGTGACATCTTGTAGTGACATGTTCTCTTTTGAATGAAAAGGATGAATCAATATTCATTACAGTTTAGTATCATATGAGGATAGTAACACCCTGTGAGAATAGCGAACCATATGGTTTTTCCCATTTGGATTAGAGTCTTTTCTGTCAGACCCCTTATGGTGGGGGTTTGGTCTAGGGTGGGTTTCTCGCGTCGGTCTGTGTGGGTTGGTTCTTGGGGTGGGGAGACCCACCATGGGTCTTGTTGAGTTACCTTTGAATTAACCTGGTGTTATTGTATTCATAATTATTGGAGTCTATTCAGGACTCCCCATATTGGCATTCCAGTTTCATCTCAGGTGTTGGTTTGTTTCTAATTGTGGTGAGTTTTTTCAGGCCTCTCTATGTGAGTAACTCGGTTTCATTCCTAGGGTTGGTATGGCGGTAGGTAGTCTCGTTCAGATATATCTAACACCAAGATCCTCTCTTGAGTAAACATTGGGATTGAATAAATCCCAATAGTTTTTTTGAAGTAAGGATGTGATGGCCACATTTGTATTCGTTTTTTTATTTCAAGTAAGGGGCATGAATTTCATTTGCCAATGTTTTGGGGTGTTTTGACCCAAGAGGTTGGATTATGAATTTTGAGAGTTAATTTCATTTGATCAATCACCTAGAGGTATTTTAACTATTGTGGGTGGGTGTCACTTAATAAGGAGTCCATTTTGGTCCCCCCTCTGAGTTCAATTTGTAAACCTCTTTTCCCACCGGTAGTGTTCTTGTCATATTTTCATTTGTCATTCATCTGGAATCTCATTGAGTTGTAAAGGAGTACCAGTTATTTCTTTCAAATAAACTTTGGGATGTATTTTTTGGGAATAAATCATTATGGTGTGGATACCTATCACACCTTGTATTTTAAATTTACCTTTATTCCATCTCAGGTCAGGTTCTCGATTATTTTTCTCAGGAACCAGGTGTGACAGGTTTGAATTTTTGAGGTATTTTCCTTTGTTTACTCTTTACCTATTTATTACCCTTGTGTGTCCCCTTTTATTTTCAAGAAAATGGAATTATTTGGTTGGCCAGTCCATGGACCATGGTTGGTGCACAATTAGTAGTAATTGTGCACCTTCCCTAGGAAACCGTGCGATAGCAGCAGGTCGAGGTAGTAGCTACCTCATGGCTAGTACACAACCGCGTTAATCAAACTAGAAACCATATGGTAGGTCTAGGTCACATCCAGAAGAAACTTTACAGCTTCTGTATGGTATGTCAGATCATGCAGATAAACCGTGTGGTAGTTTTCCTCCTTACCAGAGGTGGTTGCACAGTCACCGCACAGTTTGTCAAACCATGAAAACTAACCATGAAACCTTCCATCTCATTAAAATTTAGGGGTTTATTTTCTCTATCCTCCCAATTTTAACCCCCTTAACGCCTCATTTCTCCTCTCCTTTGGGATTTTAGACCCCATGCACATCTCCCCCTCCAATATCATCCCTTAGGGATTCGATTTTGAGCCATATTTGGGTGGTTCTTCCTCACTTTATCAAGTAAGTTTCCTCTCTCTCATTCCTTCTCTCTATTTTAGGGTTTCTTGCTTCATTTCTTGAGGTTCATTTCCTCCAGTGGTTTGGTTTCTAATTTTTATGGGTCAATATTGAATTTTTGAGTTTGATCTTCTTGTTTAGGGTTCGATCTTGCCTCTTTGTGGTGTGGTTGAGGTGAAATTAGATATTCACACTAGTTTTAAGGGATAACTACACTCGAGGTTGGTGGTTCCATGGATTAACATTTATATATTATTTTAGATTTCTTTATTGAGTTTATAAATATTTCTATGGTTTATTTTTTGGTGAAAATTATGTTTTGTAAATTTTTTTACTTACATGTATGATGAAAGTGCATTTTCTAAAGGAAATGGTCATGTTTTCATGTGTGCCTTATTTTGGATATTCATGGAAGTGTTTATCAAAATTTTAAGGATGTGAAATGTGTTTTCAATGGAACTTGAGGTACGAATGAATTAAAAATGGGGTTTCCAAATGGAATGAATTATTTTGGAATGTTAGCCTTATTGTTCACTTTTATGTATGTATTGGGAATTTCTTAAATGATAAAAATATTGTTTTAGAAATGGTATTAGTGTATGTGTGGGTTTTCAAAGGGGGTTTTCCCATTTAATTGGTTGGGCTTAATTATTTTTTTCTTATGATAATTTCAAAGGGGTATTCCTGATTTGTTTAAGTGGTGAAAAGGTATTTTTAATGGTTTTGGCATTTGTGAAGCGAAAGATGTTTTGTTTATGAAAAGGGTGGGTTGTTTGTCAAAAATTTTGTTGGTGGTAATTTTGTGATAGGTGAACATGAACTTGAGCCTAAGGAAATCCCAAGTATCTTGGTGGTATGAATAGTTATAGTATGCTAAATGTCTTGGTAGTGGTTTGTCCAGACGTCATCTAGCAGGACTGACACTTAAAACACTAACTAGACATTATGATAATGAGAGACCACTAGGCCATTGGGGTTTCCCCTTCTAGTGGATCATGCATGAGAAAGCTATGATTGTGGGTTTTAATCCACCCTTCACTGAGGTATGAGGTTCTAGTGTTCCACTTGAGCTATATTGACCCTTGGGATTTACCCATGGTGCTCTCTTGTGACATGATACTTATATGATGTGGTGACCACCATCGACATACAATGGAACTCATGTGTGTTTTATAAATTCCTTTTTAAGCAAGATGTTGTGAAAATGGGTTTCTTGAAAGTGATCTATTTTATAATGTTTATTTATAAAAGGTTTTCCTTAGAAACATTTCAAAATTCATTACTTAAATATGCATGTCAGATTATCTTTTAAATGTTTGCATTGAATCATTTTATTTGGGTGGCATCCTACCTGGCTTTTGATCACACCATGCATACACATTTGGGTGTATGTAGACCTTATAGTATGTTTGAATCAAGTTAAGGAAAGTTTTATCTTGTATATATCGACAATTCAGGTTGTTATTGCTCCGTTTGTTGTAGGTATTGGTGGTGGAAGCTTGAGGGTTATGTCCCTTATGTTGTGTGGCGGTTCTTAGGTCATTCTTGTCCTCTCTTTTTAGTTGAAACATTTTGGTATTTGATTAAAATTGTAACCCTAAATCTATAAAATGGTTATTCCATGTTCAGTTGTGAATTTTCATTTTCATATTATTTATTTTAGTTGTTTTTTATAGTTTTGAAGTCATTTGAAATCATTCACATGACTTTTGTTGGTACCCAGGCTCCTGTTCTAGCCCGTGGGGATTGAGAAAGCCCTTCGGGGCATGCCACAGACTGGGTCGGGCATCAATTCAAATGACTATCCATATTGGTTCAGGAAACAATGGTATTAAAGGAGGTAAATATATTTTGGGTCATGTTCCTTAGGGAAGAGTCTATGTAGATCAGAGCTAGGATTATCAGGAATTGATGTTCTAGTTACGAGTACGGTACCTGACCATCACACCTCATGATGGGATTCAAGTTACCGGGGTATGTTGGGTTTTTTTTGGGTCTTTTAGTTTTTGTGGTTGTTCATTGTTTGGGAAATGAAATGGGAGATAGGAAAATGGTATCAGTGAGCTCTCAGGGCCTAGAAATCCATGTAGAGCTGAGGTCATTATCCTAGAAGACTCTATGTAATGGTGGTGTGACTGGAATATGGCCTCCAACCATATGTCTAAGTCACCCATCGACACTAGTTTTCCCCTTGAGAATTTTCTTGTGTATATTTGGGTCTTGGAAAATCATTTTGAAAACCCTTGTTGGAAAAAAAATTGTTGAACTAGATTTTAAAGTGGAAATGGTTTGATTTTCAAAGGGTGGAAAACGGGTTTTCAAAATTGTTTTGAATAAATAATTGGAGAGGTGGATTTTCATGAAATTTTCTTTGTATTAAATAGGAATGATTTCAGTGAGATTGTATTTTCATAATAAAAAATTAAGGTTTATTGGAAATTAGTTGTTTGGAAAATGGAGATCTATTCTCAAAAGAGTTTTGGAAATTTGTTTTGAATAAGGAGAGATGAGTTTTTAATTAAATGTTTATTGATGAAATTGGGTTTTTGTGCAACTTGAAGTGTTTTATAATGGGTAAAATGTCATAGAATTTATTTGTAGGGTTTGAAAGTAAGTTTTATTTGATGTGGTTTTTGATTTGGTGGTTAGTAAATTTTGGAAAGCTTTACAAACTTTTGAAAGGGGAGTTTAATCGATGAGTTGAAAATGCGGGTTGAATGTTTTGTTTTGAAAAGTAGAAATATATTTGTTTCGATATTTGGTAATCTCATGAGTGACCACATGCATAAGATATATGTGGAAAGTGGATGAGTTCCTAGGGTGGCTTGATGAAATGCACATGTGAGGCCCATGAGGTACCATTGGTGAATACACAACCCACCAATCCTATTTTATTTTCAAAAGTGTTTTAAAAGAAAATATTGGGTGTTTGATAATATATAATTGTGTGGAATGATTTCTTTATGATTTGGGATTGTTTATTGTAAGTTTTTTTGAGTTTTAAAACTCTTCTTTCTTGGAAGATGTTTCAAGTTTTGTTTTTTCGGTGAGTCAGTTTGAGATAATGGTTAGTGGGTTGTTTTGAAAAATGTTTTGGGATGCCTTTGAGTTAGTTCCCTTTGTTTGTTAGGTGTTTGTTTGTTTTAAATTTTGGTGAATGGACCAGATTGAATGGGTCCATGGATTTCCTTATTGGATAGTTTCCCCCCCCCCCCATAAAGAATAAGTGAACATTAAAAGTGTGTCCATGGGTGATCCACCATTGGAAGACCCTCTAGTTGATGAAAGTAGGAACTTACTTCTTGGGTTTTAGGGTTAAGTTTATCTCCCTTCTTTTTTAGTTAAGATAATCCCCTCACAATAGGAGAAAAGAGGCGAGATGAGCTAAAAGAAGCTTTAGTTACTTTTAGTTTCCGAGTCGTCGAATGTGAATTTTAATAATTTTTGCCCTAAAGGTCCAATCTGGAATCAGTGAAGGGAATTCTAGTGAGGGAAGTAAAAAGTGGTTTGGGGTCGTTGGTCCTGGACACTGTCTTAAAAAGGTATTCAGATCTTCTGCCGGATTCTTCTAAGTAAAGGATCGTGCTAGGCCACAAGTGCAGTGAGTTTGGTTGTAAGAGGCTTCTATGGCTGCATGCAGGAATCATGTGTTTCCTTAGACTTAGATTAATTCCCCTTTCCTTATTAAGCCTCGTAGGTTGAAATAGTCATGTTTGGTGATGTCTTATAGTCTCGTGTTCCTATTCAAATTAAAATGGTGTATGTTGTGAAACCTTTCGGGGACTTCTGTTTTAACATAAGCATGTATTCCTTTCAAGAATTCCTAATTTATTTATTTTGTATGGATAGGTATTATATGTGTTATTTATTCTACTGTTCCTCATTTGAGGTGAGAAGGGATAATGCATGTGCATCTACAAATCCCTTGTCTTCGTAAAAGTGTCATGTTAGAGTAAAGTGGGTTTAGGGGTGTGTTTTGTTCTGTTGGTCCTATCTGTAAATTGGTGTGGTTGCTTGCGGCACCACAAAGAGGAGTTTCGATCGGGGGTCTTCAGTGCCTGAATGTGAGGAATAGGATGCTTCAAACATCAGGGCTCTATCCTTAGACCCTAGAGTGAAGCTGGTGTGTATTCTGGAATCCCTAGGGGTGAAAAGGATCTTGGTCTATTGTTTTTCTTTAGTGTGATAATTGGAGACAGTTTAAGCCCTATATATTTGTTCATTCTAATGGTATCATTTTGTGGAAATAGTCATGGGGACCTTATTCCCACATTGTGAATCACATGGGTAGGAGAGTTCATCTTTGTATATAAGGAGGCTTGGTTGACTCGTTTTCTTAAATCTCAGTGCATTTACCCTTGTAGATGTGAATTCTTATGTGGTTGTATGTGCATGGACAACCTTGTGAATCTATATTCATTCTTATTTGGGATCTTTTGAGGATGGTAACACCCTGCGAGAGTAGTGAACCATGTGGTGTTTCCCATTTGGCTTATATTCGTTTCCATAAGACTCCTTATGGTGGGGGTTTGGTCAGGTGTGGGCTTCCCGCATCAATCTATATGGGTTGGTTCTTGTGGTGGGGAGATCCACTATGGGTCTCACTGAGTTTCCTCTAAAGTAACCTAGTGTTTGACTATTAATAATTACGGGGATTATATTTAGGCCTCCCCATATTAGCATTCTAGTTTTATCCTGGGTGTTGGTTTGTTTCTAATGGTAGGGAGCCTGTTCGGGCCTACCTATGTCAGTAACTCAATTTCATTTCTGGGGTTGGAATGGAGGAAGGTAGTCTCATTCGGAGCTATCTAATCCTAATCTCATATCTTAAGTAAATGTTGGGATTGGAGCATGCCGAACAATTTTGTTGAAGGCTGGGATGGCCTCATTTGTATTCATTTGTTCATTTCAGGTAAGTGACATGAGTTTTGTTTTCCAATGTCGGGGGTGTTTTGACCCAATAAGTTGGATTGTGCATTGTGAGAGTTCATTTCCTTTTATTGATCAAATGGAAGTGTTTTAACTATTGGCAATGGTTGGAACTTAACGGGGAGTCAATTTTGGTCCCCCCAAGTTTGATTTGTAAACCTATTTCCCCACTAGTAGTGTTCTTGTCATCTTTTCATTTGTTATTCATTGGGACTCTGCTTATGTTGTAAATGAGTACCAATTATTTCTTTTAAATCAAATTTGGGATGGATTTTCAATGGCAGAAAGCACTACGGTGGGGATAATTTTCACACCTAGGTTTTAAAATTTACCTTTGTTCCAACTCGGGTTGGGTTCTCAGTTATTTTTCTCAGGAACTAGGTATGCTAGGTTTTAATTTTTGTGGTATTTTCCTTTGCTTATTATTAACTTAGTGCATACCCTTGGGTATACCCTTTTATTTTCAAGAAATTGGAAGTTTTTTGTTGTTAAATCCATGGTGCATGGTTAGCACATGGTTAGTAGTAACCGTGCACCTTCCCTAGGTAACTGCACGGTAACAGAAGGTTGATGTGGTAGCTACCACATGGCCAATGCATGGCCATGCACCTCATCCCATAAACCATGTGGTAGGCTTGGGTAAAAGTTAGAATAAACTAAATGGCTTACACATGGTGAGTTAGACCGTACAGATAAACCTTGCAGTAGGTGCCCTCCTTAGCAGAGGCCGGCACACCGTCGGAACATATTTTGACAAACCTTGTGGCCTTCCAACTCATTAAAATTTGGGGTTTTATTTTTTCTCTCCTCCTGATTTTAACCCCTTTAACCCCCATCTATCCCCTCCTTCAGGATTTCAGACCCTAATCAGGGCTTCGATTTTGAGCCGTATTTGGGTGGCTCTTCCTCGATTCATCAAGTAAGTGTCCTCCCTCTCATTCCTTTGCTCTATTTTAGGGTTTCTTGATTCGTTTCTTGAGGTTCCTTTCCTCTAGTGGCTAGGGTTCCAATTTTTAGGGTTCAATCTTGAATTTTTGAGTTCTATATTCATGTTTAGGGTTCAATATTGCCTTCTTATGGTGTGGTTGAGGTAATATTGGAGATTCACATTGGTTTTAAGGGATTTCTACACCCGAGGTAGGAAGTTCCATGTGTTAACATTTCAAGATAATTTTATCTTGCTTTCTTGAGTTTATAAATATAATATATGATTTATTTTTGTGGTGGGAATTATGTTTTGGAAATTATTTGAATTTTATGTATGATGAAAGTGAATTTTCTAAAGTAAATGGTCAGGTTTTTATGTGTGCCTTATTGTGGAAATTCTTAGAAGTGTTTATGAATTTTTTGAAGGATGTGAAACATGTTTTGAAGGGAACATGAGGTGAGAATAGATTAAAAATGGGGTTTCAAAAATGAATGAATTATTTTACGATGTTAGCCTTATTTTTCACTTTTGATTATGAATTGTGAATTGTTTAAATGATAAAAATATCATTTTACAAATGGTCTTAGTGTATGTGTGGGTTTGCAAAGGAGATTGTCCCATTGAATTGGTTGAGTTTAATTATGTTCTTTCTTATGATAATTTCAAATGGGTTTTCTTGATTTGTTCAAGTGGTGAAAAAGTATTTTTAATGGTTTTTGGCATGTGTGAAGTGAAATATGTTTTGTTTATGAAAAGGTTGGGATGTCTGGAAATGATTTTAAAGGTGGTAATTTTTTGTTATGTGATAATGAATTTGAGCCCAAGGGAATCCCATGTATCTAGGTGGGTTGACTAGTTCTAGTATGCTAGATTTATTGGAAGTGGTTCTTCCCGAATTCATCTAGCAGGATTGAATCTTACAACACTAACTAAACATTATGATGATGGGATACCACTAGGCCATTGGGGTGTCCCCTCCTAGTGGCTAGTTCACAAGAAAGCTGTGATTATAGTTTTTAATCCACCCTTTACCGAGGTACGAGGTTTTAGTGTCCTAATTGAGCTATATTGACCCTATGGATTTACCCATGGTTCTCTCTTATGACATTATACTTATATTATGTGGTTTCCACCATCGATATACAATGGACCTCATGTGTCTTTTAAAAATTCATTTTTAAGCAAGATGTTGTGAAAATGGTTTTCTAGAAAGTGATCCTTTTTAGAATGTTTATTATAAAAGTTTTTCCCTAGAAATATTTCAAAATACTTTACTTAAATAAACACGTCGTATTATCTTTCAAATGTTTTGGAATGGAATAATTTTATTTGGGTTCCATCCTACTGGAATTTGGATCACAACCTCCATACACCTTTGGGTGTGTGTAGGCCTTATTTTATGTTTGACTGAGGTTAATTTAACGCCCCGAACCCAGTTACCGATATCCAATGCATTATTTTAATACATTGGCATGATTACAAGGAATCAAGTCCCGAAGGACCGATCGGTTTATCAGTCTTGGAAAATATATTACATACATGAATGTTACATTACAATTTATAACATACAAAACAACATAAATAATCCTTTATGAACACCATTATTCCATTGGCTTAACCCTGCATATCTATCACAATACACTTATTGGAATCCTGGGAAAATAAAACATAGAAAGGGGTCAGCTCAAATGATCAGTAAGGGTAAGCAATACAGCGAAAAATTTCAAAAATAAGCATAAACATTTAAGGAAATGTGTAAAACTAAAACAAAATCCTTTTAAACTTTAACTTCATCATAATATGGCAGAAATAAAATGAAATAATTCCATTTACTTATTCACATGGATATTCTACTAATCTAATAATCACATGAAATATCAATAACCACTTTCATAATGATGGAATTCATAATTCCAAACTATCATAACCACATAGCCAAGGCCTCGTGCTAAGACTACAAATAAGATTTTATCAAGGCCTTGTGCCAAGAACTAGTTTGTCTCATGAGACCTACCGATGCATCGAGGAGCTATAGCAGGCTCCACCCATCACTTACTAAGTCCAATGCATTCCTCATATGAAAAGGTATAAACATAACATAAAAATTCGTATTAAAACTAGTATACTAAATGTAAATACTTTCTCCATAAACCATGAATGGTGTAAAAATAACACATCCACAGTCAAACATATCACAAAACCTTCAAAACAATATGGAAGATTTTTATCATGATAAATCAACTTCAAAACAAGTTTAAAATCCATCAAAGGATGTTTACATAGATGAAAATGATTTGTAAAACTCTTTGATAGAAATATCCATTTTTCTTGAAAATATTTAAAAGTCACACAATTTAGAAAATATGAAATTTAAATCCATTTTTGAATCAAAGTGTCCCATACCAATTTGAAACTTTTTAAAGGAATTAACATTTTAAAAACATTCATGTCCATATAAATAAATCCTTAAAACCCATTTTGAAGACATGGACATTAATGGGAAAGATTTAGAAGAATAAATATTTAAAATATTTGAAATGATGTTTTAGTAAAGAAAGTCCCTTAAAAGAATCCCTTTGAAAACTCTTTCATAAAACATGGACATGGATAATAAATATGTCCCAGTAGATACTTATGTAAAAACAACCTCGGATAATAAAGAGATTGTGAAATTAACCCTTACCAATTTGGTAACTTACGAAACATACACCCCATGGAAGAGGTATCATAAAATGAATATGTAAATAAACATAAATTAAAGTTTATTACACAAATAATACAATTATGGGCAGTACATACACCACACAAAAGGTAATAGTGGTAATATGGCATGAATCTCACGAGAATAAGGAGTGAGATGAAAACCCCTTACCTTGCACTTTCCTTTAGTTGAGGGTATGTTTAACCTCCTGTACGAAGACCATATTATGTTATTAAATTATATAAGAACCATATTAATATTTATGATATCATATATTATTCATTTATTACTTTTTACAACCCATTTAATAATAATTTCCATGTTAAATTAACATTTCGGGTAATAATTGCTTTCTTTATCGTACATGTTTTAACTTGTTACACTTGATTTTATCACTTAGAGCATAATTTAAATACTTACAGAATATAAAACATGATTTATATATAATATATATTTAGAATATAATTATGTATAATAGTTACATTTTTGAAATGGAAAATACCGTTTATGGAGACGGTAGTCCGTACGTACGCATAAACGTTGTTTCTGTTTTCATAATGTATTGAACGAAACTAAGTGAATAAAATATTTGTAAGTACATATATATATATATATATATATATATATCTCCAGTATCATTATTATGTCATATATTACAAACATATTAGTAATATATATTTTTATAATCGTCGATGAATGGTGAATGTGGAAATGAATCTCATCACGTCGTGGAGACGGTAATCCGTACGTACGCACGGGCGACCATATAATTTCCTTAAAGGTGTGGAATTGGATGGTATATTAATTTTACAGAGACATTATTATGTTATTTTCATTATTTTATATACATATTACTCATCATTGTATCCATCTAAATAACATAGTGTTGAATAAAAAATTACACCACGGCGTGGAGATGGTAAGCCGTACGTACGCACGCATGGTGACATTATCAATCATAAGATGGATAGAATAATGAATATAGTTGTGAAATATTTATAATAAAATTAAATTATATATAAGATACTGGATTTATTATTTTAGAATGGAAATAACAAATAAAGAATAAGTGGAATAAGAAAGGAACTTGAAAGAGGGTGGTGAAATCATTACCTCTTATTCGGGTTCTTCCCTTTTATTTTATCAAAAGGGCTCCTTAGGTTGGCTTTCTGATCAAACTAAGGCCTCTAGGTTTAAGGGAGGATAGTTGATAGGGTATTTGGGTAGGGTTTGGCCGAGAAAAATGTATTATAAGGTGTGAATTAGAGAGAAGGGGGAGTTCCCTTTTATTAGAGGGGTGAGGGGCACCATAGAAAAAACTTAAAATATTATTTTATAATAAATTCATATTCGGTTTATAATAGATGAAAAGTTGATTATTTAAATTATAAGGTGGTTATACGTCAAAAAAACTCAACCAATAGGTTTTATACAAGTTTAGGTTACCATTTTTACCTTATCATTTAGATTTAACTCTAAGTTAAATAATTTAACTTTTACCGTGTCTTCTTGTATTCTTACACTATATGGTTAATAAATTTACTATATACTGCCAATCACACCCCAATTGGTTCATTAATTCAATATATATTATTATATAAGTCTTTTTGCCGAAACATAGATTTTTAGGACCATTATATCAATTAATAATATAATATTTGTTTTAAAAACTACTTTATGTCAATTTTGACACTATTTGGTATTTGTTTTTTGTTAAAATAATAACAACATTATTAATTAAAAAAAATACATTTAATCAATCCTAACATGTCATATTTACCTAGAAAATTCGTGGATGTCATAAAAACTTTGAAATTATATTTATTTTAATATTTATAATACCATTTATTTGATTCTTTCATGAATAAGGTAATTACTGCATCATTATTGTGTCATAAATAAATTTATTTTTTTTAATTTCTAAAAATTATAAATAAACTACCAAGATGTAGGAAATCTTTTTATCTTTCTAATGAATATTTATAATCGAATTTATCTTATGTAAAACCCTATATTAAAAATGTTTTAGTTATTAAACTTTGATTTTAACAATTTTAACTCTTCTTTTAATTAAATAATAATAAATGTCCTAATCTAATCCAAGTGGACCTAAATGATAATATTTTATTCCTAAGGTTGTTTTTGGTCGAGATAAACTTGTCCAATAGAATTAGGACATGTGTGAGGGTAATATTAATATCATTTTTACCCTTAATTACCCTATTTACTTTTAACTGTGGTAAATAAAAGTAAAACTTTACTATTCACCAAAAATTATTTTCATCTCATTGAACCACATTTTACTCCTTGATATTAATCGTGTCTCTCGGATTTTCTAAATTCAGCTCACAGAAGCGGTAAAATTAAGTTTTATGTGAATTTGCAAAGGCTCCTATGTGGTGGGTAAAAGACGGTAAAAAGTTCGATAAAAATTTTTATATATCTAAAATTATTATAAACTGACTCTAATGAATTACATTGAATTTATATAGGTATTATGTATATATTTTGACCTAAAATAAATTTAAATAAAATAAAGTATTATTTAAATAAAAAGCCGGTTTTAAATAATAACTAAGTGTTTTTCACTATTCATCAAAAATTGAAAGTTTTCAGAAAAATACCAAAAATTCACCCTAGGATAATTTTGATATTCTGAATCAAAAAATTATGTCTATTTTACCAAATTTAAAACATAGAAGTTTCATTTGTAAATTTAAAATTAATTCCCGTTGTCAAAACCAAAAGGCGTATTTTTAAGAAATAATAACTATCAAAAGATTGACACTTGTTTATGTCTAGTTTAAATGTGAAATTACGTCTAATAACCAAAATTTTATTAAATGGTAAAAATATATTCTAAATATACTTTAAAACCACTCAAATTCATAATTTATGACTATTAATTATTTCAATTAAAAAAGTTGTTTTTAATTAAAATTTAGTAATTTTCACTATTCATCAAAATATGAAAGTTATCAGAAAAACACAAAAAAAATATTGAAACTAAATTATTATGTCCCAATTATAAAAAATAAATTTAAGTTGTCAAATTGAATATATAAAATTTTCAAATATTGGATTTAAAAAGGGTTCACCATTAAAAGGCGGTAAAAGTGCATTTTTTGAAAAAAAACTTCTTTTATCTGAAAAAAATGAATTAGTTATTACATTATGTCTAAGAAACTCATAAAATGGATTCTAAAATTATAAAGATTATATATATAGTTCAAAATTCAGTTAATACTATTCATAACCGCTTTTGAACGGCTAGTTTGGTAAGTTATGGTGTACTTGAACTCAGTGTTGTGTGTAGTGCAAGTCATTGAATTACATTGAAGAAATAACGTACTATGAAATCTTGGGGTGTTACAGTTAAGGCAAGTTATGTCTTGAGATATCGATAGTTCAAGTTGTTAGTGCTCTTCTTATTGTAGGTATTGGTGGTGGCCGCTTGAGGGTGATGTCCCTTATGTTGCGTGAAGGTTATTAGGTCATTATTTTAATTTATTTTTAGTTGTAACATTTTGGTCTTTGATTAAAATTATAACCATAAATATGGAAAATGGTTATGCCATGTTTGTTTGTGTATTTTGAGTTTCCTATTATTTATTTTGGTTGGTTGTTTATAGTTTTAATGTAAGGTAAAATAATTCCCCTGACATTTTTGTTACCTGGGCACTTGTGCCAGCCTATGGGGATTGGGAACGTCATTTATGCCACAAACTAGGTCGGGCACCGATTCAGATGAAGGCCCATCTTGGTTTGTGACATTATAAGAGTTGGGTTTTAATCTAATGAATTGTATTAACCTAGTAGTTTATAAAAAAAAGAGTTCATGATCAATTTTGGGGAGCCTACACATAGGATAACCCAAAATCTAACAAAGGAACTTATATTGGATGAGACTACAAAATTATTCAAAATTCACCAATTTACCCTTCATCTATAAAATTGGATCTACCCAGATTAGAAACCGCTCTTTGGTCTATATGCGGTTTCTAATACAGATGCATTTGGTACAACTGCAAAAGAAAAAAATAGATCAAACTATTGGTCCTAGCTTGGTCTATTCCAATTATGTTGGGTTAATTACCTTATAATCTCCTATTATGGATCATGCAGGGGAATGTGATATGGTTTTATAAACAACTGAATTCCTTATCCAATAAATTACCTAGGTTTTGATTTTGAAATTCATCAAATCATTGTTACCCCAACTTTCAATCCCTATCCATAGGAGGTTTAACTGTGAATAGTAAAAGTAGTATAAAACATGTAAATAACTAACACAATTGAAATATGAATCATGGTGGTGTAATAATGAATTATGAAAATATAGAATATGGTAGTTTATTTATTAGGATAAAGAAAATAAACCATGATAGGTTTAGGAAATAAATAGTGTACGATGATTTATAGATGAATGGAAACAACACATATAACAAGAAAAAACAATTCAATATTATTTGAATGGAATCACTGTGGAAATACTTTGAAATAAAAAACAATAAATAATGAATGAAATAATGGAAAAATAAATAAAATGTTGAAACCTAAAATATTTCCAGTGCCTGGAAATTTTATAGGAAATATAATCTATGCTGTAAATGAGTTTTACATCATAAGTATTCTTTAATTACTCTATACCCAATTTTCTTATGACATAAGTATTCATCTTATGCTATAAATGAATGATTTTTTGTCTCTAATTCTTTTATATCTCCATGATTTATGGATTTAATGAAATTCACAGGGTCTTTGAACAAGAGTTTTATAGTGTAAGTGAAAGAATTATGTTATAAGTATCTCTTCATCTAGAAATATTTATGGACTGAATAAATCTTATAGATTGTTCTGCAATGGGACTATCTTTATGAATTTACTCCATAAACATGTTTTTATGGTTTAAATAGTCTAAAGTTTCAAACTTTTTCAACACTCCTCCTTTTTCCACCTTTGCTCAAAATTCCGGAAAACACCAACCAAAAATGATAGTAAAAAGGTTTAAAACATGTATAAAGTGTAATAAAATGGTTCCAATATATATATATGAATTAATCTTACCAAATTCCCACACACTAACAATTTATTATCCTCATGAAAAGTGTCTCTCAATAATGATTCCAAAGGGAATGATTTTTTAAAGTAAATGTGAATTAAAACTAAGAAAATGAAACAAAGTGTTATAAAATAATGTTATTCTTCCAAAATCACCCCTATAGAGATAATAAATCATGCCACATAATCATGTTCTTCAATCAAATTCATTTTTTCCTTTCATTTCTGTTTTTCAATTGTTCCTTAGATAACTATATGCATGTTTTAATTTACCTCACCATGAATTTTATCTCATTACTCAAGGTAAAATGAAATTGTATTTATGCTCATATCTTGAATATATGTTCCTAACCATAGGCTTTCATTGGTTATAAAAAATCCACTCTATAAAGAGAAATAATGCAATTAATCATAAGGGCTTTGTAATAAGGTTCAAATGAATCTGATGTTGATGGAAGGTAGGTAGATTATAAAAATAAATCTAAAAAAGGAGGAAAAAATCTCAAGTACAATACATGATAACCAGGAATAATGAAATTAAAAACCTCTTCCAGGAATTAGTGTCACCACACTCCCAAAATCTAAAGTCAGGTCCATAGATGTTCCATGAAAGTGTAATGAAGGTATTCTGTCTCATTTTCTTTCTCTTTTTTTGAAATTCATGTTTATGAAAGATCTCACATCCACCACATAACCACATATGATCTACCATGAGACTCATCTATCTACTAATAACTAATTTTGACCTTCTTAATATACAAACAATTTTTTTTAGAGATAGGATACTTATGAATAGTATATTATAAGACCATGTACCACATCCCACAGATGATGTGAAAAAGTCACCACACATATCCTTAGTAACAAACATCATGTGTCCACTAGTAACGATCATTCCCCCACACTTATTCATGTAATAATCATGAAATTATACCCAAAGTAGGGTAGGAGGGATCAATCCTATCAAGGTCATCCATCGATTTTATGGGCTTAAGAAGGACAAATTAATAGCAGGGTCTTAGAAAAAATGGCTAAAAAAATTCCTCAATCATTTAAATAATGTATTTGTTCAGTAATAACTTCTATATTATTTCAATGTAAGTTATGATAGGTTTTCATGCCCCAAGTGTCTCTCAAAAAATATTCTTAGAAAAGCATGGGAAATTTTAGGTCATGAATTCTTTCAGGAATGAGAATAAAAATAAAATAGGCAATCACTCAAGACATAATAACCAATAATAAGTCAATAATATAAAATTTCATCAATTTAGAATCATAAATAAATTACTCAACTCAATAATAATGATAAAATTCAAAATATAGATTTTTGGGTCTTGAAAACTTTGCAAAGGGAATTGAAATTTTCCTGTGAATTTTGAAGAGGAAGAAAAATGAACTGAAGAAGAATGGAAGTAAAAATGTCTAAAGGATCAAAAAATAGAAAAGGAAATATCCAAAACCCTAAATTATGAATCCCTTTATGGATCGACTCTCCTCATGGAGATCCACTTCATGAGATGCCTGTGAACTAAAACAATTTTTAGGAAGGAGACAACGATGTTTTCCCCATAAACAAAAGAAAATCATTTACAGGAAAGATGCAAAACAAATATGATCTGCACACAACATCCCCCATGAACTCAAAAGGTTTGAAGTCAAGGCAATGCCAACATCTCCCCATGAATGAAAAAAATTCGTTCGTAGGACCAAGGTGGAGATTCTCACCTCCATAAGTGATGAACCCATTCTCCCACTAACTAAGTCATCAGTGGGACAAGTTTCCTCCATGGGCTTCCAAAAAAGGAGGATCACTACCTCATCGCAGTCGACCGACTACATCGGTATTTAGTTCCCCACTTCTCTATAAATAGAGTTAGAGGGAAAAATTGTGGGGGATCGACAATTGGAATATCGAGAGGAGATCGACTAAAAGGATCAACATAGAGATCAATAACTCTGAAAGTGATAGAATCTTTTAATGATTACCTATAGGTAAAGCCCCACCACATAACATTGCGGAGAAAAAAATCTAAAAAAAATTGAAATTTGAGAACCAACAAACCTATATGTTTATATTCCTCGTGATGAGAAAAACCAATGAAATATTTGCAACCAGACGCCCCATGTAGCAGATCACTACATGGGTGGAATCCTGCTCTGTGTAGAAAATTGCTACATAGATGGAACTTGATTTTGTGTAGAACAACACTACACAAATGGAACCTATCCCCATGTAGAAAATTTCTATATGGAATGAATAAAGGTCTACATACCACCATGTTACATGGAAAACCTCCATACTTGCATAGCAACCCGCTACGTGGGAGAAACTCTATCTCATGTAAGAACATGCTATGCGGACCAGGATACCCCATGGGGTTTCACTTTATCACTCTGATCATTCCCTTTTGTTGCATCATCAGCCCCCATGCTGGCCCCTCTATAAGCCAGTCTACCAGTATCAGGCCAAGGCCTCTTCCAAATCCATTAGATGTCTATGATAATACCAAAGGGCACACAAGTGTGACCTTTTGATTTTACATACCCATGGTAAGTGGATTCATGTTGGTTACCCCATTAGCCAGGAAAACCCAAAAAATAACTTAGGTTTACATTCCCATAGAAACAAGGGTTTCGACCTTGGGATTCTCACATGTACCTCCCCTTTCTAGGGATCAAGGGAAACCACCAACATTTCACTTCGATGAGGGGTGATGTTGAACAATATCCCCTTTTCCCCAGAACCATTTGTAGGGCCCTTACATTGTGGTAAGACCCTAGTATTTCTTGTAGAAGGAGGCACCTTCGCTCCTCTTTTCCTTTTCCCCATACATATTTAGATAGATCACTATATTTTACTATCCAGGATATGAAAATAACATGTGAAATGGGCACATTCAATTCCCTCTATCTTCCTCCCTTTGGGATCCAGTACCATCTATTAGTAGATGAAGTAGGATATGAAATCTTTAGATCCATTACCTCCTCTTGTTTCTCACATCAAGAATGACTCGTGTGGGATTAAAGGTTGGAGGTGATCATGAAATCCACATGGCCCAAATCATGGGCCTTCTCCATAGATGTAATCCCCGACTTCGATCCAAATGGGCCTCCTAGAAGGTTTAATCCCCAGTCAAATTCCCCATATAGGCTACCTCTTCAAGTGTAAGTCCCAATTACCCCATTTTAGAACTATGTGGACTTTGATTCCCAACTAAATGAGATACGTATAAAACCTACCTGAGGTTCAAGCCTGGCACCATTATATTCATGTCAATTCACTTTTTTCCTTATCGTATGATGTTAAACCGCATGGGATAACTGAACTATGTGGTCTTTGATTCCTTACTAATTGGGATACATAGGAAGCCTCCTTCAGGTCCAAAACCGACACCCAAATCACCCTAATGTTCTCTGAGCCACATCCCTTATAGGGTCACATTCACCCAAGAAACCATACCTCTTTTGACTATCTCGGGATACCTAGGCATATGTCCCACACATTTTTTTCCAGGTAACCTTTCACCTATATATCCATGTCACCTAATATTAAACTACATGGTTAGGTCCTCATCACATGACCTTAAAAGGTGATGTGTCAAGTAAATTGAAACCAATCTTTGTTGGTTCTAATTCCTCTCATGAGGATACATAAGAAGCTCATCTCATGTGTTCGATACAGATATTGAAACATCTCCCACCACCCTTGAATAACGAAAAACTCCATAGTGTTATCCCACATGGTATAAAACTAGCGTTTTCTTAGAGAATGACTAAGAAATTCCCGATCTAACCACAAAAGGGTAACATTGATGAAGAACCTTGGATACATACAATATCTTCATTAACGGAAAACCTCATATACATAGAGATAATTTTGAACCCATACATATTTATGATATATCTTACCTAGGGGTAACCTGAAGACACATGCTTGGGAATGAACTAAGGATTCATGAACATATGAACATAGATTAAATATTTATGAGAGTCCTAGAATAGGTGATAGTTCCCCCAAAAAGGGTGATATGAGCTCGAGTTCCCATCCTCCCAACCAATGTGAGTTCTTAAGTGTCATTGGCCAATTCATCCAATGAGATCCTAACTTTGTAAAGTAAGTCCATGAATCATGGATGTGAGTCGTTGGATGTTTTTGGATCTATAAAAAAACCCATTGGAGGCCATTCAGAAATGTTATGCTCAACATAATTAAATACACACCATATGACCCCTTACAACCAGCTTACTCGGAAATAAAACCATAGTTGTTGGAAACAAAAATGGTAACTCCAACATGAATGGTTGCACAAACCCAATCCCTATAACTGATCATCAAACAAGAAGTTTTTGTCAGAAAAAATTAGCGAACCCGACATGAATCCATGACCAAGATGGTGGTGTTGCCCAGATGTACAACTTTCTATAATAACATATGATTGGTTATTATTAGTTGATCCATTTTTTTGCCCCTATATGCAAACAAAGATGGTGAACCCAACGTGAATCCCTAACTAAGGTGGTGGTGTTACTCCACCTTATCCCCCTTTCACATTTAAAAGGGAAGGTCTAAAAGAAAGGTCATCAATTATACATATGGTCATGAGATTCTACTTTGATGGGGTTTTTTATGTACTTGTAACATATATTAAAGGAATTCTTCAAAACTTCCTTCAATCCAGTGGCATCCTTGAAGTTCTGCTAGACACACATATCAACCAACGCACTGGTTGAGTCCTCCATAAAGAATATGACTCTATCTCCTACCCAACATCTCAAACACTGGGTCTCAAATGAACTGACCCAAGAGTACCATTAGAATGGTAATCTCCCAACATTGAAGGAAGCAAGATAGGCCCTCTAGTCAATAAAATCCTACTAGCTGCCAACTCATCAATGGTTATTAGCCCAGAATCAGGCGTCTCCACTAGTTGTCTCTAATCATTTCTAAGGCTTGTCCCCATAATGTGATAATGAGTACCTCCCTTATCTGAGGGAGGTGGATAAAGTCATCTCTAATGATTTTGTCTATGCTACACAGGGGTCCCACTCAAGGTCCCCTATTAGAAGACATTTCCACCAGCACCACATAGCCTAGTATCCTCATTTTAAAGAAGATATCATACCTAGAGATCCTACTGAAGTTCAATGAACGTAGATCCCCCATGATTCCCGCCAAGGGAAAAAAACATTTAATTAGTAACAAGTCATCACCCTAGTTCCTAAAAAAAGTGATCCTCTATCCAAATACGATGGAAAACTTTGAGAATGCATACATTCTTTCTCCTCTTCTGAAGCCTGTCATGCATATACAAAGGAAAATTATGATCAAGTGAAAAACTCATGCCAATTCTCACTAAGGTCACCATGCAAATAAGGAAGTGAATTATAGGAAGATGAAAATTCATGCCAATGCACATGAATCTGTTCATCCAAATAGGAAGGCAACCAACTATGAGCAGATGTAAATCCCTACTAATGCATATGAATCCCATCATCAAAATAGGAAGACAAACTATAGGCCGACACATATCCATGCCAAGGAGTATGAAGCCCATCAGTCAAATACAATGGAATTCAAGTATAAGCATACACAAATGATTGCTCCCTCATATCAATCCCATCAGTCACATACTATGGAAATAAAATACATGAAGATTCAAAATACTATAGATTCATATCAATACCATTAGAAAAATAAAATGGCAAATGAGTAGATTCAAATCCATGATTTCAAATATGAATCCCATCTATCAAATACGATGGTAACCAAAGAAAAAAATTGGCATATCCCAGTTATAAATTAGGGGTAGACTCATTCTTATACCCCAAAACCGGAGAACTTCTAGTACCCACTAGCAGAATATGGTGGACCAGAGAAGGAACAAACTCCTGCTCTAACATAAAAATGGGAATATATCCCTACTCTATCCAAATATGTATGTCAACACATACCAGAAATGTTGGAGGACCATAAATCAATTCTAGATCATATCCTCTATACCTGTCAGGATGTGATCACGCTCGTAGTAATAACAAGGAGTCGGGCCCACAACACCATCTCCCCAAGTGGGGTGACTCATCCATAAAATAAGATGGTCACTCCGGAGTAGACATGCATCCCTTCTTCAGTTTAGGAGGGTCTTCAGCCATATTCCATGATAAATAGATAACCGGATCTGGAACAAATATAGGTTTCAAATGGGGGACTCTGGTCCACCTTGGTGGCCACTCCAGGGTAGGCATATATCCCTTCCAGAACTCAAGATACTTATTGGATTATCCCAATATAATTATGGGAACCAATAAAATAAGAAACCATATATTAAGGTTATTACCAACTACAGGAGGACCCAGTCACCCATAAGAGAGTGCCGAAAAATAAATTTCACCTAAGGCAACTGGAAAATGAAGAGAATATTAATGAACCTTGTCTTCTAGAAGATGGAGTTCTGGATGTCGTCAAACACCTATCAATAGAGGCTCGGGATCCTATAAATCCATTAAAAATTATGGAAGTGGCATTAGAAACTACGAATTTCCTCCCCATAATATTGTTACTAGTAGCTCTAAAGGCCCTCCTCAGAGCACCCATGAAGGCTTACTTCGTGGGAAATAAATGATCGATTATGAGAGACTATCTATTGATAAGTGTCCCAATAACCCTCCTCATGGCCAAATGATCAGACATAAAGAAGGTCCTACCTCTGCTTTCATCCAACCTAATGCTCCTCCCCATGATATACATTGTAGAAATTCTCCCTGCAGTCAGACATCAAGCTATGATAGTAGTGCTCTTTGTGATGGAAGTCACTACACAGGTTCTCCTCATGATGTCATCAAGTAGAAAGAAAGTCCTACCCTTATTATAGTCTATCCTAAAGGTCATCCTCAAGATGCACACTATGGAAATTATCCCTATGGATGGATACCAAGCCACAATAGTAGATCTTTCCATAAAAACATCAACCGAAAAGGTCCTCCTCACAATGAAATCTCATACATGAAGAAGGTCCTCCCCTTACTTTATTCCTCCCAGATGGTCCTCTCCAAGGTATACGCTATAGAAATTCTCCCTACAGTTAGAAATCAATCTATGATGGTACTCCACTCCATGATGGCGGCCATTCTGAAGGTCCTCCCCATAATGAAATCAAGAAACAAGAATGTCCTCCCCTTGTTGCAGTCCATCCTAAAGGTCCTCCTTAGGATTCACACTATATAAATTCTCCCCATAGACATATACCAAGCTGAAATGGTATCCCTCTCCATAACAACATCAACTGTGAAGGTCCTCCCAACGGTGATGTCTCGATACAAGAAGAAGGGCCTCCCCTTACTAATGTTTTCCCCGATGGTCATCCCCAAGGTGTATGCTGAAAAAAATATCTCTTGATAGTCATACATAAAACTATGATGGAATTCCTCACCATTGTAGCACCAAATGAAAAGGTTATCCCCACAATCAAGTTCTATATTGGTAGGAAGGTCCTCCCCTTGCTGAATCAAGTAAAAGAAATACCTCGTATGCTGAGGCGCTTGGAAGGATGGGGTCAAGTATGTCATACACCCTTCCAATAATAAATGATATCCTTTTTCAATTAGAAGATGGTCTGGGGCCACACTCCACCTCTAAACCATCTCCATACCATTCACATGTTAACAAGACTCCTACTAGACCCACTGCTTGGGACAAAGTCATCAAGAAACATCCAAGTTGGTTAGATCAAGTAGAGGAATATCTAGTGAAATAAGAAATGGATATGATTCTTGTGAGAAGAAATTTATCCAAGGATGACATACCAGTTATGTTTTGACCCATAGAAAATTCTCAATTTGGAATACCAAGGTAATTGTCAGAGGAATTCATACATAAAATTCATCTCAATATATGGACAACCCTCCACCACCTAAAATCACAATTCTTTCCCTATGATGGGTATGCAGACCATGTCAAAATAGTGGGAGATATTTTCCAACAAGTCAACTTATAAGCCCTTCCGTCTGCGCAATGGCCACAATCAAAGATGCGGAAGAAAGATATTGAACTACCTACCTCCATTTGTTTCACAAGTTGTGTTGGATTATTGTAAAATCCCCATATGATTTTCATATTTGGGGTTAGGGAGAGAATGGGGATTTTCACTTTATTGTACTTCTTGTCTAGCAGAAACCATTGGAGATGACATCCGGTAATGTTATTATCCTAAGACGGCAACCAAATTAACTCCCTATTCAGGAAAGGCATCATGCTCGACAAGAAACAACCTTGATTAAGTCTCAAAAGCATAATTCCCAATGATGGTGATCCATTGGAAAACTCATAAACCAGATGATCATGAACATCCATCAGGATTCTCACCTAAGGGAAGCCAATCAGCAAGCATTTCTCATGTCCTCAGAGACAAGTAATTCACATACAGAACCAGTACCAAATCTGACTCACAATTGAATTGGAATGCATGAGATCAAGAGAGTAACAATAGTAGTAATAATGACTACAACACGGGATGATAACCAACCCATAGGTATGAGGAAATTTTTAACACAAAACTCCCCTATAAGACCAAAAAATCTGGGCCAAGGCATTATAACATGGGAATGGGAGTGACCCCTACCCATAGGGCTAGGGGAATTTTTACCTCAAACACCCACCCAACAAACATCATTCTTTTCCCGATCAGGGAGGATAATGAGTAGGGAAGTCCCCCATTTCATCTTATCTCATGATTCATGTTCACTATATGGGAGTCATATAGAAAGGTTATACACAGGTTCCCTTTGAGTTACCCTTCATCAAGAAACTTGAAAAAGACCCCATAATGGAAAGAGAAGATCCAAAAATAAAAAATCTCTCTGGACACTCAACACTTGGTATGGTACCCAAAATGATATATGCATTAGTGCAAGTTGTGGACTCCAATATTACGAACCACAACAAAAATGATGCAAATCTAGAAGAATAGGGAGAGGATGGTTCTTCTCATAATCTGATCCACACTGAACCCGGAGATGTGTATACTCAGAACCATAAGGTTGTATTAAATTTTGATTCTCTCTCGATCAATCCCTCATTACCTCCCTTGTGAATTTCCAATAGAGATAAGCATAAAAACAAGGCCATGCATGACCTGCCTCCTCCTTCTCATGAGAATGATCCCCTGACACTTGAGGAGAGATTCAGTTGACATGAGGAATAAATGAAGGAGTTGAGGTGAATTAATGCATATATTCTCCAAGGAACCCTCTCCATAAAATATGTTCCTTAGGATCCTCCAGAAGAGCCTCAACATACACTTCTAGCAGTTGTACCTCAGTCACAAGGGTTTATCTTGGTGAATGAGGCAAGTCTAGAATGCTCATAGAAGATAGAGTCGAGACCATCAGTCTACCTAAATCTAATACTAGAAGGATATAAATATTTCCCTCCATTGAGGAAAAGGCCAAAATAGATTCTAGAAAATCCACAAACAATACCCCCAGTCAGGTATCCACCTTAAGTACTAATAATTTTGGCACAACCAATGTTTCCCTTGTTGTACCTACCCATGCTCAGGTTTAGCAGAACACACATCAAGGGCTCATTAATACCATCAATTCATTGGAATATTTATTGGAATCCATGGAAGGATGGAACACTCCAATACAACCAGAATAGAAGCCTTACCATGATTGGGTGAGTAAAGTTCCACCATCACCAAATTTCAAGAATACTGTGTTCCCTATATTCAATAGATCATGTCACCCAGAAAAAAATCCGATGCATTATGTATCTTATTATGATCCCATTATGGGAACCCCAAAGTAATAAGAAGTAGTGAAACTCAAAAACATTGTGAGAACTCTGCAAGGTTTAGAATTTGTATGGTATACTAGTTTTCTATTTCAGTCAATAATATGTTTGGAGGTTTTCCAACTATATTTCCTTTTTCAGTTTCACTCAACATAGCCAATGAAAATAGTCAGCGATCTCATGAACTAAAAAAAGAGGATAACCAGAGAGTCTAAAATTTCATTTCCATATGGAAAGGTCTGACCTACTACTTGAACTGGCTACTCCCCCAAGATGAGATGCTTGCTATGTGAATCAATAATTTTCATGACGAGATGAAAATGTCACTCATCCCGGTGAAATATATGAGTGGGTTTCAGGATTTCCTTACTACTTCCCAAAGAATAGAAAATTCCTTATAGTGGACTAACCAAAAGTCCTGGGTAACCCCATCAACCCTTGGAAAAAGAGTAGGAAGATCTGAAGTGACCTATGTTATAATGAAGCCACCCCCTACACCTAACCCAACTCCTAGGCCCACACCTAATTGAGCAAGGCCTCCTGAGCATCAACAAAAATCTCTTCCTCGATAAGATGAGTGGAGGGGACCTATGAAAAATAAATTTGAGGAATAGATAAATAAAGTTTACTCATTAAGAGATGGCCAAGTCCATGGCTACTTTGTATCCACCATGAACTTCAAATTACTTTGCCTACTAGAGTCAAAGAGGGATAATGAAGTTGATCTTGATGACCAGCCAAATTATTCTCCCTTCTATTGAATACTAGGACACACCATCTAGGAGTTTTTTTCTTTAAAGACCTCCTGCAAAGGATGATAGATTTTGGAAAAGTCAAACTAGGATCACCACCAGCACAAGTGGATTATGATTCCACCACAAACCCAGATGAAGGAGAGGTGTGGAAAATTTTTGTTAGAAAAATGGAGTAGAAGTTTGATAATTTTATGACTCATAAAATAGACAACCGATCTCATGGAATATTTTAAGTGAAGTTAAAGAAACTGACTATGCCCCCCAACAACTCCTAATGCAACACATCCAACATCCTCGACCCCAAAATCCTCCTAGAATTGTCTGTCCAAGAAGAATTTTGACCAAAAAGGTAGAGAGAAAGTGAAATCAGATGAAACCATGTTGGGGAAAATGTTAGATTTGACCCTATCATATTTTATGCCAACATATCTGAAATCATGGTCACCGCCTCACCAAATGACACCACCAGATACAACCAATCAGGTAGACTCGTCATTAGATGAGGAACTAATATTTAGCTCCATTAATTTCATTCAATTAGTGAATACCTTATTTGATGAAGAGTATGGAAATGAAACATAGTTCCCTTTACCCAATCAAGAAACCAAAGGAAGAGGCTGCATAATCCTAGGATACCCAAGAAGATGTAGCTATGGAAGAAACCAAATTTATGGCCACACCCCAACTCAAACCTTCTATGTTATAGAAACTCATAGAAGGTCCCTTCGTGGATCCAACAAGAATAGGAAAATTCCCCTTCGCCTTTTGGAAGACACTTTCAGTAAATCATCCTTGAATATCCAACATAAGAGGAACCGATGTCTAATCGTACACATCATGCAGGCAGACCTGCCCAACCAGGAACCACAAAGCAAAGAAGCACCACCAGATCCTGTATCAAGTGCCGATACATCCTCATCCAATGAAAAAGTCCTTAAAGAACCTATGAAAGAGCATATCCATTATGGGAATCAACAAATTTTAGATAAAAAATATGAAATTATGAAGAAATTGTATTTAGTACCAACTAAGCTATCAATCCTGGATGCCCTGATTTTGTCCAAAGGTATCAGGGAAGTGCTTATAGAAGCTTTTCTAAGACCCTGGCATTTTGAAACCAAAGTGTTCATCACTAGAGTCTATCAAACAAAGATCAATACTAAATAATTCCATGCAGTTATCTCTTTTACATATCAAGATGAAGACACCATTATGCAAGGACAAATCATACCCCTATACATATCTGACATGATAAATGGTATTGATGATCGAAAATTATTCATTAATAATGGATCTAGAGTTAATCTCCTCCCAGTTTGAACACTTTAGAAGCTGGGCTGTAACGAAGATAACCTGACACCCTGGGCCACAACCCTTTTGGGTTGTGACAAAAGTAAGCAAAATTTTTTGGGCTAAATTAAGCTCAAAACTCGATTCAGTGACCTTATAGACAAATCAAAATTTCTAGTGGTTTGGTAAAACACGAACTTCAATGTTATTTTAGGAAGGCCTTGGTTGCATCAGCATGTGAATATTCCTTCATCATACCATCAGTGTATCAAATATTGCACTAATGGAAAAAAGGGATGTTATATATCAATAAGAAACCATTTGAATCATGTGAGTCACACTATATCAATGTAGGATTATATGAGAAGAAAGAAAATTGACCCTCGGTCAATGGTATTGATTAGGTCACCACCCCAAATAGTTTGGTGATGGTCCCCACTAACCCCTTCAAGCATCTCCGTGAAGAATACATACTTCCCATTAATCAGGATGAGCACATGATTCCAAATTTAGACATGTATTCAGCAGTTCTCATGAGTTCAGTCATGGCCATTGAGCTTAATAGTGTAGAAAAAGCAACTATTCCCACAAATAATGGTGAATGATCAAATGGAAATGCTCTCAAACTATCCTCAGAGCTCCAAATAATACTTTAATTTCTAGCCCAGGCAGAAGAGAAGGAATACATTATTCTTTCCCTCACTCCATCCTCTCTAAAAAATTCCCTACTGTTAGCAGGGTCAGGATAAGTTACATTATCTTTTTAATTAAAAAATTGTGACTCTTCTCTTAACTTTAAGGAGCTCATATTAAGGATTCTTTTTCCATCATAAGATGAAGAAGGCGAGGAAGATGTGGAAGAGGAAGAGGAGTAAGACTTTAGGGATTCCCCTCCATCATTTGAGGAGGGTGTCTCTACCACCATTGATGAACTCAAGGAAATAAACATGGGTAAAAATGAAGACTCGTGACCCACTCTAGTTAGTCCGAACATGTCATATGAGGAGAAATAGGTATTCACCTAATTCATATGGAAGATTCAATATGTCATCACCTAGAACTATATTGAAATGCTAGACCTTGATCCTAAGGTGACCACTCACCACTTGGGCCTTCCATAAGAACATTGTGGCTACAAGAAAGCATCCAGAAGGATGCACCCAACACATGCTACCAAGATAGAGTCTGAAGACTATAAGATCATTAGATTAAACTTAATTTGGGAGGTCCAATATCCCATATTGTTGGATAATATTGTCCCTATAAAAAATAATAATGGAAAAATTAGAGTTTTCATTGATTTTTGGGATCTCAATCGGTATTGTCTGAAATTTGGCTTCTCGGTCCCGATCATAGTATTGCTAATCGATGCAACTTCTAGATATCAGGATCTCTCTTTCATACACTACAACAAAAGCCGGTCCTAGCGGCGGTTTTTTTCCAGTTTAGCGGCGGTTTAAACCGCCGCTATATTGTGTGGCGGCGGTTTACAAAAACTGCTGCTAAGTTTGGCGTCGGCAATCTATTAGCGGCGGTTTTTTCGATTCCGCGGCGGTTTTAGAAATGTGTCGTAGATCCGTCATTTAGCGGTGGTTTCTTTTCATTTAGCGGCGGTTATATGGGTATCTGACATTTTTTATTCGCGGCGGTTTTAACCGCCGCTAAATTTAGGCGTTTGATGCGCCTATTCTGCGGCGGTGAAAACCGCCGCTAAATATCAACATAATGCATTTAGCAGCGGTTAAAACCGCCGCTAAATGCTCACAGGTATGGCATTAGCGGCGGTTAAAACCGCCGCTACATGTTGAACTGGAAAAAAAATATGTTGGATCTGCTCCACCACTGCCCTAAATTTTCCAAAACCACAGCCACATCTCACCCATCAGCCCCACATAATATCACATCCACACATCATCATCCCATAATCATGTACATGCATCACAACACATCAAGGATAATTTTATAGATTTATCAACGGGTATTTTATCACATGTTACTTTATTTTAGGAGTGTTGTAACACAATCCATAATCATAGAGTATCCATTTCATTAGAAAAATATAAGTGGTTGGTTAATTTCCCTTTTAGGGTGATATCACAACAATAACAATAGACACAACAGTCACAACACATATCATCCAGTGAAAGAAAATCCCCCAATGACCATAATTTTAACCAAGGAATCAATACCATACAATCCATCATATCATAATAATATCAAAGCTGTAAAAACATGTGAATCATTCCTATTTTCCCCCTTCAGTTTCAATTAGCCAATTATTTATCTTTGATTAAGCTAGCACAACTAGAACCCATAGATGAACAAGAGTAACCCCCCATGCATGATACACAATAAAGAGAAATAACGGATTCCCTACCTTAAAGAATATTTTTCGACTCGCAGCACACCATAGGGTGAAGAAGAAATGACCATAAACCACAAATGCATGAAAACCCCACAAATAAACCTACACTGTGCCAAAAGATCATCAAAATGTAAACCAACTCAGACCCTAGACCAAAAAGGAATCATTGTATTGAATCCCCAAGAGAATAATAAGAGGAAACTAATCAAGAAGAAGGAAGGTATTACCACCAATTTCCAACCAACATCCACCGAATCCAATGACATCCACCATGCCTAAACTAAAAACAAATTGGTATTCCTGGACCCATTGGAGTGGTGTAAAAATTTTAAGGCCATGACAGAGCCTTTTATCATTAACCTTTCATGCCTTAGCCATTTATGGTCATGGGATTGGTCTTTTAGTGTGATACATATTGGATATGGATCCAATAGGGGTATGAATATGGGTTACATATATGGTATTCTCATTGGATGTGGTATCATCACATGCATATTGCATTAAGAATATTTTTGTCAACACATGAGGAATCCAGAACACAATAAATAAAATGCATAGAAGGAAACATGAGAAATCAAGAAAATGTTAGGACATGGAAATGTTGGGTGGAAACTATGTGCCATAAATGTTACATATACAAACCAACTGTTATCATACTTGTTCAACACATCAACAATACTACTACTCATCATCTGATGCTGCATCGTCACCCTCTCCACCTTCATCTCCACCACCTTCTGCCACCTGTAAGAACATTATATTGAAAATTAAATATTGTTGCATATTTATAATAAAAATTAAAACCAATAAAAGTTTGCAAACTAAATGATTTTGATTTTTTTGTGATTTACCTGCTCACCACTACCCGATGCACTACCACCGGGGGCATATCTGCTCATATGCTGATGTATTTCAAGCAACTATTTCTGCAAAGCAGATATCTGATCCCCCTGCTGGTGAACTGTGTTTTGTAGAGCAGACATCTCTCTCTGAGCATCTTCAGGTATGAAATGACTATAACCAGGAGTAGATGAGGCCGAAATCCCTGATGGCATGCGAAAGACCTCAGATGGTAAGGGTCCCAAACCCATCCCGCGCACTCTACCAGGATGTTCCTTCCCAAGGACTTGACCAAACGGGTCATCCTAGGAGACTGAGTAGGATTGCCCAGGATTGACATCCCATATTTCTTTAATTTTTACCTATAAATCAAATATCAATATATATTAACACAGTAAAAACTGATATTAAGTTATTATAATAAATAATTGACTTCATACCCCAACTTCTCTGGCAGGTTCATTAACAAAACTTCCATCTATTTTTTTGTGAACATCCAGCCACAGTTCTGTTCGGGATACTTCATGCCCTAAACTCTGTGACTGCATTAAACAAAGATAAATCATCAATCAAATATGTTAAATAGATAATATTATCTTATAAATATTTAAACTAATTAAAATATTACCAATGACATTCGGCTTCTTGAAAATCTTTTTGAACCCGTAGTGTGCGGGATTACCTGCTTCGCCCGGTTTGAAGCATTCTTTCTTGAGAGATCCTGAAATAAATAAAATTAAATTTAACAGTATTGTATTCAATGTCTATCTCCTCTTCATGTACATGTATAAATGTAAAATGAGGATAATATAATAATATATATTTCAATACCATCCGCTTCTCATCACGATGTCTATCGACAAAAACCTTCCACTGTTCTTTCGGTACCCCACTGGGTATCTTATCATACATCTGCTGCATGGTCAATGAAGAATCGTTGACATCACACCACAACCTCCATTTGAAATCTTTCCATTTTTTTCCAAGATTTTTCAATGTCCACTTCCGTGCTATCACATCAGCAACGGTAAAGTGGAAGAACATCTGTATACAGAAATTCATTTTTAATATATTAGTAAAATGACATTCAATTAAACCATAAAGTAATAAAATTACCTTTATCTGAGAATCATAAACTTCATTTTTCCAGTTTGGAGGCATATGCCTCCAATCATCATACGAAATAGGCAGGGAAACGGGCTCCGCTGCCAGCTGACCTATAATCTGACCAAGTAAACCTGCGGCGTCATCCGTCGGGACCCCATAAGAATCAAATGGAACCACTATCTTCTTTCCATTCATGTTCCAAACATCATAACTTTTTATGTCTTTTTCCACGGTTTCATTGTCTTCATCTGCAATGAGCAAACAATTACTATAAACAAAATGCAATAAATTTATTTAATTAAAATTTGTACCTATGACT
Organism: Viscum album; assembly: GCA_963277665.1. Taxonomy (NCBI): domain Eukaryota; kingdom Viridiplantae; phylum Streptophyta; class Magnoliopsida; order Santalales; family Viscaceae; genus Viscum; species Viscum album. Next base: position 1,931,402,090 of record OY728148.1, read on the forward strand.
GCGACCCTCCAGAATGTCCGTGATGAACTGGAGGGGGCGTGTCGCTGCCCCACTGCTGAAGCTCCTGTAGGGGGAGGCGATGACTCATCCTCTAATGAGGCATCCACTGATGGTGTCAGAGATGGTGCAGGGGGAGATGATGTCGTGGGGACAGACGGATCGTCATCTGTCGCAGAAGAAGAAGGAATAGTGTACCGCTTCTTCCTTGGCATTCCTGTCATTTAATCAAATAAAATTAAATTCAGAATATATATTTCAAAATATTTATGCAGAAAAGAAATTAAAAATGATAATAGATGCCCAGTATTAACAAACAAAATATATATAACAATGATAATGAATGACTACAGAAATGAAACGAGTAGTTGCTGAATGAATAAATAATTGTACATACAATCATTTTCCCCTTCAATCATGTCGGTTTCCTGATCCATTGCTTCATCCACTTCATTCATCCTTGCTAGACCAATATTTTCAATATCATGATGGACAAATAATTCTCCTTCCTGTTGTTGATGAAATTCAATTGCAGAGGTCAAATCTTCCACTTCATCACCCATATCATACAAATCTCTTTGTATTACGTGAGTAACTACACTCCACCCTTCATCCACAACATCATTCACATAATATACCATTTTTGCCTACGATGCTAAGATATATGGATCATGCAGTTCACGATCACCAACATCCATCAAGCGAGAGAAGTTTACAGAAGTAAATTGCAAGGAATCTCTTTTAACACCTCTGATAAAATCGACCCATTTTCATTTGAATAAAACAACAGAAAAATGCCCGTGGTAGTTTAATTCAATAATATCATGCAGCTTTCCATAGTATTCCACTTCAGCAAATGTAAAAATACCACTATTCTGTGTTTTCAAACCCACTTCTCGATCGACTGTACGAAATCTAAAACCATTCACATTATAAGCATTGAACTTTCTAACTTGTTTTATAGGACCTCTAGCAAGAAACTTCAAATCTTCTGAAAATTCAGCTCGAGTATCAGTATTCATGATCTGAAAAAAAAAATATAATTTAATAGATTTGCAAATTGTATGTGTCAAAGTAATATTCGTATTTATTGCAATATTTATAAACTTACACGTCGTGCAAACCATTCTACCAGCTCTTTATTCACAGCTTTCGTTATATCTTTTTCATTTCGTGTTCGGCTTCTCATTCGTCTCTTTGTTTGTATCCTCAACTCTTAAATAAATGGATCTGCAATTTCACTATTCAGCAGCACATATCTATGTGCCTGTAATAATTCCAATTCTGTTAGTGTCGCGTATGAGGTCCTCCCAACTGATCGGCCAATAGCAGGAATTATTTTTGATTTCTGATGCATTTGAGATTGAGTTGATGTGTCGTCAACACGTCCAACTCGAGTAAATCTTGTCTCAATATCATCCAAATATCTGGAACAAAAGGTGAGACACTCCTCGGCCAAATAGCCTTCAGCAATAGAGCCTTCTGGTTGAGCTTTATTTCTCATGTATGCTTTAAAATTCCCAAGATATCTGTGAAAAAAATAATAATATTATGCATTTATTTAAATTCCAAAAAATGTTTACTTAACTGGAAAAATATAAATAAAATACCTCTCAATTGGATACATCCATCGATAATGAACGGGGCCTCCTAATTTAGCTTCGTCAACCAAATGCACAGTTAAATGCATCATGACAGTAAAAAACGATGGAGGGAAGATCATCTCCATTGCACAAAGGGTCAATACAAACCTCTCTTGTAGGTTGTCAAGCTGAAATGGATGTAGAGCTTTCTCACATAACTGTCTGAAAAATGTGCAGAAATGGAGTACAACAGCAGTAACTTTTTCAGGTAATAATGTACGCAATGCCAATGGTAGTAACTTTTGTAACAAAACATGTGAATCGTGACTTTTCAATCCATATAACTTAAGATTCTTCAAGTCAACACACCTCGAGATGTTACTCGAATACCCATCAGATACCTTCACATTCTTTAAAATTTGAAGGAACGTATCTTTATCCCTATTTTTCAATGAAAAAATGGCCAGAGCATACTTTTCATTCTCATTTGGCCAGAGATCACATTTTATGTTCATTACTTGTAAGTCTTTGCGAGCATTGAGATGATCCTTTGACTTTACATGCTCATTAAGTAATGTGAAAATCAAATTATCACATACATTCTTCTCAATATGCATCACATCAAGATTGTGGCGCAAAGAATTAAATTCCCAATACGAAGTTTGAAGAATATACATTTTTCTTCCATTTTTGCGTTCTGATTTCACTTGACGATGCACTTCGCACTCGTTTTCCGCTATCATTCAAATGATGAACCTTCCCAAATTCTGTTTTAACGTTTTCAAGCTGTGTCAATATTTTAGAACTGGTTAACAACTTTGGAGGTGGTCTACGATCAATGAAACCATTAAATTTTGATTTGTTCAGCCGAAATCTATGAGATGCATCAAGAAATCTTCGATGGCACAAGAAGCACCATTTTCTACTGTGAGGTAGCCGTTTGGGCTCGAAATCAAAGTTACAAATGGGACAAGCCAAACCCGTATAAGTTTTCCAACCAGATAAATTCCCAAGCCCAGGGAAGTCACTAATGGTCCACATTAAAGCAGCATGCATTTTAAACATTGTTTTAGAAGAAACATAAAATGTCTCAACACCGTTGCTCCATAACTCCTGCAATTCTTCAATCAAAGGCTGCAGGTATACATCAATATCATTTCCAGGAATTTGTTTTCCAGGAATAATCATCGAAATGATAAAAGATGTTTGTTGCATACACATCCACGGAGGCAGATTATAAGGGATCAAAACAACTGGCCAAATGCTATAACTCGTACTCAAAGTCCCAAATGGGTTGAATCCATCGGCAGCCAATCCCAATCGAACATTCCTAGGATCAGCTGAGAAATCTGGATGTAATGAATCAAATGTCTTCCAAGATTGGGAATCTCATGGATGTCTCATTAACCCATCATTGTTATTATCTACAGCATTCCACTTCATGTGTTCGACGGTTTTTGATGACATGAATAATCTTTGCAATCGAGGCTTCAAAGGAAAGTAACGCAAAACTTTTGCAGGTGTGTTCCTTTTCTTCTTCTCCCTGAAATTATGTTCAGTCATACTTCCAACATCACCCTTTGACTGCCATCTAGAAGAAGAACATTTCTTACAATTCTGTCTACTTGAATCCTCTCCCCAGTAAAGCATACAATCAATGGGACACGCATGTATTTTTGTATAATTCAGACCAAGCTTGTTAACAACTTTTTTCATATCATAAAACGATTCTGGGATTTTTGCTTCAGGAAATGCATCACGAATCAATTCCAATAACATGGACATTGCCTTATTTGTAATTCCACATAGACATTTGATATGGTACAACTTCAGTAGAAATGAAAGCTTTGAATATTTCAAACACCCACTATACAACTCTTGATTTCCATTGTCAACTAAATCATGAAATGTATTTTCCTCACTGAAGTTTTCCCTTACATTTGGCTCCACAGAATCAAGAGGATCCAATGATATGTTACAATCTTGATCTGCTTGTGTTACAGTCTCAGAAACATCACTTGTCACGTTGCAATTTGTAGCACCCTCTTCTGGTTGTTCTGATATGTTTTGATGCTCATAGTGGTGTCTTGCAGTGCCGAATGCATCATTTATGAGGTTTTGCATTTCATTTTCCATTGTCGAAGAACTTGGGACCTCATTCTGTGGATTAACATCAGTCCTCAATCTTTCTGTATTGTTTGATTCTCTATGCCAAATCCAACACAAATATTGCTCAGGGAATTGCTTCAGTATTAAATGTTCATAAACTTCATCTCTCTTCAACCATGTTCTAAATTTACATTTAGGGCATGGACATCTTATTCTCCCTTCAACGGATCGATTAGAAATTGCAAAATCTAAAAACCCATTCAAACCCTTAACATATTGAGGTGTGTTCCTCGGTAATGTGATCCAACTTTTATCCATGTATATCACAATATGCCTACACAAAATATACGATAGTGTAAGATTACAGAAACATAATATAATAAAGATGAACCATTGACCATAAAGTATGCATAATATAATAAAGATGATTCATTGACCACATTTACCATTTCAGACCAACTGAACAAGTCTGGTCCATAGGAGACAGCGTCAACACCTCATTGAGGAGCAATAAGAATATCGGGATACACACTTATCATAACACCATCGATCACACATTTATATTTCCTCGAACAACACCCCATTGATGTGTGATCGAAACTGATCATAATGCATTTTAAATCAAGTTAACTACATTCACTGAAACCATTTTCACAATGGGTAATGTTTGTTTTATTGTTCTAGGGAAATCTAAATGGCCACATTTAAGTTTTGGGGTTCATCTTGTGATGGAAGCATGAGACATGGTGTTTGAATTTCTTGAATAAATTAGTGATAATGACCCTCCTAAGGTGGAGAGAATTATGTTAGTCATGGAAATGTGGAGAAAACTGTAGAGTGGATGTGGAGGAATCAAGGTTCCAAATAGAAACCTATAAGGGACATGTTTGGCGGTTCTTAGGGAAGTCCAGGTGGAACTTGGATATGGTGTGTGTAGGTTATGGAGGTATACCTTAAGTGAGAAGGCTTCGTGTTTGGGTAGAGGGGCGACATGCCAATAGGGGAAGTTGGGAACCAACGGAGTGAGTTAGCAGGAATGGAAAGACATAGTTGGATAGAAAGGGAATGGATGTGGTGGGCTGCGAGGCACCTCAAGTTAATGTTGAAATGATAAGTTTATCCTAGTAATGTGAATGAGTTTTGAAGAAGAACCAAGTAGTCCTTGGTTGAGATATGGATGGTGAAAGTGTGACAAATCTGGGTAGTTTTGGCAGAAATAATGAATGCTAGAATTGGGTTGAGTTTTCATGGATGTTGTGAGTTGGAAAACATGTTAGGGAAGTTTTGAAGGTTGAGTTGAGGTTCTGTTGACCTCTTTTATGATGAGTGAAGTTCTCAAAACTAGAAAATTGTGGTGACGAAGTAATTAATATGGTGTTGAGAACCATGGAAGGAAAGTAATCGATTAATGGTGTGGCTAGAGTTTCAAGTTGGATGGTCTCAGGTAGGAACCATATTAGTGTATTAGTTTTGGTGATGGGTGTTGGATCAGGTTTTGGATGGTTGAATACCTTGAGATGAAGGTTATTCTTGGGTTGTGCTTTGGATGTTTGAAATGGAGTGAGGCTGTTGGGCCTTGAGTTCTGGATTGATGTAGGTCAGAGAATGTGGTTGGAATCTATGTATCCCTTCAGCGACAATGAGTTTGTGTCACCATTATAATTTTGGTAACTAGGTGAGGTGGTGCTAAGAATTTTGGGCCATGAGTTGTGGAGAGGATTGGAACAAAGGTGTTCTGATTGGCTCTCCACAGGGTACTGTAGTTCCTTATCGATATCCTCTTGTGCGGTGGTATAGTAACATTACCTAAACCTTTAATTTTCATTTGATGTTGATAATAAATAGTTGAGGTGGATGCGTCCTCAAAGATAATTGGGTTTTAATTGTGGTTCATGGTTGGGGAAAATGTTTTCAGGTAGGACCTTTTCCTTAGTCTGAGTGTTGTTATAACATGGTTGAGTTCAAGGAGTATATTAGAAGATGGAAGTTTATAGGTGGGTCCGTGGAACTAAAATTGGCCTTAGGGGTGCTGTGATTCTTGGTAAGTTTGGATATGTGATGATATGTTATAAGGTGGGGAGGTTTTAAGATCCCAACCCTTATCCATGTGATATGATGAAAAAAATTACACCATGAAACCATAAATATCACACACCCTACTAACATGGATACCCATGACTTCTATGAGGAACCTTTCCGTTACATACATTATATAAAAAAGGACCTGAAAACACCCAATGGTCAGTGTATGGTGTGAGAAAATGAATATTAGAAATATTACACCATGTTTTTCATAAGGAGACATTAGAAAAAATAAAACAATTATTCTTATTAAGGGAAAATAAAATAATAAAATATATATATATATATATATATATATATATTAAAAAAATGGTAATTCACCCTTTTAGAATATATTAAAAAGAATAATCAAATTGATACATCATATTCCATTTAAAATAAATGTGATTAAACCATTTCATAATGTATTTATAAATAACCTCTTTGAAAAGGAAAACAATAGAAAATACTCCTATGGTATATTAGGTATAAGTTATCTAAGATCCTTTTAAATCTATGGTCAAATGACTATTTACATACATATCCCTAAAATATGTTCCCTTAAATGAGGTAATCACCCTGATAAGTGAATCCACTATGGAAAAAATATTTAGTTATATTTTTAGTGTAAATCATTGATAGGTAGCCACAATTCATCCTAGAATTATTTTCTTATTATATCCCTTACTAAGTACCACATGATCCCATCTATCGTAGCCCATATTGGAAGGATTTCATTTATTAATTTTCCCACACATAAAGGATTTCAATTTCACAAATGACCCATACATGTAGGATTTAAATTAAAAATTCAAACTATTTGGAGGGAATATCACACATCAATAATCAAACTACTTAATTTCAAATAAAACATGATTCAAAATCCATTTTCAAAATCAATTCCAAATTAATAAATCATTTAATCAAATAATTCAAAAAACAAACCATTATAAGAATCATAAATCAATCTATTAATCAACTTATATAATCCAAAAAAATGATATAGCAAGTATGGATTATAAAATAAAAGATATCTTTAAAGCCTACTACCTAAAACACATAATTTTTTTAAAAATGAATGAAATAAATACCAATAGGATCAAAAACTAAAACAAATCCATTAACCAAGAGACCCATATAATGAATCTCAGATTCAATTAGAAACAAATCATCAAGATGGATGTGATAATAGAGAAAACTCACTTTGGGGCTGAGGTCGAAGTCAGAAAGGTCGTCGGGAGAAGGGGGTCGTGGGTTTCCGGTCGCAGGCACCACCAGAGGAGGTCGCAGGGTCGCCGGAGGAGGTCGCGGGGTCGCCGGAGGAGGTCGCGGGATCGCCGGGGGGTCGCGGGGGGCTGCGGGCGAGGGTTGCAGCACGCGGGGTCGGGGGAAACGGGGGTCGGGGTAGGGAAGGGTCGGGTTTTTTTAAATAAAACAAAGGTTTAGCGGCAGTTTATTAAAAACCGCCACGAAACGTATTTCGGAAAACGTTTAGCGGCGGTTTTGTGAACCTCCGCCACAAAACAGCCGCTAAACACTGTTTATTTTGTAGTGATAGATGGATATTTAGGATTAAAAAATCCAAATTCACTAAGAATATGAAGAATCCAATGCCTATAAGACCCCCAAGGAGTATTTTTCTATAATATAATTCCCTTCAGTCTAAAAAATGCTAAAGCCACATATCAACATTCCCTGAATCGCATCTTCAGGCCTTTTCTAGGAATGTATGTTGAATGATATGTTGATGAATTGGTGGTTAAATCAAGGCAATTATCATACAACCGATCATATCTTGAAGTTTTATTCAACAAACAATAACAACGTGGCCTTAAAATGAACCCCATGAAATGTGATTTTAGTATTACCTCAGGGAAATTTCTTGGCTTTATCATACACCATCAGGGTATTGAAGTAGAACCCAAGAAGAAATAGGCTATACTTGGTATGTCACCTCCTCAAAACCTCATAGAGTTAAGATAAATTTAAGGAAATATGGCCTACATTCAGTGTTTCTTAGCCAAAATTGAAAGAAAATGTTTTCCCTTCACCAAATTAATGAAAAAGGGAGTCAAATATCAATGTAATGATGATTTCCAAGAATAATTTTACATCCTCAAGAAATATCTCTTAAGTCTACTAGTTATATTTCTTCCCGTAGAAGGAATACCATTAATTTTTTACATGAATGCCTTCAAGTGATCCCTAGGTGCATTTCTTGCACAAAATAACGATGCGAAAAGTGAAAACAGACTTTACTATCTCATCCAAACCATGATCGATCCTGAGACTCAGTATTTAAATATCAAAAAGAGTTATTTGGTGCTAATATATGAATTATAGAAGCTAAGTCACTATCTAGATCATGATGAGTTCCATTTGTTCTCATATAGAAACCCACTCAAATATATTCTCAGTCGTCCAATGTTAACCAGATGACTTTCATGGTGGGCAGTCATTTTTCCACAATTTGACATATAGTTAATGCCTTAGAAAGTCGTTAAAGGCCAAACGTTAGCATATTTATTGGAATAACACCCCTCAGAATAAATGAATCCATTAGATGATGAACTACCTGATGAAGAGGTTTTCTCTATAAAGAAAGATCCCCAAATATGGGAGATGCATTTTGACAGTACATCTAGAAGTCCAAGAATAAAAAGGATGGAATATCCCAAGATCAACAAATTGGGGCTAAGAGTCATACTCATATCTTTGGAAAAGGCGGTATTTCCTTATTCCTTACTGTTTTTAAAAGGGTGCACAAACAATGAAGTAAAGTATCATGATCTCATTACGGGACTAGAGATAGTACATCATGCACAATTAGAACAATTTAAGATAAAAGGTGACTCATAACTTGTCATCAGGTAAGTTAATTGTGATTATGCTCTAAAAAAGGAACAGATAATCCCTTTTTTGACCATGTCTGAGGGTTAATAGAGGAATTCTCCTCATAGATGACATTAAATTATGTCCCCTGGTCACAAAATACACATGCTAATGCATTAGAAAATGCCACCACATCCCTAGCTAACTAAGACTAGGATGAGATGATTATCAACATTGCCCACCATTAGATGGTCTTACCATTCGTTTAGGACAATGTGGAAGAAATTGATGAGATTAGTCCCCTCATAGATTTATATGGACCTACTACTGGCTGAATGACTTCCATTGTGGATTACCATCTAAAGGGAGAACTTCCATTATATAGGGCCGAAAGGGAGAAAATCTAGAGATAAGAAACTAATTTTTTTATGATGGCACAAATCAAAAAAAGGACCTATATAAGAGGGGAGTTAATGGGATCCTTCTCAGATACATTGATGGATATGAGACCATCATCGTTATGAAGGATGTTCATATCAGATCTTGTAGGGCACACCAATCGGGATCCAAGATCTCTCATTAGATTCGAAGGCTTGGATACTACTGGCCCACTGTGACACAAGATTACACTTAATTCACCAAGAAGGTCCATTCCAGCCAAATTCATGACAACTTCATCCACTAGCCCCCATAATTACTCCACACAACTAAGTACTTTTGGTCATTTTTCATATGGGGAATGAATGTCGTGAGACCATATCTTCCCACTATGGCTAATAACTTCAAGTATATCCTCATATTGACCGACTTATTTTCCAATTGGGAAGAATTTGTACCCCTCAGAGAGGTTGGGTAAAGAATCATTGTTAGCTTTTTGAAAGACAAAATCATCACCATATTTGGTATCCCTCATACAATAATGATGAACAATGAAACCAATTTTTGTTTTGTTGAATTGAAGAAATTATATCAGGAGTATGATATTAAGACCAACCATTCACCCTGCTACCATATAGTGGCCAAGAAACAGTTAGACCTTCAAAAATACCATATCTAATATACTCTAGAAGATGGTAGATAAAAAAAATAATCATGGATGGAAAAGATCCACCAAGCTATGTGGGATTAGCAGATGACAACCTATACCACCAATCAAGCAACCCCGTAATCATTAGCATATGAGACAGAGGTGGTTCTACCCATTGAATTTCAATTACCCTCACTCTGTGTTTCCATCTATAATCAACTATCCATAGATGAGAAATCCCAAAAATGGATCAATGAGTTAAAACAACTAGATGTGTGAATATTTCATACCTTGCATCATTTGTAGATATACCAAAACCGAATTACATGATCCTTTAACAAAATTTTTATCCTTCGGTCTTTCCTCGAAGGAGAATTGGTGTTGGTACTTTGAACTCTAGTGATACTTGGAAAGAAACCCCCAAAATTGGAACAAAATTGGGAGGGACCATGTATAATACATAAGGTCTACTCCAATAGATCATATTCCTTAACATCAATGGAAGGAAAACTTATTACAACTCCTTCCAATGAAAGGTTCTTGAAGAAATATTTAATGTATCCAAAAGACATCGTTTTCATCGAATGTTGTTAAACTATACGGCCAAAAATTCCTTGTTGTATGACATTAAACTCTATAGAATACATCATCTTCACTGCATGAATTTAAACTATATAGAAAAAAATTCCTTATAATATGACATTAAAATATATAAAAATCATCGTCTTCACTACATGATGTTAACCTACATGGCCAAAAAGTCTTTGTTGTGTGACATTAAACTACATAGTAGACATCATCCTCACCGCATGATGTTAAACTGCATGAAAAAAAACTCCATGTTGCATGACATTAAACTACATAGCATACATCATCCTCACCATATGAAATTAAACCACATGGCCAAAAAGTCCTTTTTGTGTAACATTAAACTACACAGCATACATTGTCCTCACCGCATGATGTTAAACTCCATGGCCAAAAATTCTTTATAGTATGACATTAAACTACATAGAAGACATCATCCTCATAACATTAAATTAAAATTCATGTAAAAAAAATTCCTTCCTATATAACATTAAAATACATATAAGACATCATCCTCACCACATGATGTTAAACTGCATGGAAAAAATGTCCTTGTTGCATGACATTAAACTGCATAACATCACAGTGTTCTCACCTAAGAAGAAATTTCCTCTGACATTGTTCACCTACAATACTGTATTATAGAACTACATTAGGATTTATTCCTACCCTCATGAGATACATAGTGATGCCTAGACCTGATGTTCTAGGCCCAACCATAAACAAAAAAAATGCCCCCTCCTTGCGCATGGACCAAACTAATATAGTGAGGTTTCTTCACAAAACTACCTATGTATTTATTCTCATTTATAATGAGATATGTAGGGATTCCTCGATCCTATATCTTGGTCTGGTCACCACATGATACATTTTACCACGAATTCACCCACAAATGATTTTGTGTTGTGATAGAAACCCTTGATATACCTTGTTTCTCACACCGAGCAAAGATCATGTGAGCTTAGGAATTCAATGTGATAGTTTCCCTCTACATGAAAAAATATTAAAGGTACATGAAAGTCCCATCATCTCAAAATAATGGTTAAACATGCCCCCTCCCTGTGCATGGGTTAGACCTGCACAAGGAATGTCTAGAACTATGTATAGCTTGATTCCTACCATCACAGGATATATAGCGATGCTTGAATTCTACATCCTAGCTCAGTCACTATCAGAAAAAATAAAACTACCCTCCCCATACGTATGGGTCATAATTTCATAGGTAAATTCACAAGACTATGTCCATATTTATTCTTATCCCAACAAGAGACATGGTGACACCTGGATCTCCAAACCCGAGCCTAGCTGTGAAAAATGATTAAAAGTAAAATTCCCCCATCTTCTATACACAAATGAAAATCTATGAAATAGATTTCAAACCATAGATCCCACAACAAGGATCTTTCAAAAATCATTCAAACAATATAAAAAAGTCAGATCTATGTAGGGAATCCTAGAACTCACAAAAAATTATGGTCTAGATAATTCTTTCATATCAGGATACACCTATTTTCATTTATCAAAATCCATGCTTTGGGAAATATTGTATATTCATAAACCTCCATAGACATTGGGAATGGAATGTCAGTGTCCAAAGAACACCTTTTTTGGATATTCATAATATGCCCCGGTGGATTTTCATAAGTTGCTCACAAAAAAGGTCTATCAACCAAATATAAATTCATCCTCAGGAAAATATTTTCCTTACTCCATACGTTGAATGGATTCCAAGCCACATACCATCTCTCCTAATCTAAGAACCCCCAAAACCATGGTTTACACTTTATTTTCACTTCACATCCAGATTATGCCAGAATATCTCAGCCCGATTAGCCTCCACTCACTCATGGTTTATATGAAAATTCATCCTCCCAACATGACATTAAACTATGCTTCTAATGTCCTTACGTATTTAAGTTAAATGGAATGTCAAAAATGTCATTATTGTATGACATTAAAAGTCATAACACCTTGATGTTCTCACCCGAGAGGACATTGACTCTGGTAATTTTCACCTACCATGTCATGTTACCAAACTACATATGGATTGATTCCTATATACATGGGATATGTAGAGACCCTGAGATTTTATATTCGGGTCCAACCACCTCCACCAACAAAAAAATCCTCTTCCCTGTGTATGGGTCAGACCTACACATGGAACCTCAAGAACTATGTATGACTTGATTCCTGCACGGACATGATATGTAGTGATGCTCGGACTTTCATCTTGGTCCAGCTCCCCAAAATTAAAATATTCTCTCCTATGTATGGGTTATACCCACGTAGATTTCTTCTTATATATAACTACATATGACTTAATTTCTATCCCATGGGGTATGTAGTGACACCCGAATCCTATGACCCAGGCCCATCCATGGAATAAAATAAAAATGTTTGATCCTCTACATGAAAACCAAGTCAAATCAGGGGACTCCTAAATAGGCCCTATTTTCTGGACCATTTCAAGAATACACACATTTCCCCTCTTTCATTTAGATTCATTTATATCCTTTTCACATGATACTAAACTATATGGAAATTTTCTAAATTGTATGATGTTAAACTACATGATAAAAGTTCCTTATTGTATGACATTAAACTACACAACATCACAGTGTTCTCACCTGAGAGTACATTGTCCTTAACATCAGTCACCCACCATGATATGTTATAGAACTACATATGGATTGATTCATTCCCAAGAAGGATACATAGTGATGCCTATATCTTCATCCTATTCTAGCCACCAAAAATATAAAATTCTTCTACCCATGGTTATTTCATCTCTAGGTGGTGGAGGAAACATTTTTCATCCCCTATTTCTCACATTGATCATAGCTCATGTGGACTTATAGACCTCATTTGGGGATTACCCATGGAACCATGGTGAAGGAAAAAATGTCATTTTCCCTATTCATGGGACGAACTCATGCAGGAATTATAATGTCAATAACTACATGTGGTTTGATTCATGTTATCGTAGGATACATAGTGACACCTGCATATTAAAACTTAGGTATGGATATAACAAAAGAATAAAAAATCTCCTACATATGAGTCAAATCTATGTGGATAATTCCCAAATCCATGGTCCATCATAGCCCGAATGTTTCTAATATGTCCAGACACACCCTTTCCATTTATCAAAATCCATGATTCAGGAAATCTCATATCTTCATTAACCTCCATGGCCATTGAAACTGTAAGGTTAGTTTCCTGAGAACACCTTTGTTTGACTATGCAAAATATTCCCCAGTGGCTCGACATAAGTTGCCCATAAAAAAGGCTTTTCAACCAAATACAGATTATTCCATTGGATAGGATTTTCCTACCTCTGTATGCTCAATGGATTCTAATCCCCATACCATATCTCCCAATCCAAGAATCTCTAGAACCATGGTTTACCCTCTCCTTCCCCCTCATGTCTTAGGCATGTCAGGACGTTCAGGCCTAGTTATCCTTGAGTTAATCAAGGATTCTATATCAACGTCCTAATAATATAACATTAAGACTACATGATGGTTTATATCCAATGTTCACCCTTGTGCCCAGCCACATTAATGATTAAAAATACCACCCCTGATGAACAAACCAAACAAGCATAGAAAATTTCCTAAAAAAAACAAAGGATCCTCCTTCAATGTTCCTGTGCATGAATGAAATCCACATAGGGAATTCCGATTTGAGCCCCGACTCATTGGTAATCTCGTATACAAGATGAAAATGTCCCACTTCTATGTGTGAACCAGATCTACATATAGTGAAACCTTAAAATAAATATGCCTAGCTTGATTCCTATTATCATAGGATACATAGTGACACCTGAATTCCATACCTCGGGTCCAGCTGTGAAACAAAACTTTCCCCTCTTTTCCTGCACCTAGGTTAGAGATATGCGGGGAACCTCCTCACACCTATATGGAGAGAATGTCCCTACATATTCTTAGGAAATTCAGCTAAAAAAACCTCATTCATGTTCAAGAACCCCATTTTCACAAACCATACTCTATTTATACAAAGATCTGAATCCCCATAACTATCCCTGGACATCGGAAATGGAAGGACAATGTTATGAGGACACCTTTGTTTGACTATGAATAATATTCCCTGGTGGCTCTGCATAAGTTTCCCAAGAAAATAACTATAAATCTAATTCAAATAAATCCATAAGAGAGGCTTTATCCTACCTCTGAACGCCCCTATGACATTTATGTCCCACCTCACTCCCTAGTTTCAAAAAATCCCTAGATGATAGTTTATATATTTTCCCCCTTTTCATGCCTAAAAATGATAGAACATTTCTGTTTAGACTATTGTGAAGAAGGTAAATTATTTACCCCCTTGGTCAAAGAAAAATGATTTTAAATCATAAGTCTTAAAATTCCTAGTTGCACAATATTAAAACTACACCATATTCAACCCTATTTTACATAATCAAAATGCATATAGTAGTGGTCTCTCATTAACAATCACAATTAATACAAATGACCTCATACTTTTTAGACCCCACTCCCTTGAAAAGGCACCCCTGTTCATCTTGAGAAATCCAAATTCCCAAAAAATTACCTATCCATTGGAAGTGGAAGGTCAGTTTCCTGAAGAAACCTTTGTTTGACTATGCACTATATACCCCAGTGGATCTACATAAGTTTCCCACAAAAATTCCGATCAACTAAAGGAAAATTATTCTTTTGGATAGGTTTTTTCCTACTTTATTATTCCTTAATAGATCTCATTTCCCATATCATGTATTTCATCTATAAACTACAAAGTCAGGGTCAAGAAAAATTCCCCATCCATGTCTAAAATGTATTAGGACACCCTCGATCAATGAGTATTAATTGGGGCCCTCTCCCTACAATTCATTATCAAAACTGTTCGACTTAGAACAATAGTAATGATAGTCTAGTTTTCAAGACTCTAAAATACCCATGAAATTAGACACAAAATTCACCAGGATGAAAACACAAAAAGGGAACCCTGAATAAAAGTTGAGTACTACCTCATTAAACCCATTATTTCCATGGTTTAGGAAAAATATAGAGAAATCAGATATCAAAAGAGATACAAATCTTGTTAATTCGAACACCTACAAAGGGATACCTATGAAAAATTCAGGTAGTACTTACTAAGACCACACCAAATTGGGTTTAGGAAATAATTAGGGTGATAAAGGAAAGGTAAAAAAGTTTTATGGTTTTCCAAATAACCCTATTAGTATTAAAACTACACTCATTGAATCCCTTGATTCACGAAAAAAAATAGAGATTAATCATATTATTTCAATACAATTATCATGGTCCATGATTCAAATCAGTACCCAGTTATAATTATCATTCAAGATACAGTAAATTATAATTGATTGACATTGAAAGAAAAGATAAATGAGAAACATAGAAAGAAATCAAGTTATTATTCTATTAGGGAAGAATGGAGGAACATACATAGCTTGGAATATCTCCATATAAGTGGGGCATGATAATGACAGAAGTTGTTCATAGGATTCAAAAAACTGTATCAATGCTTGATTAAATTATTTTATGGATTAGCGAAACTTTGAAAAAAAAAATAGTCTCAACCTCTGCACCAGCCCGTGATACCTCTTCCTCCTTCACTACACCAATAATATCCTTTTCCTCCTCCTCCATTAGCCATTACCCCTCATTAACTATTTTTATGCCACACACCCATTATTTCTTGAGTTTCTCCAATTCTTGGCTCTGGTATTCCACTTCTTGACCAAGAATCTCCCCTAAGGACCTTTGCTTCATGATTTCACCTTATTGGCTCACTGCTACATCTACATTATCAACAGATTAATTCATAAGGATCCGTCTAATGGTGTTAAGATGAGCCATGGATTCTATAGTGGAAATATGTGAGTTGAGCATTCCAGTTATCTATTTAGAAGTGAAATATTTCTTAACTATATCATAGATTCCATGATAGTCAACCCCCCCGCCCCATACCTAAGAAATAAAAACCTATGGCACAATTTGGGCAGCTTCTCCAGAAGGTTTGCAAGGGGAGTCTGAGAAATTAACTTACAAATATACTTCCACAGTTTTTTATTGGTAGTAAAAAGTTCATTCAGTTACTCCTAATCCACCTCAGATTCACTCTTAGAAGGTTGTATATATTTAGTAATGAGTGCTACCAGAGAAGGTCTTGATCCAATGACCTTGGTGCGATTTGATCCCTTAGTCGTCACTTCTCAAGAAGTATCAGAAGAAGGTAGGATCAAAGCATCAACTAAAACTAAAAGTGATTGCGGTTGTGATCCTAAAGTTAAGATAAAAACAATTGTATATCTAAGATCCTAGAAAAAAAGCGCAAGAGATGGTTGGAAGGGCGTAAAACTAACCTCCACTTACCAAAGCATTAATGCCTCTAACCTCCATTATGGAATCACCACCCGACAAAGTGAGTGTTGTGTCCTCAATCCAAGAATGGACCTCAAGATCATACAAATATTCTTATGGAGTATAAATATGTTTATCTTGATCATTAGATTCTAGAAGATCACTCACCGAGACTATGCTTGCGATAATAACCATCAGGGAGCTAATAACGACACCTAATTCTGATTCCCTTTGAGTCTAAGTTATTCCCTCCACTATGGTTTTATCCTCTAGAGGATTGGGATTATTAGGATCATTATGGATATTGACTCCTGAAGACACCCCCTCCACAAGATAAGAAATAATTTCGTTCAAAATAGTTAATCCTTCAGAACTTAGAATTTCCCTAATGTTCTTCAATATCATGGGCTCTCTATCTAACTCAGCTGCTGCTAGTAAAGCTGTCTCATTTGTCCCAATGAGGTTAGGATCAACACAAGTAGTTGGGGTTTACTCTTCTAAGGACCACTCATTAATGGTAAAAGTCATGTTTGATTCTGAATAAGTTCCCCTTAAGGCTAGGGATGCCCCTAATAGCCTCGAGTGGCCTGGCCTCCATGTCCTATTCATATGTAACTATCGGTGGTATCTCCTATTCCTTAGAAATATTAAGAGCCACATATATCCAAATAGTGGATTCTTAGTTTATTATCCAACCTACATCAAGATATTTTGATGATTATTTGTTAAAAATAGATACATCTAGTTTGGCATCCAAATAAAAAGATACAACATTTACCGATAATCCCTGTTTTATTTGTATTGATAGATGTGATGCATATCGATGTTTTGTGGTTAGCCAAGGGGATGAACCTTTAGTGGAAGTACTAGGAAAAACCAATGGTGAAAATTCTATATTAGGATCCAAAATGGCTACCTCTATATGCTATGTGGCCCTATGAGAACCCTACGTAATGACCCCCACATGCAAAGAAACATGTTCCCCAGCTACAGTGCCCCTAGGTGTGTATAACTGAGAAAGCATCATATCCCGAGACTCCTCAGATTCCTATAAGAGTAAGGAATGGGGGTTTAGGATCCTAACAGCAAGAAAGATTAAGGTTGATCTCAAAAAATATATTGACCTCTCCTTTTATATCACTCAGTTTTGGGATCATCAACATATACTCCACTCGATCAAACCAATAAGGTTGGTCCTTGGAATAATGGAGGCAAGTGTCCATATCGTCTATATATACAGCTACTTCACACAGATATTCATGAGTAGAGATCCATGTAGGGGAAATGAATACTCCAAATCTAGGATGATCAAAGGGATCTTTATAAAAGATCTCCCATATATATTCTTTAGAAGAATTTTACCTTAAGTTATCCCAGACATTCCAAGCTTCTTGAAATGTGGCCGTAATGTGAATGAATAACACTGGAGGATCTATTCGGGTAAGTGAATTAGGATCCATTAGCTATAATTGCCTACTAGGAGACTCTTCCTCTCTAGAACCCTCAGGGGCTAGACATTTGTGAGGTTCTGGGTGCAAGTGAGAAATATCCCCTTCTCCAGTGACAATGAAAAAATTGAATATATCATAACCTCTTGAGGCCTGGCCATTATCATCGTCATCCTCATTGAACTTAGACCTTACCATGGAAAGTACTTGAAAATGATATTTTGAACGGTTCCATTTGGTATGAATCAGGTTCTGGAGATCCTAAAGGTAGAGATTCACCTTTTTAGGATCACCATTATAGGAAATGTTAGTAGGTGCTGACACATAGTTGAACCTAGTAAGAGAAACCTATTTATCTTGAAGAAAGTGCCACAGAGTGTGAGGATATTGGGCAAGGGAATATTGGACATCCATTAAAGAATCCCATTTCCTCTAGGCCACAAAAAATGTAGCATCAGAAGGGATGAATTTTTGACCTTCAATAGTGGCACCGACATCCCAAGAGGTCAAACCCTAGGATCTCAGAACCTTCCTTGGGGGTTCAGAAACAAGTGATTTATATAGCTACATTCTAGGTCTATAATTCCTAATGGATTTTTTTCTTACCTTTATCCCCAGACACTTTAAGGGATTTGACGATGGGAATCATCTTTTCTAGTTGGCCACTTGTATATGACTAAATCTGAATATTGGCATAACCCTGCATGAGGGAAAGCTCAAAACCCACAAAATCTGGAAGGTTAATCGTGCATTAGGTATATTATCGGGTAAACATTAACCAAAGTTGTTGGGATATCATGAAGTGTTTCTCTTGGAATATGATGTTAACAATATGAGGATACATCATCTTGACATAATCAAATTGATGGAAAAATATACAAGGTGAGTATCCCTCTAAAATAAGCTCCCTGTCAATTCAAGAAACTAAGATACCCTCTCTCAAGGAAAAAAGGTATCCTTGCTTAATGAATCCCTCTGACTCATCATTCACCAAAACACTAATAGGGGAAGAGTAGGGATTATAAGTAAAGCGGTCATGGAAGTTGATTCGAGCCATCAATTATTTCTCATCCTATTTATCTAGCTCATCCTTCTCATCTTGCTTATTCCATTATATTGGAATGACTCCACTTATGATTTGAATATATGGTCAGATACTAGCACTCAGAATCGGCTAAGTAATGATGGAATTATAGCCTCCCATGTGATCTCCCATATCACCCTAAAGGATTTGGAAAGGACCAACTATCTTGTCAGGTGGTTTCCCCTCATTGATATGGCCCAACAAATGATATATCTTCACTAATACCAGAATTTCTAGGTTGATACATCTACCTGTGGCTAGCTGAGCTTCCATGATAAAGGTTGTGACTCTAACTCTGGTGTCGTAATCACACATCAGTAAAACCCAACCACTTATAAACATGGATAATAAGGCTACCAATCAGAACAACTGGTCATTATTAAGAACAAGTTCCCATCACCATCTGTGAAACTAACCCTCCTTTAAGATAGGCCAGTAGGAACCTACTCGCCTTTGAGTATCAATGGTCAGGTAGGACCTTGGTATATGCATGAGAGGTTCTTAACCACTTTGTATAGAAAATATGTTAATTTAATTAGAAAAGGGTATTTCTTTCTTAGGGTAAGGTTTGATATAATTTGAAAGGGATTTTTCCTTGTCAGTAAGTTTCTTGGAAAGAGGAGGAGTTCTCTCCTCCTCATCCCATGCATAAAAGGGTGGTAAAAATTCATCGTACATGTCTCTAACAATGAGAACCCATGGAATCAGTCATATATCCTAGAGGCTGATGTTGACTTCCCCATGAACCAAATAAAAGGTATTGGTGTCTGGGCTTCACCATATAAGAAGCTGTGGAAGGGGAGAGTGGTTTCAATGAGAATAAGCTTAAGATACCCAAACTGATTCATATATCCCCATGGATTACAATTCAGTTTGGAATTCCTCACAAATTTAGAAAACCCAAAAGTCTACTTCAGTCCAAACCGAATGAAACTTTGGAACAATGTTCCCATTTTTAGGACCAACCATGTTGTTCATTTTTTGTGGCCTTCCATGAAATGATACGGTAGCAATGAGCCTTTTCATTCAGCCACCACAGAGCACCCTCTAGTGATTTAGGAGTATAATATAACAGAGACCCAATGACATAGTTTTTCTATATGAGTCACACCTTTTCCAAAATAAGGGCCCAAGAAATGTTACTATTATCAATTATCCATGTTATGGGTTGGATGGACCGACGCGGTTCTGGAATCACCATGTTAGATGGTAGACTAAATCCATAGATAGAAAATATTCCTTAAATTTTATATTCTTTTTGACCTGCACTTAGAAGTTCATTTAAAGACTGATGAAATAGGACAACAAGAATCTGATTGCCAACTGATTCTATCATTTCCTTCCACTTTGGATCAGCAGCTAAAAGGGTAGTAAGAGTAGTAGAAGTGGCCTACGAAGGGTCTATCTCGTTTATGCATCAAATACCATTCAAAACAGAGTTATCCTACGAAATTGGAAAATTACTAACAATAGTCTGCATACTAGAAGTCAAGTGAAATAATGGTCCGTGAAGACACTGTCTGTGAACCATCAATCCATGAAATACTGGCCTGCAAAGAACTATCCACTAGAGCATTAGTTCGTGAAATGAGAAAGCCTCACACCGATCCCCACTACACGGTAGGCAGAACTCATTGTTCATAGATCCAAATTTTTAGTTCGAGGATTCATGGTTACAATTGATGGGTGAAGGAATCCACAAAGGGATTCAGTTCGTAGATGTAATCAGTCAAGAGTGATTCATGGGAGAATCCTTTTTACTGAAAAATATGGTAGATGAAAAATAAGTTGGGCCCCTTTATATAGGTGTGTTCCCCACCTACGGGTCCAGCCTTATACCACAAATTAGTTCAAGTCTGGACCGCTTTCTACGTTGGAATAGCCTCCTCTTCATTCAGATCAGAACCGATTCTAATGCGGGGAATTTTTTGGGTCCTGAAAACATTACAAATGGAATTGAAATTTTCCTATGAATTTTTAAAAGGATGAAAAATTAATTGAATAATAATGGAAGTAAAAATTTCTAATGGATCGAAAAATGGAAAAGGAAAACGCTAGAACTGCGAATTATGAAACCCTTCATGGATTACCACTATGCATAGAGATCCACTTAATGTGATGCCTACAAACTCAAACAATTCGGAAGGAGGAGATTAGTGTGCCTACCACAAAAACAAAAGAAAATAATTTACAAGAAAGAGGTGGAAAAATCCACTCCACACACAACATCCCATGCGAACTCAAAAGGTTTGCAGACAAGGCGATGTCGATGGGTCCCCACGAATGAAACTAAGCCATTCACGGGACCAAGGCGGTGATTCTCACCTCTACAGGTGATGAACTCATACCCCCACTGACTAATTCATCTGTGGGATGGTTTTATTATGTGGGATTCCTCAAAAGGATGATCACAAACTCATTGTAGCTTACCAACTACTACGATATCCTATTCATTTTTTCTCTATAAATAGAGCTAGAGGAAAGAATTTTGGGGAATCATCAATCAGAAGATCAAGAGGAGATCAGATAAATGGATTGACCTATAGATCAATAAATCCACAAGATATTGACTCCTTTAATGATTCCCTATTGGTAAATCTCTACTGTGTAGCATTAATTAAGAAAAAAACTAAAAACAATTGGTAGCCTATGAACTAACAAACCTTTACGGCTATATTATCGGTGAAGTGCATAACCAATGAACTCTTTGAAACTAGATTCCCCATGTAGAAAATCTCTATTCAGGTGTAAACCTTCTCCACATAGAAAATTGTTACATGGATGGAACATTAGTTTGCGTAACACCATGCTACACAGATGGAACCTAGCCCTATGTTGCAAAATGCTACGTAGAAAAAATGAAGGTCTGCATACCACCATGGTAAAAGAACAACCTTCTTTCCTATGTAGGAACCCACTATGTGGGAGAAACACTATCCTGTGTAAAAACATGCTATGTGGACTAGGATACCCTAAGAAATTCCACTTTCTAGCTCCAATCATTCCCTTTTGTCACATCATTAGACCCTTATATTGGGCCCTCCACGATCTAGTATACCAACATCAGGATAAAGCCACTTCCAAAACCACAAAATGTATATGATAAAAACAAAGGGTACAATAGAATACCCTTTTTAGTTTACATATGTTTCTGATGCTTTCTATGAGGTGCGTGTATCTGTATGCTTCAGAGGATGCACTGATTGTTGCCCTGCATTCCCACTTTCTAAAGGTGGGCGACATCCATCGCTTACTCAGGGATGTTTTCTCCATGATCAAAAAAAGATTATGGGATGTTGGTTCCCCCTTTCGCGGATTCCTCCTTGGAACTCATCACCTAGTCCGGGTCTCCCTCATAGATTAAGAAATTGTTCATGAAACTGTTCCCAGTGCCATGTCTTCATGGATGCCGGTTAATTAAACTGCTTCTGTCAGGATATTACAAAGGGTACGATCAATGCAGCAACCTTCGGTTAGGGGAGTAGTCACGTTGGACATCACTGGTGTGTCTGGACACTGAAACACTAACACATCTAGGTTTCTTCGCCTTATGATAGGGCTTCTTGAGGACGTGGAAGCCCGAGGCATCCCACATTGAATGCGGGGAATTATATTCCATAATCATGTCTCTGAGGTTTTCCTCAACTTATTTCATTTAACAAAGGGTATGCCATTAGTTTAAGGTCTAGTGGATATGGATTGGATTGATTGGAACACTTAATAGAGTGGATCAGATGGGTGTAACCTCTGGAGGGAACACTAATGCTGGGAGCAGTGAGAAAGTGGGTGACATGATTTCACCAGGATGTGGAGGCCTGGTTAAGAATCCGTATGGACATGGATTATTGAGAGTGCATGGAGAGAGATATGAAGTCGATGCGAGGGTGACAGTGAAGTTGGGTTTGATCCTCGAAGATACTTCCTATGTATCCACGTGGTAGGGAATCAAACTCTACATAGTTCGGTGAGGTGATGGGACATCTAAGGAGGTGACCCATATGGATGGGACCTGAAGGAAGTGGATCCTCTGGGTTAGGGAATGACCTTCCTAAAATACATAATCTTGAGGGAATGACCATGATGATACATGGGTGATGGGCTTTAACTTCAAGGAGTATTCCTACATACCTTTCCTTGGCATGGATCAAAGTCCACGTAGTTCCTGATGAGGCATGGCATCAAATTGTGCACAGGGGACAACAACCTGATGACAAGATGAGTCCTATGTGTGGTTAGAAGCCTGAGGTTGGTTTGAAGCTCAAGGGATAACCATAGATGTGTGTCCCAACAAAGGGGACTACAGTGACTTACCGTCGATTGGGGAACACGACATCTTACCATCGATTGGGGTTGACAATGGATTACTGCTAATTGGGGGGGGGGGATAGTTTAGTGTCATGCAGGAAAAAAGGGGCATACAGTTTAGCATCATGCAGGATGGGGGTGGACCAATGTGAAGTAGTCAGGACTGATGGGAGTTGGGCTTGAACCTCAGGGAGGCTTCCTATGTACCTTGCCTAGGCAAGGATCAAAGTTCATATAGTTTAGGATGGTGTAGGTGAGACGACGTGAAGGGGGTCAGGACCGATAGGTGTTGGGATTGAACCCCTGGGAGGCTTCCTATATACCTTTCCTTGGAAAGGATCAAAGTTCATATAGTTCAGGATGTTTGGTGGACTAAAGTGAAGGGGTTCAGGTTCAATAGTTGTTGGAATTGAACCTCTGGGAGGCTTCCTACGTACCTTGCCTTGGCGAGGATCAAAGTCCACATAGTTCAAGATGTTTGGTGGACTGATGTGAAGGGGGTCAGGTACAATAGGTGTCGGGATTGAACCTCTGAGAGGCTTCCTAAGTACCTTTCCTTGGCAAGGATCAAAGCCCATGTTGTTCAGGATGTTTGGTGGAAAGACGTGAAGGGGTTCAGGTCTAATAGGTGTTGGTCTTGAACCTCTGGGAGGCTTCTTATGTACCTTGCCTTGGCAAGGATCAAATTCCATGTAGTTTAGGATATGTGTTTGGGTATTACACTCTAGGGCGGCCCAGAGAGGATTTCATGATCGATGCTTACTCTAAGCCCACATGAGTCATGCTCGGTGTGTGAAACAATAGGCAGCAAAGACTTGAAAATCACGTCGCGAAAGGTGCATTCGTGGGAAGTGAAATGGGGGTTAAACATGGTTAGTGGCCCAAAGAGGAAACAGGGGCTTATGCGTGGTTAGTAACCCAAAGAGGAAATAGGGGCTTATGCGTGGTTAGCAATCCAAAGAGGAAACATGGGATTACACATGGTTAGCGGACTAGGGAGATGGATATTGGGACTTACTCTAGGATGGAGGCCTGAGTGGTGATAAAGCCCAATCGGAGAGGGATTTGGCATAGAATAGAGGAGGGTTCTGGTACCCTTCCCCCCTCTGTTATTTGGCACTGAAGAATAAAGGAGGAGTATAGGTGCTACCTCTTGCAAGAAAGTCTAGGGGCTTACACCCAGGTGGTAGCCCTTCCCCGCAGACAGGCACCACCCCAGCAAAGAGGATCTCATTACATGTGAGGAAGATATCACTCCTGTGGAGACGAGTGGTCATAGAGAATGTTTGAGACATGGTTCCACATGTAGAGTGTGTGGGGTGAAGTCACAGTTTAACGTCATGTGCTGATGACGATGATGCTTGGTAGTTTCACGTCATGTAGCTTGGATGAGGTGGATGCACTCTGCACCCCTAGGACTTACATAATAGATACACTTTAACCCATGGTGAAGGGAAGGTACTGGTAATTCCATGATGAGGGGGTGTTGTGGAGTGTTCCACTGAGGGGTCCACGTTAGCGTGGATATGAGAAGAAGCAATTATCGAGTGTGCCTATGCAAAGAAGCATAAGGATAAGCAATGCCACAGGAATCACCACCCAATATACTTTGAAATCACTTCATACAAACCTGGAGGGTCGTATGGGAGAAGGTGTTGCAAAGAAAAGGGGTTCACAGAAGGAATCCTCATGAAGATCTAATGCTCCATATAATGTAGGGGCTATGCGAAGGAGTATTCTTTGCGAAGTGAAGTGTCCTATCCTAGGCATTGGGAATAGGTTCATATGGAAGGTGCTCCGTGAAGTGGAAAGGCTTTTGTGGAGTAGGGCTTCACAAATAAAGGGTTCCATGTAAAGCATAGCACTACGAAGTGGTGTGCTTCGCGAAGCACAGTGATCCTGCCTTGACATGTGGGTTACATGTGCATGGAGGGTACTTATCAAATCATAATTTCTCCTTGAAGACCTGAGTCCCCTTGGGGATCCATTTCCTTCACGGAGACCCATGGGCTCCACGAAGGGCATCCCTCTTTGAAGAGGGGTTGAATTTAAGCAAAGGGAATGGCACTTCACGATGCTAAAGTACCTTGAAGAGCTTATTGTTTGTAGAGAAAAAATTGCTTCACGATTTGAGAGCTAAGAAGGAAAAAGGTCAGAGGATTCATCATTTGGGCTCGAGGGGAGCCCAATATTTATAGGCAAGAGGCACCGTGAAGTAGAGCTCTTTTGGCATGAAGACACCTGGCATTTTTTCATAACCGCGGAGCCCCCCTGCCTCCTTGCCCCACGACGGATTCAAAAACGTCAAATCTGATCATAAAGCCTCCCACCTCCTTGCTCTACGGTGTCTTCGTGAATGTCGAATTCGATCGTGGAGCACTACGGGAAAAATGGGTATTTGCGACAGGGGTATTTACCCGTCGCAAATAAGTAGGATTTTGCGACGGGATTGCTTTCCCCGTCGCAAAAGAACTGGCGCGCGTTGCGCGCCAAATCGCCGGAAAACTATTTGCAATGGGGGAATATTCCCGTCACAAATAACCGGCGGCGGTAAAAGGTATTTGCGACGGGAATATTCCCCCGTCGCAAATAGTATGTCGGCAGGTGGTTATTTGCGAGGGGTCCCGTCGCAAATAACTATTTAACCGTTGACCGTAATAAATGTTGGCTAAGGTATTTGCGACGGGTACCATCACAAATAACACTATTTGCGACGGGAATCCCGTCGCAAATGGACCCGTCGCAAATAATCTAACCTATAAATACCCCCATCCGTTTTTTTCAAATCATTATCAAACTCCATCTTCTTCTTCTCTCAAAGTTGTATTTCTAAAGTTCATTTTTTCTCCAGTTTAATTTTTTTCTCCGGAGTTGATATTAAAGATTTGAAGAACGATCAGAGCCGATCAATTTTCAAGGTATTTATGTTTATTTTAATTTAATATTTATTTTTAATTTTTTCTTAGTTTCAATTATTCTTAATTAGTTGTAATTTAATTATGTTTACATTGTTTTGTTACTTAATAAATTTAAATTATTAGTATTGTTCATAGTTAATGGTAATTAGGAATAATTAGTAATAATTTTTAATAATTAAGAATAAATATTAATAATTAATAATAAATACCAATAATTAGGAATAATAACATTATTACATTATTAGTATATTTTATTATTAATATTAAAATAATATAATTTTTTTATATATATACAATTCTCTTTTCATCTGTGTGTTTGCTGTCTTCACATGTATTATTTGTATGTGGAGAGAGAAAACGCACAGATGAAAGGAGAATTGTATATAAATTAGAAAATTATATTATTTTAATATTAATAATAAAATATACTAATAATGTTATTATTTGTAATTATTGGTAATTATTCCTAATTATTAGTAATTATTCATTTAATTACTAATAATTAGGAACAATTACCAATAATTATCAATAATTAGGAATAATTAGTAATAATTACCAATAATTAGTAATAATTACCAATAATTCGTAATAATTACCAATAATTAGTAATAATTACCAATAATTAGTAATAATTACCAATAATTCGTAATAATTACCAATAATTAGTAATAATTACCAATAAGTAGTAATAATTATCAATAATTACCAATAATTAGTAATAATTAGTATTAATTACCAATAATTAGTAATAATTACCAATAATTAGTAATAATTACCAATAATTAGTAATAATTACCAATAATTAGTAATAATTACCAATAATTAGTAATAATTACCAATAAGTAGTAATAATTATCAATAATTACCAATAATTAGTAACAATTAGTATTAATTACAAATAATTAGTATTAATTACCAATAATTAGTATTAATTACCAATAATTAGTATTAATTACCAATAATTAGTAATAATTACCAATAATTAGTAATAATTACCAATAATTAGTAATAATTACCAATAATTAGTAATAATTACCAATAATTAGTAATAATTACCAATAATTAGTAATAATTAGTAATAATTAGTAATAATTACCAATAATTAGTAATAATTACCAATAATTACCAATATTTACCAATAATTTCCAATATTTACCAATATTTACCAATAATTACCAATAATTACCAATAATTACCAATAATTAGTAATAATTAGTAATAATTAGTAATAATTAGTAATAATTACAAATAATTAGTAATAATTAGTAATAATTAGTAATAATTAGTAAAAATTAGGAATAATTACCAATAATTAGTAATAATTAGTAATAATTAGTATTAATTACCAATAATTAGTAATAATTACCAATAATTAGTAATAATTACCAATAATTAGTAATAATTAGTAATAATTACCAATAATTCGTAATAATTACCAATAATTAGTAATAATTAGTAATAATTAGTAATAATTACCAATAATTAGTAATAATTACCAATAATTACCAATAATTACCAATATTTACCAATATTTACCAATAATTACCAATATTTACCAATAATTACCAATAATTACCAATAATTACCAATAATTAGTAATAATTATTAATAATTAGTAATAATTAATAATAATTACCAATAATTAGTAATAATTACCAATAATTAGTAATAATTACCAATAATTAGTAATAATTAACAATAATTACCAATAATTAGTAATAATTAGTAATAATTAGTAATAATTAGTAATAATTAGTATTAATTACCAATAATTAGTATTAATTACCAATAATTAGTAATAATTACCAATAATTAGTAATAATTACCAATAATTAGTAATAATTAGAAATAATTACCAATAATTAGTATTAATTACCAATAATTAGTATTTATTACCAATAATTAGTATTTATTACCAATAATTAGTATTAATTACCAATAATTAGTAATAATTACCAATAATTAGGAACAATTACCAATAATTATCAACAATTAGGAATAATTAGTAATAATTACCAATAATTAGTAATAATTACCAATAATTAGTAATAATTACCAATAATTAGTAATAATTACCAATAATTAGTAATAATTACCAATAATTAGTAATAATTATCAATAATTACCAATAATTAGTAATAATTAGTATTAATTACCAATAATTAGTATTAATTACCAATAATTAGTATTAATTACCAATAATTAGTATTAATTACCAATAATTAGTAATAATTACCAATAATTAGTAATAATTACCAATAATTAGTAATAATTACCAATAATTAGTAATAATTACCAATAATTAGTAATAATTACCAATAATTAGTAATAATTAGTAATAATTACCAATAATTACCAATAATTAGTAATAATTACTATTAATTACCAATAATTAGTATTAATTACCAATAATTAGTAATAATTACCAATAATTAGTATTAATTACCAATAATTAGTAATAATTACCAATAATTAGTAATAATTAGTAATAATTACCAATAATTAGTAATAATTACCAATAATTAGGAATAATTACCAATAATTAGTAATAATTACCAATAATTAGTAATAATTACCAATAATTAGTAATAATTCGTAATAATTAGCAATAATTCGTAATAATTACCAATAATTAGTAATAATTAACAATAATTACCAATAATTAACAATAATTACCAATAATTAGTAATAATTAGTAATAATTAGTATTAATTACCAACAATTAGTATTAATTACCAATAATTAGTATTAATTACCAATAATTAGTAATAATTACCAATAATTAGTAATAATTAGTAATAATTAGCAATAATTACAAATAATTAGTAATAATTACCAATAATTAACAATAATTACCAATAATTACCAATAATTAGTATTAATTACCAATAATTAGTATTTATTACCAATAATTAGTATTTATTACCAATAATTAGTATTAATTACCAATAATTAGTATTAATTACCAGTAATTAGTAATAATTACCAATAATTAGTAATAATTACCAATACTTAGTAATAATTACCAATAATTAGTAATAATTACCAATAATTAGTAATAATTACCAATAATTAGTAATAATTACCAATAATTAGTAATAATTAACAATAATTAGTAATAATTACCAATAATTAGTATTAATTACCAATAATAAGTATTAATTACCAATAATTAGTAATAATTACCAATAATTAGTAATAATTACCAATAATTAGTAATAATTAGTAATAATTACCAATAATTAGTAATAATTAGTAATAATTACCAATAATTAGTAATAATTAGTAATAATTACCAATAATTAGTAATAATTAACAATACTTACCAATAATTACCAATAATTACCAATAATTAGTAATAATTACCAATAATTAGTAATAATTACCAATAATTAGTAATAATTACCAATAATTAGTAATAATTACCAATAATTAGTAATAATTACCAATAATTAGTAATAATTACCAATAATTAGTAATTATTAGAAATAATTAGTAATAATTACCAATAATTACCAATAGTTACCAATAATTTCCAATAATTACCAATATTTACCAATAATTACCAATATTTACCAATATTTACCAATATTTACCAATATTTACCAATAATTAGAAATAATTACCAATAATTAGAAATAATTACCAATAATTAGAAATAATTACCAATAATTTGGAATAATTACCAATATTTACGAATAATAACATTAGTACATTATTTTTATATTTTATTATTAATATTAAAATAATATAATTTTCTATATTATATACAATTCTTTTTTCATCTGTGTGTTTTCTGTCTCCACATGTAATATTCGTATTCTTTTTCAAAATTATCAACCTACTCGCCAATGGAGAGGTGAAAGTGAATGCAAATATTACATGTAGAGACAGAATGTTAAACACACAGATGAAAGGATAATTGTATATAATATAAAAAATTATGTTATTTTAATATTAATAATAAAATATACTAATAATGTAATAATGTTATTATTATATAATTAATGTTTATGAAAAAATTATATTAGTATTATTAAAATAATAAAAAATCAATATAATATTAAAATTATCAATATTTGTAACATGTTTTGCTTTATTCTCAATATATTCAATCTTTACTTGAGTGTTTTTTCTAACAAATTATTCAAAACCAGTAATGCTTTTATATTTTATAGAGAAATATGGAATAACGAGGTCGTCAACAATCATTATTAGGTGACCGCATATGGATAAATCAACGTAGAAATCCAAACGGTTCTGGTTTAAATCCAGTATATGTTGAGGGTGTGGAGACTTTTTTATCATTTGCGGCATCAAATTCAGAATTTGTTTCAGAAGGTAAAATAAAATGCCCTTGCAGAAAATTTGCATTGAGAATGTTTGACACGTTTGACAAAGTGGGAGAACATCTCTTGTGTTTTGGTTTTCAACCAGATTATGTTTTTTGGTATCAACACGGTGAACACAGTTCCAGAGTAGGTGATACCAACTTGATTCCGGATCCATCCCGGTTTCAAGATTTAGTACATGATGTTGCAGGTTCATCTGTTCAACATACAGAAACTCCGGCTGATATAGCTTCAAATCCTGAGTTGGCACCGTCTGAATTTTATGAGTTGTTGAAATCTGTTGAGGATGCATTATATCCTGGCTGCAAGATGAGCAAATTAGAAGCAGTTGCAAAATTTATGGCTATCAAATCAGATAACGGAATGTCAAACACCTGTTTTGACCAAATATTTTCTTTGCTGAAAACACTGTTACCCGAAGGAAATGTTTTACCTGCAAATTACTATGAGAGTAATAGGCTGGTTCGAAATTTGGGACTTACTTGTCAGAAGATTAATGCATGTTCAAATGACTGCATTTTATATTCTGGGGAAAATGAGTCGTTGGATAGTTTTCCTACATGTGGGAAACTGAGATATAAAGAAGGACAACATGGGAAGTCTGGTTTGATTCCTGTAAAACAGTTGAGATATTTTCCGCTTACATCCAGACTTCAGCGTTTATTCATGTCTAAGAATACAGCGACAATGATGTCATGGCATAAAGAGAATATTTCAACCGATAAAAGCTTGAATCATCCAGCCGATGGTGATTCATGGAAACATTTTGTTAGAGTGCATCCATCCTTTGCTTTAGAAGATTGAAATGTTCGACTGGGCCTTTCCAATGATGGTTTCTGTCCGTTTGGATCTTATGGTAGTCAATATTCATGTTGGCCTGTTTTTTTAACTCCGTACAATTTACCTCCATGGATGTTGATGAAGGAGCCATATATCTTTTTGACTTTACTAATTCCAGGACATCCGAAGAAAAATATTGATGTTTATTTGAAGCCATTTATTGATGAATTAAATTTATTGTGGAGTACTGGTGTCAGTACATATGATGTTGCAACGAAACAGAATTTCATACTGAGAGCAGCATTGATGTGGACAATAAGTGACTTCCCGGCTTATGGGATGTTATCTGGCTGGATTACACATGGTCAGAAATCATGTCCTTACTGTATGGGATAGAACAAAGCATTTATGCTCATTCATGGAAAGAAACCTTGTTATTTTGACTGTCATCGCAGATTTCTTCCAGCTGATCATCCTTTTCGCAGAAACAGATCTCATTTCAGAAAAGGAACAGTTGAAAGGGATGGACCTCCAAAAATGCTATCAGGTTCGGAGTTAAAATCAGTTGTATTTTCATTACCTCCCATCACTTTTGGTCCCACAATAAACCAACAGAAAATTTCTGGTTTTGGGAAAGAACACAATTGGATTAAACGTAGCATATTTTGGGATTTTCCATATTGGTCTGATCTGTTGGTCCGACACATGTTAGATGTCATGCATATTGAGAATAACTGTTTTGATAATTTGTTTCATACAGTTTTGGATACTCCAGGAAAGAGCAAAGACAATGTAAATGCACGTTTAGATCTTGCCCAAATTTGCAGGCGTCCAGAATTGGAACTATTTGACAATGTCAGAACAGAATGGTTACTGAAACCAAAAGTAGCTTATACACTGTCTAAAGAAAACCGTTTATTATTTTGTCAGTGGATTGCAGATTTGAGACTTCCAGATGGTTGTGCTTCTAATTTGGGTAGATGTGTAAAGAATGGTCATATTACTGGATTAAAAAGTCATGATTGTCATGTTATAATGGAGAGACTTCTACCCATTGGATTAAGTGGTCTTTTGAATTCTTTGATTTGGTATTCCATAACAGACATGTCTCATTTTTTTCGGGAAATTTGTGCGGCTACGGAAGATTATGATGCTCTAGGCAAACTTGAAAAAGATGTTGTTGTAATTATATGTAAACTGGAAAAAATATTTCCGCTGTCTTTCTTCGACTCAGTGGAACATTTGATGTTACATTTTCCATATGAATCCAAATGTGGAGGTCCGGTACAGTTTCGATGGATGTACCCATTTGAACGATGCATGCAAAAATTGAAAAGAAAAGTACGTAACAAAGCATCTGTTGAAGGATCTATTGCAGAAGCTTATTTGCAAGAGGAAATATCTTTTTTCTGCTCCCATTATTTTGAATCTGAGTATCCTTCAAAACACAACCGAATGGGATGGAACGAGAGGAATATTGATGAAATCGACAATCAATTATCTATTTTCAACTAGTCAGAGCTTGGTTTTGGTGGAGTTTATGAACGCTGGATTTCAGATGATGAACATCAGAGAGCTCATACGTAAGTTCTGCTCAACTGTGAAGAGATGACATCAGTTGTACTGTAAGTGTTTATATCACTTATTCTATCATTTATGTTACAGTAAATAACTTTGGTTTTTATAGGTTGTATGATAATCATATCAAGAAACAAATTCCACAAATTATAGCAGCTGCTCTCGAAGAACGTCGACTGAAAAATTTCTCTCAGTGGTTTCAAAAACTGGTAACATAAATTATTTATCTTTTAGCAACTCATTCAATGTATAGTTTACTATATTGATAATTATTTCACAAAATTTCAGGTGTCTCGACATGCTGATAAAATTGACAAACGGCTGTGTGTATTGAGTAACCCACCTTCCAAACTTGTTAAAACTTATAATGCATATGTGGTGAATGGATTTCGATTCCACACACATGCATATGGGGAATCGAAAAAAACAATGAACAGTGGAGTTAGCTTGAGAGGATCTCATCATCGAGAAAATGAAGTTGACTTTTATGGCATACTTGATGAAATCATTGAACTCTGTTATCTTGGACAACATTACATAACCATGTTCAAATGTCGGTGGTTGGATACAGAGAGAGGCGTGGGTGTTCATCCGACTCATGGAATCATCGATATTAAATGTAAAAGTGTTCTCGCAGTAAATGAACCATTCTTATTGGCTCAACAGGCATATCAAGTTTATTATGCAAAGTACTGTGCAACATCAAGAGACTTGACTGATTGGTGGAGTATAATAGAAATCAAAATTCGAGACAATCAGTTTAGTCAAAGTGAATGTGCTTTCACTGATGTGCAAAGAATTGAAGTTTTTCAAGAGAGTACTCAAAATCAATCTTTTTTACAAAGAGACATGAGTATCGATGACGACACCCCACATTTAAGAGTCGGTAATGACGATGATGTTAATGATGTCACATATGAATTTGAAATGGTAAGAGATGAAGCAACTGTAACTCGAATGGATATCGATGATGTTGAGGAGGAATATGAAGATGACATTGACATATATGAAGATGATGATGAAGATGAACACTGATAGCATTCCATGGTATTTATATACAATCATAATATGTATATATGTATATATAATAGTAATTATCAATTATTTGCTAACATTAACATTTTCTGTTTCAGATGGACGACGCCACATTTCGTGAGTTGGCGGATGCTGACCTGACTTTCGATGCGGATGCGTTGCTGACAGATGACCCTCAGCCTGCAGGCGCTCCAGGGAGTACACGGAGGGGGCGCGGTCTTGCACGATTGATGATTCCTGACCCCGTCCCCGAGCGACGTCCACGTATTGGGTTTGATCCACGCACACGGAGGTGTGATAACCTATGTGATAACCTGTGGATTTGACTGAGATTTCATTAATCTATTCACATAATAAATGTTTATTATTTTTTCAGTTTTCCACATATAGCAGTCAGACAGGGCAGCGCTATTTTGCGCAACTATTTCTCTCAGCCATGGACCACATGGGAGCAGATTCCCATTGATGTGCAGCAGGCCATGTTCGGCCATTGGTTGGTACGTACGTAAATAAATAATTTTTATTTTGAAAATTATTTCATTTCTAACTTGATATTTTGATTTATTTGTAGGGTTTATGGTATCCGATCGAGGATACCATGCGTGACGCCATCCACGAGGCATGGGAGGTGGCCATGCGTGATCGCCTTCGTCAGTTTTTGCACAATTTAAGAAAAGATGCGATGAAGAAAGCATGAGTGTCAGATTTTGAGGAGTCATGTAGAGCACACCGACCAGAGTATATTTCATCCCATGTATGGGATGGATTATGTGCGCACTGGTTGAGTGGTGCCTTTCAGAGGAGATCATCGGTGGGGAGGCAGAATCGGGGGAGACAGGAGGTGACTCATCGAGCTGGGAGTCTTTCTTTCAGTACTCATAGACAGCATCTGGTATGTACATTATTTATAAATATTTTATATAACTATAAATATTAACAGTTTATTTTTTATTCTTATAGGCTGTCGAGCACCCCGATATTACAGAGTACGACGTATATCGGAGGATGTATAGTGATCCTGCTACTGGGGAGCTCAGAGGTGATCGTCAGCATCACATCGTGGTCAGTATTATTTGTTTTCAAGTTTCAAAATTAACTGGATATAATATATTCACAATTTTAATTTTAAATTGCAACTATAGGAGTCATATGAGGCCGCAGCGTCACAGGCCCGGCCTGAGAGTCAGGCCGAGTCATCAGATCAGACCACTGCCCGTCAGTTTGATGAGGCGGCATGGATGCAGGCCACCCAGTATGCCTTCGAGAAGGGCCGGGTAGTTGGTATCGGCTCTCGACTGACTCCCAGAGATTATTATGGCAGTGCTGCGATATCGGCGTCCAGCTCGAGAGGAGCTAGTGCATCTTCTTCTACTACACAGTATGAGGATAAGTTGTGATCTCAGACTGCACAGATAGAGAGTCTCCGACAGGAGCAGGAGCAGATGCGTCAGCAGTATGAGGAGGAGCGTCGACGCCAGCAGCAGTTGTACGAGGAGCAGACGAGTCGGTGGCAGCAGCAGCATCAGGAGCAGATGGAGTACATGCGCCGAATCACTCATGCTTTAGGGATGGATTTTCCTCCACCACCATCTGCAGATCCCCCACCTCCCCCCTCCTTCAGATTAGAGTTTGTATTTATGTAATAAAATTTGGGAAATCAAAATATTGTTTTTTCTATTCTTAGTTTTTGTCTCATTATAAAATATTAATAATATTATATTTTTAAATAACAATATTAATATGAATAATAATATTATTTATATTTTATAATATTAAAATATATATATATATTACAATTTTATAATATTATAATTTAATTATATTTTTTGTAATACTTGAATTATTTTAATATTTGAATGTAAAATAATTCTATTATTTTTATATTAATTAAAATAACTTATTAATATTTTTTTTATTTATGAATTATAATTCTAATATTATTATATTAATTAAATCATTTATTAATATTCTATTATTTTTTATTTTTGAATTATAATTCTATTATTATTATATTAATTAAAATAATTTATTATTTTTATTTGTGAATTATAATTCTATTATTATATTAATTAAAATAATTTATTAATAATTTTTTTTTATTTTTTTATAGTATTTGCGACGGGATACTATGCCCGTCGCAAATACTAGTATTATTATATGTATTAAAATAATTTATTAATAGTTTTTTATTTTTTTTAAAAAATAGTTTTTGCGACGGGTCCCGTCGCAAATACTATTTTTAAAGTTTTTTACAAATATACGAAGTACTATTTGCGACGGGGAAAATAACCGTCGCAAAAAAAGGCTTTAGCGACGGGCCCGTCGCAAATAAGTGTTGTTGCGACGCTGTTTTCAGCAACGGGCCATTTGCGACGGGCCTCCGTCACAAAAAGCCATTTGCGACGGGATCCCGTCGCAAATGACCCATCGCAAATACCTGTTTTTCTAGTAGTGGAGCCTTCTACCTCCTTGCTCCGTGGAGGCTTTTAAAAGGGGGTAGCTTTGCGCCTGTCGTGGTGCTATAGGGCTCCACGAACAAGCTTCATGAGGAAGCCTTAAAGGCTTTGCCTTTGCTCTTACTCTTTCCAAATTTTGGCACCAAAAAATGCCCCCTCTCAGACTTGGAGAGGAGGAGAAAATGAGGGCCAAAGTCTAAGGTTAAATCGCTAAAACTCTTTGGTCAATCACGAAGAAGGCTCAAGAAGGAGGCTTGCGAAGGAGGCTTGTAAGGTGGATAGGTGACGCACGGGCTGAGAGCACCGCGAATCTCACCATGGTTGGACATGCCATGAAGCACAAGGGGTCATCTACTATAAATAGGGGAGGATAACCTCTCTTTTTTCCTTTCTTAACTCCGCATTTTGGAATTTATCACTCTCGATTTGCAAAGCTCCACGTACTCTGTGATTGCTATCTATGAATTATAATTTTTTCTTCACAGCGCACAATGAGTCTTTGGAACCACGATGGTTTGCTATGTGGCCTGCGCCTGAAGGTTAGGGCAGGGCTCCATGATTTTTATTGGGACTGATCTCCACAAACAGGCTTTGTGAACGGGTTTCATGAAAGTGCTTCATAAACCAGAACCCAAAAGATCCAAATTTAAAAAAACTAAATGGCTCACCATGAGGTTACTAGGGGGTCCATGAAAATGCTGCCTAGAAGGAGGAAATAGTGGATAGCTTAGGTATAGTTGAGTTTGTATGAAGCCATTCTCACCATAATTCACTGATAGAGATATTGTCAGAGAGCTATAAGGACTATCCTCTATGCAGGAGTCCGCCTCTATACAGATTTAGGCTAAGGAACGACTTCTTCATCCTTGAAGCGAGCAGGGATGAACCAGCTTACTAGTTCAAGAGCGCACTGTGCCAGCGCCAATGGTTCAGGGCAGCTGACATCCATGTCTGGGAGGACATTATGCCTTTCAACACTGACTGTCTATAAAATCACATGAATAACATTGACGGGAAGGTACAACAACCATATAAATCTCCCCCGTTGTACCGTACTATCTTAAAGGAAGCCCTAGGGAACCCAGAGAAGGGGTGGTTTGATGAGTGGGATCTCACCAGGGAAAAAACTTCACAGATGACTGGGCTGAGGCCTACTGGATAGGTGCCTAGTGCGAAGAATTTTGGGAAGATCTAAGGTGAGTGGGCTTGTATGAGGTGGCTCGAGCCTCCCAATTCCATATCTATCGGCCGATTCAACTGATTCCATAGTTGCTGAGCAGGTGGTCGTTGAGGACCAATACCTTCCATTTTCACCATGGAGAGGTCGACATTAGCCTATGGGAATTGCACTAGATTTTAGGGGTCCCAATACTGGGGGCAATGTATGATGAATTCCTCCCTATTGTGGGTGTGTGGGAGGATCTGGAGAAAATATCGCCACTAGTGATGGAATTGGTGGATCTAGTGGAGGGAGAGGACAAGTAGTCGGTGAGGGATTTCCATTTCAAATGGTGGTTCAATTAGTCTTTGAACTTCCTAGAAAGTAGACAGTTCCCTATGAGGCCTCGAACTTTCCCAAAGGGGGATCAATGAGGCAAAGAGCACTCATACTAGAAGCTTTTGGAGAATAACTAGTGGAAAACCTGGGGATTCAGCATCAGTACCAAGCAACAACTGATAGTCAAGTTGGTTGAATTCATTGTGGCACTCATCTGCAGTTGGATCCTACTAGTGAGAGACATAAACATGGGTGTGCGATCGAGCACGTTTGTCATGGAGTCCATGTTGGCGATAGGGGGATGGGTAAACCTTGAGATCTTGATGCTTGCCAAGCTATACAAGATGTTATTTCATATCAGTGAGGGGAAGAATCCATAGAGGATATGCGGTCCATTCTACATCATGTATGGGTGGATAACGGGGCATGTCAAGGGAATCTATGAATATTAGAAACCCATTTCCCCTCCTCAATCAAATTTCCACCCATCCATCCTGAATGATGTGGGGAGATTTCCAGCCAATCTAGCCTTGCAAGTGGTGCTGAACTGAGTCTGGAAGGTAGATGAGTTCAATTTCCACCTTTCCCCATTGCTGACAGGTGTATTCATTGATGAATCACATGAATAGAAGAGCATAGGTACTACCTCCTA
Organism: Viscum album; assembly: GCA_963277665.1. Taxonomy (NCBI): domain Eukaryota; kingdom Viridiplantae; phylum Streptophyta; class Magnoliopsida; order Santalales; family Viscaceae; genus Viscum; species Viscum album. The sequence goes on from OY728148.1 coordinate 1,931,440,758, forward strand.
GCCTTTCGGGGTGGAGTCCTAGTGGCGAGGGTTGACTGTGAGGCCCTCTGTGAGCCATAAACCCCACATTGATTTGAAAGTTAGTTTTGGTGCATGCAGCGAATGGTCCCACAGGTCTATTTGGGGGTACACCACGAGGATATATCATGTGTGATGAGGAAGATGTGGCCCATGTTCACACGGGAAGACGAGAAGATGTGGAACAAGATGCCCCTACCCACGGCCATCTTCGGGCTGGTGAAGGAGTATGCCAAGAGTTGGGATGTGGCCTACCCCAGGGGGATGCTGAAGTAGCCAACCGTTTGGGCTGGTGATGGGGTGCCTCCCCAACCCCGAGGCTAGGGCCGGAAGGTGGTGAGGACCTCTCGTTGTGGTGGGGCTGCAGTTACGGTGAGACCATTACCAATCTAAAGGGATGTGGTAGTGGCGGACCCATTGGTCCTAGAAGAGAAGAGTCATCCGGAGGGGAGGCCGCCTAGGGGGTTCCACAGGATATCCACCCGGGCTCCAAGTAAGCGGCTGCGCCACATAGACATGCCAGATAACACTGTCTTCCCAGAAGATTGTGACATCTAGGATGTCAACTGGCAATTCCTAAACCTGTCTGAGATGTGGCAACACCTAAACCATCTCGGGATGGATTTTCTAGGGATCAGACCTACTAAGAATGGCTTTATAGTATCCCAGGTGAAGGCAGAGTAATACCTGGTTGACTTAGAGGACTTTGTGCACTCCTAGAGTGTCCCGCGTCCAATGACAGATCAAGTGAAAGTATTGCTAGATCGAATGGACCCTCCTCAGTTATCTATTTCAGAATTGAGGGAGCACTTCCCTTTACTGTAAGAATCAGATGAATCCTCTTGAGGGGAGGAGGCTGGTAGAGGGAGTCCTCTAGAGGAGGGTGAAGTTAGTTATTCAGACCCAGAACATGAAGAGTTTGCAGAGGCTCTCGAGGTAAAACCCTATGTCCCTTACCCATGGTCCACTTCTAACTTACTTTGGACTCCTCACTAATATTTGAATAGTGTAGTAGGGCCTCATATGCAGAACATGTTCCCACCCTACATTAGATGTAGTTGCAGGGCCTTTAGGATCTACGCTCGTGGCCATGGCGATTACCACGTCTAGAGGGGATGAGACACCCAAGGTAGTTCTTCTAGAGTTTTCAGACTTCCCAACAATATATGAAGGACCATGCATCGTGGTACCAATGGCAACCACCAAGGAGAGAGATTGAAAATTTGATCTTTGTAAGTCTCCTTTACAAAATTCATGCCTGCCACCCATTGATCAGGTTAACTGAGGTTTGTTCACTTTTTTTTGGTATGCATAGTTCCTCAAATGGTGTGGGCTACCTTGGAAAGGTTGGTTGGTACTCCAGGCAATGCCTTTCCCAAGGGAATACTGGTGGTTGTGGAGGAGGATACCCAAACCGACCGAGCTGCAGTGCTCCCAATCACTGGTGGGATCATTATCAGGATAGAGCTTGAGATCATTGAGGTGGGATCCAATGATGAAGATCGATCTGAAAGCACGGGTCTTACCATACCCGATCAAACACTAGATGCAAACCCTGCTGACGAGTTCTTGGGGGTGTTTCCTGTATATGAACCTGCTGAACCAGCAGATCAGGATGAGATGACCTCTGGTGAGGACGATAGCAAAATCACCCATTGTTGGTCATGGAAGATGATTAAAAGCTTCATCGATGACACCCCTCAAGAAAAATGGATAGAACAGATGGGGAGGATTCAGTCTCAACTATGTGAACTGTGCGCTCGGGGAGTGGATGCCTAGCGTCCTCACATTCTTGTCCTAGATCTCATGGGAGAGAAGATTTGGGAATATGACTGTGGACTTGGTGTGGGCTGGCAGCGGAGAAAAGAGTTGAACATCTAGAGCCTCCAGAAGATTGAAAATGATATTCAATGGCTGCAAGTCTAGGAAGACGATCATTCCACTTTCATCACCAAGCAATCATATATCATATCATTTATAAAGGCTCAACTGATAGATGCTGAAGAGAACATGAAGCAATCCTTTAAGGAGATGAGCGTCATTTGAACCAGGGAAGAGCGGGCCCAGATCACGGTTTATGAACTATGCCCCATTTTTATCGAGGAGGAGCGGGAACTGAACATGTGACAACAAATCCTGGACACCACAAAACAAAGGGTGGTAGAGCTACAATGCTCTTTTGACAGGGCCAACCCATCTATGGGAGGGGACCCTTGGGTGCTATGATGCATGTAACTTTTGAACGCACTTTCACGCTTTGATTATTTATGTTGGATGCATGCATGAGTTCTATTATTTTCTTTGGTATACTACATGTTTGTCACATTTTTGAAACATCTGGTGACCAATACCTAAGATCACACAGGTCAAGCCCGATGTGAGGAACAAGGGATGAACACCTTATTATTCCACCTCAATATGAGAGCGTCGACCATGATTCGAGTATCCAGGGATTGAACAACCATTCCAGATTTCTTGAAAGAAAGAGGGAGGCCTGACTGGAGAAAGAAGGTCTCAGATCAGTCGAATTACCATTTTACCAATGTGCTCTAGTGCACGAGTGGGGTAACGCCAAGTGCATTGGGATTAATCCAAACATAGGGGAGTGGAAACTGTGAATCATGATGCCCAAGATTCGTAACACTGTAGGGATAGAATGATAATGAAGGATAGTTGTTGACTGTGTTTGAAACAGAGTATCCTTATTAAGTTATCTTGAAACGGGGATAACAAATGAGGGTTAACTGCTGACCATGTTCGAAACCTAGGTCCTGACTTGAAATTTCATCCCTTAAGTCTTCTAGAACGTTAGACCAGGATAGTAGGCGAGCCATGGGCTGAGCATCCATACTATTAGGGGGTTCCTTAAGACATGAAATAGGATGAGGGTCCAAATAAAGGTCATGCAAAACATGAAGGGTGAAGTGATGGGTTGTTCAAATGGAGTCCAAAACTCTTGAAATTATGCCACTATAGTGAAGGCATGTTAGGTAGATGCATCGATATGATTAGGGATCATACCTACTTCCGAACAAGACTTCTCTGGTAAGGACCTAGAATGCCTGGTGGTTTTATTTCATACCAATAAATATGATAAACACATAGTTTAAACATCATATAGTGAGGACGATGCACATAGTTTAAAGGTCATACCGCTTGGACCAAGATCAGGGTCGAGGGGCCAGAAGGGTTAATGACCCTAGGGTTGGGCCTTAGGTGAAATTCCTGGGCATCGCTATGTATCCCATAAGGATGAGAATCAAGTCAAATTAAGTTCTTGAGAACAGCGTGGTAAAAGACCAATGCTGGTAAGGGGAATCCTCTCTTGCGAGGAAGCTGACACATCCCATAATTATCATGGGGATTCATAAACTTGTTAAAGGTAGGGAAAATTGTTTAAAGTCATGCATTGAGGACACGGATACCCAGAAAGGAAATGTGTGGTGCGATACATACCATGATGTGAATGAGGACTATAATAGTCTACACTACACTACATGCTCTCAGGAGAATCCTTAGGTCATGGGACCGAAGGTAAAGACTAGGATGGGCCCAAGAAAAATTGTCTGGGCATTCCTACATACCCCATGATAATGGTAATCAAGCCATACGTAGTTCTGAGAGTGTATTTTAACATCATGTGGGACGATGAAAAGCATGTTTGGCATGGTTGTGCCAGTACACGTCCTACCAAAACTACTAAGCCCATGTGAATCGTGCTCAATGTGGGAAATAAGGAGTAATGATGGGACTTTCCTAGTACTGGGAGGAAAATATTAGGGGAAATGGGATGCTAAGTGAATGAAATCCCAATAGTATTCACCCGCCATCTTAATGAACATATATGCGCAGAGGTGTAAAACCGAGTGTGTTGGAATTCGACTTGAACATAAGGGAGTGGAAAGATGTGAATCATGATGCTAGAGATCTAGATCACAATAATAGTGACATGGAGATAGAGGATAACTATTGACCATGTTTGAAACATAGTATCCATTTCATGTAAGCCTGGAATGGGGACAGAGAAATAAGGGTCGACCACTAACCATGTTAGAAACATGGGACCTGTTGAAAATGTTATCTAAGGTCTTTTGGGGTGTTGGCCCAAGACGGTAGGTGAGCCAATGAAGTGTGGGACCAGGCCATAAAGGGGGTCCTTTCAGACGTGGAAGAGGATGAGTATCCAAATAATGGGCTCACGTATTTTGGACATGGAACAAGGGAATATCCCAATGAAAATTTCACACTTTGTGATCTTTGTCACAACGCATCTGATTACGACAATAAGATGTATCAGATAGAGGGAGTCATGCCCCTTTCCAAGGCCAAGGGTCCTAGGGTCGCACGCTTCTAGCTTAAGGTCATAGGGTAGACCATTAAGGGGGACTTGATTTAATGGACTTTGTGCAGGGCGGTGAAGTAGCCAAACCCAACGTGTAGTTCCCATAGGGAGATCTTATTTTAGGCTCATAGAACTCGGACCAGATTGGGAAATGACAAGGGAGGAACATGGTGCGGCTGTTTCAAAACCTGACACGAATGAGAACCTAAGAGTTACTCACCACACCACATGTTCCCAAATGTTTTTAGGCTAAGGGGCCAAAAAAGAGGGCGCATGATTTAAGATTCTAGGGGCTGGACCTGAAGAAAAGATTCTTGGGCATTCCTACGTATCCCATGATGATAGGAATCAGGTCATACATAGTTCTGGAAGATGTCGTGCAGTTTAAAATCTTGTGAAAAGGACATGGAGTGGTCTTAGTTTATGGAAATAGAGCTCAAACCATAGATGGAACCGAGGGAGGTAGACACGTGGTGAGGTAATTATTAAACCCGGCGTGAATGAGGATAATAGGAGTCCGTATCACCACAATGTGCTCCTCAGGAAACTTTTTGGTCGAGGGGCCAAAAGTCAAAGTTAGGCTAGGCCCAAGGCAAAGTTCCTAGGCATTCCTATGTAACCCTTGAGAATGAGAATCAATCCATACGTAGTTCTAGAGATATCATGGTAAGGTACTAGTTCCAGGGATAGGTCGTGCGATTCTATCCCACGCACCAAAAGAAGCGGTATTTGATAGATCTTATTTTTTCTTTAGGATAGATGTGTGTTTTTTTGAGAAGTGATAAAACTAGGATAGAGAATCCCAGTATTTCTACTGGAATCAATCCATGTGAAGGAATTGAAAAATGATATGGTGGATAACCAATACCTGACATGATGTCCCCTTGAGTGAGGACACCCCGATGCAATGTCATTTTTTGTCATGAAGTCAAGATGATAATTTCACAGTTTAAGGTCTTGTGGTAGGAACAACCATGAATTTTAACATCATGGAATAAAGTCACAGTAGTTTAAAGTCATGTGAGACCATAGGGGGGATGCACATGACGTGCTAAAGCATAATCAATGTGAATGAGGATAAGGTCCACATCACACCACATGCGATTCTGAAGAAGAAACCTTGGGCTGAGGGGAAAACAGAGGTCAAAAAACATGGGGATGGACCTATGGACAAAACATCCAGGTGTTCCTACATATCCCATGAGGATGTGAATCAAGACATACGTATTTCTGAGAGTGTAGTTTAACGTCATGCAGGACGTAACAATTTAAGGTCATGTAGGACTATATACAGTTTAACATAATGCGGGAGGACATATAGTTTAATGTCATGCAGAACAGAAGGTAGGAGGGACTATCTCCTAGAAGGGGAGTACGTAGTGTGGCTATTGTAAACACGATGTGGATGAGGACAAAAGCCCACACACACCACACCACACAATCCTATAAGAGTCAGGGCCTAAAAGTATAAACGGAAGAGATAATTAGTGTAATTTGAGCTGGACCCAAAGACGAGATGTTTGGGCATTCCTACATATCCCATGAGAATAGGAATAAATATATAAGTAGTTCTAAGAGGAGGACATATAAGGAGATATTAGTTTAAGGTATTAGGGATCAGACCATGGAGAAGCAAAACTCTTCCAAGAAAGAGTAGACCTCGATCTAATCCCTAAGCCCAAGTGATTCAAACTCAGTATGGGAAACAATGGACGAAGAGGTTTTTTGCAACAAATGGGATACACTTTAAGGGGAAATCAGTTAAAATACCTGAATGATTCCTTACCATGGATTTTTCCTCCTAACGTGCAAATGTGTACTGAGGGATAATACCAAGAGTGTCGAAATTCCATTTGGACATGATGGGGTGGAAGATGATGTGAATAATGCAACTAAAATTTAAGGTTTGATGGGTTTGGTGTGACGATGTAGGATAACTGTTAACCATGTTCGAAACATAGTATCCATACTGGGTGACTTGGAATGGGAACAAAAAATGAGTGTCAACCGCTGACCATATTCGCAACACAAGACTTGTATCAATTTTTTGTTTGAAATCCTCAAAGACATTGGATCGTAATGGTAGGAGAGCAATTTGGCTGATCATCCATGCCATTTTGGGTTCCCTTCAGATATAAAAGATAATGAAAGCCCAAATGAAGGGGAACACAAAGCCTAAAAAATGGGTGAAAGCATGCCCAAGTAGAATCCGGCACTCTAGGTTCTGAACCAAAGTACTTCTAGGCACATTGGTGAATCACCGAAAAGGGTTGAGGGGGCCATCTTAAGAGCAGCTGACTTTTAAAGATGATTATATGGTAAGGGTGCGAAGGGAGATTAGGAGAGAGAGGTATGTGTCATGGTTGTTAGAAACCCGATGTGAATGGGGACATAATCCCATACCACACCGCGTACCCCTCCCCCAGAAGGACTTAAGCCAAGAGGCCAGAATGATAAGGAGGTTTCTAAGAGATGGGGTTGGACCCAAAGACTAGATGTTCTGGAGGTCCTACATATCCCATATATATGGGAATCAAGACACACGTAGTTCTAAGGAAGGATTTTGTGCAATTTAACGTCATGTAGAAAGGATGAAAATAAAAGAAAGGTACCCCAATGAGGGATGTGTATGGAACAGAAAGTATCCTAAGGTGAATGAGGGCATAAGATCATACCACATCATACAATCCCAAATGAAAACTTGGGCAGAGGGGCCAAAAATATTGAGGGACCTGAAATGGGAAGTCCCCACCAGTTCACAGTTTAACGTCTTGTAGTGATGATGATGGTGCTCTTAGTTTAAGGTCATAGGGATCGGACTGTAGATGCCTAGTTTAAAGTCATATGCATGGGACAGGTGAGTGTAGAGGGAGAATCTTCATGCCTATGGAAAACCACACAACAACAACAATGATGGAGGATAACAGTTGACCATATTCACAACACAGTATCCATATTTGTGTAACTAGGATTTGGGGGCAGACAATTGAGTGTCGACCATTGATCATATTCACAACATGGGACTTGTATCAATTTTTCATTCAAAATCCTCAAGGATGTTGGCTTGAGATGGTAGGAGATCCCTGGGTCCAAGCATCCATGCCATTCGGGGGTCCTTTTGGATATGAAAGATGATTAAAACCCAAATGATGGGGGCGCGCGAAGCATGGTGGGGAATGTGCTCATGTAAAGTATGGTAGATAAAGGATGGATGTCTCAAAGGGATATGTGTGGCATAGAAAAATAGTCTTATGTGAATGAGGACATGATTCTATGCCACACCCTACAATTTTAGATGAGAACTTGGACCAGGGGGCCGAAAGGGTTGAGGGACCTGAGGCTGGGAGTCCTAGACAACTATAGCCATATGACCCCTCATGTGGGTATTGCCTTACCACAGATCCTAAGCCCACGTGAGCAGTACTTGTTGTGGGAAATAAGGAGTTGGACCGGGATCTCCCTAGTATATAGGGGTACGATAGCTGGACTCACACTCCTGTCCGAGGTGAACTAAATCTTAAAGAGATAGTGGGGGTAGAATGAACCACTACACTCAATATTTGGGACATACGTGGGTGGTGAAAACAAAAAAAAGGTAGTTATTGAATATGTTCAAAACACATCATCCATATCGTGTGACCTGAAATGGGAACAACAAATGAATCTCGATTGCTAACCATATTCACAACGCGGGATTTATATCAACTTGTCATTCGAAGTCATCAAGGAAATTTTCTCGAAAAGATAGGAGATCCCTTAGTCTAAGTATTTGTACCATTCGGGGGCCCTTTTGGATGTGAAAGGTGATGTAAACCCAAATGATGGATTGTGTGGAGCATAAATATGACAATGCAATTTAATGTCAAGAAGGATGGTGGAAGAGGTGGAAATCTCTAGGGAAGGGGATATTTGGTGTGGTCATGATGAATCTAATGTAAAGGAGGACAAAATCTGGCACTACACCATGTTTTTTGACATGGGGGGAGATTTTGAAGTTGGGGCTGGGCCAACAGACAAAATGTCTGGGCATTCCTATGTATCCCATGAGGATGGGAATCAATCCATACATAGTTCTTGAAGTCCATGCAATTTAGAATCGTGCGGTGAGGACGTGGGAGAATAAAAGAATGAGGAGGGGAGAACATGGTGCGATCATTATAATCCTAACATGATAAGGGCCAAAGAAGCCTACCTGACACCATGCAAGACCCTCCAAGAGAACTATACCCAAGGGGGATAGTCAAAGAGGAAACTGGGGGCTAGACTAAAGACAAAGCATCTGAGAATTCCTACGTATCCCATGAGGATGGGAATAAATCCATATATAGTTCTTGTAGTTTAACATATTTCAGGATGAAATACAGTTTAATGTCATGCAGGACATAACAGTTTAAGGTTGTTCAGGACCGGATACAATTTAACATCCTGTGGGATGACATACAATTTAATGTCATACGGGACATAACAGTTTAAGGTCATGTAGGACCTGACAGTTTAAGGTCATGTAGGACTGCATTTTCTCAGGAAAAGAACTACTTGATGAACTTGGCATTGGTGGGAGGAGTTATACACTCACCATCCATGGTAACCAGGGAGTATGCTCCATTGGGATAAACCTTGTGAATAATGTAAGGTCCTTCCCACTTGGGCTCCAACTTGGGTGGTTTTCATCTAGGTATAATTGGTGTTCATTAGGCCAACACCAATTCACCGTGCAGGAAAGAGCAGAGGTGAACTTTCTTGTTGAAATATTTAGCTATCTTGTTCTGATGCCTCTCTAGATTGTGTAGGGAACAAAGCCTATTATCGTCAATAGATTCCAATTCATCCAGATGGACTTGAACAACTTTATCTAGTGCTTGTTGATCATATAAAGTTGTACTCAGTGACGGAATATTAATCTCGATGGGCAGGATGAGCTCTGTTCCATACACCAGGGAGTATGGGGTTACCTATGTGGAATTATGAGTCGTCATCTGATAAACCCAAAGAGAATTGGGGAGCTTGTCCAGACAACTCTTCTTATTCTGACCAAAAAAATTTCTGTAGAATGTTAGAGAGGGTTTTTTTGAATGCCTTGATCTTCCCATTTGCTTGCATGTGGTACTAGGAGGTATAGTTAGAACGGATTTTGTACTTGGCATACAATTTCTTCAACTCTACTGCCCGGAAGTTGGTGTCATTATCGGTGAGGACGCCGTGAGGGACTCCAAATCGATAGATGATATTGGATCTCACAAATTTGATGATAGAATGGGCCTTGACCTTTTTAAGAGGAATTTCTTCTGCTCACTTGGAAAATAAATCTATAGCGGTCAGGATGAACCAGCATTAGTGATCTGTCACCGATGGATATTGTCCCATGATATCGAGTCCCCAAACTACAATGGGCTAGGATTATATGGTAGTGTGGAGAGGATATGGCACCTAATGAATAATGTTGGCATGAATGTTTCATGCATGTAACCTCTTGAAAAACTCAATGCACTCACAGATCATAGATGGCCAAAAATATCCCAGCCTCTAGATCTGGTTAGATAGTTTTAGCCCAGTCTGATGAGCCCCTTATGAATCAGAATGAACCTCCTGCATGACTTGAGGAATCTCTGCTCCTTGAATGCAATGGAGGATAATCCCATCAAACCTGTTCTTATATAGGATCTGCTCAAGATCCAGACCACTCTGGAGTGTAAACTGTAATGCGCGACATCGAATTCACTCGTGCTCATCTCGATCTTCTAGGAGATTACCATTCTAAAGGTATTCAACAAAGGAGTTTCTCTAGTTGGGAGTTACCTCAATCACTACATCTGGGGAACCTGGAGGTCTTGACGTTGAGGCATTGGCAGTAAGGTGTCTTACCTATGGGTTGTCATTGTCATTTGGAGTGACGGGAGCGATGAATCTCTGGTGTGACATGTGGATAATCAAATAATCCTGTTTAGGCTCTCCAAGTGATGCAGCTAGGCTGGACAAGGTGTCAGATCGACCGTTCTCAGATCTAGGGACATGAGTGACTTCTAGATGAGATGGGAACTGGTACATCTGATGGAGGGTACATTCCAATAGTAGTATGAGCTCTGGATTTCTAACAACATAGTCACCATTGATCTGCTTAATGACTAGTTCGGCGTCCCCTTTCACATGAAAGTGGGGAACGTCAATCTCGAGGGACAACTTGAGGCTATTAATGAGAGCTTGGTATTCTTCCTCATTGTTGGTGCAACCTTCTGATAGTAGGAATGAATATAGAAGAAAGGATGGCACTGGAGTGATGAAGACAAAACCTAGGCTTACTTTGTTGAGCCTGGGGCCATTGAGCCTTCTTCTGATAATATTCCAGGAAGCACCATCAAAGTGAATTTTCCAACATGAGATGACTTGTTCTACCAAGAGAATTTCCTCATCGATAAAATAAAGGTCCGGGGAATAGTCCACTGGAGTTGGATGGGTGACAAGGAAATAATCCAATGCTTTCCCCTTGATAGCCTTATGAGGAACAAACCTGATGTTGAACTACTATAGAATCATTGTCCACTAAGCTAGACAACATGTCAACATTGGGAGGTTCAGGATGTACTTCAGCAGATCAACTCGGGACACTAACTGTACCTCATGGTGCTGCAAGTAATGTCACAATTTTTGTACTACATACCAGCATGAGGAAACTCTTCTCGATTGGGGAGTCTCTGGTCTCTGTATTGAGGAGCATGCGACTGAGATAGTAGAGACTATTCTCTGTTCCCTCCTTGTTCTTCTAGCTGATAAGGGCACTTAGAGATTGTTCCAAGGAAATAATATAATGGACCAACGGATTTCTGCAGACATATGGCATTAATACTAGAGGTTGAATCAGATACTTCTCGATTTCCTTGAAATTAGTCTGACATTCTTTGTACCACTTTTAGATAATGCCTTTCTTCATGATATGAGAAGAAGGCTTACACTTTCCCTCTAGATTCGTGATGAATCGGCGTATATAGGCTAACTATCCTTGGAAACCTAGAAGCCCCTAGAGGTTTCTTGGAGGAGAAATTTGTCCGATGGTCTTGATCTTCTTTGGGTTTATTTCAATTCCCTGATATCTAACAAAAAACCAATAAACTTTCCAGAGGTGACCCCGAAGGCACACTTCAATGGATTCATCTTTAGGTGGTCAGAACAAAGGAAGTAAAACACTTTCTCAAGGTCTTGGAGATGGTCCTGGTATTGGTGAGATTTGACCACCAGATCATCCATGTAGAATTCCACCAATGTCCTGAGGATCAGCTTAAATATGTGACATATATCCCAATGATAGGTGGCACCTGTATTCTTTATACCAAAGGGAATGACTTGGTAACAGAATGTACATTATTTTGCCCTGAATTCTATAGACTCCTCATCCTCAAGAGCCATTTCTATATGGTTATACCCATATTACCTATCCATAAAATCAAGGGCTTGGAACCTAGAGGTAGAATCAATCAATAATTCCGCCATAGGAAGTGGAAAATCATCCTTCGGGCAATGACGGTTGGGATCCCAGAAGTTGATGCAGAATCTGATCTATCCATTCTTCTTCCTGACTGGAACAATGTTGGATAGCCATTTGGGGTACTAGACATCCTTAACAAAATTGGATTTTATGAGCTTATCGAATCTAACCTCGACCATGGTGCTATGATAAGGGTGCATCTTTCTGGGAGGCTGCTTGAACCTGTGATGATTTTTCAGGAGACCAAGGCAGTGGATGGATACTTGAGGATCTAGTCCCGACATCTCCTCATAACTCCGGGCGAATAAATCACAAATTTTTTTAAGGAAGCCCACATACTTTTGTTGCTCCTTAAGAGGCATGGAGGAATTGATCAATGTGGGTTTCAGGTCCGCCTCGCTACTGAGGGTTCACCTGTAACAGTCCATCGACCATGGTGGAGACGCCCACTTAAAAGGCAGGGGGAGTATCCTATAAATACTCTTCTTCACTTATGGAGGAGGGATCCTCAGTGGGAGAAGTTTCCTCTGAGTCAATATATATAAGTCCCCAGCCTCAAACCTTACTTAATCTTGAGTTATTACAAGATTACACATTGAGGATCTTTTCAGGTTTAGAGTTTTAGATAATTAGACCATAAAACATGCATTACATACCACATTTAAACAAAGTGGTTACAATAAAAGATAGTATTCATTTTTTTCCATCAATGAAAAAATATTGAAAATAAAACATGGATTCTTTCTTGACACTTCCTTGACACTATTATCTTATCATGTACCTTTACCTTGACCTGTGAAAAACATTTCAAAAACTTGGGATGAGAATAAAAAGCTCAGTAAGGGATATAAAAATATGGAAAGGAAACATGAGTACATATATACATATGAATGAAATCATACTTTACCCATAAAACATAATCATTTTAAAATACCTCATAAAATCATGAATAAATCATAGAAATCAAAAGACATAAAGGTAACTTGAGGCATTCATAACATTCTTACGTAGGGAGTAACCCTCTTGGTTACGTTTGGAATACCCATAACAGTATATTCCCTAAATCTCTTTGGAGAAACCTTAACGTTTCACTCCTTCGCGTTACCCAATGCATTGGAGATCTATATCGGGCTCACCCGTCCTTAGTTTATCACGGAACCACCCGTCTTCGTAATAATTCCCAAGAACCACAACATAATCGTATCACATAAAACATGCATAAAGGAAACATAACATTTCCACCTTTCAATCACAAGATATCAATACAACATATTGATATAAAAACATTATGAAAACCATTTTCAATACCAAAATAAAATAAAAGTAAAACATGGTATTTATTTTTCTTTTAAAAAAATGTATGGCTTGTAGAGGAAGCTGAAACCCAAAAAATAGTCACGGTGGCGGAGAAGTCGTTGTCGCCACATACGTACGACAAAAACATTCCCTTTTTTCGTTTAGTAAATGCAACATATAAAAAAGATTCCTTTTGAATAAACGTAAAAGTCAAGGGGTTTATACACCGTATAAAATAAGGTTGTGTATAAAACAAAAATATGCCTCAATGAAAGGGGATTGAGACGAAGTCCCATACCTCGTATCCGACTTGACTTGATCGTTCTTTAATCTCTTGAATAATAAACTTGAGTTAATTTCTACTTGTTTAAGAACCTTTTTCAAGTTCATTATTCCTTTTATATCACTTATTTCCATGTCATGAACTCTATGTAATTATTTAAGTTAATAACGGTCGTTTTAATGATCATTGGTACTTTAGTAAAAAATAAACCCTTTATAATTACAAGTTGTTCATGTATCCATTATAAAAAGAATTGTATTCATGATGTATATATCATATATATCATATATATCCAGTACATTCATGCATTTATAATATTACATAACATTTAGAGGTAAGAAATGAAATGCACCGTTCATGGAGACGGTAAGTCGTACGTACGCATGAACGCTGCTTTCATTTCTATATCATATTTTATGGAGTGGAATCATAATTATATAAATGAATATTATAATTCCAGTATAATATCATATATAATATCATAACTCCATCCTTTATACGTCCCACATATGGTATTAACGAATCAAATCACTTTGAGGGGGCGGTAGTCCGCACTTCCTTAAATGAAGATATCGCGTTTACCCATAATGGAAACCATAAAGGTATGCCCAAAATTAAAAATAAAGAAGTCTAAGGAAAAAATAAACATATTATATATCATATATAAATATATTTTCATCTTAATGGCCACCTTTGAAGGTGTTAAAAGAATGTTGAACAATCATCGTTTCGGGAGGTAGAAATTCGCCATCCACAGAAACAATATGTTATTTAACCATTAGATGTAGGTGTGTGTAAGTGTAGATCGAATCCTTATTATAACAACATCCTATTATATTGAAGATACTGGTGCTATTACAAAAGAAATGAATAAAAATATTTTAGGGGGTTGGAGAAGAAAAATAAAACAAAAGAACACAAGTGAAGACATTACCTTAAAATCAGGTAACTCCCTTTGGTTTGAGCTCAAAGGCTTACTTGGGAAGACTTATGCCCAAAGTGAGGCTTCAAGGAGTAAGAGAGTGATTTGGAGAGAAAAAATGGGTAGGGGTTGTCCGAGCCAAAGGCTTTGGAAGTGTGGGTAAAGAGGTAGAGGTGGGGGCCTTTTATAAGAGGAGAGGAGGGGAACTCTTGGAAAGTAAAGAAATGTTACTTTATTTTAAAATGGTTTTCGGATTTAAAAGGTCCCACATTGAAATAATTCGAGTATAAGGTGATAAGGATTCGAAAATCACCCATCAAATAGGGGTTTGACAAGTTTAAGTTATAGTGTTAACATTATCTTTTCATTTTATTTAAATCCTTTATTAATGAGGTAATCGTTGGATCATCATGGTGTCATAAATAATTTAATTTATTTAAGGTATAAAAATTATAAAAAAAATACTATGATGTAGGAAATCGTTTTAGATTTCCAATGAATATTTATAGTCAAAACTCTGACTTGTATAACCCCATTTAAAAATTGTTTTAGTAAAACAACTCATGTTTGTGTCATTTTAATTTTAACCTTAAATAAAAGGATATTAATGTCATTTTCCTACCAAAGTGGCTCCATGGGGTCCCCAAGTTGACCCATGGCTTGTCTTGGTCGGCCATGACACATCCAATAAGGGTAGGACATGTGTCGAGGTATTTTCATTTTATTATAACAATATTTTTACCTTATATTACACTAATTACCTCTAATCGTGATTAAAAACTTAAAAGTTACTATTCACGAAAAAATTATTTTAATCTCATTGAACCATATTTTACTTCTTAATTACAACCATGTATGTCAGATTTTTGAAAATCAAATCACAGAAGTGGCAAAGTTTCATTTAAACGAAAAATCAGTTTCTTTAACTACCACTTAGTGGTTTCACTATTCATCAAAAATTGAAGTTTTTCAGAAAATGCCAAAACTTCACCCTAAGATATATTTGATATTATGAATTCAAAAATGATGTATATTTTACAAAATTCAAATCATATAAGTTACATTAATTAATTTAATAATTAATTCCCGCTGTCATGACAAATAGCGTGTTTTTATGAAACAATAAGTATCAAAAGATTGACACTAGTTTAAGTCCAATTTCAAAGTGAAATTGATTCCAATGACCACCATTGGATTAAATGGTAAAAATATATTCTAATTTTACTTTAAAACCAATTCAAAATATAATCTAATCATATAAATAAATTATATTAAAAAGAGGTTTTGAATTAAAATACAACATTTTTCACTATTCATTAAAAAATGAACTTTATCGGAAAAATACCAAAAATTCACACAAAGTAAATTTTGATGTACGAATCATAAAGAATAAGTTTATTTTGACAAACATAGCTTATAAAATTTTCAAAATATAGATTTAAAAATGCATTGCCATTAAAAGGCAGTAAAACAATCTTTTAAAAATATTAGTGTATTCCATGCTTAAGATTGGATTTATTTTCATTTTAAGCCTCTAAAACACTATCTAATTAATTAATAGACATAGATAAAAATATCTATTATTCATTACTTACTTGGTATGTTATATCCTTCCCCCTTTAGAAAAATGTGTCCCCGCAATTTATTTACTTATCGAATAAGTGGGGGGTATTTATCCCTCATTGCATTTTCAGATACCCATGTTGCCTCTTCAATCATGTGGTTTTTCCACAAAACCTTTACCTGATAAATCACCTTATTCCATAATAGTTGCTCCCTATGGTCAACAATCTGGACCGGTTGTTCCTCATAAGATAGGTTATCTTCCAGCTAGACTACCTCTGGACTCAAAACATGAGATGGATCTGGCATATACTTTCTCAACATAGAAACATGAAAAACATTGTGTACCTGAGATAAACTCGGAGGTAAAGCCACCCGGTATGCAACTGATCCAAATCTCTCCAGAATTTCATATGGTCTAATGAACCTTGGACTCAGCGTTTCTTTCTTACCAAATCGCATCACACTTTTCCATGGTGAGACTTTGAGAAAAGCATGATCACTTACCTCAAAAGATAGATCCTTCCTCCTGTTGTCCGCATAACTCTTCTGCCTGCTCTGAGCTATTCTCATGTGTTTCTGCATCAGCTGAACTTTTTCTGCCTACTCGTCTACCAATTCTGGTCCCATCAGCTTTCTTTCACCCACTTCATCCCAAAAAGCTGGAGTTCGATATAGCTTCCCATATAATGGCTCAAATGGTGCCATCTGTATACTGGAATGAAAACTGTTATTATAAGAAAACTCAACCAAAGAAAGATGTTGGTCCCAACTTCCCTGATAATCCATCGAACAAGTACGTAGCATATCTTCCAAATTCTGAATTGTTCGTTCTGACTGCCCATCTGATTGAGGATGAAAAGTTGTACTAAAATTTAATCTAGTACCCAAGGACTTCTGAAGGCCCTTCCAAAAGTTAGAAGTAAACCTGGGATCACGATCAGATACAATGGAGAGAGGAACTCCAAGAAACATAACTATCTCTTTAAGGTACAAACGGGAATGTTGATCTAGGGAAAAGTATCTCGTATAGCAAGGAAATGAGCAGATTTAGTCAAGCGATCAACAATAACCCAGATTGCATTATTACCTCGAGGTGTCTTCAGCAATCCCACAATGAAGTCCATGGATATATTCTCCCATTTTCACTCTGGCATTGGTAAAGGCTGAAGCATCCCTTTCGGTAACTACTGCTCTGCTTTAACCTGTTGACATGTCAAACAATTCACAGTAAAATTAGCAATATCTCTTTTCATTCCATCCCACCAGTAATACTCCCGCAGATCTCTGTACATCTTAGTACTACCAGGATGAACTGAAAATGGAGAAATATGAGCTTCACATAACAACTCTCTCTTCAACTGTGAATCACAAGGCACACACAATCTCTTCCCAAATCTCAAAACGCAATCATTATCAATGTTGAATTCAGGTAACTTACCTTTCTGAACCAGCTCTACCTTTTCCTGCAACTCACTATCTTGCTTTTGTGCTTTCTCGATTCTGTCTGATAGAGAATATTTCACTGATACCTGAAACAAAATAGAAGAACATCGTGCACCAACAACTTTTATGCCAAATTTCATCAAATCCTTAACCAAAGGATCACGTTCCAAATGCAACATTGTTAATGAAGCATTACTTTTTCGACTCAGAGCATCGGCCACTTTATTTGCTTTTCCCAGATGGTAATGAATTGTAACATCATAATCCTTGATTAATTCTAGCCATATCCTCTGTATCATGTTCAATTATTTCTGAGTTAATATATACTTTAAACTTTTGTGATCAGTATATATTTCACACTTTACTCCATACAAATGATGCCTCCAAATTTTTAAAGCGAAAACAACAGTAGCTAATTCCAAATCATGTGTAGGGTAATTTACCTCATGAGTTTTCAACTGTCGTGAAGCATAAGCAATTACCTAATCATTCTGAATTAGGACACAACCAAGTCCTTTCAATGAAGCATCATTGTAGATAACCAACTCCCCATTCCTAGAATGTAGTTCCAAAACTGTAGCATTCACCAATCTTCTTTTCAGTTCCTGAAAACAATCATCACATTCTTTTATCCAAATAAACTTAACAACCCTTCCAAGTTAGCTTAGTCATTGTACTAGATAACCGTGAAAAAATTCTAACAAAACTTCGATAATAGCCAGCCAAACCAAGGAAACTACGAATCTCTGTTACATTTGTGGGTCTTGGCCATTCTTCAACAACCTTTGTTTTTGCAGGATCAACAGTTATCCCATCTTTAGAAAGAATGTGACCAAGGAAAGAATTTTTTTGAAACCAAAACTCACACTTGCTGAACTTACCATACAATTTCTTTTCTTTCAAGGTTTGAAAAATAACCCTTAAATGTCTTTCATGCTCCTCTTTACTTTTAGAAAACACAAAAATATCATCAATAAAAACAACCAACATTTTTCACCTGAGTCAACTGAGCCATCACTGCAACAAACTGTTTAGTTCTGATTCTGACCATCTCTGGATACTGATTTGAAAGTTCATTTCCATCTGTATGCCTTCCCAGAAAAGCTGCTCTATTTCCTCTATGGAAAACCATTATTATCACAGAAATACATTAGGTGAAGCAACATGGTAATCTTTAAATGCTATATCATTTCAATTTGACCATAAAAAAATATTTTTGGATAATCATTTAATAGAATTATAACTCCTAAAGTTATCTAAACCGACCTCTGATACCAACTATAGGGCCCCAGCCTTAAACCTTACTTAATCTTGAGTTATTACAAGATTACACATTGAGGATTTTTTCAGGTTTAGAGTTTTAGAGAATTAGACCATAAAACATGCATTACATCCGACATTTAAACAAAGTGGTTACAATAAAACATAGTATTCATTTTTTCCATCAATGGAAACATATTGAAAATAAAACATGGATTCTTTCTTGACACTTCCTTGACACTATCATCTGATCATGTACCTTTCCCTTGACCTGTGAAAAACATTTCAAAAACTTGGGATGAGCATAAAAAGCTCAGTAAGGGATATAAAAATATGGAAAGGAAACATGAGTACATATATACATAATAATGAAATCATATTTTAACCATAAAACATAATCACTTTAACATACCTCATCAAATCATGAATAAATCATAGAAATCATAAGACATAAAGGTAACTTGAGGCATTCATAACATTCTTACGTAGGGATTAACCCTCTTGGTTATATTTGGAATACCCATCACAGTATATTCCCTAAATCTCTTCGGAGAAACCTTAACGTTTCACTCCTTCGCATTACCCAATTCATTAGAGAGCTATATCAGGCTCACCCGCCCTTAGTTTATCACGGAACCACCCGTCTTCGTAATAATTCCCAAGAACCACAACATAATCGTATCACATAAAACATGCATAAAGGAAACATAACATTTCCACCTTTCAATCACAAGATATAAATACAACACATTGATATAAAAAAAATTATGAAAACCATTTTCAATACCAAAATAAAAGAAAAGTAAAACATGGTATTTATTTTTCTTTAAAAAAAAGGTATGGGTTGTAGAGGAATCCGAAACTCAAATAATGGCCACGAAGGCGAAGAAGTCGTTGTCGCCGCATACGTATGACAAAAACGTTCCCTTTTTTCGTTTAGTAAACGCATCATATAAAAAAGATTCCTTTTGAATAAATGTAAAATTCAAGGGGTTTATACACCGTATAAAATAAGGTTGTGTATAAAACAAAAATATGCCTCAATGAAAGGGGATTGAGACGAAGTCCCATACCTCATATCCAAATTGACTTGATCATTCTTTAATCTCCTGAATAATAAACTTGAGTTAATTTCTACTTGTTTAAGAACCTTTTTCAGGTTCATTATTCCTTTTATATAACTTATTTCCATGTCATGAACTCTATGTAATTATTTAAGTTAATAACGATCGTTTTAACGATCATTGGTACTTGAGTCAAAAATAAACCCTTTATAATTACAAGTTGTTCATGTATCCATTATATACAGAATTGTATTCATGATGTAGATATAATATATATCATATATATCCAGTATATTCATGCATTTATAATATTACATAACATTTAGAGGTAAGAAATGAAATGTACCGTTCATGGAGACGGTAAGTCGTACGTACGCATGAACGCTGCTTTCATTTCTATTTCGTATTTTATGGAGTGGAATCATAATGATATAAAGTTATATTATAATTCCATTATAATATCATAACTCCATCCTTTATACGTCCCACATATGGTATTAACAAATCAAATCACTTTGAGGGGGCGGTAGTCCGCACTTCCTTAAATGAAGATATCGCATTTACTCATAATGGAAACCATAAAGGTATGCCCAAAATGAAAAATACAGAAGCTTAAGGAAAACATAAACATATTATATATCATATATAAATATTTTGTCATCTTAATTTCCACCTTTTAAGGTGTTAAAATAATGTTGAACAATCATCGTTTCGGGAGGCAGAAATTCACCATCCACGGAAACAGTATGTTCTTTAACCATTAGATGTAGGTTTGTGTAAGTGTAGCTCTAATAATTCTTATAACAACATCCTAGTATATGGAATATACTGGTGTTTTTACAAAAGAAATGAATAAAAAGAGTTTAGGGGGTTGGAGAAGAAAAATAAAACAAAAGAACACAAGTGAAGACATTACCTTAAAATTGGGTAACTCCCTTTGGTTTGAGCTCAAAGGCTTCCTTGGGAAGACTTATTCCCAAAGTGAGGTTTCAAGGAGTAATATAGGGATGTGGAGAGACAAAATGGGCAGGGGTTGGCCAAGCCAAAGGCTTTGGAAGTGTGGGTAAAGAGGTAGAGGTGGTGGCCTTTTATAAGAGAAGAGGAGGGGCACTCTTGGAAAGTAAAGAAATGTTACTTTATTTTAAAATGAGTTTCGGATTTAAAAGGTCCCACATTGAAAAAATTCGAGTATAAGGTGATAAGGGTTCGAAATCCAACCATCCAATAGGTTTTTTAAAAGTGTAAGTTATAGTTTTAACATTATCTTTTCACTTTATTTAAATCCTTTATTAATGAGGTAATCGTTGCATCATCATGGTGTCATAAATAATTTACTTTATTTAAGGTCTAAAAATTATAAAAAAATACTATGATGTAGGAAATCTTTTTAGCTTTCCAATGAGTATTTATAGTCAAAGCTAAGACTTGTATAACCCCATTTAAAAATTGTTTTTGTAAAACAACTCATGTTTCTGTCATTTTAATTTTAACATTAAATAAAAAGATATTAATGTCATTTTCCTAACAAAGTGGATCCATGGGGTCCACAAGTTGACCCATGGCTTGTATTGGTCGGCAATGACACATACAATAAGGGTAGGACATGTGTTGAGGTATTTTCATTTTATTATAACATTATTTTTACCTTAAATTACACTAATTACCTCTAATCCCGATTAAAAACTTAAAAGTTACTATTCACCAAAAAATTATTTTAATCTCATTGAACCACATTTTACTTCTTAATGACAACCATGTATGTCGGATTTTTAAAAATCAAATCACAGAAGTGGAAAAGTTTCATTTAAACGAAAAATTAGTTTCTTTAACTACCACTTAGTGGTTTCACTATTCATCAAAAATTGAAGTTTTTCAGAAAAATGCCAAAACTTCACCCTAAGCTATATTTGATATTCTGAATTCAAAAATGATGTCTATTTTCCAAATTTGAAATCATATAAGTTACATTAATTAATTTAATAATTAATTCCCGCTGTCATGACAAATAGCATGTTTTTATGAAACAATAAGTATCAAAAGATTGGCACTAGTTTAAGTCTAATTTCAAAGTGAAATTGATTCCAATGACCACCATTGGATTAAATGGTAAAAATATATTCTAATTTCACTTTAAACACAATTCAAAAGATAATATAATCATATAAATAAATTAGATTAGAAATAGTTTTTGAATTAAAATACAACATTTTTTACTATTCATTAAAAAATGAACTTTATCGAAAAAATACCAAAAAATCACACAAAGTAAATTTTGATGTCGTACTCATAAAGAATAAGTTTATTTTGACAAACATAGCTTATAAAATTGTCAAAATATATATTTAAAAATGGTTTTCCATTAAAAGGTAGTAAAACAATCTTTTAAAAATATTAGTGTATTCCATGCTTAAGATTGGATTTATTTTCATTTTAAGCCTCTAAAACACTATCTAATTCATTAATAGACATAGATAATAATATCTATTATTCATTACTTATTTGGGATTTTAAATCCTTCCCCCTTTAGAAAATTGCATCCCCGCAATTTATTTACTTATCGAATAAGTGGGGGTATTTATCCCTCATTGCATTTTCAGATTCCCATGTTGCCTCTTCAATCATGTGGTTTTTTCAAAAAACCTTTACCTGATGAATCACCTTATTCCATAACACTTGCTCCCTGTGGTTAAAAATCTGGACCGGTTGTTCCTCATAAGATAGGTTCTCTTCCAGCTAAACTACCTCTTGACTCAAAACATGAGATGGATCTTGCATATACTTTCTCAACATAGAAACATGAAAAACATTGTGTAACTGAGATAAACTCGGAGGTAAAGCCACCCGGTATGCAACTAATCCAACTCTCTCCAGAATTTCATATGGTCCAATGAACCTTGGACTCAGCTGTCCTTTCTTACCAAATCGCATCACACTTTTCCAGGGTGAGACTTTGAGAAAAACATGATCACCTACCTCAAAAGATAGATCCTTCCTCCTATTGTTCGCATAACTCTTCTGCCTGCTCTGAGCTGTTCTCATGTGTTTCTGTATCAGCTGAACTTTTTCTGCCAACCCTTCTACCAATTCTGGTCCCATCAGCTTTCTTTCACCCACTTCAACCCAAAAAGCTGGAGTTCGACACCGCTTCCCATATAATGCCTAAAATGGTGCCGTCTGTATACTAGAATGAAAATTGTTATTATAAGAAAACTCAACCAAAGAAAGATGTTGATCCCAACTTCCCTGATAATCCATCGAACAAGCACGTAGCATATCTTCCAAAGTCTGAATTGTTCGTTATGACTGCCACTCTGATTGAGGATGAAAAGCTATACTAAAATTTAATTCAGTAACCAACGACTTCTGAAGGCCTTTCCAAAAGTTAGAGTAAACCTGGGATCACAATCAGATACAATGGAGAGAGGAACTCCATGAAACCCAACTATCTCTTTAAGGTACAAACGGGAAAGTTGATCTAGGGAAAAATTATCTCGTATAGCAAGGAAATGAGCAGATTTAGTCAAGCGATCAACAATAACCTAGATTTCATTATTACCTCGAGGTGTCTTCGGCAATCCCACAACGAAGTCCATGGATATATTCTCCCATTTCCACTCTGGCACTGGAAAAGGCTGAAGCATCCCTTTCGGTAACTACTGCTATGCTTTAACCTGTTGACATGTCAAACACTTCACAGTAAAATCAACAATATCTCTTTTCATTCCATCCCACCAGTAATACTCCCGCAGATCTCTGTACATCTTAGTACCGCCCGGATGAACTGAAAACGGAGAACTATGAGCTTTACATAACAACTCTCTCTTCAACTCTGAATCACAAGGCACACACAATCTCTTCCCAAATCTCAAAACGCAATCATTATCAATGTTGAATTCAGGCAACTTACCTTTCTGAACCAACTCTATCTTTTCCTGCAACTCACTGTCTTTTTTTTGTTCTTGCTTGATTCTGTCTGATAGAGAAGATTTCACTGATACCTGAAACAAAATAGAAGAACACTCTGCACCAACAACTTCTATTCCAAAGCTCATAAAATCCTTAACCAAAGGATCACGTTCCAAATGCAATATTGTTAATGAAGCATAACTTTTTCGACTCAAAGCATCGGCCACTTTATTTGCTTTTCCAATATGGTAATGAATTATACAATCATAATCCTTGATTAATTCTATCCATCTCCTCTATCTCATGTTCAATTCTTTCTAAGTGAATATATACTTTAAACTTTTGTGATTAGTATATATTTCACACTTTACTCCATACAAATGATGCCTCCAAATTTTTAAAGCGAAAACAACAGCAGCTAATTCCAAATCATGTGTAGGGTAATTTACCTCATGAGTTTTCAACTGTCGTGAAACATAAGAAATTACCTGATCATTCTGCATTAAGACACAACCAAGTAGTTTCAATGAAGCATCATTGTAGATAACAAACTCCCCATTCCTGGAAGGTAGTGCCAAAACTGGAGCATTCACCAATCTTCTTTTCAGTTCCTGAAAACAATCATCATATTATTTTTTCCAAATAAACTTAACACCCTTACGAGATAGCTTATTCATTGGACTAGATAACCGTGTAAAATTTCTAACAAACCTTCGGTAATAGCTTGCCAAACTAAGGAAACTACGAATCTCTGTTACATTTGTGGGTCTTGGCCATTCTTCAACAACCTTTGTTTTTTCAGGATCAACAGTTATCCCATCTTTAGAAAGAATGTGACCAAGGAAAGAATTTTGTTGCAACCAAAACTCACACTTGATGAATTTCCCATACAATTTCTTTTCTTTCAAGGTTTTCAAAATAACCCTTAAATGTCTTTCATGATCCTCTTTACTTTTAGAAAACACCAAAATATCATCAATAAAAACAAGCAACATTTTTCACCGGAGTCAACTGAGCCATCACTACAAAAAAACTGTTTAGTTCTGATTCTGACCATCTCAGGATACTAATTTGAAAGTTCATTTCCCTCTGTATGCCTTCCCATAAAAACTGCTCTATTTCCTCTATGGAAGACCATTCTTATCACAGAAATACCTTAGTTGAAGCAATATGGTAATCTTTAAATGCTATATCATTTCAATTTGACCATAAAAAAATATTTTTGGATAATAATTTAATAGAATTATAACTCCTAAAGTTATCTAAACCGACCTCTGATACCAACTATAAGGCCCCAGCCTTAAACCTTACTTAATCTTAAGTTATTAAATGATTACACATTGAGGATCTTTTCAGGTTTAGAGTTTTAGAGAATTATACCATAAAACATGAATTACATCCCACATTTAAACAAAGTGGTTACAATAAAAGATAGTATTCATTTTTCCCATCAACGGAAACATATTGAAAATAAAACATGGATTCTTTCTTGACACTTCCTTGACACTATCATCTTATCATGTACCTTTCCCTTGACCTGTGAAAAACATTTCAAAAACTTGGGATGAGCATAAAAAGATCATTAAGGGATATAAAAATATGGAAAGGAAACATGAGTACATATATACATAAGAATGAAATCATACTTTACCCATAAATCATAAGCACTTTAACATACCTCATCAAATCATGAATAAATCATAGAAATCATAAGACATAAAGGTAACTTGAGGCATTCATAACATTCTTACGTAGGGAGTAACCCTCTTGGTTACGTTTGGAATACCCATCACAGTATATTCCCAAAATCTCTTCAGAGAAACCTTAACGTTTCACTCCTTCGTGTTACCCAATGCATTGGAGAGATATATCGGGCTCACCCGCCCTTAGTTTATCACAGAACCACCCGTCTTCGTAATAATTCCCAAGAACCACAACATAATCGTATCACATAAAACATGCATAAAGGAAACATAAAATTTCCACCTTTCAATAAAAAGATATCAATACAAAACATTGATATAAAAACATTATGAAAACCATTTTCAATACCAAAATAAAAGAAAAGTAAAACATGGTATTTATTTTTCTTTAAAAAAAAGGGTATGGCTTGTAGAGGAAGCCGAAACTTAAATAATGGTCACGGCGGCAGAGAAGTCGTTGTCACCGCATATGTACGACAAAAACATTCCCTTTTTTCGTTTAGTAAACACACCGTATAAAAAAGATTCCTTTTGAATAAACGTAAAATTCAAGGGGTTTATACACCGTATAAAATAAGGTTGTGTATAAAACAAAAATATGCCTCAATGAAAGGGGATTGAGACGAAGTCCCATACCTCGTATCTGACTTGACTTGATCGTTCTTTAATCTCCTGAATAATAAACTTGAGTTAATTTCTACTTGTTTAAGAACCTTTTTCAAGTTCATTATTCCTTTTATATCACTTATTTCCATGTCATGAACTCTATGTAATTATTTAAGTTAATAACGGTCGTTTTAATGATCATTGGTACTTGAGTCAAAAATAAACCCTTTATAATTACAAGTTGTTCATGTATCCATTATATCCAGAATTTTATTCATGATGTAGATATCATATATATCATATATATCCAGTACATGCATGCATTTATAATATTACATAACATTTGAGGTAAGAAATGAAATGCACCGTTCATGGAGACAGTAAGCCGTACGTACGCATGAACGCTGCTTTCATTTCTATTTCGTATTTTATGGAGTGGAATCATAATGATATAAAGGTATATAATAATTCCATTATAATATCATATATAATATCATAACTAGATCCTTTATATGTCCCACATATGGTATTAACGAATCAAATCACTTTGAGGGGGCGGTAGTCCGCACTTCCTTAAATAAAGATATCGCGTTTACCCATAATAGAAACCATAAAGGTATGACCAAAATTAAAAATACATAATCTTAAGGAAAACATAAACATATTATATATCATATATAAATATAGTTTCATCTTAATGGCCACCTTTGAATGTGTTAAAATAATGTTGAACAATCATCGTTTCGGGAGGCAGAAATTCGCCATCCACGGAAATAGTATGTTCTTTAACCATTAGATGTAGGTGTGTGTAAGTGTAGCTAGAATACTTATTATAAAAACATCCTAGTATATGGAATATACTTGTTTTGTTACAAAAGAAATTAATAAAGAGAGTTTAGGGGGTTGGAGAAGCAAAATAAAACAAAAGAACACAAGTGAAGACATTACCTTAAAATCAGGTAACTCCCTTTGGTTTGAGATCAAAGGCTTCCTTGGGAAGACTTCTACGCAAAGTGAAGCTTCAAGGAGTAAGAGAGGGATGTGTAGAGAGAAAATGGGTAGGGTTTGATGAGCCAAAGGCTTTGGAAGTGTGGGTAAAGAGGTAGAGGTGGGGGCCTTTTATAAGAGGAGAGGAGGGGCACTCTTGTAAAGTAAAGAAATGTTACTTTATTTTAAAATGAGTTTCGGATTTAAAAGGTCCAACATTGAAATAATTCTATTATAAGGTGATAAGGGTTCTAAATCCACCCATAAAATAGGTTTTTGACAAGTGTAAGTTATAGTTTTAACATTATCTTTTCATTTTATTTAAATCCTTTATTAATGAGGTAATCGTTGCATCATCATGGTGTCATATATAATTTAATTTATTTAAGGTCTAAAAATTATAAAAAAAAATAATATGATGTAGGAAATATTTTTATCTTTCCAATTACTATTTATAGTCAAAACTTTGACTTGTATAACCCCATTTAAAAATTGGTTTAGTAAAACAAATCATGTTTGTGTCATTTTAATTTTAACATTAAATAAAAAGATATTAATGTCATTTTCCTACCAAAGTGGCTCCATGGGGTCCCCAAGTTGACCCATGGCTTTTCTTGGTCGTCCATGACACATCCAATAAGGGTAGGACATGTGTCGAGGTACTTTCATTTTATTATAACATTATTTTTACCTTAAATTACACTAATTACCTCTAATCGCGATAAAAACTTAAAAGTTACTATTCACCAAAAAATTATTTTAATCTCATTGAACCACATTTTACTTCATAATGACAACCATGTATGTAGGATTTTTGAAAACCAAATCACAGAAGTGGCAAAGTTTCATTTAAACGAAAAATCAGTTTCTTTAACTACCACTTAGTGGTTTCACTATTCATCAAAAATTGTAGTTTTTCAGAAAAATGCCCAAACGTCACCCTAAGATATATTTGATATTATGAATTAAAAAATGATGTCTATTTTACAAAATTCAAATCATATAAGTTATATTAATTAATTTAATAATTAATTCCCGCTGTCATGACAAATAGCGTGTTTTTTTGAAACAATAAGTATCAAAAGATTGACACTAGTTTAAGTCCAATTTCAAAGTGAAATTGATTCTAATGACCACCATTGGATTAAATGGTAAACATATATTCTAATTTCACTTTAAAACAAATTCAAAAGATAATATAATCATATAAATAAATTAGATTAAAAAGAGGTTTTGAATTAAAATACAACATTTTTCACTATTCATTAAAAAATGAACTTTATTGGAAAAATACCAAAAATTCACACAAAGTAAATTTTGATGTCCCAATCATAGAGAATAAGTTTATTTTGACAAACATAGCTTATAAAATTTTCAAAATATAGATTTAGAAATGTTTTGCCATTAAAAGGTAGTAAAACAATCTTTTAAAAATATTAGTGTATTCCATGCTTATGATTGGATTTATTTTCATTTTAAGCCTCTAAAACACTATCTAATTCATTAATAGACATAGATAAAAATATCTATTATTCATTACTTACTTGGGATGTTACATCCTTCCCACTTTAGAAAATTGCATCCCCGCAATTTATTTACTTATCAAATAAGTGGTGGTATTTATCCCTCATTTCATTTTCAAATTCCCATGTTGCATCTTCAATCATGTGGTTTTTCTAAAAAAACCTTTACCTGATGAATCACATTATTCTATAACACTTGATCCCTATGGTCAACAATCTGGACTGGTTGTTCCTCATAAGATAGGTTCTCTTCCAGCTGAACTACCTCTGGACTCAAAACATGAGATGGATCTGGCATATACTTTCTCAACATCGAAACATGAAAAACATTGTGTACTTGAGATAAAATCGGAGGTAAAGCCACCCGGTATGCAACTGATCCAACTCTCTCCAGAATTTCATATGGTCCAATGAACCTTGGACTCAGATTTCCTTTCTTACCAAATCGCATCACACTTTTCCATGGTGAGACTTTGAGAAAAACATGATCACCTACCTCAAAAGATAGATCCTTCCTCCTGTTTTCCGCATAACTCTTCTGCCTGCTCTGAGCTGTTCTAATGTATTTTTGCATCAGCTGAACTTTTTCTGCCAACACTTCTACCAATTCTGGTCCCATCAGCTTTCTTTCACCCACTTCATCCCAAAAAGCTGTAGTTCAACACCACTTCCCATATAACGACTCAAATGGTGTCATCTGTATACTGGAATGAAAAGTGTTATTATAAGAAAACTCAACCAAAGAAAGATGTTGGTCCCAACTTCCCTGATAATCCATCGAAAAAATACGTAGCATATCTTCCAAAGTCTGAATTGTTCGTTCTGACTGCTCATCTGATTGAGGATGAAAAGTTGTACTAAAATTTAATTCAGTACCCAACGACTTCTGAAGGCCTTTAAAATGTTAGAAGTAAACCTGGGATCACGATCAGATACAATGGAGAGAGGAACTCCATGAAACCTGACTATCTCTTTAACGTACAAATGGGAAAGTTGATCTAGGGAAAAAGTATCTCGTATAGCAAGGAAATGAGTAGATTTAGTCAAGCGATCAACAATAACCCAGATTGCATTATTACCTTGAGGTGTCTTCGGCAATCCCACAACGAAGTCCATGGATATATTCTCCCATTTCCACTCTGGCACTGGTAAAGGATGAAGAATCCATTTTGGTAACTAATGCTCTGCTTTAACCTATTGACATGTCAAACACTTCACAGTAAAATCAGTAATATCTCTTTTCATTCCATCCCACCAGTAATACTCCCGCAGATCTCTGTACATCTTAGTACTGCCAGGATGAACTGAAAATGGAGAACTATGAGCTTCACATAACAACTCTCTCTTCAACTGTGAATCACAAGGCAAACACAATCTCTTCCCAAATCTCAAAACGCAATCATTATCAATGTTGAATTCAGGCAACTTACCTTTCTGAACCAGCTCTTCCTTTTCCTGCAACTCACTGTCTTGCTTCTGTGATTTCTTGATTCTGTCTGATAGAGAATATTTCACTGATACCTGAAACAAAATAGAAGAACATCCTGCACCAACAACTTCTATGCCAAAGTTCATCAAATCCTTAACCAAAGGATCACGTTCCAAATGCAACATTTTTAATGAAGCATTACTTTTTCGACTCAAAGCATCGGCCACTTTATTTTCTTTTCCCAGATGGTAATGAATTGTACAATCATAATCCTTGATTAATTCTAGCCATCTCCTCTGTCTCATGTTCAATTCTTTCTGAGTGAATATATACTTTAAACTTTTTTGATCAGTATATATTTCACAATTTACTCCATACAAATGATGCCTCCAAATTTTTAAAGCGAAAACAACAGCAGCTAATTCCAAATCATGTGTAGGGTAATTTACCTCATGCGTTTTCAACTATCGTGAAGCATAAGCAATTACCTGATCATTCTGCATTAGGACACAACCAATTCCTTTCAATGAAGCATCATTGTAGATAACAAACTCCCCATTCCTGGAAGGTAGTGCCAAAACTGGAGCATTCACCAATCTTCTTTTCAGTTCATGAAAACAATCATCACATTCTTTTGTCCAAATAAACTTAACACCCTTCCGAGTTAGCTTAGTCATTGGACTAGATAACCGTGAAAAATTTATAACAAACCTTCGGTAATAGCCTGCCAAACCAAGGAAACTACGAATCTCTGTTACATTTGTGGGTCTTGGCCATTCTTCAACAACCTTTGTTTTTGCAGGATCAACAGTTATCCCATCTTTAGAAAGAATGTGACCAAGGAAAGAATTTTGTTGCAACCAAAACTCACACTTTTTGAATTTCCCATACAATTTATTTTCTTTAAAGGTTTTTAAAATAACCCTTAAATGTCTTTCAGGCTCCTCTTTACTTTTATAAAACACCAAAATATCATCAATAAAAACAACCAACATTTTTCACCTGAGTCAACTGAGCCATCACTGCAACAAACTGTTTAGTTCTGATTCTGAACATCTCAGGATACTGATTTGAAAGTTCATTTCCCTCTGTATGCCTTCCCATAAAAGCTTCTCTATTTCCTCTATGGAAAACCATTCTTATCACAGAAATACCTTAGGTGAAGCAACATGGTAATCTCTAAATGCTATATCATTTCAATTTGACCATAAAAAAATATTTTTGGATAATCATTTAATAGAATTATAAATCCTAAAGTTATCTAAACCGACCTCTGATACCAACTATAAGGCCCCAGCCTTAAACATTACTTAATCTTGAGTTATTACAAGATTACACATTAAGGATATTTTCAGGTTCAGAGTTTTATAAAATTAGACCATAAAATATGCATTACATCCCACATTTAAACGAAGTGGTTACAATAAAAGATATTATTCATTTTTCCCATCAACGGAAACATATTGAAAATAAAACATGGATTCTTTCTTGACACTTCCTTGACACTATCATATTATCATGTAACTTTCCCTTGACCTGTGAAAAACATTTCAAAAACTTGGGATGAGCATAAAAAGCTCAGTAAGGGATATAAAAATATGGAAAGGAAACATGAGTACATATATACATAAGAATGAAATCATACTTTACCCATAAAACATAAGCACTTTAACATACCTCATCAAATCATGAATAAATCATAGAAATCATAAGACATAAAGGTAACTTGAGGCATTCATAACATTCTTACGTAGGGAGTAACCCTCTTGGTTACGTTTGGAATACCCATCAAAGTATATTACCTAAATCTCTTCGGAGAAACCTTAACGTTTCACTCCTTCGCGTTACCCAATGCATTGGAGAGCTATATCGGGCTCACCAGACCTTAGTTTATCACGGAACCACCCATCTTCGTAATAATGCCCAAGAACCACAACATAATTGTATCACATAAAACATGCATAAAGGAAACATAATATTTCCACCTTTCAATCACAATATATCAATACAACACATTGATATAAAAACATTAGGAAAACCATTTTCAATACCAAAATAAAAGAAAAGTAAAACATGGTATTTATTTTTCTTTTAAAAAAAGGTATGGCTTGTAGAGGAAGCCGAAACTCAAATAATGGTCACGGCGACCGAGAAGTCGTTGTCGCCGCATACGTACGACAAAAACTTCCCTTTTTTCATTTAGTAAACGCATCGTATAAAAAATATTCCTTTTGAATAAATGTAAAATTCAATGGGTTTATACACCATATAAAATAAGGTTGTGTATAAAACAAAAATATGCCTCAATGAAAGGGGATTGAGACGAAGTCTCATACCTCGTATCCGACTTGACTTGATCATTCTTTAATCTCCTAAATAATAAACTTGAGTTAATTTATACTTGTTTAAGAACCTTTTTCAAGTTCATTATTCCTTTTATATCACTTATTGCCATGTCATGAAATCTATGTAATTATTTAAGTTAATAACGGTCGTTTTAACGATCATTGGTACTTGAGTCAAAAACAAACCCTTTATAATTACAAGTTGTTCATGTATCCATTATATCCAGAATTGTATTCATTATGTAGATATCATATATATCATATATATCCAGTACATTCATGCATTTATAATATTACATAACATTTAGAGGTAAGAAATGAAATGCATCGTTCATGGAGACGGTAAGCCGTACGTACGCATGAACGCTGCTTTCATTTCTATTTCATATTTTGTGGAGTGGAATCATAATGATATAAAGGTATATTATAATTCCAGTATAATATCATATATAATATCATAACTCCATCCTTTATACGTCCCACATATGGTATTAACGAATCAAATCACTTTGAGGGGGCGGTAGTCCGCACTTCCTTAAATGAAGATATCGCGTTTACCCATAATGGAAACCATAAAGGTATGCCCAAAATGAAAAATACAGAAGATTAAGGAAAACATAAACATATTATATATCATATATAAATATATTTTCATCTTAATGGACAACTTTGAAGGTGTTAAAATAATGTTGAACAATCATCATTTTGGGAGGCAGAAGTTCGCCATCCACGGAAACAGTATGTTCTTTAACCATTAGATGTAGGTGTGTGTAAGTGTAGCTCTAATAATTCTTATAACAACGTCCTAGTATATGGAAGATACCGGTTTTGTTACAAAAGAAATGAATAAAAAGAGTTTAGGGGGTTGGAGAAGCAAAATAAAACAAAAGAACACAAGTGAAGACATTACCTTAAAATCGGGTAACTCCCTTTGGTTTGAGCTCAAAGGCTTTCTTGGGAAGACTTCTGCCCAAAGTAAGGATTCAAAGAGTAAGAGAGGGATTTTTAGAGACAAAATGGGTAGGTTTTGGCTGAGCCAAAGTCTTTGGAAGTGTGGGTAAAGAGGTAGACGTGGAGGCCTTTTATAAGAGGAGAGGAGGGGAACTCTTGGAAAGTAAAGAAATGTAACTTTATTTTAAAATTACTTTCGGATTTAAAAGGTCCCATATTGAAATAATTAGAGTATAAGGTGATAATGGTTCGAAATACACCCATAAAATAGGTTTTTGACAAGTGTAAGTTATAGTTTTAACATTATCTTTTCATTTTATTTAAATCCTTTATTAATGAGGTAATCGCTGCATCATCATGGTGTCATAACTAATTTAATTTATTTAAGGTCTAAAAATTATAAAAAAAATACTATGATGTATTAAATCTTTTTAGATTTCTAATGAATATTTATAGTAAAACATATGACTTGTATAACCCCATTTAAAAATTATTTTAGTAAAACAACTCATGTTTGTGTCATTTTAATTTTAACATTAAATAAAAAGATATTAATGTCATTTTCCTACCAAAGTGGCTCCATGGGGTTCCCAAGTTGACCCATGGCTTATATTGGTCGGCCATGACACATCCAATAAGGGTAGGACATGTTTCTAGGTATTTTCATTTTATTATAACATTATTTTTACCTTAAATTACACTAATTACCTCTAATCGGGATTAAAAACTTAAAAGTTACTATTCACCAAAAAAATATTTTAATCTCATTGAACCACATTTTAATTCTTAATGACAACCATGTATGTCAGATTTTTTAAAATGAAATCACAGAAGTGGCAAAGTTTCATTTAAACGAAAAATCAGTTTCTTTAACTACCACTTAGTGGTTTCACTATTCATCAAAAATTGAAGTTTTTCAGAAAAATGCCAAAACTTCACCCTAAGATATATTTGATATTATGAATTCAAAAATGATGTCTATTTTACAAAATTCAAATCATATAAGTTACATTAATTAATTTAATAATTAATTTCCGCTGTCATGACAAATAGCGTGTTTTTATGAAACAATAAGTATTAAAAGATTGACATTAGTTTAAGTCCAATTTCAAAGTGAAATTTATTTAAATGACCACCATTGGATTAAATGGTAAAAATATATTCTAATTTCATTTTAAAACCAATTAAAAAGATAATCTAATCATATAAATAAATTATATTAAAAAGATGTTTTGAATTAAAATACAACATTTTCACTATTCATTAAAAAATGAACTTTATCAGAAAAATACCAAAAATTCACACAAAGTAAATTTTGATGTCCCAATCATAAAGAATAAGTTTATTTTAAAAAACATAGCTTATAAAATTGTCAAAATATAGATTTAAAAATGGTTTTCCATTAAAAGGCAGTAAAACAATCTTTTAAAAATATTAGTGTATTTCATGCTTAAGATTGGATTTATTTTCATTTTAAGCCTCTAAAACACTATCTAATTCATTAATAGACATAGATAAAAATATCTATTATTCATTACTTACTTGGGATGTTACAATAGATCCCTATGGGAGGCTGGTACCAGCATGAACGGTAGTAGACACTGTATCAGGGGAATCATGTGCCACCGAAACCATAACGATGAAGGCTGTAAATCTGATCCCATATAGTCTTCAGACTAAGGGGACACATTTGATGATATCTAAGAAATGGTGACACATTGGATTGAGTCAGTTTATCCCATCCCAACAAAACAAGTAAGTATGACGTATTTTTGTCGCCATGGGGTGGACATCCCGATACCTTATGGGGGTAGGGAGCTTCGGGATCACCAGAGCCTTATTCATGTAGGAGTATGAGGTGATCTTCTGGTGTCATGTAGAATTGGGAATGTTCTCCCCCCTCATTCTAGGAACAAAAAATCATTCTCCCATGTTCAAGGTTGTAACCTCCAATCGATGGATAAGAAAGATGTAGGCATCATCCAGATATTTCCATGGGTCAGTCACAGCTGTAGCATGCTCAACCTCGTTAGCATAAATCTACTTGTCCTTTCTCTTGTAATAGTTGGCATCCAGATAGTGGTATTAAAAAGTGGAAAATGGACTCGCGTGACCTTTAAGTACACCCACTTGACCATTAAGGGAGTAATTGAGGCACTGGTGATACAATGAACGAACAACCACATACAGGTCGAGCCATGACCTACTCATCAATGCGTTGTAAGAAGTGTCCTATGAAACAACCATGAACTCGGTACTGGAAACCAGACCACTTAATTGGGTCTTCCGGAAGATCTTTCTATCCAGTTTCTATTCTGTTGTATCATAACCTTGAATTTTCAGGTCAGAGGGACTCAGATCATCCTCAGAAAACCCCAGTTTTCTTAGTGTCTGAGTTGGGATTAGTTTGATCTCGGAGCCTGTGTCAACAAGACAATGATGAACCTCCACTACATTAAAATTCCCAGTAATTTACAATGGGTGAATGTGATCCTATACGGGAGATCCTTCATATTCTCCTGAGAATGTGATAATGGCCTAGCATTCAGCATGCTCGATTGCCTCAGTATGGAAGGCTTCTGTGGATGTTACCTCCATCTCAAACTGGAGGGGGCTTCTTAAAGCCTCAGTGAGGGATTCAAGAATATCTGTTGACAGACAAAGGGCCTCAAGGATGTAGAGATTTTCTGGAATGCTGGAAAGATGTTTGAGGACATCATACTTCCATGTCTGGCATGAGCTTCTTCTTATATAAGGTCTCTCTATAACAGGAGGTACGAAGAGCCCTGCTTGCAAAACTGGTGGCTGACTGGTGAGGGGAATATCCCACTGCTCACTAGTCTAAGCCTGTGGAGGGACTATCAGATTTGGGCCAGATGACTAAGATCGGTCCGTAGAAGAGTGTGGCTAATCGTGATGCGGTTGAGGTGGGTCTGCCTGATCAGGAAACAAAAACGGGGGTGAAGGAAGACCTGATAACCCTAGATGATAAGGTTGTGCATGATGAGATCTGTGCTAGGCCTACTATTTGGTTTTGGTATCATGAACATCCTGGATGGAAGTACTGACCGAGGCACTTCGACAACCTATATGGTCATGGCTTCGTCGACGCTGGCGTTGATTAGGAACATTGGGAGGATCTTCTTGGCTCTCCTCGTCATCAGAAACCATGTAGGGTTTTACTAGCTCTATGGTGTTAACCAAGGTATACCCTTAACTGTCACTTGAAGAATTATCCACTAATGGATGGATCCTGGGAGGAATATCCATCTCTAGGGGCATGAAGTTTCCAATAGTACGGGATGACGATGACATTGGCGGGGTACTTTGTTTTCCCTTGTGATACTGATGCTTTCTCTTCTGGGAAGAGGACGACTGAGCCGTTGATGTAGAGGTATTTGCTGCATGTGACAAAACGTCTCATGAAGGTTTGGGTTGATTTTGGTGTGCACGGATAATACTATGGGCATGGGAAACTGCCATACGATCCATCCAGTCATCAAACTTCTGGGACCCACAGTTAGAAACCTAATGCCACTCGCCTTCACTGTCACTCCTGCTATCAGGCTTCACGAATACACATGCCAGATGTGTTGGAGCTGGTCTGAACTAGAATATGTTGTTGTCGACCTAGTCTTGAAGCCAGTCCTTAAACACATACCACTATTTAAGGGTGTTCCCAAGGATCCGGTGATAGGGGCAATAGTTGGGGCGATCAGTGAGATCTACCTCTTCTGGACTTCTTCATTTATGAAAATGTACAATTTCCTATTCCAGGGCACTGCGGAAACAACTGGGGACCTGAGCCTCAATAAATGAGTAGGTCTGGTTTCTTCTGTCTGAGAAGGAGGCTCTTGGAGCCTGACCCTGATGAGGGGCTAGAGGAGCCTTTTTAGGAGGAAAAATCTAATTATCTTGCCTGGGCAGTGGCGGTGCATTGCGCTGGGGTGCATACTAGTTCTGAGGTGGGCGCTGTTGGGATGGAGGTTGCGCCTGAGGTGGAGGGCCTCTCTGAGGTTGTGAAGGTGGCTCCACTAGTAAAAACTCTAGTTGCCTGGGGGCCTCTATTTGGGTCACTGTGGTAGGCTCAACCTTAGTGTCCCTCCTTGTGGGAATTGCAGGGGGCAATGGTAATTCCTGCTTGGCCTACAGTAAGGCTTCCTCTAGTCATTGGGCCTTATTAGAGAAGTCTTGGAATCCCCTGGGTAGTTCTAGGTGATCATAGAGGGGACCCGTTCTATCTTGACATTCCCCACACACATCGTCAACAGTTTATCCTGAGTTAGCGGCATGTCAAGAGAGTATGTGAGCCTTTACACCAGGTGAAAAAGTCCACGATGTGATCATCAGGCCTCTTCTTACACTTAAAGAGGTCCTCAATACTTGTCTTCTGAGTGGTGGAACTGAACTGGTAAAGAAATTTCCTATGACGGTTTTCCCAGCTGACTACTGATCTGATGGGTAGCTAGTTGTACCATACAAACTCAGGTCCTTACAATGTATATACAAAGCATCAGAGTTTGGCGGCCTCCTACTGCGCTGGAGTTCCCAACATGGGGTTGCACCTTGGAATTAAATAGGCCAAATGATGTAGTGGGTCACCTGTCCCATTAAAGGGAGAGAAGGTGGGATTTCCAAAACCTAGGGGTGTAGGAATATCATCCACCCACACTGGATACAGCTTTCCATCAGGTAGGATTTCCACTTTTCATGTCTCTAATGCCTTTATGAGGGAAATGAGATCCGCCATAGAATCATCTGGGAGGGGTTTCCCATCTTGATTGGGATCCCTGACCACTAGTGAATTTGCAGGTTAGTCAACATGATAAGCATACCCAACGGCTGGTAGGATGACCTACAGAGCAGCTCAAGGAACCTGAGTTGGGTCCTGGGGGTTGTTTCATCGCTCAGGTGGATTTGACGACACATATTGTGCCCTCTTTCCATAAGTTCACACCTCAACCCTATATGCGTGGGCAGGATGGTCAGGATCACCTGGAGGAAATTCTCCATGGGGAAGCTGTGTCTGCCCCTACTGCCCTGGCTGAGGATCATCGTAGTTTGGTCGTCGCTCTATGGTATGCTCAAAAAGGAGGTCACTAACCATCTTCTTATGCTCCGCGAGCTGTTGACGCAATGCATCTTTCTCGAGATCATCCTTCATCTTTTTCACTGAGCCAGATGGGTCAGAGGGTTTGGTAGCTTCGAGATTCTCCTTACCATTGTTGAGATTTTGACTGATGAACAATGCCTTAGTGGGTATAGGAAGACTTGGTAGATTTCTATGTTGGAAAGTGACCCTTCCAGATGGGTCCAAAAGTTGTGGTACTCCCCCAGGGGGTAAGTTTTCCCCAAAGAGTTCTGCTTCCGTATCTTCCTCCAATAGATCGGCCATGTTAACCGCGACTCTACCTAGAGGCATATCCTCGATATCGCCTGACAAGTCGGGCTGGCACTGGATGGAATTGAAGTAGAGGGCCACATACTACCCCCATCTATAGATCTGCATGTGGGGGGAGGCCTCCTTGATAATCCTGCAGAGCACTTTGAAGCTCTGGATGCATCTTTGTAGGAGGGTCCTATGGCGGCTTGGTGACTTAGGGAACTAGGCCACGAAGAGTGCAGCCAAATCAACTAGACAGAATTTTTGGATGATGTCTTCGAAATTTGCTTGGATTTTGGGGTAAGCCACTCGCTGATGATGAAGGTAGAAGTGTGTCACCCATTGGGTCTGGCGAAAGTATCAAACTTCCTCCTGGGTGATCCACTCCAGTGCACTGAAGTTTGGTGTTGTGACTAGACAGAACATCTCTGGTAAATGTTATGCCACAAAAATGTCCCACAAGCTCCTCGGCCCGAACTTGGGGTCTGGCCCTTCATTTCCCCACTCGTCAATTGGAGGTGGATGGGGAACCGGTAGCATCACAACAGAAGATCGATGAGATGGTAGTCTGGCCGGTGGAGAATACAGTGAGTAGGCTGACAAGCTGCCACATCTCGGGCTATCCTCCAAAGAGTGTAGTGACTTGGCCACCACATCGTGAAAAGATAGGCTGATGACCACAGTTTCTAGAACAGGGAATATGGCTAGTGGCAGTGGACCATGCTATCACTCGTTCACCATTGTTCCCAAAAAATAACTCTCTATGATCTATGGTCAAGGTAGAGAATGATCCTGGTGATAATGGTGGTGATTACACAGCTGGACCCTGGGGGGATGCCAGATTTTCATCCTCCTAGATGTATCTGCGGAGGGAGGTAGGGATCCTGTGGAGCTCACATTCTAGAATTATGAGGCTGATGCACCTCGTTCTCACCTTGTCCCTTGACACAGAGGATCGTGGTGATGTTTTTAATGCTGAATCATATTTTGCCTCAGAATCTGAGAAGCAGACATGTTTAATATCAGTCTGAATCTTCCCGACATTCTTTTTATGGCGGCGATGACTTACCTTCCTATCGTAGGATAGTTCTTTGGGATAGGGTATATTTATGTCACAGGGAGGTCCTTCAGCTGAACTGGCATTGGGATGGAGAGGAATTCCACTTGAGTGAGATGGGGTGTGAGGAGCACATGGACAGATGTCAAAAGCATCTTGCGGAGGACCTCCAAGTCCACTGGCTGATGTGTGGAGGGAATATCCGTGGGAAGTTCAGGAGTGGTAGGACCTCTTCTAGAGATATTAGGAGCATGGGTAGGATCTCCATGCTTGTTTCCCCTGGCAGCATCGACATGAGGAGGGTCCTTGTACTAGTCAAGTCGAACATGGGTAGGACCTTTGTGCTAGGTGCCGATGAAGTGAGGATGACCTTCACTCCTATGATTGTTGGGGGCAAGGAGGACCTTCGTCGGCCGCTATAAGGACATAGGGAATGCCCCCACACTGTAGATTGACCAGATGTGTGACATCTCTATATCGGCGGCATGTGGTAGGAGGAATGACTCCATACCCGATGTCATGAGCACGGAAGAGGCTTCCATAATGATTTTCACCACCGTGGGGAGGACCCTCGTTCGGATTGAAGGTGGAATGAGGCATACATCTACGCAAAACATGGAATAATAGGGGACCCGTGTTCTCAATGGTGGTGATATGGGGAGGACCATTGTACCAGGTGTCATTGTTGCGGGTCAGCGTGAGGCGAGCGCTACCTATTCCAGCAACCAGGAGAGTCGACCCAGCCCACCTGTGGGGAGGTTAAGGCCTTGATCCAGGATAGTTATATGAGTTCCCCTATTCAACATAGACAGGGGCTAATGGTATACATCATTGGTGGCACATGCCATGATATTTGTTGACATTAACACCCCTTGGCAGTCCTCCTCCTCGGCCTTTTCATGCTGCTGGCATCGGGTCAGCCAGACTGGGGTCGGTGGTGCTGGTGCATAGCTTACTTGCTCCTCAACCTGTGGGGCTGGGTGATGGTGCTGGCGAGGCCTAGTGGGGTCCCTCCTTGGAAGCCCCTAGAACGGGATCCCGGTTGGGCTGGCCTAGACATCCCCCACCTCATCGGCACAGGGGAGGGAGTCATCAAAGCGTTCAAGGGAGAGGCTCCTGAAATGATTGTGTTTCAGAGTGGGGAATAGTGTCTCCCTACGTAGCCCTTGGGGTGGTGGTGGCAATGAGGTACAGATTCCTCTAGTTCCTGTCGGGCCATGTCCCTGGTTGGGATCATCCCCTCCTCCTCGTATCAGTGGAAAAGGTTTTTTATCATCCTTCCTTGAATGAATTCAGATGGGGATATGGGGCATGGGAACCCAACAACTGTGAATGTCGAGACTGTCACAGAAGCAGTGCAGCCAAGTGGGGTTTCCATGTTGACATTTCCCCTGCCCCTGTGTTGGTGGGTGGGTAGTGATTGGTTTCCTGTTACGGCAGCTTGGGTCCTGAAAAGTAGGGAGATTAAACCATTAGTGCTGAAATAAGGAAATCGACGTCCAATGCCCCAATGTCATTCCATCTTACATGGTTGGTAAGAAGGATCTACACTGACAACATCATAGATCGGGATGTCCAACGTTCAACTTCCCCAATGTCTAGTGAGTTTCACGCCAGGCCCACTACTTTCTTGGTGGGACCTGGTGCCAGATAACTGGATCTGATGACAAGATAG
Organism: Viscum album; assembly: GCA_963277665.1. NCBI lineage: Eukaryota > Viridiplantae > Streptophyta > Magnoliopsida > Santalales > Viscaceae > Viscum > Viscum album. The sequence continues at coordinate 1,931,481,994 of OY728148.1, forward strand.
TCTGCTAATTTCTCTAATGCTACTAATCGCCACATTGAGGAGAAGAAATTCATGGAGGGTTCACCATTTCTATTTTTTATGCTTCCTCCGGGGTGCGTTCATCTTTCTGTTGGGGAGGACGAAATTTATTGTTGCCCCACATTCCCACTTTCCCAAGGCGGGCATCATTCATCGCTTATTTAGGGACGTTTGCTCCTTGATCAAAATGAGATGATGGGATCTCAATTCCTCCTTCTATAGATTCCTCTTTGGAACCCATCACCTAGTCCGGGTCTCCCTCTTATATTAAGACGTTGTTCATGAAACTCTTCCCAGTGTCATGTCTTCATGTACGCCGGTTAATTACACTATTTTTATCAAGACATTATAAGGGGTCCAGTTAGGGAAGCAACCTTTGTTTGGGGGAGTAGTCACATTGGACATCACTGGAGGGTCTGGGCACTAGAACACTGGTTCATCTGAGTTTCTTCCCCTTATGATAAGGCTTCTCAAGGACACAGAAGCCAGAGGTATCCCACGTCGAATTCGGGGAATTATATTCCATAGTCATGTACATGAGGTTTTCCTCATCTTTTCATGTTTAACACAGGGTATTCCATGAGTTTAACGTCTAGAAGAGATAGACCAGACTGATCAGAACACTGACTGGAGTGGATCAGATGGGTGCAACCCCTGGAGGGAACACTGATGCTCGGAGCAGTGAGAATGTGGGTGACATGATTTCACTGGGATGTGGTGGCCCAGGTAAGAATCGGGGTGGGTTTTGATTGTTGAGAGTGGATCGAGAGCGAGATGGAGCCGATGTGAGGGTGATGGTGAAGTTGGGTTTGAGCCTAAAAGAGACTTCCCACGTATCTCCATGGCAGGGAATAAAAGTCCATGTAGTTCGGTGAGGCCATGTGACATCTATGGAGGTGACCCATATGGATCGGACCCGGAGGAAGAGAAACCTCCAGGTTGGGACATGACCATCCCAAAACACATAGGCTCAAGGGAAAGACCAGGATGAGACATGTTTGATGGGATTGAACCACAAGGAGGATTCCTACGTACCTTTCCTTGGCGAGGATCAAAGTCCACATAGTTTGGGATTGGGCAAGGAATCGGGGTGTGCACAGGGGAGAACGACCCAATGACAAGCTGGGGCTTACGCGTGGTAATCAGCCTAAGTTTGGTATGATGCTCAAGGGATGACCAGATATGTGGGTCCTAAAAATGGTAACTATAATGGATTACCGTCGATTGGATAACATGACGGCTTACCATCGATTAGGGTTGACAATGACTTACCACTGATAGGGTGGGACAGTTTAGTGTCATGCAAGACAAAAAGAGGAAAACAGTTTAGCATCATGCAAGATAGGGGTGGACTGATGTGAAGTATTCAGGACCAATGGGAGTTGGTATTGAACCTCAGTGAGGCTTCCTACGTACCTTTCCTTGGAAAGGATTAAAGTATATGTAGTTCGGGATGGTGTTGGTGAGCCGACGTGAAGTGGGTCGGGACTGATAGGTGTTGGGTTAGAACCTCTCAGAGGCTTCCTACATACCTTACCTTGGAAAGGATAAAATTCCATGTATTTCAAGATTTTTGGTGGACCGATGTGAATGGGGTCGGGTCTAATAGTTGTTGGGCTTGAACCTCTGGGAGACTTCCTACGTACCTTACCTTGGAAAGGATCAGAGTCCACGTAGTTCAGGATGTTTCGTGGACTAACGTGAAGGGGGTCGGGTCCAATAGGTGTTGGTCTTGAACCTCTTGGAGGCTTCCTACATACCTTGCCTTGGAAAGGATCAAAGTCCACGTAGTTTAGGATGTTTGGTGGACCGACGTGAAGGGGGCCAGGTCAAATAGGTGTTGGGATTGAATATCTTAGAGGATTCCTATGTAACTTGCCTTGGTAAGGATCAAAATCTATGTAGTTCAAGATGTGTGTTTGGGGCTTACACTCTAGGTCAACCCAGAGAGGATGTCATGGTTGATGCTTACTCTAAGCCCACGTGAGTTATGCCCAGTGTGAGAAATAAGAGCCATCAAAGACTTGATGATCACGTTATGAAAGGTGTGTCCATGGGAAGTGGAATGGGGCTTACGTGTGGTTACCAGTCCAAATAGGAAACATGGTCTTATTCATGGTTAGAAGCCCAAATAGGAAACTTGGGATTATGTCTGGTTAACATCTAAAATAGGAAACAGGGGATTACACATGGTTAGTGGCCCAGGGAGATGGAGATTAAGACTTACTCTAGGATAGAGGCCTGGGTGGCGACAAAGACCAACAGGAGATGGATTTGTCATGGAAGAGAGGAGGATTCTAATGCCCATCCTCCCTCTAGTCTTTGTCACCAAATAAAAAAATGAGGAGAAGAGGTGCTACCTCATGTAAGAAAGGCTAGGGGATTACACCAAGGTGGTTGGCCTTCCCCGCAGACAGGCACCGCTCCGGTAAAGAGGATCTCATTCAATGTGAGGAAGATATCACTCCCATAGAGACAACCGGGCCTAGAGAATGTTCAAGATGGGGTCTCTGCATAGAGTGTGTGGGGTGAGGTCATAATTTAACGTCATGTACTGAGGACGATTGTAACGACCCAAACTTTCATTAATGAAAATTTCTATTGATCTAATTAAATGTATTATTATGGTTATATAAAATGTGAACTTCTTTGGTTTTATGTTTTGGATTTTAAAATACCATTAAGAATTGTGACAGTTGCTAATATAGTCATTGAACAATGATCACATGATTAGTATAAATATAGGGCTTTAACAAATCCAATTTACACAGACAAAGAAAGTGATGGCCTCATCCAGTATACATGCCCCATACGAAGCCCATTTGTCAGAGCTCAGAAAGGAGGTGTCATCATTGGGCTTCTCTCTTGACCAAGCCCAATCCAATCTTGAACACATTAAGCTTGAGCGGAACCGACTATGGGAGAAGTGGAAGTTAATAGAGATTACCACCATAGTGATGTTATTCGAGACACCCCAAGAGTCTGTCACCATCGTGCACCTTACCCTTCGGTCTTATGCTGGTGTTATAAGGGGTTATGTAATGAGACCCTAGCACTATGACTATGTACATTATTCTTTTATATAGAATATACATTCCTTTTATTGTTACTTTGTAAATAGTTTTTAAAGCACAAATAGTATTTTTAGTTAATATTCACCTAAGAAATCTATTTTTATGAATAAATGGATTTTTGAATTAAATAATATTTTAATAAAATATTATTATTAAATTAATTTTTATTAAATATAAATTATCGTATAATTTTATGAATGAAATTGTAATTTTTATTATGGTTTGAAAGCTGTTTTTGTCAAACCCCATTAATTTTTTATAAATGTCGGTTTTTTATTTTAAAAGTAAAAATTATGACAACCCTGCTTTTATTACAAACTTAAACATGATTTATTACATAAACTATTCACTTGATACAACATGGAAGATAAAGTGTTCTAGTGTCTTTGGGGCTTAGGATCATTACATAACAACTTAAAACATGAAATACAACATCTTTATTGAAAACTTCCTTTACATTACCACTACATTCCCTCATACTTAGCATTGCATGGGATAACCTGAGGACATGTATAAGAAAAGGGGTGACCTATAAAGCCCAGTAAGGGAATAAACATGGAATAAATGAGGATTACAATACATGTTAGACAATAGGAATATCAATAGAGAACAAGAGAAATATGAACATAAAGGCATGATAAATCATGATAATCATAACATGGAAATGTGGCAATAACACTTAACATGGAATTAGCATGAGCCAAGGCTCATTCCACATGGAGCATGAGTAAATTCTCATTGCACATGAAGCACGAGTAAACCCTCGTTGTAATTGAATTTGTATGATTCAACACTCATTGAACATGGCGTATCATGATACTATACTTTACCCAATGCATTGGAGCGCTATAAGGGCGCACCCTTCTTAAACATTTCATTTCATGCATAAGTGCACCACATGGATCATAAAACATGGATTCATAAAACAAAATCTTTTATTCCACGACAAGGAATGTGGAATTAATACATTAAACTTTATAATCAATAAGTAAATTTTCATAAAGGTGAATACCCTTTATGGATAAATGGGTATGGTATTCACTACACAAAGGCATTGACTTAGAAAATCAGTGCAATTTCGGCAGCGTAACGACGTGACATAAGAATTCATAAAAATGGTTGATGAGAGAGAAAGGGGTGTCTCATAATATTTACATGAAATGGATAGTAAGGGGGCCATATAGATACATGTCCAAACAATTGTAATGGAATTTAGATTCATGATACAAAAGTATTGTTTGAATGTAAATGAAGAGAGAGAAGTTCCTTTCAGAATTTCGGCATAGTAAAGGGTGTACATGGGAGGCATTTAATGAGAGAGAAAGGGGTATACCATCATTAAAAAAATAAGAGGGTAGTATGGGGGAGGTGCAAAACCATACCCTAGCATTTATAATTGAAATTAAAAGGGCATAACTATATTAAGAAAATTGGACAAAAAAAGTGAAAGGAAGAAAAACCCTTACTTGGAAGTGTGCTTCCAAGGCTTGAGAGAGGCTTCTTGGGAGCTTGAGGCACCTTGGGAGGATTCTAGAGAGATTAGGGCAGAGGTTGGATGAAATAAAAAGGTTTTTAGTGAGGAGTAAGTGATATCTTGGGTGGGTTTATATAGGAAAGGTGAGTGAATTCTTTACTATTTAGGTTTGGGACCCCTTACATTAAACTAATCCAAACCACAAATAAGCTCATGGTTTTTGCCCATGGATTTTGGAAAAGGGAAGAGGAAAACAATATTTTATAAGGAAAAAGTCCGAACTTCTTAAAATAATAGGGTTTCTTATGTAGAGGGGAGTCACACTCCCATGGAAAATAATTTAAAAAGACAAGATGTTTAATAAGTCTTGAGGGGTCCATTAATGCTTTTAAAAGTAAGTCAAACAAACCCAAAATCAAATTATTTTAATGGTAAAACATATATTGGCCTAACATAAATCATATAGTATTTTATTACATCATTATTGGGTCATTATGATGTCATAAAACACATTATATATTTAAACGGTATTTAATTTTTACCTAAAAATTTGATTTTCTCAGAAAATTACGAAAAATTCACTGTTGGATAATTTTGACGCCTTGATTCCAGAAATATCATTTATTTTATTTAAATAATTTTATAAATGTTTTAATTTTCACTTTTAAAATAAAAACCGACATTTATCGAAAATTCATGGGTTTTGACAGAAATGGATTTCAAACCTTAATAAAAATTATAATTGCATTCATAAAATTATTTGATAATTTATATATAATAAAATTAATTTAATAATAATAATACTTTTTTAAAATATTATTTAATTCAAATATCCATTAATTTAATAAAATATATTTCTTAATTAAATAATAACTAAAAACACTACTTGTACTTTAAAAAATATTTACAATGTATCAATATTGACAAGAATGTATATTCATTATTATATACAAAAATAATGTACATGAACATAGTACCGACGATTTGTTACATAACCCCTTAAAATAGCCGCATAAGAACTAAGGTTAAGGTGTGTGATGGTGACATACTCTTGGGATGGCTCAGATAACATTGCTCGAGTGGTAATCTCTATCAACTTCCACTTTTCCTATAGGCGATCTCGTTCGATCTTGACATGATAAAGCTTAACTTGGGTTTGGTCAAGTGCGAAGCCCAAATATGCCACCTATTTTCCAAGATCCAACAAATGGGCTTCGTATGGAGCAATTCTACTGGATAAGGCCATCGCTTCCCTTGTCTGAGTAAATTGGATTTGTTAAAGCCCTATATTTATACTAATCATGTGATCACTGTTCAATGGATATAAAAGTAATGGTCACAATTCTTAACATAAAACCAAATAAGTTGACATTTTATATAAACATTTTACATAAAGATACATTTAATTAGATCAAGATGGATTTCCATTAATGAAACTTTGGGTCGTTACAATATTCCCCCCTTAAGAAATATCGCCCTCGAAATTTCCTTTTCCCAGACTAAAAAAGACGTGGGTAACTTAGCTTCATGATTTCCTCTGATTCCCAAGTCGCTTCTTCCAACTTGTGGTTTCGCCACAACACCTTGATGAGGGGCATTGTCTTATTTCATAGAAATTTTTCTCTATGATCTAAGATCTTCATTGGTTGCTCCTCATAAGAAAGATCATCCTCCAACTATACCACCTCAGAAGAGAGTACATGTGAAGGGTCTGATATGTACTTCTTTAAGAGAGATTCATGAAAGACATCATGTACTTTGGCCATGGTAGGTGGAAGTGCTAGTCGATAGGCCACATCCCCGACATGATCAAGAATCTCGAAGGGGCCGATGTACCTTAGACTTAACTTACCTTTCTTTACAAACATCATGACCTTCCTCCATGGAGATATGCGTAGAAAACCCATGTATCCAACTTTAAACTCAAGGTCTCATCGACGATTATCTGTATAACTCTTCTGTTGAATCTGGGATACCTTGATATGCTACTGAATGGTTTTCACCTTCTCCACCATTTCCATGACCATTTCCAGTCCAAGCAGCTTACGTTCACCGACCTCATCCCAACACGTTGGTGTTATGAACCTTTTCCCATAAAGTTCTTCATATGGTGCCATTTGGATGCTCGAGTAGAAACTATTATTATAAGATAACTCAACCAGAGGAAGATGTTGATCCCATCCTCCTTTAAAGTCCATTGATCATGATCTCAACATGTCCTCAAGTGTTTGGATAGTCCACTCGGATTTTCCATCAGTTTGAGGATGATAGGTCATACTAAAGTTCAGTTCAGTATCCAAAGCATGTTGAAGACTCTTCCAAAACTTAGAGGTGAATCTTGGATCTCGGTCAGACACAATAGATAGTGGTACTCCATGTGGCCTTACCACTTCCCTGATATATATTCGTGCCAGTTGATCCAATGAGAAATCTTCCCAAATAGCAAGGAAGTGTGAAGTCTTTGTAAGAAGATCCACCACAACCCAGATTTTATTGTTGCCTTTGGATGTCCTCAGAAGTCCAGAGAAAAAGTCCATGGTGATCTTCTCACATTTCCATTCTGGTATGGGAAATGGTTTCATCATCCCCTTAGACTTTTTCCTCTCTTCCTTCACTTGCTAGAACACCAGGCACTTTGATGTATATACAGTGATCTCCATCTTCATATTATCCCACCAAAAATTTTCTCAGAGATCTCGATACATCTTTGTGCTCCCTGGGTGAATAGAGAAATTTGAACTATGTGCATCATCCAAAACTTACTTCTTCAGCTCCGTACTTGACGGAACACATAGTCTTTTCCCAAATCACACAATTCCTTCTTCATTAACATTAAACTCTGATGATTTCCCTTTTTCGATAGCTTCTACTTTTTCTTGAATTCCCACATAATCCTTTTGAGCATCCTTTAACCTTCCTAAAAGAGACGTTTGAGCAATCATTTGTGAAAGGATTGATGATTTTACCTACTTTATGATTCCCATGTACATCTTCATCAAGTCTAAGAAGATTGGATCCTTCTCAATTCTCATCATTGATAGAATCGCTGAGTCCTTTCTACTTAGGGCATCTGCCACCTTGTTCGCTTTCCCAGGGTGGTAATGTATTGAATAGTCATAATCCTTGATGAGTTATATCCATATTCTCTGGAGAATATTAAGCTCTTTCTGTGTGAATATATATTTAAGACTCTTGTGGTCAGTATATATCTAACATTTCTCCCCATAGAGATAATGCTGCCAGATTTTCAAGGAAAAGATCACCGTCACCAACTCCAGATCATGCGTCAGATAGTTTCTCTCATGGATTTTCAACTTTCTTGAGGCATATGATATCACTTTATCATTCTTCATTAGCACACAACCTAATCCCTTCTTCTAATAATCACTAAATATCACAAAAGGTTCCCCACTTGTGGGTAAAGTGAGTACGGGTGCAGTGATAAGCCTTTTTTTCAACTCTTTGAAGCTTTATTCGCATTCATCACTCAAAGAAAACTTTACTCCCTTTTGAGTTAGCTTGGTAAGAGGGTTGGAAAATCGTGAGAAATTTCTCACAAATCATCGATAATATCCAGCTAACCCCAAGAAGCTACGGATATCTGTTACCGATGTTGGCGTCGGCCAACCCTCAATTGCATCTATTTTGGAGGGATCCACAGATATCTCAATGCTCGTGATGATATGGCCCAAGAATGAGACCTCCTTCAACAAGAACTCACACTTGTTGTAATTTGCATAGAGATTCTCCTTGTGCAAAGTCTCTAGTACAGTTCTTAAATTCTTCTCATGATCCTCCTTGGTTTTGGAGTATATTAGAATATCATTTATAAAGACTACCAAAAATTTGTCAAGGTAATCTCTAAAGACTCTATTCATCAAGTCCATGAAGATTTATGGAGAATTAGTGAGTCCGAAAGGCATTACTATGAATTCATAGTGACTGTATATTATATGAAAAGAAGTCTTGCGTACATCTCCTTCTTCACCCTTACTTGATAATATCCTGACCGCAAATCTACCTTGGAGAAGTATTGTGCTCCACTCAGCTTATCGAACAAGTCATCGATCTATGGCAGAGGATACTTGTTCTTTATCATGATTTTGTTAAGTTCATGATAATCGATGCAAAGCTACATTGACCCATCCTTCTTCTTGACGAAGAGGACTGGTGCACCCCATGGTGAAGCACTTGGGTGTATAAACCCTTTATCCAAATTCTCTTGTAGTTGTTTCTTCAGCTCTTCAAGCTCCACAAAAACCATTCTATTTGGAGTCTTGGATATTCGTAGAACCCCTGGTATAAGTTAAATTGAGAAATCAGCGTCTCTTTTAGGAGTAAGGTCAGATAGTTCCTCAGGAAACACTTCAACAAATTACCTCATAATAGGCATTTCTTCACGGATGGTTTCTTCCTTGGACTCAATCATCTGAGCCAGATATGCGTGCTCATAGGGAAGTAATATCCATTCTTGATATGATGGAGCTAAATTAGATTCATCTTCCTCCTTACACTTGTAAAGAATCGGGGGTTGATTCTCTATATGGAGTGTGATTTCCCTCTCCCGGCAATTTATGTTGGCTCTATATAAGGAAATTCAATCCATGCTAAGAATTGCAGAAAATTATACTAGAGTGAGTATGACGAGGTTCCCCGGGAAATTCAATCCACAGATTATGACAGGGGAGGAGTTATATTCATGGGATGCAATGATTGCCCCATTTTCCGTACTCACTGACATCTTCACTTCTATGACTTGTGGTGGTGCTGGCATTGTTCTACTAAACTTTCGAGATATAAAAGAATGTGTAGAACCTGAATCAAAAATTATGTTCACTATTCTTGAATGAATAACTAGCGTACCTGTCACCACTTCGTTGTCGGGGTTCACTTCGGCAGAAGTGATGGCAAAAGCTCTTCCTTGTTTCCTTGGAGGTTGTTGGTTGCCTCAAAAAACCCTTGGATTAGGGAACTGATTTTCAAAATGCCCTGGTTCTTTATAGTTGTAGAAATGAACAACGTGTTGAGGTTCGAACGGTGTGTTCCTCTCATCTATCGCAACTGCATGTCTTTCTTACTAAAAGTTAACAGCTAGGTGCTCTTCTCTTCCACACCTAAATCATTTCCTCATCCCCTTGATAAAATTTCTAGGGTGCTTATTTTTGCACTTTTGGAAAGTGGGGTGCTGGATCTTCTTAGCATAGTTAGATTTATCCATCGTACTGCTAGCATTGAAGTCCACCTTATGCTTCTTGTCCCCATGATACCCTTGTGATTCCCTGATCTCCATTTCGACCTTGAGGGCACATCGGACAATTTCCTCATAGCTATCAAAGTCACGGATCGCTAATGCTTTCCGTAGGCTAGGCTTCAGCCCACCAAAGAAGTGGTCAAACTTTCATTCGGGGGTAACGACAAATACGGAAGTGTATCGTGCATGCCTTGTGAAGTTTTACTCGTATGCTCCAATAGATTCTTCGTCTTTTTTCTTGAGGGAAAGGAAGTCCCTTTCCATCTTAAGCCATAGGGTGCGCGGAAAATATTTATCGAAAAACATCTTCCGGAAATCCTTCCATTCCAATGCCTCGATCTACTCCTCAGGCTTCGTATTTTTGATCAACATCCACCATTGATCAGCTTCACCCTCCATATGATAAGCCACCAGGAGAACCCTCTCTTGTTCAGAACATTGAAGGATGGAGAAGATATTTTCAATGGAGTTGATCCATTTTTCAGCGATCGTGGGATCGGACAATCCACTAAAAGTAGGATTCCTTTGTCCCATGAAGCTCTCGATAGATACTTGTTCCTTCTTAGGGGGGTTTGGATGTTCCTCTTGACCCGTGTTTCTATTCAAAGCTTGAGTTAGCTGAGAGAGAAGCATGAAAAAGTTCGCGATTCTCATTCCCATTGGATTGGGCATCTCATTAGTATAGTCATCACATTGATCTTCACATCGGTTGTTAGCCCGAGTCCTCATATTACCGGCCATTAGCTGGAATAAAAGGATAGTTAGGGGGTAACACGTAAAGGGTAATCCAAATACAAAAGTTGATGACTTATAAATAAACATTTATTTCCTTAACTCATGAGTCTATAGGCTTCAATCTAGGCTTTTCATGATCTACTTTCTAACATATATTCTTAGGGGCATTTTTTTAATTCCCTTAATAATGGTTCATACTAAGCTTGTGAATTTACCAAAACATATCCTGCGGGAGTGTCGTAACCAAGAGTGCATCAAGGCCCGTTTTCGTGCACCAGTTCCCATTCAAGTCTAGCTCAAAGCGGGGTTTTCAGGTTTTACCCCTAGGATACATCTGTGACAGAGTCGCCTCTACTTGCTCGTATCCAAATAGGGATGTATTTTATTTATAAACTACTCACTAAGTACTTACCAAAACATAGGGATGTTTTTATTATACTTAGTCTTGTCTCTAAGGCTTTACTGGGGTTTTCTAATCCTAATCCCAAAAATAACTAAACCTATCCTCTGATACCAACTATGACAACCCTGTTTTTATTACAAACTTAAACATGATTTATTACATAAACGATTCACTTGATTCAACATGGAAGATCGATATGTATAGTGTATTTGGGGATTAGGATCATTACATAACTACTTAAAACATGAAATACAACATCTTTATTGAAAACTTCCTTTACATGACCACTACATTCCCTCGTACTTAGCATTGCATGGGATAGCCTGAGGACATGCATAAGAAAAGGGGTGAGCTATAAATCCCAGTAAGAGAATAAACATAGAATACATGAGGAGTACAATAAATGTTAGAAAATAAGCATATAAATAGAGCAAAATAGAAATATGAACATAAATGCATGATAAATAATGATAATCAAAACATGGAAATGTGGCAATAACACGTAACATGGAATTAGCATGAGCCAAGGCTCATTGCACATGGAGCATGAGTAAATTTTCATTACACATGAAGCACACGTAAACCCTCATTTCACTTGAATTAGCATGATTCAACACTCATTTCACATGACGTATCATGATACTATACTTTACCCAATGCATTGGAGCGCTATAAGGGCACACCCTTCTTAAACATTTCATTTCATGCATAAGTGTGACACATGGATCATAAAACATGGATTCATTAAACATAATCATTTATTCCATGATAATAAATGTGGAATTAATACATGAAACTTTATAATCAATAAGTAAATGTTCATAAATATGAATACCTTTGATGGAGAAATGGGTATGGTATTCACTAAACAATGGCATTGGCTTAGAAAATCGGTGCAATTTCGGCTGCGTAACGGCGTGACATAAGAATTCATAAAAATGGTTGATGAGAGAGAAAAGGGTTTATAATCATATTTACATGAAATTGATAGTAAGGGGTTCATATAGATACATGTACAAACAATTTTAATGAAATTTAGATTCATGATACAAAAGTATTGCTTGAATGTAAATGAAGAAAGAAAAGTTCCTTTCAGAATTTCGGCATAGTAATGGGTGTACATGGGAGGCATTTAATGTGAGAGAAAGGGGTATACCATCATTAAAACAATAATAGGGCAGTATGGGGGAGGTTCAAAACCATACCCCAACATTTATAATTGAAATTAAAAGGGCATAACAATATTAAGAAAATTGGACAAAAAAAGTGAAAGGAAGAAAAACCCTTACTTGGAAGTGTGCTTTCAAGGCTTGAGAGAGGCTTGAGAGAGGATTCTTGGGAGCTTGGGGCACCTTGGGAGGATTCTAGAGAGAGTAGGGAAGAGGTTGGACGAACTCCAAATGCTTTGAGTGAGGAGGAAGTGGGATATTGGGTGGGTTTATAAAGGAAAGGTGAGTAAATTCTTTATTATTTAGGTTTGGGACCCCTTACATTAAACTAATCCAAACCACAAATCAGATCATGGTTTTTTCCCATGGTTTTTGGAAAAGGGAAGAGGAATATAATATTTTATAAGGCCAAAGTTCGAACTTCTTAAAATAATGGGGTTGCTTTTGTGGAGGTGATTCACACTCCCATGGAAAATAATTTAAAAAGACAAGATGTTTAATAAGTCTTGAGGGGTCCATTAATGCTTTGAAAAGTAAGTCAAACAAATCCAAAATCACATTATTTTAATGGTAAAACATATATTGGCTAAACATAAAGCTTATAGTATTTTATTACATCACTATTTGGTCATTATGATGTCATAAAACACATTATATATTTAAACGGTATTTAATTTTTACCCAAAAATTTTACTATCTCAGAAAACTATGAAAAATTCACCGTTGGATAATTTCGATGTCCTGATTCCATAAATATAATTTATTTTATTTAAATAATTTTCTAAATATGTTAATTTTCATTTTTAAAATAAAAACCGACATTTATCGAAAATTCACGTGTTTTGACAGAAATGGATTTCAAACCTTAATAAAAATTATAATTGCATTCATAAAATTATGTGATCATTTATATATAATAAAATTAATTTAATAATATTAATATTTTATTAAAATATTTTTTAATTCAAAAATACCTTAATTTAATAAAATATATTTCTTAATTAAATAATAACTAAAAACACTACTTTTACTTTAAAAACTATTTACAATGTATCAATAATGACAAGAAAGTATATTCATTATTATATACAAAAATAATGTACATGAACATAGTACTAGAGATTTGTTACATAACCCCTTAAAACAACCACATAAGACCTAAGGGTAAGGTGTGTGATGGTGACAGACTATTGGGGTGGCTCAGATAACATTGCTCGAGTGGTATTCTCTATCAAGATCCACTTTTCTCATAGACAGTCTCGTTCGAGCTTGACATGATGAAGCTCAGCTTGATCTTGGTCAAGAGTGAAGCCCAAAGACACCACCTCTTTTCCAAGCTCCGATAAATGGGCTTCGTATGGAGCAATTCTACTGGATAAGGCCATCACTTCCTTTGAGTAAATTGGATTTATTAAAGCCCTTTATTTATACTAATCATGTGATCACTTTTCAATGGCTATAAAAGCAACGGTCACAATTCTTAACATAAAACCAAAGAAGTTGACATTTTATATAAACATTTTACATAAAGAGACATTTAATTAGATCAAGAGGTATTTCCATTAATGAAACTTTGGGTCATTAAAAAATTCACATATTTAAAAAATTATTTAGATAAAATGAATATTATTTTTAGAATCAGGATGTTGAAATTATCCAATAGTGATTTTTTCATTATTTTCTGAGACAGTCGAATTTTTGGGTAAAAATTAAATACTGTTCAAATATATAATGTGTTTCATGACATCATAATGACCCAATAGTGATGTAATAAAATACTATAAACATTATGTTCGTCCAATATATGTTTTACCATAAAAATAATGTGATTTTGGGTTTTTTTATTTATTTTACAAAGCTTTAGTGGACCCTTCAAGGCTTATAAATTTTTTTGTCTTTTTAAATTGTTTTCCTTGAGAGTGTGACTCACCTCCACATAAGCAACCATATTATTTTAAGATGTTCATCCATTGGCCTTATAAAATATTGTTTTCCACCCCCCTTTGGAAGAAACCATAGTCAAAAACCATGGGCGGGATTTTGGTTTTGATTAGTTTAATGTGAGGTGTCCCAAACCTAAATAATAAATAATTCCCTCTCATTTCCTAAATAAAATCACCCAAGCTCCCACTTCCTCTTCACTCAAAGCATTTGGAGTTATACCAATCCCTTAAATCCTCTCTATATAATCCTCCCAAGGTACTCCAAGCTCCCAAAAATCCCCTCTCAATCCTCTCCCAATCTTTTGGGATCGCACTTCCAAGTAAGGGATTTCTTCCATTCTCATTTTTTTTTCAATTTTCATTATGTTTTTATGCCATTTTGTTTTCAATTAAAAATGTTGGGATATGATTTAACACATACTACATACTTCCCTCTTTATTTTTGGATGATTGGAGACCCCTTTATCTCTCATTAATGCCTCCCATGCACACCTATTACCATTCTGAAATTTCGTGAGGGATTTCTCTCTCCTCTTTTACATCCAAGTAATTCTTTTGTATTATGCATCTAAATTACATTAAGTTTGTTGGTACATGTATCTATATGACCCCCTTACTGTCCATTTTATTTATACATGATGAGACAACTATTTATCTCTCATCAACCATTTTCACGAATCCTTATGTCACGTTGTTATGCTGCCGAAATTGCACCACATTTTTTCAAGCCAATATCATTATGTAGTGAATACCATACCCATGTCTCTATTAAGGGTATTCACCTTTATGAACATATAAATACCGAATGGAACTTTCATGTATTTATTCAACATTAATTAATTATTGAATAGCTTATGATATTGATTGATTCTATGTTATATGATCCATGTGGCACAGTTATGCATGAAATGAAATGTTTAAGAAGGGTGTGCCCAGATAGTGCTCCAATGCATTGGGTAAAGTATATTTTCATGATAATTCATGTGCAATGAGTGTTGAATAATGATAATTCAAGTGCAAGGAGGGTTTACTCATTCTTAATGTGCAATGAGGGTTTACTCATGCTCCATGTTCAATGAGCCTTGGCTCATGATAATTCCATGTTAAGTGTTGTTGCCACATTTCTATGTTATGATTATCATGATTTATCTTAACTTTGTGTTAAAGTTTCTCTTGTGATCTATTGATACTCCTATTGTCTAACATGAATTGTATTTCTCATGTTATTCAATGTTTACTCCCTTACTAGGATTTATAGCTCACCCTTTTCTTATGCATGTCCTCAGGTTATCCCACGCAATACTAAGTACAAGGGAATGTAGTGGTCATGTAAAGGAAGTTTTCAATAAAGATGTTGTATTTCATGTTTTAAGTTGTTATGTAATTATCCTAATCTCCAAACACACTAGACCTCTCGATCTTTTATGTTGTATCAAGTAAATTTTATGTAATAAATCATGTTTTAGCGTGTAATAAAGAATAGGGTTATCATAGTTGGTATCAGAGGATAAGATTAGTTATTTTTGGGATTATGATTAGAAACCCCTAGTAAAGCCTTAGAGACAAGACTAATTATAATAAAAACATCTCTAAGTTTTGGTGAGTATTGAGTAAGTGGTTTATCAATAAAATATATCTCTATCTGGATGCGAGCAGGTAGAGGTGGCTCTGGCACAAATGTACCTAGGGGTGAAAACCCCGATAAGGAGTTTCGAGCTTGACCCGAGGTATCCTGGTACACGACTATGGGTTTTACTACACTCTTGGTTACGATACTCCCAGGGGATATGCATTGGAAAATTCACAAGTATAGTATGAACCATTATTAAGGGAAAAAATTCCTCTAAGAATATATGTTAGGAAGTAGATCATGGATAACATAGAATGAAGCCTATTGATTCATAAGTTAAGGAAATAAAAGATATTTATAATTCATCTGTTTTTGGATTACCCTTTATTTTTTATACCTAACTTTCCTTTTATTCCAACCAATGACCAGTAATAGGAGGACTCAGGCTAACAACTAATGTGAAGACCAGTGTGATGACTGTTCTAATGAGATTCCCAATCCAATGAGAGTAGGAATTGCAAACTTTGTCACGATAATCTCTCAGTTAACTCAAGTATTGAATAGAATCATGGGTCAAGAGGAACGTTCAACCCCCCCCCCCCCAAGAAAGAACAAGTCATTATCGAAAGCTTCATGAGACAAAGGCCTCCTACTTTTAATGGATCATCTGATCCCTTAATCACTAAACAGTGGATCAACTCTATTGAAAAGATCTTCTCCATCCTTCAATGTTCCAAACCAGAGAAGGTTCTTCTGGCTTCTTATCATATGGAGGGTGAAGAAAATCAATTGTGAACTTTAATAAAAAATAAAAATCCTGATGAGGAGATCGAGGCATTGTAATGGAAGGATTTCTGGAAGATTTTTTTGATAAATATTTTCCATGAACCCTTTGGCTTAAGATAGAAAGGCACTTCCTTTCCCTAAAAAAATGAAGAATCTATCAAAGTGTACAAGGAAAAATTCAAAATGCTTTCATGATATGCTTCTATATTTTTCTTTACCCCCGAATGCAAGGTTGACTGCTTCTTTAGTGGGTTGAAACCTAGCATGCGGAAAGCCTTGATGATTCGCGACTTCAACAGCTATGAGGAAATTGTCTGATATGTCCTCAGGGTTGAAATGAAGATTAGTGAACTTCAGAGGTATCATTGGGATAAGAATCATAATGTGGACGTCAATTCTGGGAGTCTGATGGATAAATATAACAGTGCTAAGAAAATACAGTACCCTACTTGCCAAAGGTGCAGAATGAAGCACCCTATAAATTGCCTGAAGAGGATGAGGAAATGCTTTTGGTGTGGAAGAGAAGGGAACTTGGATATTAAATGTCGGCAAGAAAAACCCACGACTGTGACAGAGGAGAGGAATGATCGGTTCTACTCTCAACGCATTCTTAATTATTTAAACTACAAAGAACTAGGGCTTCTTGCAAATCAGTGCCCTAATCCAAGGGTTTTCAGAGGCAACCAACAACCTCCAAGGCATCAAGGGCGAGCTTTGGCCATCACTACTGCCGAAGTGAACCCCGAAAATGAAGTGGTAACAAGTACGCTTGTTATTCATTAAAGAATAGAGAATGTACTTTTTTATTCTAGTTTTGTGCATTATTTTATATCCCAAAAGTTTAGTAGAACATTCCCGGCACCACCAAAAATCATGGATGTGAAGATGTCGGTGAGTACGGAAAATGGGGAAATCATTGCATCCCATGAATATAACTCCTCCCCTGTCATAATCTATGGATTGAATTTCCCAGATAGCCTTGTCATACTCCCTCTGGTGGAATTTGATTCAATTATTGGCATGGATTGGCTTTCCTTATATAGAGAAAAGATAAATTTCCATGAGAGGGAAATCACTCTCCATGTGGAGAATTGACCCCTGGTTCTATACAAGTGTAAGGAGGAAGATGAATCTTCTTTATCTCCATCATCTCTAGCGTGGATATTATTGCCCTATGAGAACACGTATCTTGTTCAGATGATTGAGTCTAAAGAGGTAACCATCCTTGAAGACATGCCTACTGTGAGTGAGTTTCCTGAAGTGTTTCCTGAGGAATTTTCTAGTCTTCCTCCTAGAAGAGATGTTGAATTCTCAATTGACCTTATACTCGGGGAGTTTCTAATATCAAAGACTCCATATAGAATGGATGTTGTGGAGCTTGAGGAGCTGAAGAAACAACTATAGGAGAATCTGGATAAAGGGTTTATATGCCCAAGTGCTTCACCATGGGGTGCACCAGTCCTCTTCGTCAAGAAGAAAGATGGGTAAATGCGCCTTTGCATCAATTATTGCGAGCTTAACAAAATCACGATAAAGAACAATTATCCTCTCCCATGAATTGATGAATTGTTCTATCATCTGCATGGAGCACAATACTTATCCAAGGTGGATTTGTGGCTGGGATATTATCAAGTAAGGGTGAAGAATGAAGATATCCCCAAGAATACTTTTCGTACAAGATATGGGCACTATAAATTCATAGTAATTACTTTAGGACTCAATAATTCTCAAGCAATCTTCATGGAATTGATGAATATATTATTTTGGGATTACCTCGGAAAATTTTTAGTAGTCTTTATATATGATATTCTAATATCTCCAAAACCAAGGAGGATCATGAGGAGTATCTAAGAGTTGTACTAGAGACCTTGCAGGAAGAGAATCTCTATGAAAAGTACAACAAGTGTGAGTTCTGGTTGAAGAAGGTCTCATTATTGGGCCATATCATCACAAGAAATGAGATATCTATGGATCCATCCAAAATAGATGTAGTAGAGGGATGAACAAGGCCAACATCAGTAACGAATATCAATAGATTCTTGGGGTTATCTGGATATTATCGATGATTTTTGAGAAATTTATCATGATTTTCCAACCCTCTAACCAAGCTAACTCGAAAGGGAGTAAAGTTTTCTTGGAGTGATGAATGTGAAGAAAGCTTCAAGGATTTGAAAAGGAGGCTTATCACTATGCCCATGCTAACATTACCCACAAGTGGAGAACTTTTTGTGGTATTCAGTGATGCTTCGAAGAAGGGAATAGGCTGTGTGTTGATGCAAATGACAAAGTCATTGCCTATGCTTCAAGGCAATTTAAATTTCATGAGTATAATTATCCAACACGTGATATGGTGTTGGATGTGGTGATCTTCACTTTAAAAATTTGGCAGCATTATCTCTTTGGGGAGAAGTGTAAAATATATACAGACCACAAAAGCCTCAAGTATATATTCACATAGAAAGAGTTGAACATGCACCAATTAAGATGGTTAGAGATGATCAAATACTATGACTACTTAATCCATTACCACCCTAGGAAAGAGAACAATGTGGAAGACACTCTAAGTAGAAAGGACCCAGGGATTCTATCATTGATGAGAATTGAAAAGTATCCAATATTCTTAGATTTGATGAATATGGACATGGTAATCATAAAGAAGGGAACATCATCAATCCTTTCACAAATGATCATTCAAACGTCTCTTTTGGAAAAGTTAAAGGATTCTCAAAAGGATGATGTGGGAATTCAAAATAAAGTGGAAGCTATTAGAAAAGAGAAATCCTCGGAGTTCAATGTTAATTAAGAATGAATTGTGAGATTTGGGAAAATACTATGTGTTCCATCAGGTTCAGAGCTGAAGAAAGAACTTTTGGATGATGCACATAGTTAAAATTTCTCTATTCACCCAGGAAACACAAAAATGTATCAGGATCTTTGAGAGCACTATTGGTGGGATAATATGAAGAAGGATATCGCTGAGTATACATCAAAGTGCCTAGTGCGTCATCAAGTGAAGGTAGAGAGGCAGAAGTCTATGGAGATGATGCAACCATTTCCATACCAGCATGAAAATGGGATAAACTCACAATAGACTTTGTCACCGGACTTCCGAATACATCCAAAGGCAACAATGTAATCTGGGTTGTTGTGGATCATCTTACAAAGTCTTCACACTTCATTTCAATTTGGGAGGATTTATCATTGGATCAACTAGCACAGATATATATCAGGGAAGTGGTAAGGCTTCATGGAGTACCACTATCTATTATATCTGATCAAGATCCGAGATTCACCTATATGTTTTGGAAGAGTATTCAACATGCTCTTAATAGTGAACTGAACTTCAGCACGTCTTTTCATCCTCAAATGGATGGCCAATATGAGCGAACTATTCAAACACTGGAGGATATGTTAAGATCATGTTCTATGGACTTCAAAGGAGGGTGGGACCAACATCTTCCACTGGTTGAATTCTCCTACAATAATAGTTTCCACTCAAACATCTTAATGGAACCTTATGAAGCCCTATATGGGAAGAGGTTTAGAACACCAGCATGTTGGGATGAAGTCGGTGAGCGTAAGCTTCTAGGACCAGAAATGGTTGAAGAAATGGTGGAGAAGGTGAAAACCATTCAACAATATATCAAGGCACCCTAGAGTCTACAGAAAAGTTATGAAGATAACTGTCAATGATACCTTGAGTTTAAAGTCAAATACATATTATTTCTACGCATATCCCCATGGAATAAGGTCATGAGGTTTGAAAAGAAAGGGAAGTTAAGTCCTAGGTACATCGGCCCCTTCGAGATTCTTGATCATGTCAGGGTTGTGGCCTATCGAATAACACTTCCACCTAGCATGGACAAATTACATGATGTCTTTCATGTATCCCTATTAAGGAATTATATACCAGACCCCTCAGATGTACTCTCTTCAGAGGTAGTATATCCAAAGGATGATCTTTATTACGAGGAACAACCAGTGAAGATCTTAGATCATAGAGAAAAAGTTCTATAGAATAAGACGATTCCCCTCGTCAAGGTGTTGTGGAGAAACCACAAGTTTGAATAAGTGACATGGGAATTAGAGGAAGCGATGATGCAAAGTTACCCACGTCTATTTTAGTCAGGGAAAAGGAAATTTTGAGGATGAAATTTCTTAAGGGGGGAAGTTTGTAACGACCCAATCTTTCATTAATGAAAATTCCTCTTGATCTAATTAAATGTCTTATTATGGTTATATAAAATGTGATCTTCATTGGTTTTATGTTTTCAATTTTAAAATATTGTTAAGAATTGGGACCGTTTCTAATATAGTCATTGAACAGTGATCACATGATTAGTATAAATATAGGGATTTAACAAATCCAATTTACTCAGACAAAGGAAGCGATGGACTCATCCAGTAGACTTTCCCTATATGAATCCCATTTTTCGGAGCTCGAAAAGGAGGTTTCATCATTGGTCTTCACTCTTGACCAAGCCCAATCCGATCTTGAACATGTTAAGCTTGAGTGGAACTGACTACAGGAGAAGTGGAAGTTAATAGAGATTACCACCCAAGCGATGTTATCAGAGCCACCCCAAGAGTATTTCACCATCACACACCTTACCATTCGGTATTATGTGGGTGTTATAAGGGGTTATGTAATGATACCTTATCACTATTACTATGTACATTATTCTTTTATAGAGAATATACATTCGTATTATTGTCACTTTATAAATAGTTTTTAAAGCACAAATAGTATTTTTAGTTAATATTCAGCTAAGAAATATATTTTGATGAATTAATGGATTTTTGAATTAAATAATATTTTAATAAAATATTATTATTAATTAAATTTTTATTAAATATAAATTATATTATAATTTTATTAATGCAGTTGTAAGTTTTATTAAGGTTTGAAAGTTGTTTTTGTCAAAACCCATGAATTTTTTATAAATGTCGGTTTTTATTTTAAAATTAAAAAATTATCATATTTAGAAAATTATTTAGATAAAATGAATATTATTTTTGGAATCAGGATGTCGAAATTATCCAACGGTGAATTTTTCATAATTTTCTGAGCCAGTCGAATTTTTGGGTAAAAATTAAATATTGTTTAAATATATAATGTGTTTCATGACATCATAATGACCCAATAGTGATTTAATAAAATACTATAAACATTATGTTAGGACAATATATGTTTTACCATTAAAATAATTTGTTTTTGGGTTTGTTTGATTTATTTTACAAAACTTTAGTGGACCCTTAAAGGCTTATAAAATTTTTTGTCTTTTTTAATTGTTTTCCTTGAGAGTGTGACTCACCTCCACATAAGCAACCCTATTATTTTAAGAATTTCGGACATTTTCCTTATAAAATATTATTTTTCACTCCCATTTGGAAAAAACCATGGACAAAAACCATGTTCTGTTTTGTGGTTTTGATTAGATTAATGTGAGGTGTCCCAAACCTAAATAATAAAGAATTCACTCTCCTTTTCTATATAAACCCACCAAGCACCCACTTCCTCTTCACTCAAAGACTTTGGAGTTCTACCAACCCCTTCCCTATTCTCTATAGAATCCTCCCAAGGTTCCCCAATCTCTCAAGAATATTCTATCAATCCTCTCCCATGCTTTTGGCATCACACTTCCAAGTAAGGGATTTCTTCCTTTCTCATTTTTGTCCAATTTTCTTTAAGTTGTTATGCCTTTTTTTCAATTAAAAATGTTGAGGTATGATTTAACACCTCCCCCATACTGGACTCTTTATGTTTGGATGAGGGGATACCCCTTTCTCTCTCATTAATCCTTATCATGTACACTCGTTACCATGCCAAAATTCTATGAGGGATTTCTCTCTCCTCTTTTACATCCAAGTAATTATTTTGTATTAGGCATCTAAGTTCCATTACGTTTGTTGGGACATGTATCTATATGAACCAATTAATTTCCATTTCATTTAAAAATAATGAGACACCCATTTCTCTCTCATATACCATTTTCATGAATCCTTATGTCACATCGTTATGATGCTGAAATTGCACCACGTTTTTCCAAGTCAAGATCATTGTGTAGTGAATACCATACCCATGTATCTATCAAGGGTATTCACCTTTATGAACATATACATATTGAATGGTACTTTCATGTATTTATTCCACATTACTTAATAGTGTAATAACTTATTATTTTGATTGATTCCATGTTATATGATCCATGTGGCACACTTACGCATGAAATGAAATGTTTAAGAAGGGTGCACCCTGATAGCACTCCAATGCATTGGGTAAAGTATAGTATCATGATACGTCATGTGTAATGAGTGTTGACTCATTCTAATTCAAGTGAAATGAGGTTTTACTCATGATTCATGTGAAATGAGGGTTTACTCATTCTCCATGTTCAATGAGCCTTGGCTCATGCTAATTCCATGTTAAGTGTTGTTTCCACATTTCCATGTTATGATTATCATGATTTATCATGCCTTTATGTTCATGTTTCTATTGTGCTCCATTGATAGACCTATTTTCTAACATGTATTGTATACCTCATGTTATTCAATGTTTATTATCTTATTGGGATTTATGGCTAACTATTTTCTTATTCATTTCCTTAGGTTATCCCACACAATGCTAAGTATGAGGGAATGTAGTGGTCAGGTAAAGGAAGTTTTCAATAAAGATGTTGTATTTCATGTTTTAAGTTGTTATGTAATCATCCTAATCCCAAAAGATGCTAGACCCCTCGATCTTCTATGTTGTATCAAGTGAATTTTATATAAGAAATCATGTTTTAGTGTTTAATAAAGAACATGGTTGTCATAACAGTGGCACTTGGTAGTTTAACATACTGTAACTCGGATGCGGTGGGTGCACTCTACACCCCTAGTACTTACATAATGACACACTTTAAACCTTGGTCAAGGGAATGAACTGACAATGTTGTGGCTAGGGGGTGTTGTGGAGTGACCCACTATGGGGTCGATGTTAGCGTGGCTATGTGAATAAGAAATAGATATTAGAATGCCTATACGGAGAATCATAAGAGTAAGCAATGCTATAGGAAGCACCACCCAAGGGACTTTGAAATCACTTCGTACAAACCTTGAGGGTCATAAAGGAGAAGGGGTTCCAGAGCAAAGGGGTGCAAAGGAGGAAGCCTCGTGATGCTCTGATGCTCTACATAGTGGAGGGGATTTGCGAGGGGTTATGATTTGAGATGTTAAGTGGACTAACCTATGAATAAGAAATTGGTGCATATGGGAGGTGCTTTGAAAAGTGGAAAGGATTTCACAAAGTAGGGCTTCATGAATCAAGGGTTTTGTACGAAGCGTAGCACTGCGAAGCGGTGTGCTTCGTGAAGCACAGTGACTATACCTTGGCATGTGGGTTACATGTGCATGGAGGGTACTTCAAGAAGCATAAGTGATCCACAAGGACCCGAGTACCCTTGGGGATCCCCTTCCTTCATGGAGGCCCATGGGCTCTATGAAGGGCATCCCTCTTTGAAGAGGGGTTGAATTTAAGAAAAAGGAAAGGCACTTCACGATGCTAAAGTACCTTGAAGAGCTCATGGTTTGTAGAGTAGAAATTACTTTGTGATTTGAGATATAAGAAGGTGAAAGGTCAAAGGATATGTCCTTTGGGATCAAGGTGAGCCCGA
Source organism: Viscum album (assembly GCA_963277665.1). Taxonomy (NCBI): domain Eukaryota; kingdom Viridiplantae; phylum Streptophyta; class Magnoliopsida; order Santalales; family Viscaceae; genus Viscum; species Viscum album. Next base: position 1,931,506,072 of record OY728148.1, read on the forward strand.
TATTTATAGTCAAGAAGTGCCATGAAGTAGAGCTCACTTAGCGTGAAGACATGTGGCATTTTTTTGTAACTACAGAACCCCCTGCCTCCTTGCTCTGTGGCGGCTTTGCAAACGTCAAGTCCAATCACAGAGCCTCCTGACTCCTTGCTCCATGTAGGCTTCACAAAGGGGGTAGCTTCGCACCGGCCACGGTTCTATGGGGTTCTGCAAACAGGCTTCATGAAGCATCCTCAGAGTCATTGTATTTTCTCTTCCACTTTACAAATTTTGGTGCCAATAACATACCCATGGTAAGAAGAGTCATATTGTCTACCCCAATATTGAGGAAGACCCCATAATGACCTTGAGTTTAAATTCCCTTGGTAAAAAGGGTTCCAACCTTAGGATTCTCACATGTACCTCCCCGTTCTAGGGATTAAGGGAAACCATCACTATTTCTTTTTGATTAGGTCCAATGTTGAAAACTCTCCCTTTTCCACAGAACCAATTACAGGGCACTCCCACTTAGGCAAGCCCCTAACATTTCTTATAAGAGGATGCACCTTTGCTCCCCTTTTCCTTCACCCAAGACTTATTTGAATAGATCACCAGATATGACTATCTAGGATATGAAAATAAGAGGGGAAATGTGCACATTAAATTACCTCTCTCTTCCTCCCTTTGGGATCTAGTACCATCTATCATTAGATGAAGTGGGAAATGTGATCTTCAAATCCACTACCTACTCTTGTTTCTCACACCGAGCATGACTCACATGGTCTTAGAGGTTGACAGCGATCATGAAATCCACATTCCCTAAAATCGCGAGCCTCATCAATATATATAAGCCCCGAATTTGATCCAAATGGGCCTTCTAGAAGGTGTAATACCCATTCAAATTCACCATATGGGTTACCTATTCAGGTGTAAGTCCCAATTCCCCCTTTCATAACTACATGGAATTTGATTCCTAACTAAATGGGATACATAATAAACCTCCCCCGAGTTTCAAGTCCAACACCATCATATTCATGTAGGTTCACTTTTTTCCTTACCGTATGACGTTAAACTAAATGGGATAGCCAAAATACATGGGATTTGATTCCTGAATAACTAGGATATATAGGATGACTCTCTGAGGTCCAAACCTGACACCCAAATAACCCTAATGTTCTCTGATCCACATCCCTATTAGGGTCGCATTCACCAAGGAAATCATATATCTTCCGGGTATCTCGAGCTGCCTTGAAATAAGTCCTCCACATCCTTTTCCAGGTAACCTTTCACCTATATGTCCTTGCTTCATGATGTTAAACTACATGGTTAGGTCCTCATCACATGACCTTAAAAGGTTATTTTTCTATTAAAGTGAAACTAAACTACATGGGTTCTGATTCCTCTCACAAGCATACATAGGAAGCTCATCTCATGGTTTCAAAATCAACATTGAAACAGCTCCTTCTCCCCTTGGATAATGATAAGATCCATAGTGTCATCCAATATAGCTTAAAACAAGTGTTGTCTTAGTGAAAAAATAAGGAATTACTAACCTATCCACAAAAGGGTAACATTGATGAAGAACCTCATATACATACATATATCTTCATTAATGGAAAACCTCAGATACATACAGATAGTTCTAAACCCATACGTATTTATGATCGATCTTACCTAGGGGTAACCCACAGACACATTCTTGGTAATGAACCAAGGATTCATGAACATATTAATATAGCTTAAATCTATAAGAGAGCCCTATAATAGGTGTCAGTTTCCCCCAAAATGGTGAGATGATCCTGAGTTCCCATCCTCTCGACCAATGTAAGTTCTTAAGTGTTGTTATCCAAATCATCCAATGAAGGTCTACCTTTGGAAAGAAGGTCCATGAATTATGGATATGAGAGACTTTGGGTGTTTTTTGGATCCATGAACAAACCCATTGGAGACCATTTTAATATTTTATGCTCAAAATTAGTAATCTCACACCAAATGAACCCTTTCAATCAACTCACTCATACATAAACTCACAGTCATTAAAAATAAAAATGGTAACTCCAATACGAATGGTTGCACAAACCCAATCCCTATAATTGATCATTAAGAAAGGCATTTATGTCAGAAATAGGGATAAATAATAGTTTTTGACATTTTCCATCCAAATTTTTTTCCTTATTTACATGTGCGCAATGATATTCCAAGTTAAATAATTTTTTAAATGAAAATTTTATCCTAGACTAATGAGTATAGGAAAAAATCCAGGTATAAATGCAATAAATCTCAATAATGCCCCCCACACGTGTTTAAAATGAAATAGTATCTACACTATTTTTGGAAGGTTATGTGGGAGATATAACAATGAAATTAGAAAAAAATTAAATATAAATAATGAAATTAGTGCATGGAATCAAGAGATCAATGGAATAAATTTCATACCATGGCGAAAAATGATGGATGTTGTTATGAAACTGGGATACCTATAATAATATTAGAAAAAAATATACCTTTGATAGAGAACTGATCAGTTCATAGGATATGGTGAATATGTAATCCCAAAAATGTCTTGGTGCAAACAACAGAAAAAATGGATATCATTGCAAATATACAAACATGGAGAACAATAAAAACTATGTACCTAGAAAAATACTGAAAATGAAAACCTATAAAGTGAAATGAAAATACCTAAAAAAATGAAACAAATACTCAAAAGATCAAAATGTGGGTTGCCTCCCATAAAGTGATAACAATGGCATCATCATCTAGAATGATGGACAAGGATCAATTGGTGCATTCCATTAGCTCAATAATACTCTACCTCCTCTTATAGTAACTAGAAGTAGTTTCCTAAAACACTAATGGTTGATTGATGGGGTTCACCACCTTAAAAATGGGTCGATCATACCTTTTTGTGGCATCAAGAGAATCAGTGAAGCTCATGGGATGATCTCTTGGGGTTTTCCCTTTAAAGAATATTCATCAGGGGATACCTCATGGGGAAGTATAATAGATTTCTTAACATATTCATTGAAAGTAACAGTGGTGAAAGATGATCGAGAAATATCTAACTAATTTAATAAGTAATAGGAATAATGTAATAGAATTATTTTCAGTCAAAAATATTTTATACCTTCCATTAGATAATGTAAATTTTTCAAAGTAGAAAATCTAATATAATTAAAATATAAATACACCCAAAAAGAGAAGAATAGGGGAGGGGATCTAGGGAAAACTAAGAAAAGTGGGAGAGTCTCCATAAGAAGCATTAGTGGTTTTCTCCTGAATAGTGGGTAATTGGATCTTCCCTATTGTATCAATAGTAGCAACAATGCTAGGGAAAGGTGACTAACTACTGTAGATAGTGCTGTGATGCTAGAAGTGGGATCAGTCAGCACTGGTGAAGATAAGGTTCCAATCCGTACAGATTCCATATGTTTGGTAGCTATATCTATGAAGGGAACCTCAAAGGTGGATGGGAGAGAAAGGACCTTTCCCTATCAAGCATGGTCCTCTATGAAGGCTTGTTGATAGTAGGGTGTGTGATCTCTAGAGGAACCTCAAACATGGTGGTTGAGGGTGCTATGTTGGATGGGGTGTGGCTGGAACTAGTGGCATGATTAACTGTAGGCTAAGGCTGGGTGGATGTAGTTGATGGTGGTGGAGAAGGGGAAGGATTGGTGAATAGGATGATAAAATTCTGGAATATTTGTCTATGTTTATCCAAAATACACTAGATAGAATGATCATATCTACAAAATACTTACCAAATATTTAAAGGAGTATATGGAGGCTGACAGGATACTAAAACCTCAACTCTGGCTACGGGTAGCTGATCAAGATTGGTAAGGGTGATATATGAATTAGGAGTAGGGGCCTCATTAGTAAACTCATTATACTTAGGTTCCCAATAGTATTTTTCTTGAACCTTCCAAAGTAACCCCATCTTATGAATCATGGTAGGGTCCCTAAACTACATCATCTCCAAGGATGATAGGGGATGAGAGCTGTCAAAGACTTCAAAATGTATTTCAATTTGGGTGATAAATGATCCACCCATAAAAGTATCGTGTCGCCACCTGGCATGACTCTCATAGTATAAGGAAAACTAATGATCCATTTTAAGTGTAGGGGATCCCATGGTGGTAAATAGGATGGCCACCTTAGTATAAGTGATGAAAACATGGGATTCAACCCATTCTAGCCAAGCATAATCTAATTCATAGTGGATGATATTGAGAGATGCACCCTTCAGTTGGGTGCTCTTTCCATTGAAGAATCTTGAATACTAGTGGGGTTGTAGGCTATCCATGCCTATCTCAATGGAGATTCCATATTGTTTAGATCAATATGAAAGGTATCATATGTAGGATATGTGGTAAATTATGAATAATAAACCCACCAATTTGGCTTCTAACTTTCCCAAGGTTAGCTCAAAATATTATCCACCCAACCAGAAGATGACATGTATGATGTCTAGCTCAAAAATTAGTAAGTAACTCTAGAAAGATATCCTGAAACATCTCCTCATACAAATTGATGATATATGATAGGTGAATCTATCTTAGAGCTTCCATAACTTTCCGGTCCACCAAGATCTTTCTCAAAATGGCTAAATCCAATGTCTGGTTAGTGTACATTGTCTTATCTTGTAAGTGGTCCAAGTAGACCTGATGATCAGGGTGTTTAAATCAAAGGAAATGGAAAATATGAGTTGGTATATCCACACCCTGAAAGTGATGGTATTTGGAACCTGAACCTAAAATGGATGGAGAGGAAGTTGATATGGGATTTTCCGATGGTTGGGGTGGTGATAAAAAAGGAGGAAGTGGGGAAGGTGCACGGGTCATGAATTTAGATGCAGGAGGCCACGAACCCTAACCATCACATTTTGAAGGGGGAATCCTATAACCTTTGGTGAGGAACATGGTGGTAGGAGAGGGGTAAAAATTTGGTAGAGGAAGGGAGGAATTGAAGGAGGAATGGAGGAAGGGAAGGAACAAAGAGGAGGTGTGATGAGTGGTGAGTGACGGTGGAGTGGGGGTTCGTACCCTAAAAAACATAGGGTTGTGGTTTAAAAATCCCAAACAAGACTTTTACAATATAAATATTATTTTTACGATGTAAAAAATTGAATGAATGGTTTTTTGAAAGAACGAGAAATTAATGGTGTAAAATGGTAATCTACAGTGTAAAATGATAATTTAAACCATATTATTTAACAGAAAAGTCATCTTTGGTCCACTTACAGCGAAGCAATTAAGTTTCAACAATCCTAACCAACTCAAAACAAACCTCTGTTGCCTTCTAGTCAATTATTTATTTTATTTATAGAGATAGACATCCCCCTGATTAAGTGAATTTGAAAAATATGATACATTCTTCTTGAAATGGATCTTGGAAAATTTTATCCACTATCTATTGACTTTGATGGGTGGTCCATTTCAATTTTGAATTTCATCAATTTATATGGGAATACTTTAACAATTTAAAATGTACCTAACCATTAGAACTTCAGTTTTCTAGGAAATAATTTCAGATGAGAATTGAACAATGGAACTTTTTTCCCTAGTGTGAAAGTACATCGTGCAATGTGTTGGTCATCCCATTTCTTTTTTTTCTCCTTATAAATTTTGGGATTCTTGTAATCATATCTTCTGATTTCCAACATCTCATATAATCTTATCAATATTTTTTTTCCAAAATTTTATACATCCATGTTTATATTTTTGATTTTTTAGTATGAATGATGTTCTAATTCCACTGGTAGATGATAGGGATTCCTATAAAAAAGCCAGAAAGGTGTTATTCTGATGGGTGTTTTGAAAGTTATGTGATATTCCCATAGTGAATCATCAATATTGAGACTCTAGTCCTTCCTATTTTTACTGACCGTCTTTTCTATAATTTTTTTAATATCTTGATTGTATAGTTCCACCTGCCTGCTAGTTTGTGGGTGGTAAGTAGTTTTTATATTTTATCAAATCTTGTACTTTTCAAGTATTAATTTTATGTAAGTATTACTGAAATTCATTATTAAATCAATAATGAGTAATAAAGAAAATATAAATTGTGAAAATATGTTTTTCTTTAAAAAATGCATATCCAGCTTAGCTATTTCGAAAGTGGTATATTCTTCTTCTACCCCTTTTTAAATTTAGTCCACACCGAACTATATGTAATACTTTCTTGGGGAATTAGAAAATGGTAATATGAAATAAATTCCCCAAAAAATGAATATTTCAACTTCCAAGGTAGGGTTCTAGGTAATTTTATTTAATTTCCCAATGGTTTTTTTGTAATAGATCTAAATTTTGTGAATTTTTTTTGAATTAATTTAAGCTTTTTGATATTTTTCATTTCATGCAACACTAAATTTAGATTATACAATGGGGTGTCCAAGATAAAATTAGGTAATACCATTATATATTATATGATGGGGTGGCCCAGATAGCACCATGTAATCCCATTATAGATTATAAGATGGGGTGGCCCAGATAGAGATGAATAAGTCCATTACATATTATATGATGGAGTGGCCTAGATAGCGCCAAGTGAGCCCGTTATAGAATATTATATTTCTAAGTTTCCAAAGACACTAAAATATTATGTTCCTTAGGAATTTACTTTTTTAATGTGCTGAATATTCATCTAAAATGATGTAATATCCATGTATGTTAAGTCTGGGTCTCTATAGTTGGTATCAAAATAAAGCTTTAGTCAACCTTTGGAAACTTGGATGAGAAAAATTTAGTGATATCCCTAGGTATATTTTTAAGGATATTTCTAGGTATGTATCTAAGGATCATCCTAAGTTGTTATAGATTTAAAATAATGTTTCTTGATTTAGACATCCTATAAGTAATTTTTCAGGACTATGTGCTTTTTTACTTTGATAAGTGTTGCTCACACTATGCTTTTTAGTTTTAGTAAAAGGAGGGAACTATAAGTAACTTGGCCAAAATTGAATGTTTTAGACGTGGAAAGTATGGTAATTATGAAAATAAAATTCCTAATTGGAAATATCATAAATATAATCAAGAAGATAGTATGAGTATTGGTAATACTGCTGAAGATAAAATGCCTAAAATGACATGTAAAAGGCATGGGATGTTCTAATAGTATTTTTTACTTTAAACATAAGAAGAAAGATTAAATTGAGGTTGAAAAACCTTAAGACATGATTTATATTTCATATTCTAGGAAATGGGTATTGAGGAATTAGATGATGAAGCCTAATTAATGGTTTAAGAATAAATTTGGATGATTGAAGTGTATATGTATTGGAATTCAAGAATTAGGTTATATGAATCATGAAGTATATGTTTTTTTATTAATGATTTAAAAGGATATATTGAACTAAATTTATGAAATAGAAAAGTGATTTATTGGAAAGGTGATATTTTTTTAATGGAAGGTAACCCTTACTGTGTTCTTAATGTTGAAAAAATAATGGTTAGCTTGTATAAGGAGATGATTGATTTGGATTAATTAAACTAGAAAATATCGATGACCTTAGAACTAATAAAGAATTTTTTGAAAAAGTTGTTTGTGTTATCATGGATGGATTTTATGTCATTTTTGGTTTTAAGTAATATAACTAATTATCTTTGGAATAAGAAATCATGCATGTTTTTAATAAGGTTTTATGGAAATTTAGGTTATCACCATATTTCAAGAGAAAACAAGATAAAGGTATTCCCATGTTTGGTATGTGATAAAAAAGAGAAACTTTATGATATATAGGGGATAATTGTTGAAATGATTTTGAGAAATTTGGTGACCTTATTTCTAATGTTTTGGATCCTCATCTTTTGTAAGGGTTACAAGGTTAACCATTTATGGAATAGTTTAAGTTAGAATTCTGATGAGGTTTTAGAGATTAAAGTATTATCTCACCACATGAGGTTTTATAAATATTGGATAAATTTTTATAACCATTTTACTATGATGATAACTAAGGACAGATGAAATTAATTATCATTATATTTATAGATCATATGATCTGTTAGTGATTCAGGCATAAAAAAATCCACCTCTATTCCCTATATTTATAGAAGAAGGGGGAATTTATTAATGCATAACCAAAGGGTGAGATTGTTCATATGAAATGGAATTAAATCAAGAAATTATATTCTCTCATGAAAATTATTCAACCTTAAGAAAAGGGTCTTTAAATAAAATTTTATCCTATTATCATAATTTTGGTTATATCAATGACCTTTTAAAGCCTCTTTGGGTTATGGATTTGTTATCATTATCTTTCTCCAAACCAACTTCTCTATCACTCTCCATCATAACTTGATAGTTATATTTCTCTTCCATGCCCATGTTTTCACTTTCCACATATGTTCTTCTATGTGGAAATGTATTTATGAGTTACTTTGGGTAACCGTTATGTTTCTAAATTTCCATTTCTAAAGGAAGTTTTATTATTAATTTTTACAATTTGGGTTTCTATGAAAGGAAATTCCAGGTATTAAACCTTTTATGAACTAGATGAATTTTGATGGTGAAATTTATTTTTAGTGCAGTATAATGTAACACCTTGAGATTTTATGATTTTTTTTCAAATTAATTTAATTTTTTTGTTATTTTTTAGATTATACGATGGGGTGTCCTAGATAGAATCTGTTATGATCATTATAGATTGTAACACCCCGACCCCTCTAGGCTAGATCTGGTGCATTACTTGTGATATTTTCATGGTTAGAAGGAATGAAAATCCCAAAGGAACAATCAGTTTAGTAGTCTTGAAGAAACTAGATACATATATGTAACTAAAATTACAGTGGAAAAGGTTACAAAATACAATACATAACAAAAAACTCCAAATTGCATCCACAGGAACTCAAAAAGAAGACCTTCTCTTCATCACCTGTCGAAGGTAGACAATGAAAGGTTTGAGCTCAAACACTCAGTAAGGGTTACAAATAGCGGAAGCATGAGTACAATAATAATTGAATCACAAACAATCTGACATAATACAAATGGAAAAGTGAATAAATGAATAACTAATGCCAATAATAACTAAAAATGAAAATGCATCCATAGATTTTTTCATAGTGAAAATCTCATGGATAATAATAATAACAACTGATAATGAATAAATAGAATTCTTATTAATTGTACGTCATGTATCTGGCACATGAAACCATAATATCGTATAAACGGTTTAGTTCTGTGGGTAGAAACCCGTCTGATTTTTGGAAACAAACTCAAAGGGTTTGTCGCCAAACTGTTTTGTCTCATGAGACCTACCGATGCATCGAGGGGATGTAGCGGGCCCCACCCACCTCTTCATTTCCAAATCATTCTTTATAAATTGATTCAATACAAGAGAAATATTCCCTTTAAATATCTGTATAGAGTAGACTATACAGATTCCTCAATATTTCCATAATTAAAATAACTTTCCAAATAAACACCATATGTAGAATGGTATGCGATTTAGACAACAAACATATCCATGACATGATATTAGGGATATTTAATATAAATATAATTTAAAATGAACATTTACCTCAAATGGTCTGTAGGTACACCACATAGGGATTATTAGGTGCACAACACAAAGTTAGTCACAACAAAACGGCAGCTGAGACAAAGTCCCTTACCACAATGTAATCGGTCAAACTATAAGACACGAACTTAATAACCATCAAGTGAATCATTAAATAACATGAATATAAATAGAATCATGTTATTATATATCAAATGTCAGTACACATATAACTCATACAAGAATTAAGTGGCGAACAATGAAAATCTCACAGAAATGAAAGTGAGATGAGAAACCCCTTACCTTATGATCAAGTGTGTTCTTCATTTGTTCTTAATGACCTGAATAATCAAATTTAGATTCATTAATTAATAATTCCATAACCTAATAAACATTTAATTGATATGATATAACCTTATTAAGTTCATTAATGGTTTTTTATGGGTTTAAGATATTAAATCTTATTGTTTTGGAAGCATTTTCTTACTTGGTTTCATGATTTGTTTACTTGTATTCATGAATGGAAGTTGGTTTGAAATATGTTTAAAAATCAATAATTTATAATATACATTATTAGTTACATTAAAGAGATATAAATTATCTTATAATTATTCTGGTTATATACCATGAGGATGACTCATTCGATGAGTTAAAAATAAACGCTTGAATTTGGCTTGGCAGTTTTGTGCTCAATAAACTTGTTTCGTATTATTATTCCATATTATGTACATATAAAGGTTCCAGAACATTAATAAAGATAAAAAATATTTTATGACCTGTTTCAACCATAAATATGGTTTCATGACCAGTAATAAAATAAATATGTAAGAACAAAACTTCGTCATCCACGAAAGTTATAAATTGGAACCTCATGGATGTTGATTTCATTTATAAAAATAAAAGGGAGGGAGTAAGAATATTGATGATGGTTCTTCCATTCACATGATATAATTCCAGTATGTTGATTATAATAGAGTTATCATTATAATTTGGATAGAGGAGGTGAGGAGAGGATAACAAATGAAGATAAATTCAAATGAAACTAAAAGAAATAGAAAGGTGGTTTACCTCTTATAACGACTTCCTCTCGAACCTCCTTAAGGGAAGCGATTTTGGTCTTCTGGCAAGACTAAGAGCTTCCTGGTCGTGGGGAGGGACTAGGTAAGGGTAATTGGACAGAACTTTGAGGAGCTTCAAGGCTTAGAGGAATGAAGAGAAGAGGTAGTTGTGGGGGGTTATAATGGAGGAGAGGGGTATAATTTGAATATTTAATTCATTATTTTATTATTTCTCTCAAGACAACCAAATAGTGTTGTTTCATGTCACCCCTAATAGTAATAAGTGCATGTAAGTTAGAACCAAGTTTCATTGCATCACTTGTGATGTCATGAATAGTGTATTTAACTGATAAATTGAATATACGGTATTTTACCTTATTTCACTATTCATCAAAATTTCCAGATTTTCAGAAAAATCCAAAAAATTAACCCCTGCCATTTTTCGACGTGTAGAATTCAAAAGTGAAATCCATTTTTAAAAAATAATTTTCTAAATATTACTAATTTATTTTTTAAATAAGGTCATAGTTAATTTGACAAATTACAATCTTGAAGTGCAGTTAGTTTTATGTGACATTGAAAAATTAATTAAGATCTCATTATCATATTTCATTAAGAAAATAAAATAATATCCTTATTTACTATTCAAGGGTCATATTACTATTCTTAAGGGTATGTTACTATTCACCAAAAATCAAGTTTGTTCTATCAGACTCCAAATGACTTACTGAACACAACTCTAGATGACCATTTCTCAAAATTCAAAACATAGAAGTGAGAAATTATGTTTAATGGATAGGTTTTAACTATCTCCTAAATAACCTAGTGTTGTTTCAAAGGAACACAGTGATGAATAGAATGTAACTCGGTGATGAATAGAGAAACATAACATAAAATGTTTTGGGTGCTACATTATTCCCTTCTTCGGAAAATTTCATCCTCGAAATTTACAAAATATTACCTAAAAAGATTCGGGAATGTCTTTAACATAAGATCCTCAGGATCCCATGTTTCTTCCTCCATCTTATGGTTCCTCCATAGAACCTTTACCAGAAGAGTCATCCGATTTCTCAATACTTGTTCTATAGTATCAAGAATCTTGATATGCTCTTCACAATAAGACAGATCTGGATCAAGTTCTACTTCTTTATAAGTGAGTACATGTGTTGGGTCTGGCATGTACTTTCTTAACATTGACTCGTGGAACACATTGTAAACCTTGGAGAGACTAGGTGGCATTTCCCAACGATATGCTACGGCTCCAATTCGGTCTAGAATTTCAAAAGGTCTGATGTACCTGGGACTTAACTTTTCCTTCTTATCGAAATATATAATACCATTCCATGGAGATACCTTTAAGAAAACGTGATCACCTTCTTGAAACTAAAAACCCTTCCTTCGGTTATCTGTATAGATATTTTTCCTACTTTGAGCTATTTTGATATGGTTCTGGATATTCTTCACATTCTCTATTGTTTCTTCAACAAGTTCTAGGCCCACGAGCTTTCTTTCACCAACATCATCCCAGCAGGTTGGTGTACGACATCTCCTCCCATACAATGCTTCATAGGGTGCCATCTGAATACTTGAATGGAAGCTATTGTTGTAGGAAAATTCTATGAGTGGTAAATACTGATCCCACATGACTTGAAAATCAAGTGAACAAGACCTCAACATGTCTTCCAATGTTTAAATAGTCCATTCTGATTGTCCATCAGTTTGTGGGTGGTAGGAATTGCTCAAATGAAGATCAGTATCTAGGGCCTTCTGAAGAATTTTCCAGAATCTTGATGTAAAATGTGGATCATGATCAGAAACAATCGATAGGGGTACTCCATGAAGTCTCACAACTTCACTAATACATAGTCTTGCTAGACATTCAAGTGGTATATCTTCTATTATAGCAAAAAAATGTGCTGACTTGGATTGACAATCAACAATGACCCATATTGCATCATTCCTTCTAGGAGTCTTTGGTAGTCCCATGAAAAATTCCATCGTGATATTATCCCATTTCCACTCAGTTATGGGAAGAGGTTGCAATACTCCTACAGGTTGTTTCCTTCCAGCTTTCACTTGTTAAAAAACCATACATCTGGACACAAAATCAGCAATCTCCCTCTTCATGTTGTCCCACCAAAAATGTTCCTTCAAATCTCTATACATCTTAGTGCTACCAGGGTGTATAGAGAAATTGGAACTATGAGCATCATCAAACATTTACCTTTTTAGATCAGGTATATTTGGAACACAAAGTCTCTTCCCATATTTCAAAATTCCATCTTCATATACGAATTCACTCAATCTCCCATCATTCACAACTTTAATATTATTTTGAAACTCCTCATCATCATCTTGAGAAATTTTTATCCTTTTTAGTAAAGATGGTTTGGAAACCATTTGAAAAAGCATTGATGTTTCACCTTACATGGTTATTCCCATATCCATATTTACTAGATCCATGAAAATAGGGTCCCTTTCAACTCTCATCTTGTTCAAAACTCCACGATCCTTTCTGCTCAAAGCATCTTCCACCTTATTTCCCTTCCCCGAGTGGTAGTGTATCGTACAATAATAATCCTTGAGTAATTCAAGCTATCTCCTTTGCCTCATGTTGAGTTATTTTTGTGAGAAAATACACTTCAAACTCTTGTGATCAGTATAAATCTCACATTTTTCACCATAGAGATAATGTCTCCATATCTTCAAAGAAAATATTACAGCATCTAACTCAAGATCATGAGTATTATAGTTTTTCTCATGAAATTTTAGTTGTCGTGATGCATAAGTAATAACCCTATCATTTTTCATAAGGACACAACCAAGTCCTTTCTTTGAATCATCACTATAAATAACAAACCCGTCATTCCCTGATGGTAGAGTCAATATAAGAGTATTGACTAATCTTCTCTTCAGTTCTTTGAAACATTCTTCACAATCTTTTGTACAAAAAAATTTAACCCCTTTACGTGTGAGCATGGTTAGAAGATTAGTCGGCGGGAAAAATTCTAAACAAAACGTCGATAATAACCTGCTAAGCCAATAAAACTGTGTACATCAGTTACATTTGTTGGCATGGGCCAATATTGGATTGCCTTTATCTTCATAGGATCAACTAGGATTCCATCCTTAGAGACAAGATGGCCCAGAAAAGAAACTGACTAAAGTTAGAATTCGCACTTTCTAAACTTTCCATATAATTCATTTCTTCTAAGAGTTCCCAGAATAACTCGCAAGTGACTCTCATGGTCTTCATAGATTTTTGAGTATATAAGGATATCATCGATGAATATCACAACAAATTTATCAAGATATTCCTTGAAAACTCTATTCATTAAATCCATGAAAATAGATGGTGAATTCGTTAGTCCAAAAGGCATCACTGTAAACTCGTAATGCCCATACCTAGTTCGAAATGTTATCTTTAGAATATTTTCCTTCCTCACACTAGTTGATGATATCTGGATCGAAGTTCAATCTTTGAAAATTATTGAGCTCCATGAAGTTGGTCAAATAAATCATCAATCTGGGGTAGAGGATACTTGTTCTTTATTTTAATAGCATTGATTTCTCTGTAATCAATGCATAGCCTCATGGATATATCTTTCTTCTTTACAAACAAGACCAGGGCTCCCCATGAAGAAACACTAGGTCGAATAAATCCTTTTTCACTCAACTCTTCTAGTTGCTTCTTCTACTCCACTAACTCCACAATGGAAATTCTATATGGGGTCTTTGATATAGGTCTTGCACCAGGAATTAAGTCAATGGAAAACTCAATTTCCCGCTTAGTAGGATGTCTAAGTAAATCCCCTAGAAAGACATCAATGTATTCTTTCACTATATGCACATCTTCAATTTTAATATTTCTTTAATCACCCATATATATTGGGTTATCTTCCTCTCTAAGAATTGCATTCACTAGAGCTACTGGGGGTGGGTCTAGATAAGAATCAGATGGTGAAGTATCCACTCAAAAGATAAGAGATTCTACATCATTTTAAAAAATTGTAACTTCCATTTTCTTTCAATAAATCTTCACATCATAATTTGATAGCCAATCCATACCAAGAATTATATCAAATTAAATCATGGGTATGATAATAAGGCTAGCAACTAAAGAACATTTTGGTGTTTGGAGGGGGACTAGTCGAAATGCCTTTGTTGCAATAATACATCCCATGGGAGTTTTGACTGACAACTCCTTTATTAAATCAAATTGTAAATATCTAATTTTCTTGGAAAACTGAGAGGATATAAATGAATGTGATGATCCACAATCAAATAAAGTGTTGGATAAGTTTGAAGATACAATTAAAGTACTTGACACCATGTCACTAGGAACATCAACCTCTGTAGTTGCAATCACATAGGCTCTCCCTTGCTCTCTTGGCCTTTTCTAAGGCATGTTTCCTTGGTGCTTAGGACACTCATTTTCATAGTGTCCCATCTCTCTGCAATTGTAGAATTGAACATCATTGAATTGTTTCTTCCCCTTGCATTCATCAGATCGATTACCCTTTTCTCCGCAGTTATAGCAGACTCCCTTGCCTTTCAAGCATTTCCCAGGATGATTCTTTCATCATTTCTCACATAATGGGAAACTATTCATTCCCTTACTCTTCTTTGGTGCTTCTCCTTTTACTTTGTTATCAGAATTCCACTTCTTATCTTGGTTTCCTTTGAAAAATTTTGATCTAGAAAATTCCTTCTCTGTTTTTATGGCACTTGATACAATTTCATCATATGATAAAAATGATAAAGAAGACAGTTCCCTTAGAAGACATGGCTTAAGACCTTCAAATAAATGATCAATCTTGTTCGCTGAGTCACGAACGTAATCCATGGCATACCTATCTAGACTTGTGAAGGTAGCCTTATACTCTGTAACATTGTCTTCTTCCCTTTGTTTCAAGCCAAGGGATTTCCTCTTCATTTTAGTTCGCTTCTCACGATGGAAATATTTTTCATAGAATATTTCCTTAAAAGTCCTCCATTCTATATCCTTTATCTCTTCTTCCTCTGTGGTATTTTGAATCAAGGACCACCATTGATCAGTGTCGCCCTTTAGAAAATATACTTCCAGTACTACCTTTTAATTTTCCTTGCATCTTAACGCCATGAATATCTTTTCAAGGGACTTGATCCATTGCTCAGAAACCACTAGATTAGTAGTCCCACTGAAATATGGGGGCTTCTGCCGCATGAAACAATTCAAAACAGGTGTTGAATGGTTATTCATTACAACTTGAGTAAGTTGTCTCAATATGGTCATGATCTTATCTGCTCCAACGTTGACTATATTGACTTGCTCAGTAGGGAGATCCCTACCTTGCCCACGAGTATTGATTCCCCTTCTTCCATTATACACTATTTCTAAATAATGGGATACACTAGATTAGTTTATGAATCTCAAATAGAAATTTACTCAACATAGATTGAAATTCTATGCATAGCTAATCTTATAAACATGGTTCCTATAAGGAAAAATTTTACATTAACTCCTTCATAATGGCTTGTAAAGAAAGCATGAATTATCCTAAGCATATCCCCCAAGAGTGTCGTAACCAAGAGTGAAATAAGGCCCATTATTGTGAACCAGTTCCTGTTCAGGTCTAGCTCAAAGAGGTGTTTTCGGGTTTTACCCCTAGATACATATGTGCCAGAGCCGCCCCTACCTGCTCGTATCCAAACAATGACGTATTGCTTAAAATATCCACATAATCTATTCCTTACCAAAATACCAGGAAGTTATTGTATTTTAATCCTCAGATACTACCTTAGGGCTTTGTTCCCTACTATACATTTCCTACTCTAGTTTCCAAGCTTTCTACAAAACTTCCTTTGACACCAACTTTAACACCCCGACCCCTCTAGGCTGGAGCTGGTGCATTACTTGTGATATTAGCATGGTTAGAAGGAATGAAAATACTGAAGTAATGATCATTTTAGTAGTCTTGAAGAAACTAGATACATATATATAACTCAAATTACATTGGAAAAGGTTACAAAATACAATACATAACAAAAAACTCAAAACTGCATCCACAGGAACTCAAAAGAAGACCTTATCTTCATCACCTGTTGAAGGTAGACAATGAAAGGGGTGAGATCAAATGCTCAGTAAGGGTTAAAAATAGAGGAATAATGAGTACAATAATAAGTTAATCACAAACAATATGACATAATCAAAATGGAAAAGTGAATAAATGAATAAATGAATAACTAATGCCATTAATAACTAAAAATGAAACTGCATCCATAAATTTTGTCATAGTGAAAATATCATGGATAATAACAATAACTGATAATTAATAAAGATAATACTTATTAATTGGATGTAATGTATCTAGAACATGAAACCATAATACCATATAAACGGTTTAGTTCTGTGGGTAGAAACCTGTCTGATTTTTGAAACAAACTCAAAGGGTTTGTCGCCAAACTGTTTTGTCTCATGAGACCTACCGATGCATCGAGGGGCTATAGCAGGCCCCAACCACCACTTAATGTCCAAATAATTCTTTATACATTTATTAAATGCAAGAGCAACATGACCTTTCAATATCTGTATAGAGTAGATTATACGGATTCATCAATATTTCCTTAATTAAAATAACTTTCCAAATAAACACCGTATGTAAAATGGTATACGGTTTAGACAACAAAAATAAACATGACATGAGATTATGGATATTTAATATAAATATTATTTAAAATGAAAAGTGACCTCAAATGGTCAGTAGGTACACCACATAGGGATTACTAGGTGCACAACAGAAAGTTAGTCACAACAAAACGGCAGTTGAGACAAAGTCCCTTACCACAATGTAATCGGTCGAACTGTAAGACCAGAACTTAATAACCATCAAGTGAATCATTGAATAACATGAATATAAATAGAATCATGCTATTATATATCAAATGTCAGTAAACATATACATCATACAAGAATTATGTGGCGAACAATGAAAATCTCACAGAAATGAAAGTGAGATGAGAGACCCCTTACCTTATTATCGAGTGTGTTCTTCATTTTTTCTTAATGACCTGAATAATAAAATTTAGATTAATTAATTAATAATTCAATAACCTAATAAACATTTAATTGATATGATATAACCTTATTAAGTTCATTAATGTCCTTTTTTATGGGTTTAAGATATTAAATCTTATTGTTTTGGAAACATTTTTTACTTGGTTTCATGATTTGTTTACTTTTATTCATGAATGGAAGTTGGTTTAAAATATGGTTAAACATCCAGAATTGTTAATATAAATTATTAGTGACATTAAATATATATAAATTATTTTATAATGATTTTTCTTATATACCATGAGGATGACTCATTCAATGAGTTAAAAATAAACGCTTGAATTTGGCTTGGCAGTTTTGGGCTCAATAAACTTGTTTCGTGTTATTATTCTATATTATGTACATATAAAGGTTCCAGAACATTAATCAATATAAAATACATATTTTATGACCTGGTTCAATCATAAATATGGTTTCATGACCAGTAATGAAAGAAATATTTAAGAACAAAACTTCGTCGTCCACGAAGGTTATAAATTGGAACCTCATGGACGTTGATTTCGTTTATAAAAATAAAAGGGAGGGAGTAAGAATAATGATTATGGTTCTTCCATTCACATGATATAAATTCAGTATGTAGATGATACTGGAGTTATCATGATCATTTGGAAAGAGGAGGTGAGGAGAGGATAACAAATGAAGATAAATTCAAATGAAACTAAAAGAAATAAAAAGGGGTTTTACCTCTTGTAACGACTTCCTCGAGAACCTCCTTAAGGGAAGGGATTTTGGTCTTTTGGCAAGAATAAGAGATTACTGGTCATGGTTAGTGACTAGGGAAGGGTAATTGGGCAGAACATTGAGGAGATTCAAGGCTTAGAAGAGTAAAGAGAAGAGGTAGTTGTGGGGGATTTTATAGTGGAGGAGAGGGGTATAATTTGAATATTTAATTCATTATTTTATTATTTCCCTCAAGAAAACCAAATAGTGTTGTTTCATATGACCCATAATAGTAATAAGTTCACATGAGTTCGAACCAAGTGGGATTGCATCACTTTTGATGTCCTGAATAGTGTATTTAACTGATAAATTGAATATACGGTATTTTAGCGTATTTCACTATTCATCAAAAATTCCATATTTTCAAAAAAAATCCCAAAAATTCACCCCTACCATTTTTAGACGTGTAGAATTAAAAAGTGAAATCCATTTTTCAAAAATAATTTTCTAAATATTATTAATTTAATTTTTAAATAAGGTCATAGTTAATTCGAAAAATAACAATCTTGAAGTGCAGTTAGTTTTATGTGACATTGAAAAATTAATTAAGATCCCATTATCATATTTCCTTAAGAAAATAAAATAATATCATTATTTAATATTCAAGGGTCATATTACTATTAATATTACTATTCATATTACTATTCATAAGGGTATGTTACTATTCACCAAAAATAAAGTTTGTTCTATCAGGCACCAAATGACTTACTGAACACAACTCTAGATGACCATTTTTCGAAATTCAAAACATAGAAGTGAGAAATTATGATTAATGGCTAGGTTTTAACTATCTCCTGGATAACCTAGTGTTGTTTCAAAGTAAAACAGTGTTGAATAGAATGTAACTTGGTGATGAATAGAGAAACCTAAGATAAAATGTTTGGGGTACTACATAGATTATACGATGGGGTGGTGCAAATAGTGTCGGGTAAGACTATTATAGATTATATGATAAGGTTGCCCAGATAGCATTGGGTAAGCCCTTTGTAGATTATATTATGGGGTGAATCAGATAGTGTCGGGTGATCCCATCATAGATTACATGATGAGTGGGACTTATATACCCCTTCAATTCATTGGGTAAAGATTTATATCTCATAAAATAATGATGGGAACAAGTTTATGGGATTGATCCATTATGGGAAGAAAGTATAACTGGATCCACTATAAGGAAAGGGATACGACTAGAGATGATGGTTTTTCCCACCCAGTAGGTTTTACCCAATGATATTATGCTAATTTTATGCCATCATGACTCATTTTCTTTGATTTTCTTATGATTCATGTCTTATGATCCATTATGTCATTACTCTTGATTATGATCTTTGATATGAAAGGTATGATCTTATAATATTGTGATCATGTTATCATACCCTTAATATCATGTTATTATTACATATCTTCCTTGTTTACCCTTATTTAGAATGTAAGCTCACCCATTTCTTATGTTTATTATCTCTAGGTTAGGAAGAAAGGTTTCAAGTAGGAGTAAAAAATGGGAAGATCTTTAAGGGATATGTTGAAGTTCTTTCACCAATATATAATATTATGTTTCTAAGTTTCTTAAGACACTAAACCATTATGGTCCTCAGGAATATACTCTTTTAATGTGTTGAATATTCATCTGAAATTATGTAATATTCATGTATGTTAAGCATAAGTTTCTATAGTTTTTTTTCTGGAACCTATCAAAAATTTGAACAAAATTTATTATGTCTTAATAGAGTGTGGAAAAGAAGAATCCAAACTGAAATATTTTACTCACAATATGCTCGGATCCTTGATTTCCTCAGGTCGATGACATATGAATACACTTTGAATTTTATCTTCTGGAATGCAGTGCAACATTAATCCATCGGCATAGTGCTTAAACAATAGTGGTTCATCCCAGTAATAGTGTGAAGCATCAATAAGAAACTTCTTCCTCTGTTGATAGGAGAAATTTGGGTAGATGGTTATAGTAGAAAGGTGTTTTCTATGTCAATGAACCAGGGTTATGCTTACACATCCATATTGAAAAGTGTATCATCATTGAAATCATATCTAATACCCATCTCTTCCTCATTCTCAATATTAGGAAGTATAAGTATAGAGAGATGACCAACAATTAAATTTTCTATTCCTTTAGAATCTTTGATGACGATTTCAAATTCTTATAGAAGCAGGATCCACCTAATCAGCCTAGTTTTAGTATCCTTTTTATTCAGAAGGTATTTTAATGTTTTATAATCATTGAAACTAAAACTCTGGAAAGAATGAAGTATGTTCTAAATTTTTCAAATATGAGAACTACTACCATAATATCATTATCTATAGATGTATAATTGATTTTATCTTCATTTAGAGTGTGGATTTCATAATAAATGGAACAAAATATTTATCCAACTAGCTATCCTAAAATAGTACCCATACCGAAGTCACTGGCATTGCAAATATTTTCAAAGTCTTTGTCCCAATCGGTCGATACAATGACAGGAGTGGCCACCATGATATTTTTTAAAGCATTAAATTCCCACTGACATTTATTATTGAATTAAAAAATAATCTCCTTAGATATTATATGTGTTATTGTTAAGGTTACTCATGTAAATTCTTTAACAAATAGGTTTTAGAATCTCACATGGACTAGAAAACATCTTATTCTTTTTAGAGTTGAGAGTTCAAGTAAGTCCTTTTTTAATTTTATTTTCACTAGATTAACGTCCATGCCATGATTTTAAATTTTATGCTCAAGGATGATGCATCCTTGGACCATGAAATGACATTTTTTCCCAATTAAAAATTAGGTATTTCTATTCACAACATTGTAAACAAGTTCCAAATTTCTTAAAGATACCTCAAATAATTATCCATGCATAGAAAAATCATCCATAATTTTTTTTAAAAACTCTTCTAACATATCTTGAAAGATATATGTTAAGAACCATTGGAATATTGCTGGCACATTACACATTCCAAATAAAATTAAACTATGGGTAAAGTTTCTAAAATTACATGTCAACATTGTTTTTGAAAAACCATTTGGGTTGATAATGATTTTATTATATCCAAAATATCCATCCAGAAAACAATATAATTCATGCCCAGACAATATATCAAGTATTTAATCCACGATTAGGATTGTAAAGTGTTTTTTATATTTTTTGTATTAATATTTTTGTATTTGAAATACACTCTCCATCTAGTAATGGTTCTAGTTGGGATTAATTCATTTTCATTTTTTTCTATCACAGTTAAGCCACCTTTCTTTGGAAGGACTTGAAGTGGAATCACCCACTTACTTTCAAGGATGTAAAATATAGTCCTAGCATTGAGAAGATATAGAAATTCCTTATTAATGAATTATTTAATTGGTCGGTTGAGTCACCTATGGGGTTTGTGTTTTTTTATCACATTCTTCTAGTTGAATCTTATGGGTGTAAATTGTGGGGAGGATCTCTTTGATATTATCCACACCCCATGATATTTAATTTTTATGACTCTTGAGGACATTTATTAATTTCTTTTCTTGTTCTAGATTCATGTCTAAGCATATGATAACTATAATTACATATTTAGTTTCTAAAAATGAGTAACTTAATGTTCTCATGAGTTCTTTAATTCTTAAGTTGGTGGCTTAATGGCTGAAGGTATAAAATATGGAATAATGTATCTCAGCAGAGGTTCAATATAACTTAACTCCCAATATTCACTAAAATATTCTTCATTAGGAGATAGATTCTATAAGGCCCCAGCCTTAAACCTTACATAATCTTGAGTTATCACAATATTACACATTGAGGATCTTTTCAGGTTTAGAGTTTTAGAGAATTAGATCATGAAACTTTCATTACATTCCACATTTAAACAAAGTGGTTACATAAAAGACAGTATTCATTCTTCCCATCAACGGAAACATATTGAAAATAAAACATGGATTCTTTCTTGAAACATCCTTGACACTATCATCACATCATGTACCTTTCCCTTGACCTGTGAAAAACATTTCAAAAATTTGGGATGAGCATAAAAAGCTCAGTAAGGGTTATAAAAAAATATGGAAAGGAAACATGAGTTCATATATACATAATAATGAAATCATACTTTACCCATAAAACAAAGGCACTTTAACTTACCTCATCAAACCATGAATAAATCATAGAAATCATAAGACATAAAGGTAACTTGAGGCATTCATAACATTCTTACGTAGGGAGTAACCCTCTTGGTTACGTTTGGAATACCCATCACAGTATATTCCCTAAATCTCTTCGGAGAAACCTTAACGTTTCACTCCTTCGCATTACCCAATGCATTGGAGAGCTATATCGGGCTTGCCCGCCCTTAGTTTATCACGGAACCACCCGTTTTCATAACAATGACCAAGAACCATAACATAAATGTATCACATAAAACATGTATAAAGGAAACATAACATTTCCACATTTCAATCACAATATAACATTTTAGTATATTGACATAATGAATCCATTCAAAAAGAAACCATTTCCAAAACCATTTAAAATATTTAATAAAGATATTTTTGAATCAAAGTGTCCCATACCACCTTGAATATTAAAATTTTAAACCATTAATATCCATATAAATAAATCCTTAAAACCATTTTGAAAACATGGATATTAATAAGAACAAATAATTAATACATTTAAAACGATATTTTGGTTAAAGGGGTTTTACCAAAATTAGAGACACTTGAATACAATAATTGAGGAATAACATTTAGTAAGAACTTTATAATATCACGAGAATAAATGGATTCATGATATAATACTCCAAAGGACAGTATATACACCATATAAGAGTGAATTGGTGCATAACAACAATGAACCCTCAATAGAAATGTCAAAGGTGATGAAATCCCTTATAAAGAAGGTATCCTTAAATTAAGGACAAATCAATATCAAAAATATGTGTGACAAATATAAATACACCCAATATAAGTGGATATTAACTGTAAAACAATAAAATTTCATTCACACATATTCAATGGATGACATATTCAATGACTACATGTTGAACCCAAAGAAATCGAAATTGGGTTAAAAAGTCCCCTTGACAGCCTAACGGCATCCCATGAAAATGAGTTGATGAGAGATAAAAAGTGTATCTCATCACTTGGACATAAAATTTACATCAATAAGGATATATGAGAACATATCCCAATATAACAATATGTAAATTAAAATACCCAACAAAAGAAGTCTTTTAAAAAAGAGGAGGGTGAAAGGTTCCCTTACCGACTTGGGTATCTTTCAAAACATACACCCCATGAAAGAAGGACAATAGATCATTAATGTAAATACTCATAAACGAAATTATATTACACAAAGAGTATAATAATGGTCAGTACATACACCACTAAATGTAATTTGTTGAAAATGTGGCATAAATCTCACGGGAATAAAAGTGCGATGAAAAATCCCTTACTAAAACTCGGCAGCCTAACAGCGCCACAAAAAACTTCCGAATATGGATTGATGAGATCAAATAGGGTATCTCATCACATTACAATAAAATTTACAGAAAGAGGAATATAAAAGAACATCCCCCAACATTACAAATATGATCTTAAAAGAAGTGACATAAAGGAGAGTACTTAAAAAGAAAGAGAGAGGTTAGATCTCTTACGAAAGTTCAGCAGCCTAACGGCGCCACTCAAAGCTTCCAAAATGGATTGATGAGAGAGAATAGGGTCTCTCATCACATGAACATAAAAATTACATTAATCGTAATATAAAAGATCATCCCAATAACAAGAAAGATGAGCTTTAAAAGGAATGACATAAAAGTGTGTACTTAAAAAGAAAGAGAGGAGTAGGATCCCTTACCTCGGGTTCGACTTGACTCGATCGTTTTTTAATCTCCTGAATAATAAACTTGAGTTAATTTCTATTTTCTTAAGAACCTTTTTCAAGTTCATTATTCCTTTTATATCACTTATTTCCATGTTATAAACATTATGTAATCATTTAAGTTAATAATGTTTGTTTTGTCGATACTTGGTTCTTAAGTCGAAAGTAGACTTCTTACAATTACATGTTGTTCGTGGGGTCAAAGGTTCTTTATATCCAGAATTGTATTCATGATTTAGATATCATATATTTCATATATATCCAGTAAATGCATGCATTTATAACATTGCATAATAATTTAGAGTTATGAAATGAAATGCACCGTTCATGGAGATGGTAAGTCGTACGTACGCATGAACGCTACTTTCATTTCTATTTCGTATTTTATAGAATGGAATCATAATGATATAAAGGTATATTATAATTCCAGTACAATATCATATATAATATCATAGTTCCATCCTTTATACGTCCCATATATGGTATTTAACGAATCAAATCACTTCGAGGGGGTGGTAGTCCGCACTTCCTTAAATGAAGATATCGCGTTTACCCATAATGGAAACCATAAAGGTATGACCAAAATGAAAAAAACAGAAGCTTAAGGAAAACATAAACATATTATATATAATATATAAAAATAGTGACATCATAATGGCCACCTTTGAAGGTGTTAAATGAGTATTGAACAATCATCGTTTCGGGAGGCAGAATTTCGCCATCCACGGAAACCGTATGTTCTCTAACCATTTGATCTAGTTGTGTGAGAGTGCAGCTCGAATAAATATTATAAAAACATCCTAGTATATTGAAGATACTGGTGTTGTTACAGAATAATAAAATAAAAAGAGTTTAGGGGGTTGGAAAAGCAAAATAAAACAAATGAACAAGAGAGAATGAATTACCTTTAAAAGTGTAACTCCTTTTGATTTGAGCCTAAAGGCTTCCTTTGAAAGGATTCTGCCCAAAGGGAATCCTCTAGGATGAGGAGAGGGATGTGGAGAGAGTAAATGGGCAGGTGTTGGCCGAGCCAAAGGCTTGAGGATTGTGTGAAATGAGGTAGAGTTGGGGGCCTTTTATAAGAGGAGAGGAGGGGCACTTTTGGAAAGTAAAGAAATATTACTTTATTTGAAAATTTGATTCGGTTTCAAAAGGTCCCACATTGATATACTTCGTGGATAAGGTTATAAGGGTTCGAAATACACCCATCCAATAAGTTTTGGACATGTTCAGTTCATAGATTTTACATTATCTTTCCATTTTAGTTAAATCGTCAAATAATGATGTCATCCCTGCATCATTGTGATGTCATAAATAATTTAATTAATATAATGTCTAAAAATTATAAACAAATTACTATGATGTAGGAAATCGTTTTAGCTTTCCAATTACTATTTATAATAAAAAATCTGACTTGTATAACCCCACTTAAAAATTGTTTTAGGAAAACATATCATGTTTGTGTCATTTTTACTTTTACATTAAATAAAAAGTTATTTATGTCATTTCCCAACCAAAGTGGCTCCATGGTGTCCCCAAGTTGAACCATGGCTTGTCTTGGTCGGCCATTACACATCCAATGAGGTTAGGACATGTGTCAAGTTCATTTCATATTATTAAAACATTATTTTTACCTTAAACTACACTAATTACCTCTAATCGCGATTAAAAACTTAATAAGTTACTATTCACCAAAAAATTATTTTTATCCCATTGAACCACATTTTACTTCTTAATGAAAACCATGTATGTCAGATTTTTGAAATTCAAAACACAAAGATGGAAAAATTTCATTTAAATGGAAAAATCAGTTTTTATAAGTACCACTTAGTGGTGTCACTATTCATCAAAAATTGATTTTTTTCAGAAAAATCCCAAAAAACCACCCTAAGCTGTATTTGATATTCAGAATTCAAAAATGAAGTCTATTTTACAAAATTCAAAACATATAAGTCACATTAATTAATTTAATAATTAATTCCCGCTGTCAGAGCAAATAGCGTGTTTTTATGAAACAATAAGTATCAAAAGATTGACACTGGTTTAAGTCTGATTTCAAAGTGAAATTAATTCCAACGAACACTATTGGATTTAATCGTAAAAATATATTCTAATTTAACTTTAAAACCAATTCAAAAGATAATCTAATCATAATAAATAAATTAGATTAAAAAGTGGTTTTGAATTAAAATACAACATTCTACACTATTCATTAAAAAAATGAACTTTATCAGAACGATACCAAAAATTTACACAAAGTAAATTTTGATGTCCCAATTCTTAAGAAGAGTTTTATTTGGTCCAAAAGGATGTATAAGAGTGAACAAAACTATATTTAATGACGGTTCTCCATCAAAAGGCGATAAGTGAACCTTTAGTGAAAACTAGGGCATATACGCCTAAAATTGAATTCTTTCCGTATTTTATGCCTTTATCTTTTATTGGATAAATGTAAAAACATTTAAAAACATATATAATCATATTTTAGTTATTTCTATCCATTCTTGTCAACACAATGGCTACATGTTAACTACCATTTAAAATAATATTGTTTTATTGCTAGTGTGCAATGTAAGATTTCAATGAAACCCTTTGTTGTGTATCAGGTACGCTATCGAACATAGAAACCTTTTAAAGTAATATTAATATTTGATTCACAAATATGGATAAATATAAAGATGTTAGATTCTTTATTTACCCGGGGTGTTACATCCTTCCCCCCTTTTGGGAATTGTGTCCTCGCAATCTTAAAATTGGGCTTGGAAACATCCTTGAAAGTCCCACATCAGGACAAGAGTCGGTAAAACAATCACTTTAAAATAAAGAAAGATAAGCACAGAGGTCACCCGAGTTAACCCATACTAGGATTCCAAGTATGAAAATATGGACATGGAGGAAAAAACAAAGGGTCATGTTCTGATGGAGAGTGATAGAAAACATGTTTAGGAGAAAGTTAACCATGAGAAAATCACAAACTTGTGATGGGTTAAATGGTATTCGATTCCCCAGTAGAAAAATTTAATAGACAAAATTTTTGTTTTAAGTTACTTTTTATTGAGGAATTTATTCATAAGGAAACATAATCACTTATCATGTTGACTTTCAACTTTTACTAGATTCCTTAATCAAACTCATATTTTTTCCAAAAGACGAGTATTTAGGGAGACTTGTTCGCATTATGAGTACTATAATCAACTTCTAGAGAATCACCTAACCCAAAAAAATAGAACTATATACTTCCCATGTCTTTAGACTTTAACCAAAACCAAAACCCAAAAGGTTAGTACAAGATCAGATAATCCAGAAAAGGATAACACTTTATAAAAAGAAAATCTATTCTTAATCTCCAAAATTTTTCCAACAAAACCCAAAGTTCAACGAGGAAAAAATTTGTCCATAAAATTATTCAAAGTAAACCAAACTAAGATTGAAACCCAAATATTTCAAGGATTTAGTCACATAGTCTTCCAAGTTAAATCGTAACATTTATCTCCAAACAACATCAGTCGCTCCTAAAGTCTCGCATTGAAAACTAATTAACCTAATCACATATCCTCCATGATAGGTTAATAATTTTCATAAATAACCCAAAATCAACTTACTCTTAATTCATAAAATCATATAACTAAAAAGAATCAGTCAAACTAACCAGGGACTTCACGTAGTCCAGTGGTAGGCGATAAATACCAGTCGCACTTTTGTTGTGGGTTCGATTCCCGCAGCTTTGTCCGACGCGACGGGTTGTCACACGGTCTGCGTGTTGTCCTTTTTCCAAAACTATATAATTCTTAAAACATTCCCCAAAATGAGATAAAATCTTCAAAAATGATGATAACATATTTTAACCTCAAGTTTATCTCATGCCTTTCATTTTCCAGCATATCATATAATAACCCATAATTACCTCAAAAGTAAGGATCATATAAACTCTAATGGTTACCTTTATAATTATTACCTAAACTTCCACATGGATTGGTCATCTCGTACATGATGCATTAAAGATCATACCAAGGTTCAAGTGGTTGATCATGACTCCTTGATAGTTGGTTTAGAACAACCATGAGTTTTCTCATTGAATCCCCCATTTTATCTAGTATCATAATCACAGAACCACCATAGTTTCCTTCAAACCTCTTGTCTCTTTGGTGACTGCTAGATCCATCCATTCACTAAGAACAGAAATGTCAGTGTGAGTATATCAACAAAACCATCATGTACTAATGAGGAAGGTAGACACTAAGATACACTTACTCATTCACTTTTCTAAAACTAGGACTCTTTCTGAAATCCTAACCATTATGGTAATGTCCCTTATGCTTAAAGAATACCCTAACCTCTAAAGTTATCTAAACCGACCTTTGATACCAACTATAAGGCCCCAGGCTTAAACCTTACATAATCTTGAGTTATCACAAGATTACACGTTGAGGATCTTTTCTGGTTTAGAGTTTTAGAGAATTAGATCATGAAACTTGCATTACATTCCACATTTAAACAAAGTGGTTACATAAAAGACAGTATTCATTCTTCCCATCAACGGAAACATATTGAAAATAAAACATGGATTCTTTCTTGACACATCCTTGACACTATCATCACATCATGTACCTTTCCCTTGACCTGTGAAAAACATTTCAAAAATTTGGGATGAGCATAAAAAGCTCAGTAAGGGTTATAAAAAATATGGAAAGGAAACATGAGTTCATATATACATAATAATGAAATCATACTTTACCCATAAAACAAAGGCACTTTAACTTACCACATCAAACCATGAATAAATCATAGAAATCATAATACATAAAGGTAACTTGAGGCATTCATAACATTCTTACGTAGGGAGTAACCCTCTTGGTTACGTTTGGAATACCCATCACAGTATATTCCCTAAATCTCTTCGGAGAAACCTTAACGTTTCACTCCTTCGCATTACCCAATGCATTGGAGAGCTATATCGGGCTCGCCCGCCCTTAGTTTATCACGGAACCACCCGTTTTCATAACAATGCCCAAGAACCATAACATAAATGTATCACATAAAACATGTATTAAGGAAACATAACATTTCCACATTTCAATCACAATATAACATTTTAGTATATTGACATAATGAATCCATTCAAAAAGAAACCATTTCCAAAACCATTTAAAATATTTAATAAAGAGATTTTTGAATCAAAGTGTCCCATACCACCTTGAAGATTAAAATTTTAAACCATTAATATCCATATAAATAAATCCTTAAAACCATTTTGAAAACATGGATATTAATAAGAACAAATAATTAAAACATTTAAAACGATATTTTGGTTAAAGGGGTTTTACCAAAATTAGAGACACTTGAATACAATAATTGAGGAATAACATTTAGTAAGAACTTTATAATATCATGAGAATAAATGGATTCATGATATAATACTCCAAAGGACAGTATATACACCATATAAGAGTGAATTGGTGCATAACAACAATGAACCCTCAATAGAAATGTCAAATGTGATGAAATCCCTTATAAAGAAGGTATCCTTAAATTAAGGACAAATCAATCTCAAAAATATGTGTGACAAATATAAATACACCCAATATAAGTGGATATTAAGTGTAAAACAATAAAATTTCATTCACACATATTCAATGGATGACATATTCAATGACTACATGTTGAACCCAAAGAAATCGAAATTGGGTTAAAAAGTTCCCTTGACAGCCTAACGGCATCCCATCAAAATGAGTTGATGAGAGATAAAAAGTGTATCTCATCACTTGGACATAAAATTTACATCAATAAGGATATATGAGAACATATCCCAACTTAACAATATGTAAATTAAAATACCCAACAAAAGAAGTCTTTTAAAAAAGAGGAGGGTGAAAGGTTCCCTTACTGACTTGGGTATCTTTCAAAACATACACCCCATGAAAGAAGGACAATAGATCATTGATGTAAATACTCATAAAAGAAATTATATTACACAAAGAGTATAATAATGGTCAGTACATACACCACTCAATGTAATTTGTTGCAAATGTGGCATAAATCTCACGGGAATAAAAGTGAGATGAAAAATCCCTTACTAAAACTCCGCAGCCTAACAGCGCCACATAAAACTTCCGAATATGGATTGATGAGATCAAATAGGGTATCTCATCACATAACAATAAAATTTACATAAAGAGGAATATAAAAGAACATCCCCCAACATTACAAAGAGGATCTTAAAAGAAGTGACATAAAGGAGAGTACTTAAAAAGAAAGAGAGAGGTTAGATCTCTTACGAAAGTTCAGCAGCCTAACGGCGCCACTCAAAACTTCCAAAATGGATTTATGAGAGAGAATAGGGTCTCTAATCACATTAACATAAAAATTAAATTAATTGTAATATAAAATATCATCCCAATAACAAGAAAGATGATCTTTAAAAGGAATGACATAAAAGTGTGTACTTAAAAAGAAAGAGAGGAGTAGGATCCCTTACCTCGGGTCCGACTTGACTCGATCGTTTTTTAATCTACTGAATAATAAACTTGAGTTAATTTCAATTTTCTTAAGAACCTTTTTCAAGTTCATTATTCCTTTTATATCACTTATTTCCATGTTATAAACATTATGTAATCATTTAAGTTAATAATGTTTGTTTTGTCGATACTTGGTTCTTAAGTCGAAAGTGGACTTCTTACAATTACATGTTGTTCGTGGGGTCAAAGGTTCTTTATATCCAGAATTGTATTCATGATGTAGATATCATATATTTCATATATATCCAGTAAATACATGCATTTATAACATTACATAATCATTTAGAGTTAATAAATGAAATGCACCGTTCATGGAGACGGTAAGCCGTACGTACGCATGAACGCTACTTTCATTTCTATTTCGTATTTTATAGAATGGAATCATAATGATATAAAGGTATATTATAATTCTAGTATAATATAATATATAATATCATAGTTCCATCCTTTATACGTCCCATATATGGTATTTAACGAATCAAATCACTTCAAGGGGCGGTAGTCCGCACTTCCTTAAATGAAGATATCGCGTTTACCCATAATGGAAACCATAAAGGTATGACCAAAATGAAAAAAACAGAAGCTTAAGGAAAACATAAACATATTATATATCATATATAAAAATAGTGACATCATAATGGCCACATTTGAAGGTGTTAAATGAGTATTGAACAATCATCGTTTCGGGAGGCAGAATTTCGCCATCCACGGAAACCGTATGTTCTTTAACCATTTGATCTAGTTGTGTGAGAGTTCAGCTCGAATAAATATTATAAAAACATCCTAGTATATTGAAGATACTGGTTTTGTTACAAAAGAAGAAAATAAAAAGAGTTTAGGGGGTTGGAGAAGCAAAATAAAACAAATGAACAAGAGAGAATGAATTACCTTTAAAAGTGTAACTCCTTTTGATTTGAGCCTAAAGGCTTCCTTTGAAAGGATTCTGCCCAAAGGGAATCCTCTAGGATGAGGATAGGGATGTGGAGAGAGTAAATTGGCAGGGGTTGGCCGAGCCAAAGGCTTGAGGAGTGTGTGAAATGAGGTAGAGTTGGGGGCCTTTTATAAGAGGAGAGGAGGGGCACTTTTGGAAAGTAAAGAAATATTACTTTATTTGAAAAAAATTTCTGTTTCAAAAGGTCCCACATTGATATACTTCGTGGATAAGGTGATAAGGGTTCGAAATACACCCATCCAATAAGTTTTGGACATGTGCAGTTCATAGATTTTACATTATCTTTCCATTTTAGTTAAATCGTCAAATAATGATGTCATCGCTGCATCATTGTGATGTCATAAATAATTTAATTAATATAATGTCTAAAAATTATAAACAAATTACTATGATGTAGGAAATCGTTTTAGCTTTCCAATTACTATTTATAATAAAAAATCTGACTTTTATAACCCCACTTAAAAATTGTTTTAGGAAAACATATCATGTTTGTGTCATTTTTACTTTTACATTAAATAAAAAGTTATTTATGTCATTTCCTAACCAAAGTGGCTCCATGGTGTCCCCAAGTTGAACCATGGCTTTTCGTGGTCGGCCATTACACATCCAATGAGGTTAGGACATGTGTCAAGTTCATTTCATATTATTAAAACATTATTTTTACCTTAAACTACACTAATTACCTCTAATCGCGATTAAAAACTTAATAAGTTACTATTCACCAAAAAATTATTTTTATCCCATTGAACCACATTTTACTTATTAATGAAAACCATGTATGTCGGATTTTTGAAATTCAAAACACAAAGATGGAAAAATTTCATTTAAATGGAAAAATCAGTTTTTATAAGTACCACTTAGTGGTGTCACTATTCATCAAAAATTGATTTTTTTCAGAAAAATCCCAAAAATCCACCCTAAGCTGTATTTGATATTCAGAATTAAAAAATGAAGTCTATTTTACAAAATTCAAAACATATAAGTCACATTAATTAATTTAATAATTAATTCCCGCTGTCAGAGAAAATAGCGTGTTTTTATGAAACAATAAGTATCAAAAGATTGACACTGGTTTAAGTCTGATTTCAAAGTGAAATTAATTCCAACGAACACTATTGGATTTAATCATAAAAATATATTCTAATTTAACTTTAAAACCAATTCAAAAGATAATCTAATCATAATAAATAAATTATATTAAAAAGTGGTTTTGAATTAAAATACAACATTCTACACTATTCATTAAAAAAATGAACTTTATCAGAAAGATACCAAAAATTTACACAAAGTAAATTTTGATGTCCCAATTCTTAAGAAGAGTTTTATTTGGTCCAAAAGGATGTATAAGAGTGAACAAAACTATATTTAATGACGGTTCTCCATCAAAAGGCGATAAGTGAACCTTTAGTGAAAACTAGGGCATATACGCCTAAAATTGAATTCTTTCCGTATTTTATGCCTTTATCTTTTATTGGATAAATGTAAAAACATTTAAAAACATATATAATCATATTTTAGTTATTTCTATCCATTCTTTTCAACACAATGGCTACATGTTAACTACCATTTAAAATAATATTGTTTTATTGCTAGTGTGCAACGTAAGATTTCAATGAAACCCTTTGTTGTGTATCGGGTACGCTATCGAACATAGAAACCCTTTAAAGTAATATTAATATTTGATTCACAAATATGTATAAATATAAAGATGTTAGATTCTTTATTTACCCGGGGTGTTACATCCTTCCCCCCTTTTGGGAATTGCGTCCCCGCAATCTTAAAATTGGGCTTGGAAACATCCTTGAAAGTCTCACATCAGGACAAGAGTCGGTAAAACAATCACTTTAAAATAAAGAAAGATAAGCACAGAGGTCACCCGAGTTAACCCATACTAGGATTCCAAGTATGAAAATATGGACATGGAGGAAAAAACAAAGGGTCATGTTCTGATGGAGAGTGATAGAAAACATGTTTAGGAGAAAGTTAACCATGAGAAAATCACAAACTTGTGATGGGTTAAACGGTATTCGATTCCCCAGTAGAAAAATTTAATAGACAAAATTTTTGTTTTAAGTTACTTTTTATTAAGGAATTTATTCATAAGGAAACATAATCACTTATCATGTTGACTTTCAACTTTTACTAGATTCCTTAATCAAACTCATATTTTTTTCCAAAAGACGAGTATTTAGGGAGACTTGTTCGCATTATGAGTACTATAATCAACTTCTAGAGAATCACCTAACCCAAAAAAATAGAACTATATACTTCCCATGTCTTTAGACTTTAACCAAAACCAAAACCCAAAAGGTTAGTACAAGATCAGATAATCCAGAAAAGGATAACACTTTATAAAAAGAAAATCTATTCTTAATCTCCAAAATTTGTCCAACAAAACCCAAAGTTCAACGAGGAAAAAATTTGTCCATAAAATTCTTCAAAGTAAACCAAACTAAGATTGAAACCCAAATATTTCAAGTATTTAGTCACATAGTCTTCCAAGTTAAATCGTAACATTTATCTCCAAACAACATCAGTCGCTCCTAAAGTCTCGCATTGAAAAGTAATTAACCTAATCACATATCCTCCATGATAGGTTAATAATTTTCATAAATAACCCAAAATCAACTTACTCTTAATTCATAAAATCATATAACTAAAAAGAATCAGTCAAACTAACCAGGGACTTCACGTAGTCCAGTGGTAGGCGATAAATACCAGTCGCACTTTGGTTGTGGGTTCGATTCCCGCAGCTTTGTCCGACGCGACGGGTTGTCACACGGTCTGCGTGTTGTCCGTTTTCCAAAACTATATAATTCTTAAAACATTCCAAAAATGAGATAAAATATTCAAAAATGATGATAACATATTTTAACCTCAAGTTTATCTCATGCCTTTCATTTTCCAGCATATCATATAATAACCCATAATTACCTCAAAAGTAAGGATCATATAAACTCTAATGGTTACCTTTATAATTATTACCTTAACTTCCACATGGATTGGTCATCTCGTACATGATGCATTAAAGATAATACCAAGGTTCAAGTGGTTGATCATGACTCCTTGATAGTTGTTTTAGAACAACCACGAGTTTTCTCATTGAATCCCCCATTTTATCTAGTATCATAATCACAGAACCACCATAGTTTCCTTCAAACCTCTTGTCTCTTTGGTGCCTGCTAGATCCATCCATTCACTAAGAACAGAAATGTCAGTGTGAGTATATCAACAAAACCATCATGTACTAATGAGGAAGGTAAACACTAAGATACACTTACTCATTCACTTTTATAAAACTAGGACTCTTTCTGAAATCCTAACCATTATGGTAATGTCCCTTATGCTTAAAGAATACCCTAACCTCTAAAGTTATCTAAACCGACCTTTGATACCAACTATAAGGCCCCAGCCTTAAACCTTACATAATCTTGAGTTATCACAAGATTACACATTGAGGATCTTTTCAGGTTTAGAGTTTTAGAGAATTAGATCATGAAACTTGCATTACATTCCACATTTAAACAAAGTGGTTACATAAAAGACAGTATTCATTCTTCCCATCAACGGAAACATATTGAAAATAAAACATGGATTCTTTCTTGACACATCCTTGACACTATCATCACATCATGTACCTTTCCCTTGACCTGTGAAAAACATTTCAAAAATTTGGGATGAGCATAAAAAGCTCAATAAGGGTTATAAAAAATATGGAAAGGAAACATGAGTTCATATATACATAATAATGAAATCATACTTTACCCATAAAACAAAGGCACTTTAACTTACCTCATCAAACCATGAATAAATCATAGAAATCATAAGACATAAAGGTAACTTGAGGCATTCATAACATTCTTACGTAGGGAGTAACCCTCTTGGTTACGTTTGGAATACCCATCACAGTATATTCCCTAAATCTCTTCGGAGAAACCTTAACGTTTCACTCCTTCGCATTACCCAATGCATTGGAGAGCTATATCGGGCTCGCTCGCCCTTAGTTTATCAAGGAACCACCCGTTTTCATAACAATGCCCAAGAACCATAACATAAATGTATCACATAAAACATGTATAAAGGAAACATAACATTTCCACATTTCAATCACAATATAACATTTTAGTATATTGACATAATGAATCCATTCAAAAAGAAACCATTTCCAAAACCATTTAAAATATTTAATAAAGAGATTTTTGAATCAAAGTGTCCCATACCACCTTGAAGATTAAAATTTTAAACCATTAATATCCATATAAATAAATCCTTAAAACCATTTTGAAAACATGGATATTAATAAGAACAAATAATTAAAACATTTAAAACGATATTTTGGTTAAAGGGGTTTTACCAAAATTAGAGACACTTGAATACAATAATTGAGGAATAAAATTTAGTAAGAACTTTATAATATCATGAGAATAAATGGATTCATGATATAATACTCCAAAGGACAGTATATACACCATATAAGAGTGAATTGGTGCATAACAACAATGAACCCTCAATAGAAATGTCAAATGTGATGAAATCCCTTATAAAGAAGGTATCCTTAAATTAAGGACAAATCAATCTCAAAAATATGTGTGAAAAATATAAATAAACCCAATATAAGTGGATATTAAGTGTAAAACAATAAAAGTTCATTCACTCATATTCAATGGATGACATATTCAATGACTACATGTTGAACCCAAAGAAATCGAAATTGGGTTAAAAAGTTCCCTTGACAGCCTAACGGCATCCCATCAAAATGAGTTGATGAGAGATAAAAAGTGTATCTCATCACTTGGACATAGAATTTACATCAATAAGGATATATGAGAACATATCCCAACATAACAATATGTAAATTAAAATACCCAACAAAAGAAGTCTTTTAAAAAAGAGGAGGGTGAAAGGTTCCCTTACCGACTTGGGTATCTTTCAAAACATACACCCCATGAAAGAAGGACAATAGATCATTGATGTAAATACTCATAAACAAAAGTATATTACACAAAGAGTATAATAATGGGCAGTACATACACCACTCAATGTAATTTGTTGCAAATGTGGCATAAATCTCACGGGAATAAAAGTGAGATGAAAAATCCCTTACTAAAACTCGGTAGCCTAACAGCGCCACATAAAACTTCCGAATATGGATTGATGAGATCAAATAGGGTATCTCATCACATTACAATAAAATTTACAGAAAGAGGAATATAAAAGAAAATCCCCCAACATTACAAAGAGGATCTTAAAAGAAGTGACATAAAGGAGAGTACTTAAAAAGAAAGAGAGAGGTTAGATCTCTTACGAAAGTTCAGCAGCCTAACGGCGCCACTCAAAACTTTCAAAATGTATTGATGAGAGAGAATAGGGTCTCTCATCACATGAACATAAAAATTACAGTAATTTTAATATAAAAGATCATCCCAATAACAAGAAAGATGATCTTTAAAAGGAATGACATAAAAGTGTGTACTTAAAAAGAAAGAGAGGAGTAGGATCCCTTACCTCGGGTCCGACTTGACTCGATCATTTTTTAATCTCCTGAATAATAAACTTGAGTTAATTTCTATTTTCTTAAGAACCTTTTTCAAGTTCATTATTCCTTTTATATCACTTAT
The DNA here is from genome assembly GCA_963277665.1 of Viscum album. NCBI lineage: Eukaryota > Viridiplantae > Streptophyta > Magnoliopsida > Santalales > Viscaceae > Viscum > Viscum album. Next base: position 1,931,543,355 of record OY728148.1, read on the forward strand.
TTCCATGTTATAAACATTATGTAATCATTTAAGTTAATAATGTCTGTTTTGTCGATACTTGGTTCTTAAGTCGAAAGTGGACTTCTTACAATTACATGTTGTTCGTGGGGTCAAAGTTTCTTTATATCCAGAATTGTATTCATGATGTAGATATCATATATTTCATATATATCCAGTACATTAATGCATTTATAACATTACATAATCATTTAGAGTTAAGAAATGAAATGCACCGTTCATGGAGACGGTAAGCCTTACGTACGCATGAACGCTACTTTCATTTCTATTTCATATTTTATAGAATGGAATCATAATGATATAAAGGTATATTATATTTCCAGTATAATATCATATATAATATCATAGTTCCATCCTTTATACGTCCCACATATGGTATTTAACGAATCAAATCACTTCGAGGGGGCGGTAGTCCGCACTTCCTTAAATGAAGATACCGCGTTTACCCATAATGGAAACCATAAAGGTATGACCAAAATGAAAAAAACAGAAGCTTAAGGAAAACCTAAACATATTATATATCATATATAAAAATATTTACATCATAATGGCCACTTTTGAAGGTGTTAAATGAGTATTTAACAATCATCGTTTCGGGAGGCAGAATTTCGCCATCCACAGAAACCGTATGTTCTTTAACCATTTGATGTAGTTGTGTGAGAGTGCAGCTCGAATAAATCTTCTAACAACATCTTAGTATATTTAAGATACTGGTGTTGTTACAAAAGAAGAAAATAAAAAGAGTTTAGGGGGTTGGAGAAGCAAAATAAAACAAATGAACAAGAGAGAATGAATTACCTTTAAAAGTGTAACTCCTTTTGATTTGAGCCTAAAGGCTTCCTTTGAAAGGATTATGCCCAAAGGGAATCCTCTAGGATGAGGAGAGGGATGTGGAGAGATTAAATGGGCAGGGGTTGTCCGAGCCAAAGGCTTGAGGAGTGTGTGAAATGAGGTAGAGTTGGGGGCCTTTTATAAGAGGAGAGGAGGGGCACTTTTGGAAAGTAAAGAAATATTACTTTATTTGAAACAATTTTTCGGTTTCAAAAGGTCCCACATTGATATACTTCGTGAATAAGGTGATAAGGGTTCGAAATCCACCCATCCAATAAGTTTTGGACATGTGTAGTTCATATATTTTACATTATCTTTCCATTTTAGTTAAATCGTCAAATAATGATGTCATCACTGCATCATTGTGATGTTATAAATAATTTAATTAATATAATGTCTAAAAATTATAAAAAAATTACTATGATGTAGGAAATCGTTTTAGCTTTCCAATGACTATTTATAATAAAAAATCTGACTTGTATAACCCCACTTAAAAATTGTTTTAGGAAAACATATCATGTTTGTGTCATTTTTACTTTTACATTAAATAAAAAGTTATTTATGTCATTTCCCAACCAAAGTGGCTCCATGGGGTCCCCAAGTTGACCCATGGCTTGTCTTGGTCGGCCATTACACATCCAATGAGGTTAGGACATGTTTCAAGTTCATTTCATATTATTAAAACATTATTTTTACCTTAAACTACACTAATTACCTCTAATCGCGATTAAAAACATAATAAGTTACTATTCACCAAAAAATTATTTTTATCCCATTGAACCACATTTTAATTCTTAATGAAAACCATGTATGTCAGATTTTTGAAATTCAAAACACAAAGATGGCAAAATTTCATTTAAATGGAAAAATCAGTTTTTATAAGTACCACTTAGTGGTGTCACTATTCATCAAAAATTGATTTTTTTCAGAAAAATCCCAAATATTCACCCTAAGCTGTATTTGATATTCCGAATTCAAAAATGAAGTCTATTTTACAAAATTCAAAACATATAAGTCACATTAATTAATTTAATAATTAATTCCCGCTGTCAGAGCAAATAGCGTGTTTTTATGAAACAATAAGTATCAAAAGATTGACACTAGTTTAAGTCTGATTTCAAAGTGAAATTAATTCCAACGACCACTATTGGATTTAATGGTAAAAATATATTATAATTTAACTTTAAAACCAATTCAAAATATAATCTAATCATAATAAATAAATTAGATTAAAAAGTGGTTTTGAATTAAAATACAACATTCTACACTATTCATTAAAAAAATGAACTTTATCAGAAAGATACCAAAAATTTACACAAAGTAAATTTTGATGTCCCAATTCTTAAGAAGAGTTTTATTTGGTACAAAAGGATGTATAAGAGTGAACAAAACTATATTTAATGACTGTTCTCCATCAAAAGGCGATAAGTGAACCTTTAGTGAAAACTAGGGCATATACGCCTAAAATTGAATTCTTTCCATATTTTATGCCTTTATCTTTTATTGGATAAATGTAAAAACATTTAAAAACATATATAATCATATTTTAGTTATTTCTATCCATTCCTGTCAACACAATGGCTACATGTCAACTACCATTTAAAATAATATTGTTTTATTGCTAGTGTGCAACGTAAGATTTCAATGAAACCCTTTGTTGTGTATCGGGTACGCTATCGAACATAGAAACCCTTTAAAGTAATATTAATATTTGATTCACAAATATGGATAAATATAAAGATGTTATATTCTTTATTTACCCGGGGTGTTACAGATTCTCCTTCTCACCCTTAATAACCACGTAATCCTCTTTTTCATCAGTCAAAAAATTGTCCTTTCAATCAAATGAGTCACCACTTTTCCCTACAGCTTTCACTAGATCAAAAAATACTTGTTCTTCTTTGACTCTGAAAATTATTATACCTAGTTTCACATCTATTAATTATTTTTTGATTGAAACAAAGGTTCATCCTATAATTATAGAGAAATTTCCTTCTTCATCTATATCTAGGATAAGAAAATAAGTAGAAAATATGAATTTTCTGACATTGACTAAAACATCCTCAAGAAGTCCCCATGGATACTTGATAGACTGTTCTACCATCCGAGGTGACACTCTTGTTGAGTTTAGATCTTAAATTCCTAATTATATAAAAGCAATCTTTGAAATTATATTTATACTTGTGCAAAGGTCACATAATGCTTTTCTAAAATTGCCCGAGTAGATGGTGTATGAGATTGAGAAGATTCTAGGGTACCTCATCTTACATAAAATTTTATAATGAAATACTTCATAGAATTATTTATTTATGAAGATAGCTCTTAATTCCTCCATCTCTTTCTTATTATAGAGTATGTCCATTAATAATTTATAATAGGTGGGAATTAGATCAATGGATTCAGTAAAATTGATGTTTATGTAAAGTTTCTTGAACATTTCAAAAAATGTATTGTATTTCTTCTCTATCATTCCTTGTCTCATTATTTCTAGGAATAGAAGAGGGGTTCTATATGGTGGTGGTTACAAGTTGATATATTCATTCACAATATTCTATTTTACTTGAGTTTTTTCACTGGGCTCTATTTTCAAGTTTTATTCTTTATCATCTCTATGTGTTCTTTCATTGCTATCTTTTATGATGATTGTCACACATGATTCATGTTGTTCTATCTTATTTTCCTAAACTTCTTATAGATGCTAAAAGTTTAGCTATTTTATATATTGAATAATTATATCATTATCCTCCTCTCTCATATGCTTCTCAGTATTACTGGGAAGTGTACTTGGTAATCAGTTTGAAAGAGTCTTAGAGATATTCCCTACTTGGTGCTTGAGGTTGTAGAGACGATCCCATTGATTTTTCATCTCCTTATCTTGACTAGTCTTTATTTTATTTGTTTTTTTGAAATAAAATGGTGAGTATATTTTCAAGGTTTTAATTCTAAGTTGGGTTTTCTTACTATCTAGGCAGATATTGGTGAAATTGTTACTGGTGTGGGTTGGAAATTATTAATACCTAGGAGGAAAATGTTATTATAGGAAGGGTTATTGTAGTCGATGAGATAGATTTTTATGTGGGTACCCAGGTGGTCCATGATTCAATTTTGGGTCTTGACCACTCCTCTTCTAATAGTAACTTAGATTTGGTTGTTGTTATTATTGAACCAATATTTTTTTATAAAAGGGTTGATGAAATTGTTGTGTTTGTTTTTTTAATTAACATAATCAACATCCTAGAGTTGGGTTTCTTCTATCCATTATTATTATAATTGATAAAAAGTTGGGCCTCCACACATCTTATAGGATTGAACTTCCATGAGAGGAGCAGGTAAGAATTTTCAAACTTTTTAATAAGGGCTTTAACTTGAGATACAAGATAGGTGGTCTTTTATACTTGGTGAATTCTACATTGATGAGATCCTCTATTTCTCTACTATAGAATATCATTAGATGATACCTCATCCAAAAGTGATTGACCAACTTATGGTGTCTTGTTTATAAGTACTCCATCAATGAAGGTATCAAACATAATCAGTACAGTGAGTTGTAGACCCTAGTAGAAAGTTTGAAGTTGTAACCACACATCATGACAGTGATGTGGGAACTTTCAAGTCAATTCATTAAAATGGTTTCAAGGCTCCTGATCGACTCACCATATTCCTAAGTTAAGTTTTTTATTTAATTTTAGAGCTTCCATATACATATCTGTGGGAACTATTTACTAATAATTCATTAGCCAAGTCATTCCATGTTGTGATGGATTCCAAAGCCTGACTCTTCATCCAATCCTTGTATTTGTTGTGCAAGGAGAAGGGAAAGACCCTAATATGAATGTAATCAGAATATACTCCTTGGTTTTGAAATACATCATAGAATTCATGGAAATTCAATATGTTTTCACATGGATCTTTTCTCTAAGACCCACTAAAATCGCCTATGTTCTGGATCATATGAATGAGTCCTATTTTGATCTTAATAGTATGTTCCTGAATATGAAGGAGAAAAATTTCAGGCACTGAACCACTAATGGAAAAGAATCCATAGTCCATAATGGAGCGATATAGTAGAACAGGAACCACTCCTTTCAATTAAGGTGGAATATATTGAGCATTTTGGTGATTTATTACAACAATATTGATGCGATAAACTTTCTTTAAATGATGGCATGAAAATGGTACCTCTCAATTTCAGGGTTTAATTAAATATGTTCTTGACATTCCAGACTCCTTAAATGAGTTATATGGGAAAGGATCTTGCACTACCAGGAAGTAATTAATAAAGAAACTAATCCATATGTGAAAATTTTAAAAATAAATGGGATAGGGAAGAAAGGGTTGTAAGGTAATCCTAGGGTTGTACCGAAGGTCACTATGCCAAAGCAAAGAGTTAATATTCGGTATCAACACCAAGATTTGATTAGTCTGTGTAGCATCATTGATTTTTCATGGGTGTGATTAGATTACAAATTTATATAAATCAAATAGTACTACTATATAGGTATATAGAACAGTTGAAGTCTGGGGTCAAACCCATAGGGAAATGCTGGAAATGGCTGGTGACCTAGAAATTAGAACCTAACAATGGATTCCTCATATGATTCTAAGAGTTGGGTCTTAAGGTAATGAATTAGATTGAACATGCAGTTGATTAAATAAAGGGTTCGAGAAAAATTTTACGGAGCCTACACATAGGATATACCTAAATCTAATAAGGTCGGGACTATTATCTTAGACTGCATAGTTATTCAAAAGGCACCAATTTTTCCTTGGTCTAACAAATTGGATCTACCCAAATAGGCAACCACTGTTTATTCCAGATGTGGTTTTGAATCCATATGCATTAAGTAGAAATACAAAAATTAGACAAAAATAAAATTATTGGTCCTATTTTGGTCTATTCCAATTAGGTCTGGTGTCTTCCCTTACAATCTCCTGGTCTGGATCATTCAAGGGAATGTGATATTATTTTATAAAAAAACCTAATTCTTTAGCCAATAAATTACATAGGATTTGATTTTGAAATTCATTAAATAATTTCAACCACTAATTTCAATCCCTAACCCTAGGAAGTTTATCCATACATGGAAAAAGTAGGATAAAACATAAAAATAATGAACACAGTTGAAACAAGCATCATGGTAGTGAAATAATCAAATAATAAATTACATAATATGGTAGTTTATTGATTATAATAAATAAAATAGACCATAACATTTGGAGGAAAGAAACATCATACAATGATTTTAAAAAGAATGGAAATAACATGTCTAATAGAAAAGTGTAATTAAGTATTATTCAAATGGAATCATATTAGAAACACTCCGGAATGAAAAACAATAAATTAATAATGAAATAATAGGGAAATTATGAAAATTATGAACTCTAAAATATGTTTGGTGCCTAAAAAATATTTAGGAAAAATACTTTATAGTGTAAATGGGTCATATGTCATAAATCTTATTTAATTTCTCTCTGACTAATAGTTTTACACTATAAGTTTTTGATTTACATCATAAATGATAGGTTGGAGGTCTCCAATGATTATATATCTCTATGATTTATAGCTTCAATGAAATTTGTGGGGTCTTTAAACACCAATAGTTTATGTTGTAAGTGAAATAATTACATCATATATCTTCATCTAGAAATATTTATGGCATGAATGGATCTTATATGTTACTCCTATAGTGGGCCTATATCAATTAATTTATGCAATAAACATGTTTTTATGGTGTAAATAGCTTTAAATTTTAAAAAAATTCAACACTCCTCCTTTTCCAACATTATCCTAAACTTCTTACAGAAATCAACAAAAAACCATAGTAATAACGTCTAAAACATGTATAAAGTGAAATAAAATAGATCCAACACACACACACACACACACATATATATATATATATGAATTAATCTTATTAGTCATCAACCCTAATTTAGGTTTCCTATTACTTCTGTGAGGTTCTTATGAAAGTAGTGGGTCAACATAACTAAAATTAACATAAAAGAAATATATAAAATTAGTTTGGTGTAATTTTAAAAGAAAAGTGTTGAGGATATGAAATTTATACTTTATGGGATATTGGAATCCACTCAACAAATCAAGTAACTGTGATTTAATCTGGTTTAATATCCAAACGCATACCTTTAAACTCTCTTAGTAGTGGCGTAGACATATCATGGGCTATTAGGAGAGGTCTTAAGGATCTTTAAAACTAGAATACTCAAGTGAATGAGTATTCCAAATCTAGTTGTTGAGGCCTAATAGGATTTTATAAAATAGTGGGAGATATTTAATAATGATAAATCTATAATGCCTGGTAATCATCAAGATAAAAAAAGTAATCTTCTTAAGTTTTATTTTTTAGAAAATGGAAATTTATTCCTCAAAAATACTAAAATCAGTACTGGAAAATAAACATGTCCTTACCAGCACTAATTTACAAGAGTGGTATAGGTTCTTGTGCATATTAATATAATATAAAAAGAAATTATATGTGGTAGTGTCCCCACTACCTATTGATCTACCTCAATAAGCAAGTGAGGATAGAAAGGAAGATTATAGGAGACATATGGATGATTTATATAAGTATTACATCATAATTCTATCACTGATTTATGATGAGTTATAAAAGAAACATAAGGATGTGGATGGTTATACCATGTATCAAATAAATTCTCTATACTAAATTTATAATAAGTAAAGTAGTTTTGATATCAATTTTATATATCTCGTAACCACAAATATCCGTTATATGTAGAAAAATTGGAAGGGAATTTATCATTTCTAAAGGTGAAAACATTTCTACATAGTCAATACCAAGATTTTTTTGTAACCATTTTCCACCATGTGAGATTTATAGGTATAAACTCTACCATCCATGTTATTTTTATTATAGAAATATTACTTTCAACTTATAGGCCTCACCCCTTTAGGTGTGTCCCTCATGTTCAAAACATGTTTAGTGTACATGGATTCTATTTTAGATTTTATGAATTTTAACCATTTCTCAAAATAAAAACTCTTAATAGCCTCATGGTAGGAAGTAAGTTTATCTCCTATTAATGTTACTTCATAATCATTAGCCATAATAAATACATATATCTTATGTTCCTAATGAATCCTACCCGATCTTCTTCTATAATTTTTTATGGAACTGGCTCAACCTCTATCTCAGTAAAATTATCTATTTCATGGTCTCTAACTTCTCTAAGTTCAAATTTACTCTCATTGAATCTATGACTTATATATTCCTTCTCAATTAATACACCTATTAGATCATAAAAACATTGTGTTCAATAGGGTTATGGAAATTATATATCATCATTTCCTAGGGATAACTAACAAATAACTAATTTTCATATTTGTGTATTAACTCATAAAAATTCAATAATTGTATGAGAGTTTCAATTATAAAATGACCATAAAGGACATTTTGTGATGTTTCCTATTATATATCTCATATGGAGTCGTTATTAATACTTTATATATAATTTGGTTGAGTAGAAATGTATAAATCTATAAAGTATAACCCCAGAATGAAATAAGAAGGTCACATGGACTCATCATCAACTGAACCATGTCCAATATAGTATGATTACTTATTTTTGACACAAAATTCCATTATGGTGTTCTTGAAGGGATACACTTTTTAAAAATTACACAATATATTAGAATATATATGAATTCTTTGATCAAGTATTCACCACCCTGATCTGATCAGAGAATCTTAATTCTTTTTCCCACTTGATTCTATACATATTTTTGAAACTCTTTGAACTTTTAAAAAGTTTCATACCTGTGAATCATTATAAATGTGTAATAAAACTAACTGAAGTCTTCAATAAAGGTAAAAAAGTACCTAAAACCATCACTTTATTATGTACTCATTGGTCCACACACATCTCTTTGTTTGAGTTTGAATAATCCACTATCCCTTTAACCTTTTCTCCCAAACATTATTTTAGTCTTATTAACTAATAATCAAGAGTCTCATGTATAAAATTATTAATAATCAAAATATTCCAACAATCCAACTTTATATAGTATTTTAATTTATTTCTTGTTTATATTTCCAAGGAAACACTGCCAAAGGTAGGTGAAATTAGAATCAACTCTAACCTTGTTATTTTGAATTTTATAAATAGGACTATCCATGTTTAAAAATATATCCTTTTTATCATATTCCCAATGTTATAAAAAATTATTCTTATATATATATAAACGCTTGTTCATAATAGTGCACAAAAATTATATCATTCCCAAACAAGTTACAGAAATAAAATTCTTATTTAGGATGAGAATATAAAAATAGTTTTCTAATTCTTGGATTAATCCACTTGGTAATGTTGGATAATATATGCAAAACTTTAATGAAATAACTCTTCCTATATTTCTTACTTGAAAATCTACAACACCCCTTTTCAATTCTATTTTATTTCTATGTCTGTTCTTTTTATCACAAATGTGTGATGTTCACCCAACATCTAATATCTATTTGTCAGATTTGGTGAAATTTATCTCTAGAACATTCACATTTAGATGATAAAATTCTTCCCTTAAATAACTCATATCAATACTAGATATCCATATATAACTATTTTAAAGTTCATACCTATAAGTGATATCAATGTTATTATTATGAAGTATATATGTAACAATCTATAACAACAACATGTATGTGGGTCAATATCATGTTTTATATCTTTTCGTCAAGGACTTTTAATGAAAGTGATCCCATTTAAAATGAATAATCCATCTATCAAGATCTTATAGTGAATAAAGACCCATATTTCACTAAGTTTTAGGCAACTTTAGCATTTCTCCCATTACTTAGCTATTTAGGTAAGAAACCATTATAATCATAACTGTTATGATTCTTGCATAGTTGAGTGGATGACCCTTTATTCAAATACATTATATAGAAATTCTCACCTATATTTATAACAACCCAAGTACTGGTAGAATAAATTTATTTTATATTTATTAGAATTATATAATTAAATAGTTATATTCATTATAAATATATTAAGTAATTATTAAAAAGAAAATTGTTTTATAAAACTAATTTATTATAAGGTTATAGTTAAAATATTAATTATAAAATTATAAAATTTTAATTTTAAAAAATTGATTTCTTTTTTGAATTCATCATGTAAAAATAATCTTAGAATTATTTTTTCATAATTTTCTAAAAATATTGATGACTATTGAAAAATAATCCTTTGTATTGAAAATTTTATTTTATATTGAAGTATTTAAATGGTAAAATTATTTTTTTGAATAGTTTTAAATTTTTATTAGTTAATTTTTATTTAACTTAATCCAATTATTGTTTTTTAAATTGATTCTATACTTTAATTTAGTATAAAAACATTTAATATTTAAAAAGGGAATTTATCTGAAAAAACTATTTTTTATTGATTTTTTTAGTTTAATTTTAAATTAAATTCTCAAAATTCTATGTTTTGAAATGTGAAAAATTGAATTCATATTTATAATTATTTGGTTCAATTTTTTTAAATAATTAGAATTTATTTTTCAACAATATGAATATTAATCATAATAATTTTTGTTACCACAGTAAAGAGAAATTGGATAATTAATGGTAAAAATAAAATGACAAGGACTAGAGAATGTCCATAACACTTTCACAAAATTAATCTGATGAGTAATTTTCATCCATAATCATTCAATTTTTTATTATATGAACATTTTCTTCCATTTGGATATGGTCATAACCTTTATAATATTTTATTTAAAAAAATTCAAATATGCCACACTATTGTTTTTAATATGTATAAAATTTTTAATATGGTTATCAAGAATATATGTTTGACTAAAAATATTATTTTGAAATATAAAATATCTATCTTCATCATGGTAATTTATTTTTAATTTTTAGGGAATAAATAGTTACCTTAAATGATTTCACATCGCTAATGCAGTATTTATTCAATTAATAAGAAAATAAAATAAATGATATTAAAAATATTAAAATAAATATAATTTGATATATTTAAGGTTATCCACGAATTATATTGGTTTCCATGATATTTTTGGGATATAATAAAATATTTGGTTCAAATTTTAATTGTTTGTTTTATGATTGTAAACTCAAAATAATGAATAATATCAAATTTGACAATAATGATATTTTATATGATTGATAATTTATTAAATTTATTAAAAATAAAAAAATATTAAATAATACTAAAGGGGATAATATATGGTCTTAAATGTCATAAATTATTAATTTATAGTCCATTTGGATGCATTTGTCTGCAAAATATTCTTATTATATTTCAATATTTTGTGTAATTCCAAGAGTGCCCCTCCCCTCTCTTATAAAAGGGCGCATCTTCCTCTCTTTTCTTAAAACTTAAAAAACATTTTTATTCAGACATTACATGTCAAAATACCTTTCTATAATCCATCCTCTAGTTATAGAGGCTTTATTTTAGGCATAAAACCAACCTTAGTGGTCTTAAGGTGTTAAGAAAATTAGGTTGTCTGAAAAAGAGGTATCATTTTAATCAAGATTTTCTCTTTTATTTATTCTTCCACATCCATCAAATATTCTTAAAACATTATGAAATATTAAATTTAGTATCCGAAATATACTTATATGTTATTATGTTTGTCTCATGACCCATATCCATATCCTCTTCCATCAAATGGGAAAATAATTAATCATTTATGTGTACGGCGGACTACCGCCTTGCGAACCGATGCAATTAATTTTCCATCATTATCTCTAAAGACTGGTTATAATGATGGAATTAATGTTTATATATTATATTAATGGCATGTTTATCATTCTTAAAGGGTATTATATTACTTATATTCTTACCTTTCCATGCACATGAAAATGATAACATTGTTCCTGTGTATGTGTTGACTACCACCTCCGCAAAGCGATGTGATTCATTTTTTATCAGCACATCACATGGATGATATATATAAGTATATATAAAGAGTTAAAATTATAAATATGATATTATTATCATTATTTAAAGATAAAATAATACTTACCTTCTTTCCATAATGATCATTGAAAAATAAAACTGTTACTCATGCGTACGTACAAGCTACCGTCTACATGATTATAACGTGGTTCATTTTTCATAACCATATTTAATGGGATTATTTAAACATATAATTAATTTATAAAATTTATATTTATTTCATGATTTTTATTCTGTAGATGATGAAATAATTACCTCTTTGACCATAGTCAACTGACCGAAGTCATGGTGGACTTATGAACTGAATATCATAAAAATATCCTACGTGAATTTAAATAATTATGTAATCATTATAACATGATAATAAATGAAATAAAAGGAATAATAAACATGAAAAATGATCTTAAGTAAGTAAATAATTAAAGTAAGTTTATTATTTAGGAATATAAAGAACGTACATGACAAATATGACTCAATGTAATAGACTTTATTTTAAAAAACTATTTTAAAGTTCCTCTTTCAACTCTTTTACAAAAGTAAAAAATGAATGTTTTTTTACTTATACAGCATAAATGGATTTTCCTATAATCATAAAACCTTAATTAATTGATTCTTCCATTACAATTTTACAAGGATATTTCTAAAGAATTTTTTTTCATTAATAATTATGTGTAATTTTAAATAAGTTATTTTAAAATGGGAATATTATTTTCTTCAAGGAATGTTTTTAAAATGAAATATTTCATATTTTATGATTATTTTATAGTTTTTGGGAATTTTTTATGATGACGATTGGTTTCATTATAAAATAATGATAGGTGGTTCCATGATAAACCAAGGATGGGTGGTTACATTATTAACCAATGATGGGTGGTTCCATGATAAACCAAGGATGAGTAGTTATTTTATAACCTCCAATGAATTGGGTACTCATAAGTTTGAGGCTGACCATATTAGTTACTCCATTTTTAAAAGTGATATGGAAATTTATATCTCAAGTTTCCTACTTAACTTTTATGTTCTTAATAATTAGTTTTCTTGGAAATAATTTTATTTTAATTAGTTAAGATAATGATATTTTGGAAAAGATGGTTCTTTTTTAGGGTAAAAAAGGTATATTTTTTAAGAACATATTTTTAAGAGTTTTAACAGGACTAATGGTTTTCTTTTTTTATGTACCTTACTAAATTTTTTGTTCTCGTAAAGAGTTTTAAAATTTTTTCCACATGGTTTAAGGGAGATTGGGGAAAAGTATGAGGTCAAGAAGTTAGTTTTAAAATTTTATCATGAAAAAAAATCATGTTTTTTTTTAAAAGTTTTCATATTGTGAAAAATATGGATATTGAGAAGAAGTGTCTACTATATAATATTTTATTTGTTATGTATCAGTTATGACCCAATTATTTAAAAATCTAAACAAAAACTCCTTAGGATTGTAATAATGTGATTTCTATTTCAAAGACACTAGAATATGTAATATTTAAGGTTGGGTCCTCGCATTTGGTTTTAGATAAAAGGCTTTATGACTAAAGGGGTTAAGATAATGATAATATAATACCCTTAAATGATTTTATCTAATGATTAAATTGAAATTATATTTAATTTGATGATCACCATAATACTTGGACTAAACTATGTTGGTTTAGAATGGGTTTCCATATAAGAAACAAGGAGGTTGTAGTGGGAATCCACCAAAAGGATGATATCCTTCAAAACCAGCAACCTAGAATGATTAAAATTGGAAATAAATAGTTTTTTGTTGTAATGGATCAGTTAACACAGACTATAAATGGTGGGATAATCCCTGCTAGGGAGAATCATGGTCTACCTCAGAGTAACATGAATATAATAATGTATTTTATGAGACAATATTCTTTGGATTTAAGTGGAACCTCATATCCAATAATATCTAGAGGATGGGTTAATTCTCTGCAAAATATTTTTGAATTCATGGGGTGTTCATAATGGAAAAAGTTAATCCTTTTTATATATCATTTTGAAGGTGAAGATGATATATGGTGGTCTCTGTTTATGTAACGCCCCGACCCCAGTTACCCAGAGTTGGTGCATTATTACATAACATTGGCATGATCACAAGAGAGATCAAATCTCGAAAGACCGATTGGTTTAGTAGCCTTGGAAACACTAGATATATTCATAAGTTTTACATTAAATCATAAAATGAAAAACTACTACAACAACATAATGTCTCCACAGTCCACACTATTATCCCCTCATAGTATCCCTGCAGGTCATTCATAATTTACTTCTTCACTTCCTGGGAAAAATAAAACATAGAAAAGGGGTGAGCTCAAATGCCCAGTAAGGATAACAATATAGCGGAAACTTTCATAAATAAGAATAAACATTTAAGGTAATATATAACTAAAACAAAATCCTTTAAAACTTTAACTTTCAACATTGTATGGCATAAATAAAATGAAATAATGCCATTTACTCATTCACATGGATATTCTACTAATCGAATAATCACATGAAAAATCACTAACCACTTTCATAATGTTGGAATGCATAATGCCAGACTATCATAACCACATATCCAAGGCCTCATGCCAAGACTACAAATAATATTTTGTCAAGGCCTTGTGCCAAGACACTAGTTTGTCTCATGAGACCTACCGATGCATCGAGGAGCTATAGTGGGCTCCTCCCGTCACATATTAAGTCCAATGCATTTCCATATGAAAAGGTTTAAACATAACATAAACATTCGTATTAAAACTAGCATACGAAATGTCAATAATTTTACCATAAACTATGAATGGTATAAAAATAGCACATCTACAGTCAAACATATCACAAAACCTTCAATACAATATAGAAGTTTTGTATCATAATAAATCAACTTCAAATAAGCGTAAAATCCATCAAAGGATGTTGACATAGATGAAATCAAAACACTTTTTAGAGAAATATCTCTTTCTATTTTTGAAATCATTTAAGAGCCATATAAAATGAAACATTTTCTTGAAAATATTATTATAAGCTTGTAAGGAAAGCTTTGAATATTTTATAACGGCGGAAATAACCGCACCAGCCGTATAAAAAAACTTTCTTACCTTAATTCTGTCGAAAAGGTTAAAAAGGACCTTGTTTTGAAAACGATGGAAAGATTCCTCTTATAAAAAGTCAAAAAGGGTATAAATTACTTTAACCCATATTCTTGTAAATAATAAAAATGTTTTGAAATACATTTTGAAGAAACATGGATGTGGATGATAAAGAGATCCCAGTAGATTATTACGTATAAACAACCTCGGATAATGAAGAGATTGTGAAATAACCCTTACCTTGTACTTTTCCTTGGTTGGGGTAGGTTAACCTCCTGTATAATGGTGAAATAATTGTTATTAAATTATACAAGAATCATATACATTCATATGATATCATATATGATCTTTTAACATTGCTTTGTTAACAATATCTTAGATTTATCGTTGTTTCGGGTGTTAACTTACTCATTTTCTTTTATATGTTTTGTTACGTAAGTCGTGTTTTTCATGGATAGGTTGTATCTTATTCATATCCATAATTATATCATGTCCTTAAACATTATTTTTAAATCATAAAATGATAATTATACTTGAATGGATACGACGGAGAATGAATCTCATCGCGTTCGTGGAGACGGTAGTCCGTACGTACGCACGAGCGACAATATCATTATTTTGATATTAAAATAATATATAATTGGATAGTATATCATATATGTAGAATAATTATCATGTTATATTTATTATTTACATGAATTACATATCATTATTATACCCACCTAAATAATAATATATTGAATAACAATTACACCACGACGTGGAGACGGTAAGCCGTACGTACGCACGTATGGTGACATGTCATTCAAATGATGGGTAAAATACTGAATATGGTTGTTCCATATTTATAATAACATCATAGTATATAGAAGATACTGGAGTTATAATTTTAGAATTGAAATAATAAACAAAGAGGGAGTGGATTAAGAAAGAAACATAAAAGAGGGTGATGAAAATGTTACCTCTTCTTCGGGTTCTTCCTTTTGGTTTGATCAAAAGGACTCCTTAGGATGGCTTTATGACTAAAGTAAAGCTTCTAGGATGAAGTGAGAGAAGTTGGGAGAGTATTTGGGTAGAGGTTTTCTGAACCAAAAGGCTTGAAAGTGTGAATAAGGTGGTAGAGTTGGGGGCCTTTTATAAGAGGAGAGGAGGGGCTCTTTTGGAAATATTGAAATGTTACATTATTACACAATGATTTTCGGATTCTAAAGGTCCCACACTTATATAATTCGTGGATAAGGTGATAAGGGTTATAAATATCCTCATACAATAGGCTTTGGACAAGTGTAATCCTTGGATCTTGCATTATCTTCTCATTTTATTTAAATCGTTAAATAATGAGGTCATCGCTGCATCATAATGATGTCATAAATAATTTAATTTATTTAATGTCTAAAAATTATAAAAAACTAATATGATGTAGGAAAACCTTTTAGCTTTCTAATGAATATTTATAGTCAAAATTTGGACTTGTGTAACCCCACTTAAAAACTGTTTTAGTAAAACAACTCATGTTTGTATCAATTTAATTTTAACATTAAATAAATATATATTAATGTCATTTTCCAACTAAAGTGGCTCCATGGGGTCCCCAAGTTGACCCATGGGTTGTCTTGGTCGGCCATGACTCATCAAATAGGAGTAGGACAAGTGTCATGCTCATCTCATATTATTAAAACATCATTTGTACCTTAAACTACACTAATTACCTCTAATCGCGATTAAGAACTTAAAAGTTACTATTCACCAAAAATTATTTTAGTCTCATTGAACCACATTTTACTTATTAATGACAACCATGTATGTCGGATTTTTGAAAATCAAATCACAGAAGTGGTAATATTTCATTTAAATGAAAAATCAGTTATTTAACTACCACTTAGTGGTTTCACTATTCATCAAAAATTGAAGTTTTTCAGAACAATGCCAAAATTTCACCCTAAGCTATAATTGATATTACGAATTCAAAAATGATGTCTATTTTACAAAATTCCAAACATATAAGTTTCATTAATTAATTTTATAATTAATTCCCGCTGTTACAAAAAATAGCGTGTTTCTAAGAAACAATTTATATCAAAAGATTGGCAATTGTTTATGTCCGATTTAAAAGTTAAATTAATTCTAATGACCACCATTGGATAAAATGGTAAAAATATATTCTAATTATACCTTAAAACCACTAAATAGTATAATTTATCACTATAAATTATTTTTATTTAAAAAGTTGTTTTTAAGTATTTTTCACTATTCATAAAAAATTAGTTCTCAGAAAAATACCAAAAATTCAACATAGGATAATTTCGATATTCCGAATCCAAAAATGAAGTCCATTTTGATAAATAAAATTTATAAAATTTCAAAAAGTAGGTATTACTATTCAAAACGGCTAGTTTAATTAGTTGTGGTGTGTGTTAGAGCTCGAGGTTGCGTACAACACACGCTATTGCATTATTCGAAGGGAAACGTACCGTGGAAGCTTGGAGTGTTACATTCTCCCCTCCTTCAAATAATTGCGTCCTCGCAATTTCTGGGGTATTACTGCATAAAAAGACTCGGGTGGTTCTTCATCATAAGTTCCTCAGGTTCCCACGTTGCCTCTTCCATTTTATGATTTCTCCACAAAACCTTTACCAGACGAGTCGTCCGGTTTCTCAGCACCTGCTCCCTCACATCAAGAATCCTGACGGGCTCTTCACAATAGGAAAGATCGGGTTCTAGTTCTAATTTCTCATAGGTGAGTACATGCGTTGGGTCAGGCATGTATTTCCTCAACAGAGATACGTGGAACACATCGTGAACTTCGGAGAGACTTGGTGGCATTGCCAATCGGTAAGCTACAACCCCAATTCGTTATAGAATTTCGAAAGGTCCGATGTACCTGGGACTCAATTTACCTTTCTTACCAAAACGTATGACTCCCTTCCATGGAGATACCTTCAGGAAAACATGATCACCGACTTGAAATTCCAAATCCTTCCTTCGATTATCGGCATAGCTCTTCTGCCTACTTTGAGCTGCTTTGATGTGATTTTGGATTACTTTCACCTTTTCCACCGTTTCCTCCACCAGTTCTGGGCCTACAAGTTTTCTTTCACCAACGTCATCCCAACAGGTTGGTGTACGACATCTCTTTCCGTATAACGCTTCATATGGTGCCATCTTAATACTCGAATGGAAGCTATTGTTATAGGAAAATTCTACCAGTGGTAAATATTGATCCCACATACCCTGAAAGTCAAGTGAGCAAGATTTCAACATGTCTTCTAAGGTCTGAATAGTCCGTTCTGATTGTCCGTCTGTCTGAGGGTGGTAAGCAGTGCTCAAATGAAGTTCAGTATCCAAGGATTTCTGAAGACTTCTCCAAAATCTTGAAGTAAAACGGGGATCACGATCAGAAACGATCGATAGGGGTACTCCATGAAGTCTCACGACTTCATTAATATATAGTCTTGCGAGACGTTCTAGGGGTAGATCTTCTCTTATAGCAAGAAAATGTGCTGACTTGGTAAGACGATCAACAATAACCCATATTGCATCGTTCCTTCTAGGAGTCTTTGGTATCCCCATGACAAAGTCCATCATAATATTGTCCCATTTCCACTCCGGTATGGGAAGAGGTTGCATGACTCCTCCAGGCTGTTGCCTTCCAGCTTTCACTTGTTGACAAACCATACATCTTGACACAAAATCAGCAATCTCCCTCTTCATGTTGTCCCACCAAAAATGTTCCTTCAAATCCCTATACATTTTGGTGCTCCCAGGGTGTATAGAGAAATTGGAACTATGAGCATCATCCAGCAATTCCCTTTTTAGATCAGGTATATCGGGAACACAAAGTCTCTTCCCGAATTTCAAAATTCCATCCTTATACACAAAGTCCCTCAATCTTCCATCATTCACATCTTTAATCTTCTTCAGAAATTCTTCATCATTGGTCTGAGAACTCTTAATCCTTTCTAGTAATGATGGTTTGGCAACCATTTGAAAAAGCATTGACGTTTCACCTTCCCTAGTTATTCCCATGTCCATCTTCACTAGATCCATGAAAATTGGATCCCTTTTAATTCTCATCACATTCAAAACTCCATGGTCTTTTCTGCTCAAAGCATCTGCCACCTTGTTTGCCTTCCCCGGGTGGTAATGTATCGTGCAATAATAATCCTTGAGTAGTTCAAGCCATCGCCTTTGCCTCATGTTGAGTTCTTTTTGTGAGAAAATATACTTCAAACTCTTGTGATCAGTATAAATCTCACATTTTCACCATAGAGGTAATGTCTCCATATCTTTAAAGCAAAGATCACAGCTGCTAACTCAAGATCATGAGTAGGATAGTTTTTCTCATGAATTTTTAGTTGTCGTGATGCATAGGCAATAACCTTATCATTCTGCATAAGGACACAACCAAGTCCTTTCTTCGATGCATCACTATAAATAACAAACTCATCATTCCCCGATGGTAGAGTCAGCACAGGGGAATTGACTAATCTTCTCTTCAGTTATTCAAAAAACTCTTCACACTCTTTTTTCCAGACAAATTTAATCCCTTTACGTGTGATCTTTGTCAATGGGTTAGCCAATCTGGCAAAATTCTGGACGAAACGTCGATAATAACCTGCTAAACCAATAAAACTACGTACCTCAGTTATACTCGTAGGTGCTGGCCATTCTTGGATTGCCTTGGTCATAGAAGGATCAACAGAGATTCCATATTTAGAGAAAACATGGCCAAGAAAATAAATCTCATGAAGCCAGAATTCACACTTGCTAAACTTCCCATATAATTCATGCCTCCTCAGAGTCTTCAAGATAATGCGCAAGTGATTTTACTGATCTTTGTAGGTTTTGGAGTATACCAAGATATCATCAATAAATACCACCACAAATTCATCGAGATACTCCTTGAAAACTCTATTCATCAGATCCATGAATACAGAGGGTGCATTAGTCAATCCAAACGGCATTACAATAAACTCATAATGCCCGTACCTGGTTCGAAATGCTGTCTTCAGAATGTCTTCCTTCTTCACACACAACTGATGGTATCCAGATCGAAGGTCAATCTTTGAAAAGTTTTGAGCTCCATGTAGTTGGTCAAATAAATCATCAATGCGAGGTAGGGGATACTTGTTCTTTATCGTTATAGCATTGATCTCCCTGTAGTCGATACATAACCTCATAGATCCATCTTTCTTTTTAACAAAAAGAACAGGGGATCCCCATGGAGAAACACTAGGGAGAATAAATCCTTTATTACTCAACTCCTCTAGTTGTTTCTTTAGTTCAACTAACTCTATAGTGGCCATTCTATAAGGGGTCTTCGATATAGGCCTTGATCCAGGAATTAAATCAATGGAAAACTCAACTTCTCATTCTGGAGGATGTCCAGGTAAATCTTCCGGAAATACATCTACAAATTCTTTCACAACAGGTACATCCTCTATTTGAACCTTCCTTTCCTCACCGACAGTTGTTTCATTCTCTTCCTCCCCAATAATTGAATTTAGTTGAGCTATTGAGGGTGGATATAAATAAGAATTAGGTGGTGACGATTCTGCTCTAAAGATAAGGTGTTCCTTATCATTATCATCAAGAATCATAACCTCTTTCTTCTTACAATAAATATTCGCATAATAGTCTGAAAGCCAGTCCATACCGAGGATTATATCAAACTCAATCATAGGTATGACGATGAGATCAGCAGATAAAGAACATTTATGTGCTCTAATGGGTACTGATTCACAAAACTTTGTTGCAATGATACTTCCCTTAGGAGTTTTAACTGACAACTCCCTTATTAAATCAAATTGGAAATATCTAATTTTCTTAGCAAACTGGGAAGATATGAAACAATGCGATGATCCAGAATCAAATAATGCATTTGCTAAACTTGAGGAAACCATTAAATTACCTGCCACCACGTCTTTCGGAGCTTCTACCTCAGCAGTAGTGATAGCATAAGCCTGGACTTGATCCCTTGGCCTTTTCTGAGGTAAGTTCTCCTGACGCTTAGGACATTCATTTGCATAATGCACCACCTCCCTGCAATTGTAGCACCGAACGTTGGTAGCTTCCTTCTTCCCCTTGCAATCACGAGCTTGATGGCCTTTTCACCACACTTGTAACAGACTCTCATTCCCTTCAAGCAAGTACCAGGATGTTTCTTCCCGCATTTACCACAAGATGGATATTCAACCTTTCCCTTCTTCCCTTTATTTCCATTCCTAGATTGATCAGCAGGTCTCTTCTTCTCTTGCTTTGCTTTAAAGTCATAAGACTTAGAGAATTCCTTTTCTGTCTTGATAGCACATGAGACAATGTCTTCGTACGATGAAAACGATTGTGAGACTAATGCTCGACGAAGAAATGGTTTTAACCCATCAAAGAAACGATCAATCTTACTTCCTGGGTTACGTATATAATCTCCATCATACCTTGCTAACCTTGTAAAGTTATCCTCATACTTTGTGACATTCTCATCCTCCTTTTGTCTCAGACTCAGAAATTGCCTTTCCATATATGCTCGATGGTCGCGAGGAAAGTATTTTTCTAAAAACAGATCTTTGAACTCCCTCCATTCCATATTTTATACTTCATCATCTTCCTTCATGTTTTGAATCAATGACCACCATTGATCAGCATCTCCAGTGAGGCGGTAAACTGCCATGATAACTTTTTCCCTTTCACTGCTCCCCAAAGCCTGAAATATTTTCTCTAGGGAATTTATCCATTGCTCGGCTACTAAGGGATTTGTATTCCCATTGAAAGTTGGTGTTTGTTGCCTCATGAATTGATCTAACATTGATCCTCCACGTTGTGGACCAGGGTGCTCCATATGGGTAAGGTTATTATTCATAACCTGAGTAAGTTGTCCCAGTATGGTGATTAGCTGATCGGCACCAGTTGCATCACCAGCCCCACTATAATTATCTTGAGCAGGAGGGAAATACCTACATGGAGTGCGTGCATTGATACGGTTTCCATTTCTTCCACTAGGCGCCATTTCTAAACAATGGCATAAACTAGATCAGTTTATGAATCAAAATACATAATCCCATACTTATAAAACACTTAACATAAATTGAACTATTTATGGATATAATACATAATCATAAAAATGTTTTCTTTGAGTAAGTATATACTCATAAACCCTTCATATTGATTTGTAAAGAAAATGAGAGTTATCCTAAGCATATCCCCCGGGAGTGTCGTAACCAAGAGTGCAGCAAGGCCCGTTGTCGTGCACTAGTTCCCGTTCGAGTCTAGCTCAAAGCGGTGTTTTCAGGTTTTACCCCTAGGAACATCTGTGCCAGAGCCGCCTCTACCTGCTCGTATCCGGACAAGGATGTATTGCTCGGAAAACTCACAAAATCTCTACAATACCAAAATTCTAGGAAGTTCTTCTATAATAATCCTCAAAGTTCATCTTAGGTCTACGTGCTCTAATCAGAGTTTATCTAAATCTAGATTCCAAGGTTTGTAATAAACTTCCTCTGATACCAACTGTAACGCCCCAACCCCAGTTACCTAGAGTCGGTGCATTATTACATAACATTGGCATGATCACAAGAGAGATCAAATCTCGAAAGACCGATTGGTTTAGTAGCCTTGGAAACACTAGATATATTCATAAGTTTTACATTACATCATAAAATGAAAAACTACTACAACAACATAATGTCTCCACAGTCCACACTATTATCCCCTCATAATATCTCTGCAGGTCATTCATAATTTACTTCTTCACTTCCTGGGAAAAAAACATAGAAAAGGGGTGAGCTCAAATGCCCAGTAAGGATAACAATATAGCGGAAACTTTCATAAATAAGAATAAACATTTAAGGCAATATATAACTAAAAAAAGCCTTTCAAACTTTAACTTTCAAAATTTTATGGCATAAATAAAATGAAATAATGCCATTTACTCATTCACATGGATATTCTACTAATCGAATAATCACATGCAAAATCACTAACCACTTTCATAATGTTGGAATGCATAATGCCAGACTATCATAACCACATAGCCAAGGCCTCGTGCCAAGACTACAAATAATATTTTGTCAAGGCCTTGTGCCAAGACACTAGTTTGTCTCATGAGACCTACCGATGCATCGAGGAGCTATAGCGGGCTCCACCCATCACATATTAAGTCCAATGCATTCCCATATGAAAAGGTTTAAACATAACATAAACATTCGTATTAAAACTAGCATACGAAATGTAAATAATTTTACCATAAACTATGAATGGAATAAAAATAGCACATCCACAGTCAAACATATCACAAAACCTTCAATACAATATAGAAGTTTTGTATCATAATAAATCAACTTCAAATAAGCGTAAAATCCATCAAAGGATGTTGACATAGATGAAATCAAAACACTTTTTAGAGAAATATCTCTTTCTATTTTTGAAATCATTTAAGAGCCATATAAAATAAAACATTTTATTGAAAATATTCTTATAAGCTTGTAAGGAAAGCTTTGAAGATTTTATAACGGCAGAAATAACCGCACCCGCCATATAAAAAAACATTCTTACCTTAATTCTGTCGAAAAGGTTAAAAAGGACCTTGTTTTGAAAACGACGGAAAGATTCCTCTTATAAAAAGTCAAAAGGGTATAAATGACTTTAACCCATATTCTTGTAAATAATAAAAATGTTTTGAAATACATTTTGAAGAAACATGGATGTGGATGATAAAGAGATCCCAGTAGATTATTACGTATAAACAACCTCGGATAATGAAGAGATTGTGAAATAACCCTTACCTTGTACTTTTCCTTGGTTGGGGTAGGTTAACCTCCGGTATAATGGTGAAATAATTGTTATTAAATTATACAAGAATCATATACATTCATATGATATCATATATGATCTTTTAACATTGCTTTTTTAACAATATCTTAGATTTATCGTTGTTTCGGGTGTTAACTTACTCGTTTTCTTTTATATGTTTTGTTACGTAAGTCTTGTTTTTCATGGATAGGTTGTATCTTATTCATATTCAGAATGATATCATGTCCTTAAACATTATTTTTAAATCATCAAATGATAATTATACTTGAATGGATACGACGGAGAATGAATCTCATCGCGTTCGTGGAGACGGTAGTCCGTACGTACGCACGAGCGACAATATCATTATTTTGATATTAAAATAATATATAATTGGATAGTATATCATATATACAGAATAATTATCATGTTATATTTATTATTTACATGAATTACATATCATTATTATACCCACCTAAATAATAATATATTGAATAACAATTACACCACGACGTGGAGACGGTAAGCCGTACGTACGCACGTATGGTGACATGTCATTCAAATGATGGGTAAAATACTGAATATGGTTGTTAAATATTTATAATAACATCATAGTATATAGAATATACTAGAGTTATAATTTTAGAATTGAAATAATAAACAAAGAGGGAGTGGAAGAAGAAAGAAACATAAAAGAGGGTGATGAAAATGTTACCTTTTCTTCGGGTTCTTCCTTTTGGTTTGATCAAAAGGACTCCTTAGGATGGCTTTCTGACTAAAGTAAAGCTTCTAGGATGAAGGGAGAGAAGTTGTAGGAGTATTTGGGCAGAGTTTGGCTGAACCAAAAGGCTTGAAAGTGTGAATAAGGTGGTAGAGGTGGGGGACTTTTATAAGAGGAGAGGAGGGGCTCTTTTGGAAAGATTGAAATGTTACATTATTACACAATGTTTTTCGGATTCTAAAGGTCCCACACTTATATAATTCGTGGATAAGGTGATAAGGGTTCTAAATATACTCATCCAATAGGCTTTGGACAAGTGTAAGCCTTGGATCTTGCATTATCTTCTCATTTTATTTAAATCGTTAAATAATGAGGTCATCGCTGCATCATAATGATGTCATAAATAATTTAATTTATTTAATGTCTAAAAATTATAAAAAAAATACTATGATGTAGGAAATATTTTTATCTTTCTAATGAATATTTATAGTCAAAATTTGGACTTGTTTAACCCCACTTAAAAACTGTTTTAGTAAAACAACTCATGTTTGTATCAATTTAATTTTAACATTAAATAAATATATATTAATGTCATTTTCCAACTAAAGTGGCTCCATGGGGTCCCCAAGTTGACTCATGGGTTGTCTTGATCGGCCATAACTCATACAATAGGAGTAGGAAAAGTTTCATGCTCATCTCATATTATTAAAACATCATTTGTACCTTAAACTACACTAATTACCTCTAATCGCGATTAAGAACTTAAAAGTTACTATTCACCAAAAATTATTTTAGTCTCATTGAACCACATTTTACTTCTTAATGACAACCATGTATGTCGGATTTTTGAAAATCAAATCACAGAAGTGGTAATATTTCATTTAAACGAAAAATCGGTTATTTAACTACCACTTAGTGGTTTCACTATTCATCAAAAATTGAAGTTTTTCAGAACAATGCCAAAATTTCACCCTAAGCTATAATTGATATTCCGAATTCAAAAATGATGTCTATTTTACAAAATTCCAAACATATAATTTCCATTAATTAATTTTATAATTAATTCCCGCTGTTACAAAAAATAGCGTGTTTCTAAGAAACAATTTATATCAAAAGATTGACAATTGTTTATGTCCGATTTCAATGTTAAATTAATTATAATGACCACCATTGGATAAAATGGTAAAAATATATTCTAATTATACCTTAAAACCACTAAATATTATAATTTATCACTATAAATTATTTTGATTTAAAAAGTTGTTTTTAAGTATTTTTCACTATTCATAAAAAATTAGAAGTTCTCAGAAAAATACCAAAAAATCAACATAGGATAATTTCGATATTACGAATCCAAAAATGAAGTCCATTTTGATAAATAAAATTTATAAAATTTCAAAAAAGTAGGTATTACTATTCACAATGGCTAGTTTAATTAGTTGTGGTGTGTGTTAGAGCTCGAGGTTGCGTACAACACACGCTATTGCATTATTCGAAGGGAAACGTACCGTGGAAGCTTGGGGTGTTACAGTTTAAGAATGAGAAAGAGAAATATAGTCTCGTTTCCATGGAATGTGATGCTTTTAAGAATATTTTTTCTCAAAAAATATTTTCCTAAGACTGTTCAACTCCGAATAGAGAAGCAGTTCTTAGACTTGAGGTAGAAGGATGAAGGTTATGTGGTTGTGTATGAAGCCAATTTTACAATATTTTCTAAGTACATATCATATTTACTTTGGGAAATTGATAGTAAAATTAAGATATTTTACTCTAGTTTGAAACCAATTTTATAAAGAGCATTGTATTCACAATAATTTAAAAGCTATGAGAAACTTGTTCATTATGATGAAAAAGTATAAATGGATTTTTCTAACACATATATGCCTCATGATGACAAGAGTAATAATCAGTTAGGTTGGAAGATATTAGGGAATCATTCATCAAATAAATTTGTAGGTATGAAATTTAAATTCCCATATTTTGAAAATTATAGTAAGAAGCACCTTGGGGAATGTCTCAATAAATCTAGGAAATGATTTCTATGTGAAAATTTTGATCACATGGCTTGTAACTATAAGGAAAATGAGTAGATAAATAATGAAAAACTGAAAGTAATATGCCTCAATTGCAATTATTTGGGGAATCATCCTAACTTGTGCCTAAAGTTAGTAATTAAGGATGGAAATCATCAAGATCAAAAGAAAAATTGATATTGGTTCATCAAATGAATTAGTGACGGATGTGTTACTTGTGTCTTTGAATTATTCGAATACCCTATTTGATTATAGATATTCATATCCTTTAATTTCTAAGAAATTATCAATAATACTAGGAATATCAAATCATAAAATTATGATAGAACATTTTTTGAAAACACTGGGTGAGAATATTAAAGAAACCAAGATATATTGGACTCTTCCTATTTTTATAAGTGAAATGGTATTTCCTAAAAAACTTGTTAAACTACACATGGTTGAGTTTGATATTATTATGGGTATGAATTGGCTTTTAGTTTATCATGATAAGATAGATCGTAGAGATGATAAAGTTTTTTTAAATTATTTCATACCCTTGATAACCTACAAAGAAGAAAATAGATTTATTAGAAATGGTAGTGAAATTTACTTAGAACATGTAGTTGAAAAGAATGTAACTATTCAGATTAGTGATGTTCCATTAGTGAATAAATATATGGATGTTTTCCTAATCATTTTCCTGGTTTTATTCATGATCAAGAGATTGATTTTACTATTGAATTAGTCCCCAATGATAATCCTATTTCAAAACCCCTTTATTGAATGGATCAAGTATAACTTTTGGAACTGAAAAATAAATTACAAGAGTTGTTAGATGAAGGTTTTATTTAACCTAGCACTTTACCATTTTGTGCTCTTATTTTTTTTAAAGGTTGTTATATGATAATTTTCATTGATTATAGAGAATTGAATAACATCACTATAAAGAAAAAGTATCATTTTCCTCAAATCAATGATTTGTTTGATCAGATCTATAGAGCATAGTAATGTTTGAAGATTGATCTTAGGTCAAGGTGCCATCAGTTAGAGGTGAGGTAGGAAGATACTATAAAGACTTCATTTCAAACTAGATATGGGCATTATGAGTTTTTATTTATACCCTTTGAAATGAAAAATTCCCCCTCTTTATTTATGCATCATATGAATAGAGTCTTCTGTGAATATTTGGATAAGTTTTTGGTAATTTTCATTGATGATATAATGGTTTATTTAAAAAAATAAGGATCAAGAAAAATCTAACATCCTGATTCCGGGTGTCGCCCCAAGGTGTCCCATACCTAATTAGTCACATGGTCTCAAGTGCATCTCCCCGAACACCAGAGGCCGCCAACTAGTAGTGAGGGCCTTGGGTGTGATAGTGGGGAAACTATTCCCTCATTGGTAGAGTAACATAGTAGAATAACAATCATATACAACAGTGGAAGTAGTAATACCATACAATAAGTAAATAGTAAAATACTAAAAGTAAATAAACAACTAAAGTACATATATAAATGATGCATGACACATATGTCTAGGAAAGCAGCCAAACATGTCCCAATACTAGAATACAAAATAGAAAACAAAGTACTGAAAAGTAAATAAACTACAAGAGAATCATAAGCCTCATCTTGGTCCCATGTTCTCCAGATCTATATCAATCAAGTATCTGATGTAGAAGGGTGCTTTCCCTTATTTATACCAGCTACAATATAATTTGTTTGGTCCTAAAATCATGACCCAAATAGGGTGTCAGATGAATCCCAATAGGCAACCACCCAAATATCTATGCCTAATAGTTAGTGAATATACATAGAAATAAATATGAAAAATGATGTAATAAAAACGGAAGTACTAAAAAGTAAAAAATCCTACAGTTTCATCTACATTCATTTACATTTATCAACATAATAAACCAAGCAATCACAAGAAACCCTCTGGGAAGTACTCACAGTCTAACCCCTCTGGTTCAGCTTAAACAAAGACTCTTTGAGGAAGCACTCATTATCAATTCCCCTTGTGGTCTCGCAATGGTAAACTATAGACACTATGAAGAAGCACTCAACGTCCAATTCCCCCTTTGGTCTTGCAATGTGGAACTACAAAATCTCTGAGGGAGACACTTGTCCATCCCCCCTATGGTCTCTCAATGTAAAAGTATAACAGACACTCTAGGAAAGCCCTCAGCATCCATTTCCCCTATGGTCTAATTACACCAGGTTCCCACAGACCTGTGTAATTCAATCATGCATAAATGATATCTAGTAGCCAAAGTAAATCACAATATACTACTTGGATAAATAGATACAAGGCATGGCACAATAAATTCAGATAATATCACTCCGTCCTAATAGCACTAGGCATGGAAACCAGAGCAGCCTAACAGGAAAAAATAGACCCAACGGCCAATATCAGTTCAAACATGGGAAAACGCATCCATAGAAAGGTAATTAAACCCTATTCTCAACCAGGATCCCTAACTCAAGAAATCAAGGAATAACTGGCATTAAAGGGTTAAATTATCTAAACACGCAATACCCTAAACTAGGGTATTGGAAACATTTTCATATATAATTCAAAGACAATCTACGGAAAGGCACAATCCACCTACCATGACATTGTACAATTGATATATTTGAACCTTATCCTTATAATCGACCTAGAATGTCATAGATCTACAAAAATGTCTAAAATGTTCAAGTAAGGATATCTCACGAAAGAGGAGAAATCAAGAGGTGAATCTCTAGAATAAGGAAGAACTCACTATGGTGATTCTAACGCAATCGACAGTGTTTGATTTAGAGAACAGACGACCAAACAGGGTCTCAGAAAAGAATTGGTGATATTTGTTGCTCTTGGATGAGATGGGTTCAGAAGAAGATAGTTATGTTGATGAGACACAACCCTGATCCGATATAAAAATTAAAAAAATACACGGTGTGTTCCTTGAGGATGCATGGCGTGTATAAGACTTTACTGAGCCCTGCTTTAGGCAATCTACAGGTCACCCCACATGGCCATGTTCTCAGTTGTTACATGTCCAGTACATGGCTACCTGCAACAACTAGGTACATGGTGTTAACTACTAAGTACCTGGCGTGTCCTCCTTAAATTTCCAAAAACTTATTTTTTATAAAAAACACCAAAAATCAAGATCTATTCCTGATCAAAAGATCCAGGTTCTTACAAACTTTCCCCCTTAAAGAAAATTTTCCCCAAATTTCCCTAAGAATGAGGCACAAAAGAATAATCCTTGAACAACTCTGGACACTATGATCGCACATCAGCCCCCCTCTCCTAAGTATCGTCTTGTACTCACCCATGATTCCATAGCACTCTTACTAGAGGAACAAACCGATGATAGAGAACCTTTGCGCTGTGATCAACAATCTGGATAGGATGATCCTAGAATGATGTGTCCACCTCCAACTCAACCACCTTAGGTTGTAAAACATGAGAAAAGTTTGAGAAGTAACGTTGTAGTTGGGAAACATGGAAGATGTCATGCATATCCCAGTACCTCTAAGGTAACAACAACTGATAGGCAACCTGCCCGACTCTCCCCAAAACCTCAAACAGCCCGACATACCTCGGTGAAAGTTTTCCGTGTACCCTAATCCTCTTATGTCCCAACCTCGGTGTGACACGTAGGAAAACCAGATTTCCAACCACAAACTCTAGAGTTCATCTCTGTCGATCAGCATATGACTTCTTTCATGACTGTGCAGTAGTCATCCTCTTCCAAATCAACTCTATCTGCACTGTGGTCTCTTGGACAAGATGAGGTCTCATCATAGCTACCTCTCCTACCTCCAACCAACATAGGGGTGATCGGTATGTCTTACCATACAAATCCTCATAAGGTGCCATCTAAATAGTTTCCTGAAAACTATTATTATAGGAAAACTCTATCAGAGGAATGTGCTTCTCCCAAGAACCTCCAAAATCTAGGACACATGCTCTTAGCATGTCCTCCAGTACCTAAATCATAACTCGGACTGGCCATCTGTCTGGGGATGGTAGGCCGTATTCAGAAGTACCTATGTACCCAAGGCCCTATGTAGTCCCTTATAGACCCATGAAGTAGAACGAGCATCCCTTTCTGAAACAATAGAGTACGGAACCCAATGTAAACGTATAATCTCACAAATGTACAATCTCCCCATCTCATCAACACTGAATGTCTCCTTGATCAGTAAGAAGTGTGAAACCTTCATGAGTCTATAAATGAAAACCCAAACTGCATCATTCCTTTGAGGCGACCTTGGTAAAACTATCATGAAGTCCATCACGACAACATTCCACTTCCACTTAATAATGGGTAACTGCTAAAAAAGTCCTACTAGTCATTGATGCTCCGCCTTCAACTGTTGATAGGTGGAACACCTCATCACAAAACGAAGAACATCTCTCTTTATACCTGGCCACCAATACTAATGGTGTAGATCACTATACATAATGGTGACATTAGGTTTAACTGCCCAAACAGAAGAATAAAAATCCCACATCATCTCCTCGCA
Source organism: Viscum album (assembly GCA_963277665.1). NCBI lineage: Eukaryota > Viridiplantae > Streptophyta > Magnoliopsida > Santalales > Viscaceae > Viscum > Viscum album. Next base: position 1,931,574,280 of record OY728148.1, read on the forward strand.
TATGTCTGCTGACACCCATATGCATCCATGGAAACACAAGATCTCATCCTCGCCTATGATCCATCCAGGAATAAGTCCTCTCCGGACACGCTCTCCTATAGAAATAGGCCTTCATAATCTAATAGCTTCCTTATCCTCACTCGATCAAGTAGGGTATAGGTAACATCTACATAAGAAATGAACTTCTTCCCCTATCTTTCGTGAACCTCCAAATGCATCTTTGAGAATAGATCCATAAGCTTCCACTCATTGTTGCCCTCCTAAAGTGCATGTATATGAGCCCTCCTACTCAACGCATCAGCCACTGCATTGCATTTCTCAAGTGTGTAGGCAAGCTCAAAATCAAAGGACTGAAGGTACTCAACCAACCTTTAATGTCTCAAATTCAGATTGTGCTGAGTGAAGATATATTTGAGACTTTTGTGGTCAGTGAAAACCAAAAAGTTCTCTCCCACAGATAATGCCTCCAATAGCATAAAGCATGGAAAACTACAGCCAACTCGAGATCGTGCATCAGGTAATTCCTCTCATGTGGTTTGAACTGATGATACCTGTACGCAACGACTCCTTCTCCCTAAATAAGCACCGCTCCTAACCCGATACTTGATTCATCATAGTAAACTATATAAATATTTCCCAGATCTGGAAAAACTCGTATCAATGTTGAATTCAACCTCCCTTTAAACTCTTGAAAGGCTGACTCATAAGAATCTGACCACATGTACTTTTCACCCTTCTTAGTCAAGCCCGTTAGTGGCACTTCTAAGCATGAAAAGTCCTATATGAAGCGTTTGTAGTAACCAGGAATCCCTAGAAAACTTTGTACCTAAAATATTCTCTTCGAATTCTCCTAGTAAACTACTACTCTCACTTTCTCTAGGTCTACTGATACTCTTATCTCTGAGATAACATTGCCCAAGAAGTGAATCTGGTCCATCCAAAAGTGGTATTTTTAGAGCTTAGCATATAACTGATTCTCCCTTAGTTTACTCAAAAAGATTTCAAGATGGGTAGAATCGTCCTATTGAGTGAGATAGTACACCAAGATATCGTCCATGAAGACTAACATGAAAGAATCCAAGTATGGATGGAACAATCGGTTCACCAGTTCCATGAAAACTACAACCGTGTTCGTGAGACCAAATGACATAGCCACACATTCATATAGACCATACCTACTCTGAAAGGCTTTAAGAGGTATATTTGATGGTCTAATGCGCAACTGATGATAACCAGATCTCAAGTCAATATTTGAGAACACCCAGTCTCCTCAAAGTTGATCAAAGAGATCATCAATCCCCAGTAAGGGATATTGGTTCTTAACCATCAATTGGTTCTGCTTTCGATAATCAATGCAAAGTCGAAGGGTATCATATGCCTTCTTTACAAATCGAACAAGCGAACCCCAAGGAGAAGTACTGGGTCAGATGAAACCCTTTGCCTGTAACTCCTCTATCTATTTCTTGAGATCTTGTAACTCTAGTGTAGTCATCCTATGAGGAGGAATGGACACTGTTAATGCTACTGGCACAAGATCAATAAAAAATCATACCTCTCTCTCTGGAGGAAAACTTGAGAAGTTATCTGGAAATACTTCTCTAAAATGATCCACCACAAGAGGAAATTCCATCAGTGAAGTCCCCTGGTCATCCAGATACAAACTAGTAATCTGGGTTGTAATTCCACCCCACCCATGATGCTTGGGTCCCGCTCTACTTACCTGGACATCCCATTCTCCTTATTGTAAAAACAATCTTCCATCTGGTGACATAAAACTCACCCTACAATGATAGAAATCAACCACATCCTAGAAGGGAGCCAAGTAGTCCATTCTGAGAATGAAATCATATCTTGTCATCTCTAGGAAATAGAGGTCCCATAAGAAGTGACATCCACCAACCTCAAGAGTAAACTCCTTGCACTGACGTATACTATCTATTCTAGTCCCCAACGGAGTGTCTAGCATCAAGATATTAGCAGAAGTAAAGATACAGAGCCCAAGTCTCTCCACAACAGTGACAGATATGAAACTATGGGAAGACCCTATATCAAAAAGTAAAAAGGCTAAAATTGAGGCAACTAAAATCGTACCTCTAACGGTAGAGGGTTTAAGATCTTGCTTCAGCTAGATCTGCTCTATCGCAAAAGCCTGACCTGTACCGTGACCATGTGAAGCTGACTGAGATCCCTGAGCTGATCCACCCTATGGCTATTGAAAACCCTATGTCTGACCATTGTGGCCACGACCTCCACCTCGTTCTAAATGGAATGAATAACTCCAACCCCCAATATGATGTGGGACTGGTGGTCCTGCTCCCATACGAGGAGTCGAAATAGAACCCCTATCACCAGCTACTAGTGAGAAAATCTGACAGAAGTGCTAAATATGACCCATTTTTTCGCAAGATTGGCACTCCACTGGGTCTCTCAAGAAATGTGGAACCTTATACCTACTCTTCATGTACTGTTAGCACACCACCTGGCTACTAGAAGAAGTATCCCGCCTCCTTGGATGTCAAGATACCCAGGATCATAGCCATATAATCCCTAAGATTTCACTCTGTAATTAGCATATGGTTGATTATAGAGGTGATGGAATTCAACCTGAAGATGTTCACCTGAGATCAAATGTCATTCCAAAGACCATCCTCAAACTTCCTCACCAGAAATAACTCATCACACTCTGGAATGGGCGTGAAGTGCTGCAACTCTATGAAGTGAGAAGAGTACTCCATGACTGAGAGAGTACCATGTTCCAGACTCATGAACTCTCAGTCTTAATCGGTCCTCAAATTATTTGGGTAGAATTAATCGAAGAAGTCACACTGTAACTCATCCGAATACATAACTTGTTGGAATCCCGCCTATGAGATCGCATCCCACCATCTCTTGGAAGAATCCTGAAGCATATAAGTAGCGAGATTCACCCTCCTCTCTAGAGGCATCTCTAGATGATCGAAGATCGATAGAATGGATTCTAACGATGAATCTACAGCCTGAGGTCCTCCATCCCCTGAGAAAGTGGGAGGTTGTTGCTTCTAAAAAACCCGCATCAACTCTACCATAGACGGGGCAGGATGTGGTACTCCACTAAAGGTTTGCATAAACCTCATGAAGACCTATCAGAACTGTGCATCACCACCTGTATCTTGAATAATAGCTGGTACCAAGACAGGAATGTTGGGAGGATCTTCTGGTAGTCCCTCATCTACCATTTCTAGTGTCTATCCACTACCTTGTATCTGGCGTACAACCAGAGGACGTCGCAGTGGCATGAATCTGCAAGGTTAAGCGCACACCTTGGTTTAAGAATCTCAAGGACTGAAACTTAGAATTGAAAGAAAGTAACAAGATAAAGAAACCATTAAAGTTCTTCAAAACTTGGATACACGTCATTTATAACCCCTACACAGTGTGTTCCGTTAAGGTTTTACATGGGCGTGTTATCCTTCCAACATTGGTCGTGTGACACCCCATACACATAGCATGTTATCCTTAGACACAGTATGTACTTGAATCATTTTACCCTTCCCGAGTTCCCCTACATGACTAACCCACATGGTTCTCTTAGAAAAATACTACATGACGTATTTGTTCTAGATACGACGTGTACTAGAAGGAATCCACTGACCCATGTCGTTAGTCACACGGCCAGTTACACGATTGACTCCACACGGTGTGTTCAAGATGGACACGACGTGTACTACCTGAGTTTCAACTGCTCATGTCATTAGTCACATGGTTGGAAACATAGTTGACTCTGCATGGCATGTTTGTACCAGACACGGCATGTAATAGCTAGTTTTCATCCACCTATGTTGTTAGTCACACGGTCAGACACATGGTCTCTACACATGGCGTGTATGTCAGACACACAGCGTGTTCTACCAAAGGTTTCTCAATTCTGTGTCTCTTCCCACATAGATAGTCACACTGTTAAAGAAAACATGGTGTGTACTTAAGAAAAACCTTTCCTTCCTGAATAGAGGGATACATGGTGTGTATTCATCACTACCCTCCATGTATTCTAGATTTTTATGGACATTAAGCCTCAGAAACTCTTCCGGAACCCCATAAAACACTAAAACAAGCATCAAAGTGCCAAATTATGATCCATGGGGGCCCATAATTCCCACAAATCAAATATTGGAATCTTAATCATGTGTATTACAAAGAATTCCAATGTAATGATCCACCAAATTATGATCCATGAGGGCCCATAACATCTTAGGGACCAAAGTTTGGCGTTCTTCCAAAATAAACTTAACATATTGGAAATACCCTATCAAACAGTAGGTATTCTATCAAGGAATATATCACAACAACATGCATATCTAGAACAACATCTACCACGACAACACACAATCAGTAACGCACCCTAAATGGAATGAAAAGAATGTATGACATGTGATCTCTAGGAGGTGCCTATATGATGCATGAGATAAAATACCCTCATCTCATTAGGTTGAAACAGAAATAGAACCTCAATAATATCAATGGTAACAAAAAAATGTGTGAATCACCCAACGGTGAAATAAAATCAACTGTAAAATTGAAAAACTAGAAAAAATTGCAATAATAGAGGTAAATTAGATTTTCCCTACACACGAGTTAGCTACTCGTGGGAACAACTCATTAACAACTACTTATTCCTTACTATAACTGGCTATAGTCTATAAATAGTAAGTCAAGAAGAAAAGAATTCCTCTGATACCACTTTGTCACATCCAGGTTTCAGGTGCTGCCCCAATGTTCCCCGTACCCGGTTGGTCACGTGGCCTCAAGCGTATCTCCCCGAATGTCAGAGGCTATCGACTAGAATCAACGGCCTTGGGTGTGACAGTGGGGAAACTATTCCCTCATTGGCAGAGTAACACAGTGGAATAAAAATCATATATAATAGAGGAATCAGTAATACCATACAATAGGTAAATAATATAAGAAAAACGGTAAATAAACAAATGGAGCACATATATAAATGATGCATGACACATATGTCTAGGAAAGCATCCAAACAAGTTACAATACTAGAATACAAAATAGAAACCAAAGTACTGAAAAGTAAATAAACTCCAACAGCATCGAAAGCCTCAACTTGGTCCCATTCTCTCCATATCTACATCAATCAAGTACCTAAAGTAGAAGGGTGATTTCCCTTATCAATACCTACAACAATGTAATCTCTTTAGGCCCAAAAGCGTGACCCAAACAGGGTGTGATACGAATCCCAGTAGGAAACCACCCAAATATCTGTGCCTAACAGTCAGTGAATATATATATAGAAGAAAATATTTAAAATTAATTAATAAATAATGAAGCACTCAAATTTAAACAATCCTATAGTTTCATCTATAGTCATTTACATTTATAAACATAATCAACAAAACAATCATAAGAAACTCTCTAGGATGTACTCATAGTTTAACCCCTTTAGTTCATCTTAAACAAAGACTGTCTTAGGAAGCACTCACCATAACTTCCCCCTGTGTTCTTGCAATGTTAAACTACAGACACTCTAAGGAAGCACTCAACATCCAATTCCCTTTGTGGTCTCACAATGTGGAACTACAGACACTCTAAGGAAGCACATGTGTCCACCCCCCCTATGGTCTCGCAACGTAAAAGTATAACATACACTATGGGAAATCCATCAGCATCCATTTCCCTTATGGTCTAACTACACCAGGTTCACACAGGCTTTTGTAAGTCAATCATGCACAAATTATATCCATCAGCCAAAGTAAATCACAATATACTACTTGGATAAATAGCTACAAGGCATAGCACAATAAAGTCAGATAATATCACTCTATCCTAATAGCACTAGGCATTGAAAAGAGAGCATATTAACTAGAAAAACTAGACCCAATGGACAATATCAGTTCAAACATGGGAAAACACATCCATATCAAGGTAATTAAACCATATTCTCAATCAGGAGCCCTAACTCAAGAAATTAAGGCATAGAAGGCATTAAAGGGTTAAATTCCCTAAACATGCAATACCCTAGAATAGGGTATTAGGCACTTTTACATATATAATTCTAATAAAATCTACAAAAAGGCACAAACCACCTACCTTGATGTTGTACGATTGATATAGTCAAACCTTAGCCTTTGAATCAACCTAGAAAATTGTAGATCTACAAAAAACATCTAAACCACTAAACTAAGGATATCTCAAAAAAGAGAAGAAATAAAGAGGTGAAGCTCTAGAAGAAGTAAGAACTCACTATGGCGATTCTAACTCAATTGACAATGTTTGATTTAGAGAACAAATGACCAAATGGGGGCTCAAAGAATAATCGATGGTATATGTCACTCCTGGATGAGACAGGTTTAGAATAAGACAATTCGGTCAATGAGATGTGACCTCGGTCCGATATAATAATTAAAAATAAAAATACATGGCGTGTTCCCTGAGGATACACGGTGTGTATAAGCCTTTATCGATCCTCGCTTTAGGCGGTCTACAGGTCACCCTACACAACCATTTACTTGGCTGTTACATGGCCAGTACACTATTACCCGCAAAACCGGGAACACAACATGTAATCCTAAGTACACAGCGTGTACTCCTTAAATTTCTAGAAATTTTATTTTTCTCAAAAACACTAGAAATCAAGATCCATACCTTAAAATAAGATCTGGGTTCTTATAAAAAACTTCTAAGTATTGTTTTGAAAACCCTCAAATAAACTAAGTTATATAGAAAATTTATAAAAAGTTATTTTTGGTTATAATAGATTTATTTTATTAGGAGAATTTCAAATAAATATGGAATAATATTAGATCCTTCAAAAAAAATTGGTTAATGAATGTCCAAGGCCTACAAATGTTACTGATACTCAAAATTTTCTTGGATTATCAGGATATTATCGATATTTATTAGAAAAAATTTCATGTTTATCTATCCCCCTAACCAAGTTAACACAAAAAATAGTTAATTTTATCTGGAAAAAATAATGTGCTGATTATTTTCAAGAATTAAAAATGAGATTGGTGAATTCTCCAGTTTTGGACCTACCCTTGAGAAATTGTGGTTTTTATCTACAGTGATTCTTAATTTAAGGGACTTGGCTTTGTTCTAATACATAATGATTAGGATATTTCTTTTGCTTCATGACAACTAAAACCTCATGATTTATATTATCCTACAAATGATTTAGAATTATCAGGTGATGTTTTTTGCTTTAAAAATATGAAGGCGTAATTTATATGGATCCAAGTGTGAAATATATACTAATAATAAAAGTTTGAAGTATATATTTACTCAAAAGGAGTTGAACATGAGATAAAGAAGATGGATAAAATCAATAAAGGATTATGATTGCATGATTCATTATCATTCTGGAATGGCAAAAAAAGTTGCCGATGTTTTGATTTGAAAAAATAATTCTACATTAACCATGTTACATTTGGAATATGTCCCTTTGGTTAATGATTTGATAAATTTTGTCCTAGAAGTTTTGGATGTAGGAACATACTCTATTTTGTTTTAGGTGTCAATGCAATCATTTTTATGAAGAAACATTAAGCAAGATTAGAAGAAAGATAATGAGTTAAAAAATGTTGGATTGGTTAAGAAGGGTAAGTTTACTGAATTTAATGTGGGTAAAGAATGTGTTTTGATATTTGAAAAAAAAAATATTATGTGTGTATCATGATTTCCAATTGAATACGGAGTTATTAAATTAATCTCATAGTTCCCCATTCCCCATTCATCTCGGCAACACTAATATGTGCAGATACCTTAGAGAGTATTACTGATGGGATGGAATGAAAAGAGATATTTCTAACTTTACTAAGAAAGTTTTGACTAATCAATAGGTTAAAGCAGAATGGAAATTACTGAAGGGGATGTTTTAGTCTTTTCTAGTTTTATAGTGGAGATGGGAAACTATATCCATGGATTTTGTAATGGAATTTCCAAGTGAATATCAAGGTAATAATAAGATTTGGATTATTTTTTATTGATTAACTCCCATTCGATATACTACATCATCAGATCAAATTTCTTTATTATATCTAAATGAGATATTTAGGTTATAGGGAGTTCCTCTCTTCATTGTATTAAACCATGATCCCAAGTTCACTTCTAATTTTTGGAAAGGACTTTAAAATTCATTGGGTACTGAGTTAAATTGTAATACATATTTTCATCCTCAATCAGATGGACGATTAAAACAAAAAATTCAAACCTTGGAAGACATTATTCATTCTTGTTAAATGAATTACTAAGGAAATTTTGATCACCAAATATCTTTAGTTGAGTTTTCTTATAATAAATTTTTTTATTCCAGTATACAGATAGAACCTTTTGAGGCATTATATAGATAGTGATTTCAAATGCCATCTTTTTTGGGATGAATTAGGGAAAGGAAGTTTATGAGACTATATTTTGTGGAGGAAGTGGTTGAGAAGGTCAAAATGATTTAAACATATATAAGGATAACTCATACCAGACATAAATGTTATGAAGATAAGCAGAGGAAATATATTTCATTCAAGGTAAGTGATCATGATTTTATTAAAATATATCCATGAAAAAATGATATGTGTTTTAATAATAAGGAAAAGTTAAGTCCACGGTTCACTAGACCATATGAAATCCAAGATAAAGTTGGATCAGTTACCTATCGAGTATCATTTCCTCTAACTTTATCCCAGGTACACAATGTTTTTCAGGTTTTGATGTTAAGAAAGTATGTTCCAGATTCATCTCATGCTTTGAGCCCTGAGGTTGTTCAGTTGGAAGATAACCTTTCTTATAAAGAAAATACTATTCAGATTATTGACCATATAGAATATGTATTGCATAATAAGATAATTCATTAGGTTAATGGTTTTTGGAAAAAACATTTGTTGAAGAAGCAACATGGGGATCTAAAAATGCTATGAGGAAAAGATATCTTCACTTGTCTAATAAGTGAATTCAATTATGACGACGCAATTTTCAAAGGGTGGGAATGTAACAACCAATATACTGATAGAATAAATTTATTTCATATTTATTAGTATTCTAGAATTAAATAGTTATATTCATTATAAATATATTAAGTGATTCTTAAAAAAGAAATTATTTTATTAAATTCATTTATTGTAAGGTTATTTTAAAAAGATTTATTTTCAAATTAAATAATTTTAATTTTAATAAATTAATTTTATTTTTTAATTCATCTGGTCAATATAGTCTTAGAATGAATTTTTTATAATTTTCTGAAAATATTGATGAATAGTGAAAAATACTGATGTTTATTAAAAAAATGTATTTTATTTTAAAGTATTTAAAAGGATAGATTATTTTTTCGAATATTTTTAAATTTTTATTATTTAATTTTGATTTAAATTAATAAATTTATGGTTTTTAAAATGAATTTTACACTTTAATTTAGTATAAAAACATTTAATATTTAAAAAGGGCATTTTTTCTTAAAAACTATTTTTCATTGCGTTTTGCCACTTTCATTTCAAATTAAATTCTGAATTTTTTTTGTTTTTAATTTTAATAAATGGATTTCATATTTGGAAGCAATGGTTTAAATATTAGTAAATAATACCCTTTTATTTTTAGATAATATGAATAGTAAACATAGTAATTTTTGTGACCACAGTAAAGGGAAATCTGGTAATTAATGTTAAAAATAAAATAATAAGGACTATAAAATGACCCTAAATCTTGATACAGTTTAATTTTATGAGTAATTTTCATCCATAATCATTAAATTTTCGATTATATGACCATTTATGCTATGTGGATATGATTATAACCTTAATAATATTTTATTTAAATAGAATTAAAAGATATCACACTATTTTTTTAATAAGTATAACATTTTTAATATGTGGTAATCCCAAAGATATGTTCAACTATAAATTTTCTTTCTAAATATAAAATATTTATCTTTAAAAACGTAATTTATTTTTAATTTTTAAGAGATAAATAATTAACTTAAATACTTACACAATGCTGATGTAATATTTATTCAATTAATGAAGAAATCAAAATAAATGATATTTAAAATATTAAAATGAATATAATTTGAGATCTTTAAGGTGGTCCACGAATTCTTTTGATGAACATGGAATTTTTATGATATAATAAAATAGTTTTTATAAATTTTACTTTTTCTCTTAATGATTTTAAAGTCAAAGTAATGAATAGTGTCAAACATGACAATAATGATATTTTATGGGATTAATATTTTATTGAATTATTTATAAATCAAAAAAATATTAAATAATAAAAAGGTGTATAATATATGATCTAAAATATCATACCCTATGAATTTATAGTCCATATGTTAGTTTTTGGCTCTAGAATATTCTTATTATATTTTAATATTTTGAAAACTTCCAAGAGTGTATATACCATCTATTATAAAAGGGAAACTATTATTCTCATTTATTCACACTAGAAAACCATTTTGGTTCATCCAATATCTAAAACAATTTATACTCTCATTATATAGGCTTTATTTTAGGTAGAACACCAACCTTAGTGGTTTTAAGGTGTTAAGAAATAGAGGTTGTCCGAAGAAGAGGTATCATTTTAATGAAGCATTTCTATTTTATTTATTCTTTTTACACCTTCAAATATTCTTCGATCATGATAAAATAATAACTCCAGTATCCTACATATACTAATATTTTATTATGTTTTTTAAATTACCCATATACATCTCCTCTTACATAAAATTGGAAAAGAATCATTAGTGTGTAATGCGGACTTCCGCCTCATGAACTAATGATATTAGTTTTCCATCACTGTCTCTTAAGACTGGTTATAATGATGGAATTAATGTTTATATATGATATTAATGAAATATTTATCATTATAAAAAGGTAATATATCACTTAAATTCTTACCTTTCCATGCATAGAAAAATGATAACATTGTTTGTGTGTATGTGTGGACTACCACCTCCACAAAGTGGTGTGATTCATTTTTCATCACTAGATCATATTGATGATATATATATATAAGTATATTTTTTGAATTAAAATTATATATATGATATTATGATTATTATTTAATGATAAAATAACACTTAACTTCTTTCCATAATGATCAATTAAAAATAAACATGTTACTCATACATGCATATGACCTACCATCTCCATGATTGTAACGTAGTTCATTTTTCATAACCATATTTAATGGATGTATTTAAAATTATAATTTATGTATAAAAATGATATTTATTTCATGATTATTATTCTTGATATTATGGAATAATGAACTCTTTGACCATAGTTAACCAACCGAAGTCATATTGGACTTATGAACCGAATATAATCAAAACATCCAATGTGATTTAAATAATTACGTAATTATTATGAAATGATAATGAGTGAAATAAAAAGAAAATAAACTTTAAAAAAATATTAATTAAATAAATAATTAACCTAATTTTATTATTCAGGAATATAAATAACATATGTGACAAATCAGACTCAAGGTAAGGGACTTTCTTTAAAAAATACTCTTTTAAAGTTCCTATTTCAACTCTTTTAAAAAAGTCAAAAGGAATATTTATTTTACTTATACAAAATGAGATGATATTTACACCATCATTAAAACTTAATGAATTGATTATTACTTTAAAATTTTACAATTCTTTTTTCAAATAAAAATTTTTCTTTTATAATTGTGAGGTTTTTTAAATAAGTGATTTTAATATGGGAATGTTATTTTCCTCAAGGAATGTTTTTAAAATGAAATGTTTACTATTTTATGATTATAATATAGTTCTTGATAAAAGTTTAGGATGATGGGTGGTTTCATTGTAAATAAATTATGGGTGGTTCCATGATAAACCATTTAAGGGTGGTTACATTATTAACCAATGATGGGTAGTTCCGTGATAAACCAAGGACAAGTTGTACATTATAACCTCCAATGCATTGGGTACTCTGGAGTTGGAGGTTAACAATATTGGTTAATCTATTTGTAAGACTAATATGTAAAATAATGTCCCAAGTTACTTAATTAAATTTTATATTCTTTATAATGAGTTTTCATGAAAATATTTTGATTTTAAAAAGGTAAGATAATGATCTTTTTGAAAATATGATTACATTTTAGGGTAAAAAAGGAATATTTTAAATAAATTTTTTATGGGTTTTCACTGGACTAAAATTTTTATTTATTTTATGTCCCTAAATGATATTTTTGTTATTATATCAATTTTTTTTAAAAAAATCATAGGTTTTAATGGAGAGTAGGGATAATGATGAGGTCAAGAAGAAAATTTTGAAGATTTATCATGAAAAGAAATCATGTTTTGTTTTTAAAAGTTTCCATATTATGAAAAAATAGTTATTGAGAAGAAGTATATAATTTTTAATATTTGAGTTGTTAGGTATGAGTTATGAACTAATTATCTAAAAATATAAACCAAAAATATCTTTGGTATTGTATAAAATTTCATTCAAATTCAAAGCCACTAGAATATATAATATTTAATGTCATTTCCTTACACTATTCCTCTATTAACTTATTCTTGTTAGGGTCTCCTGGATAGTGTAACCTAAATAAAATTCCAATAATAAGCTAACAAAGGACAACCAAATGGAACCTAACTTTATCATAACTTATCCAATAGGTAAATCTATATTTACTCATAACTCTCATATCTTATACAAGATAATCCAGGGGAACCTAGCTTTGGTATGACCTACTCAGATGGATGATCAAGGTCTTGACAAGTATCACTTTGGAAGGAATCAAATACTTTGTATTTGTTGGTTTTTTAATTATATAATATTTAGTATTCATCATATTAATATTAAAATTTTAAATATTTCATCAAATACAATCTTTCTCTTCTCATCTTTTATTCCATTATGTATACATGCTTCAAACGATTTTGTTTTTGAATCTCTATTTCATCCAAAAAATTAATGTGTTCACACCACATTATTGTGTAACTATTTTCATAACCCACAATATGTGTTAATCACCCAAATATAGAATCAAAACATATTCATACATATCCATATTCATCTTATATATAAGGTACATAAACTCTTCATGTAAAGGTTTTTAACTATGTGAGATCAATAAACTCCACATGAGTAAGCCCAAAACCATAGATAGTCAACCCCTAATTTTCTAAAATAAGGCATAAGACTCAAAACTAGTGGGATGTACGACCCAAAGTCCCTCTACAGCTGGATACTTTACTCAAGGGAGAATCTAATTCAAAATGATTCTAAAACTGAATATGCACAAACTATTCCCAATAAATAAATTCAAGCTAATAGATTTAATTAAAACTCAAGTTCAAGCTAGATGAAAAACTAAATATCATGATATCATACCCATATTCTAATGTAGGGATATGTTTCCTAAAATAAATTTACCACATAAATAAATAATACACATTATCCACATTTTATAAAAAATTTATAAATATGAATAAAGATTTGAATAACTTCTAAATAAATGAACATTTCATAAATTTAAACATGATATAAACTATTATGAACTATTCATAAATAAAATATTACTATGAACATTTTATAGTTAAGCTAAATATTATGGATATTCCATCATTTTGGATATAAACACTTTATATACACTTTCAATATAAACTTTTTATATTATTCATTATATGGAATTTTACATTAAATATATGATATTATTATGAACTATAAGAATTTTTAATCTAGTTTATATTATATAAACTATTTAGATAATAAAAAATTCACATATTTAAAACATTATTCAAACCCTAAAAAAATATATCATAAAAACACTTTTGATGTGGTCTAAAGAATATCATAAATAAGGTCCCTTTAAATTTGAACAATTCATACTAATCAGTAGTGAACTATTTATAATTTTAAATATAAAATCCTTTATATTTAGGAATTATTTATCTAATTTATGATTCTTTATATATCACCCATATAATTTCTTAATAATAATTATATTTTAAGATTATAAGGCATCCTGTATAATTTTTTCAAAGGTAAAATATCTCTTACTATGATTTATAAACATTTTATAAACCATATAAATATGATATATATATATATATATATATATATTATTAATATTAATTATTTAATATCAATGGAGTATTTATAATAGTTGTTTCGAAATATTAATACAATTAACCATAATAATTTTTTAGTTAATTTATTTATAAAACAATTTTATAAATTATATAAATATTCCAAAATATATTATTATATTTTTTATAATATATTTATAAATGACATGTAACTCTGATGCATGGTGTTCCCAGAATTAAAATTATCTTATAACATAATGTCAATAGGGTAAAAAATGTATTCTTCATTTAACAGTGAAATAAAACACATTGATTTGATGAGGAAGAGGGCTTTAATACCTCTAAGGGGTTTTAGGGATTCACCATATGAATAAATGCAACATATAAAAATGAAAAAAATGTACTTGATGTATCCTTAACATAATAAAAATGTATGGAAAATAAAGAATATGAGAAATATTACATAAAGTGATGTGTAATCCATATTTTAAACTTTATTTTTCAGTTGATAAAGACAGCCTTAGTAGTTGATGAAAGCCTCTTGACTATAAGGGTATTACACCAACCAAATGACACCAAAACATTTCTTCAGGATACCTAAATTAAAAAGCGGTGTTATCACATTCACCTTGTGATAAATCATGTTTTGGGTGGAAGATATTATTAGAAGGATTGTATAGAACCAATCATATCCAATAGTAGGGATCTTATCCCTTTATATAGTCATCCTTGACATAATTCATTTAATAAAATATGTCGATCATAATCAATGTATTGTAATAGGTTTATTCTCATTGGACTTATTAATTGAATTTAGTCCATTAAAACAATCTATTTAATCAATTCATAATGGATTCCATTTAATCCATTCATAAAATAATAAAGCTGATGAAACCATGTGGGAAGATGCATCCACCAAAAGTAGCACATATTTTTGAGTTCACATCCAATAGTTTTTAGCACTATGAAATTTTAAGATATATAAATTTCATGGGGTATGGAATTAAAAAATCCAAGGCATATATATTCCTTGAATTAAGTATATCTATTAAACCCACTTAGTGTTGAGTTGTATTTTTTTTAATAAGTAAGAATTCAATAAGCATGATATCAATATTTATTAAGAAAAGAAACATGGAAGGAGAGTGAATTACCCAAGCATGTCAATGAGAATATGGAATGAAGTATCTAAGAAATGTGTAATTATATATTGATTTGTTTAAATTGCATGAGGATTGAAGAAAAACATGGACTTGGGAGTGAGTTATTATCATTACTCATATGATAAAGTAACATAGTGCCATTAGAAATACTCATGGAGATCTGTTCGCATTGAAAAGGATGAAGAATTGATTGAGTTGTTACTAATATTGTATGGATACTTCTTGTATATTAATGATTTCATTGGAAAATCTATATGAAAGGTTGAAGCATTGTATAAAGGTTCATGTGTTGGATCAACGTAATAGGATTTAAAGAAGTTGATGTGATGAGAAGATTTATATAGAGTAGGGTGATTGTTGTATTCTATATCTCTATAAGGAAGATTAAAAGTTGGATGTGGTTTGAAGAAGAATATAAGATGGTTGGAATTTTGGTGAAGTTTCATCCTAATTATTATCATATAGTAAAGATAGATTTCACATGAAGAATATAATTGGTGAAGTTCCACTATAGAGAATGCTTCACTATAGTGATAATTGACAATACATTTTTAAAGGTTTTGGGAACTACTAAAGCACTAGTGGGCATAATACCCAACTTTTTTTTTAAAATTCAATAAATTATTTGTGAGACCATAATAAATAATCATCATGTTGATGAATATACCTAATGAAATTGAAAAAATAAACCTAGAACTGGGATGAGAGGATCTTTCATGATAAATTTATAATTAATTTCATAATAAAAAAAATCTTAATTCATGATATCTTTCTTTGATGTAGATTTTGATCGATCAAATACCCATTTGAGTAATATCATCATTTTTATGAGAGGATACAAAGTAAAATTCCTTGGATGGTGATCCACACATACTCATCGGTCTCTGAATGGCACTGATGGAATACCGGGTTCTAGTATGGATAATCTGAATGACTTGTGTAGTTCACCTTAATCACAACACAATCCTTAGGGATTAAATGACTATCACTCTTATGTTGTGAATTTGGGTTCCATAGAACCAACATGAATAGTACTTTTCAATTACCATATCATGTATACAATGAGTTATGCATGATGAATTATTACCATAATAATATTGATACTTCTATGTACATTATTTATATAGAAATTTACTTTGATTATTTATTATATAAATATGTTATAGTTGGTCTCATATATAATGATAACCTCAATATACTGTGATAATAATCTTAAAAACATGTCCTATAGTCTAGATACATCATACTGAAGGGAGATAGATGATGTCTGGATATCATGTTTTATGGGATCATAAGTATTGGGACTTATTCTCATGACCTTTTCACTTCGTGACCACGAGTAAAGGAGATCACGAGGACTAACCCACCAATAGGAACATCTTGTGATTCAAGTGTTATTGGAAGTTCCAATCAATGATCACATTTATTGGTCTCTTGACTTTAGATCATTATCATCATATGTCATTTTATCACATACTTTGATGTAATATGATAATAATAACATTTATTTCATGGTGAGGTAGTTTGAATTGTGTGTTTCATTAGTGGTACAAAATTGATTGAATAATCAAGACAATATTTATCACTTCTGAAAGGAAGAGATATCTCAGGCCCAGTTGATTATGATGGTAATAAATTTATTAAATCCATGTACATGGTAAATGAAGGTAACTCCATCCAATAAATTCATAAAATAATAAAGAAATAAAGGAAGATGACACAAAGTGTGTGTCCTGCTTTATGATATAATACGAGGCATATATTTTATATTATATAGAGTGTGTTTGTATGTAATAACCCAAGTTTTAGTAAAATATTCCTCCTTAAATAAATATTATGTTCGATATCTTTCTCCATACACAACACCAAAACCAAAAAATATAGACCATTGTAAGGTATTTTTATAATTGGTAGGTATAAATAGTGATAACAGAAATATAAAATATATATAAATATATATATAAAAAGAATAAAAAACCAAAATAAAGTTCACTTTAAATATCAACTCAACTAGTGTAGCTATGAAACTAATAAAATATTTTTTTCCAAAATTTTCTTATTTTAATGTATAATATATTTTTATATGAATAAAGGATTAACACTAGTGTAATTAGTAATTTATTGTAATTGTAAAGAATAATTGATAATATACCAAAAGTTGTTTTCCAATAAAAATGATTTTTTTCTATATTTTATATGTTTCCTCAAAAATAAAAATATATATATATTTTAGGATTATAATATGAAAAAATTAAATTTAATTTTGTATTTATCATGGAAATATTATAATAAGATGATTTTTTAATATTTTTCTTTTAAAATTTTATTTTTAAGTGAATAGTGTGATATACTGTTTTTATAAATACCATGTCTTTTATGATATTTTTAGTTTATAAGAATGATTTGGAAATTTATGAAATAATTTTATAAATAGTAAATACATTTTATAAGATATATTATAAGTTTAAAAATATGTATTCTACTTTACAAACCTATATTTAATGTTTTAGACCCTAAGTATTATTTTTTTAAGAAGTTATTTTCAATACATTATATACTTATTATTTTAAAATATTTTTTATCAATTTTAGAAATTGAATAAAATTAAATGGATTTTATATTTTCAATTAGTGATTCTAAATTATATAATAAGAACCATTTTATCTTTTAATCATAAATGATAAGTAACTTAGGTAAAAACTAGTTGTTGTGGTAAGAACAAAAAATAGTAAAAGTAAAAAATCTAAGAGTAAATAACCTCAAATATGTTTAAAACATGTGTGGGAATATGTATTTGAGGTTATTCTCATACTTATAACTTATCCGCCCCATTATTTCTCAATTATAGATTCAATTTCATTGATATTGACATCCCATTATTCAAAATTTTGGGTATTGACAGAAACGTTGTCCCTTTCCACTTATAAAAGGGGAAATCCTCTCCTCACTTCCCCTAAAAACCCTTAATTGCAGCCCAAAATCTACCCAAAGCTATCTTAAAACCTCATATTCACCTTTAATAGGTTCTATTATTCTGAAAATAATATCCCTCAAATGTTTAACCCCTTTCACAAAGGAGACAATCCAAGTATCAAGGTATAAATTTATAATTGATCCTCCCTCTTTTCTATTTATTTATATGAACTTATTCTTCCTAATTATGAATTTCAACATCTTAAAATTATAAAATCAGTATAATTAATATAATTTTTTGTTATCATAATTATTTTACAAACATTAACCATATTTCCCTTTTCTTTTAATAAAAATGAAAACACGAATCATGTGTGTGTGGACTACCGCCTCTTCAAATAAATGTGTTTTTTTTTCATTACCACCTTTTATGGATGGTTATAATTATGGTTTTAAATAATAAATATGATTCTTATGATATTAATAACTTTTTAATAATACAAATTGAATAAACTATTAATGATATAAACAATAAAAAATTCTTATAAAATTAACCATCTTAATCAAGAGAACTAAGATGAAGAAAAAATTGTTCATATTATGTAATATTTTCATATCCATGACTTCTTCATATACTTATTTAAAATTATGATATATCACAATAATAAACACTAAATATGATCATTATTCTTTTGGTACAGTTATATTTCAACTAAACCACCACACAATCATTCATTAATCATGGCGTGTTCATGTTTGGGTCAGTTTGGCCACTTACTTGAACAATGTTATGTGTTTATATCATGGATAAATATGGTAAATAAATCACTAGTATAATATTATATAAATGTTAAAATAATTTTTTTTGTGTTTTTTATTTGTAACATTATTATTAAACTCATTAATTAAGAAAATACATTTTGTTCATCAAGAATCACCTAAATGTGCTTGTTATTGATTTCATATTTCGGGATAAAGATTAAAACAATCATGATATGAATTTAAAACATCATAAATAATTATAACACATCTATTATATTATATTTAATTATATTTTAATGAATTTTTTTTAATAATAATGAATATCAACATCGCTCCAATGAAACTAGTAAAAAAATAAACACACGATGTGGGAAAATAGGTAAAAATGAACTAATATACATGTAGATAATGATTATAAATGAAAATTATAAATAGTGTGAGGTATGAATATGGTTATAAATTTTTTTATTAATATATTTTTTTATAAAGGAGTTTTAATTACTTGGGAATCAATAGTAAAGGTAAGAGTTCGATCGACTCAGTTTCCAATTCATTGGGTTATAGTCTTTCTTACTTGAATATTATTTTCAAGATTTATTTTATCCTACCATTTCACTACTTTATATTTCATTTAATCTTGTTATCTATGGAATTTTTCAACATGGAACAATAGGACTGGGTAAATTCTCAAATCTACATTCTTCTCCAAGGTTTTAATGAATTGAAAATCAACATGGATGAATTCATTAAAAGATAGGACATGATGACCTCTTTATTTGAGGAGATGATTCAAAAGGAGCCTAAATGGAATAATTTTCCTATCATCTATAATATACATAAGATACTATACAATAAAACCTTAAGTTTTTTTGGAAAGTTAAATCAATTCCCATCATGGTTTAAATTTGTTATTGTTTAGTTATCTGCTTTCCCTACAAGTGGTTTATCTTTAAAATGGAAAACAATAATTTCGATTGATATGATTTCATTTGAAAAATGAGATTTTTGATATCCAATGATTTCTTAAGTTCATGTTATGCGATTGTTTTTGAAAAGTTTAAGAAATCCATTCTTTTCCATGGGTTCAGTAAGATATATTTATGATTGATTTTAAGTGGTACACATATGTATGTATGATGATGGGTGAGGTCATATATCAACCTTAAATTTATTTGTTTAAGTTTATGTATAATGATATATTCTGACATGTACATAGTGAGTTTTTTCACACATGCATGGGCATTATGAGTTTGGTCACATTTTCGGGCATAAATATAATGAGTTTGTTCACATAGGTATGAGTATAGTGGTTTTTTTTCACAAAGGTTTTCCTATGCTTATAGTTTCAACGCATTTACAATTAATTTATCAAGTTATGACATGTTTCCAAGTTTTTTATCAAGTTATTCCACATTTACAAGATTCCTTTCATTTTCTTGATATGCCATGTTTTCATTATTACACCTAATTTTTATAGTATTCCACAATTTTAAGTCATGTTCACATGTTTTATGATTATTGAAATATATTTTGATCCACGTCATAACTTCAACAATTTATTAATGATCTTATTATGATCTTATTTTGCTCTATCATGTTTTATGATTATCCATTATAGTCTTATGATATTTTATTAATATATTTATGTCTTCCTCATTTTCTCCGTTATTTTTATAATCCGATACATTATGATTTGTTTTCCCTTATTGAGCATCTAAGATCACCCATTTCTTATGTTTCCAAAACTTAGGTTATGAAGATTGTTATATCATATGAGATGTATAAAAGGGTATAAAAAAGAATGATTATAGATTCAAGTTTGCATGTGTTATAAAATAAGTTGTTTATATAGCTAATCTTCAATATAATATACCTTTGAATCCTCAGGTTGTGTGACTATTTTTTAGATTTATTATATAAAAAATGAAATAAATGTATTATTTAAGTTATATTTAGATTAGTTCACTTTAGTTGGTATTAGTGTGAAGGTTTTTTTATTCTTAGGGATAAGTTTAGATAACATTATAGAAACCTATAGGGATAAGTCTAAGTATAGGATAACATCCTAAAATTTTGGTAAAGTAGATATTGTGTGTTTCTCTTAGTAATTACATTCACGTCTGATATTACAAGTGGATGCAATCTATGGAACATATGTACCTAGGGGGTATAACCCTAAAAATGGTAAAGTGGGCATTAACTCGATTGTCACATAGTGCATGAAAAAATTTCCTAATTGCACACCTGTTTTGACACACCCAGTGGATATGCATTGGTTAATCACATTATATTTACAGACCATAATGAAGGATTTGAGTAGGATGTTAACTAATTATGTTATAGAACCTAATAGGTAAAAGACCATGGATAACCTAGATATAAACCTGTAGATTCATAGGTTAATCAATACACATTTTGTATAAAATATATGTGAAAAAAATTCTATAATATGGGCTATGATACCTAATAATGGGGGAATCTAGACTCAAATAGTGGGGGAGGAAGTCAACATTGATGACATCCTCTTGTATGAGAATCTACTAATATATTTATGAATGAACTTTCTAGTCTTTCCCAGATCATGAGGTTGAGTTTTTTATGACCGGCTTACCAGGGCCTACCTAGACATTAGTAAGCTAAGAATGAAACCCCAATACCACCTCTAATAGTCCAAGGGCTGCTAAATGTAATTGAGTAGGCATATTACACACATGGTAGGCCTTATCCTAAAGTATCTGTATACACGTACGCATCTTCATACACTAGTGTAATGAAGAAAGGTAAAATAATCATACTGAAAATGAATGTACAATATATATACCACTCATAGTACCACAAGACATACAATGGAAGTATAAAGGGAAAAATGAAATCTCACCAAAATTTTAAAAGAACCCAATCTACTAAAACATGGGGGAAGCTACCCAAATGGAACTTCTAGATCCATACGAGATCCCTCTAGTATAACTAAGATCCAATTGATCCCCACCCACTCCTGGTCTACTAAAAACTCTGATATAAAGTATATCATATGTATTGGACAGGACATGTTTAGGTAGATCCCATGAATGTTTTAGTACATACATGCCTAGTAGGACACCCCAAAATCACCAAACACAAAGAATAAAAATAGTAGTATGTTTGTAACCATTAAGGTATGTCAATTTGGATATGAGACATAACAATATAAAAAAAATAACCTAGATATTCTAATGATAGACAATATGTATCAAGGTGAGGTCATGACCTCACTACCAACCTAGGATTCCCTTAGAGCCTCAAAGGTAACACTCGTCTAGGAGAACTCACTCCAAGAGCCTTACCATCCCTATTGGTAATCATCCAATATGTATCATTCATCATGTTAATCCATGAAGAATCTATAAGCAAACTGAGATGGATCATCCAAGAATACTCGATTAGACTACAACTCACTAGAAGACAAAAGATGTTGATACACAAATAGGGGATCACACCCAAGACCTGTGGGGTACATTTAACCCTAAATATAATAACCCACTAAGTAGGGGATAATAAAATTTCTTATGTTGGTTATGAGGATTACTTAAACCCTACCTAGGGAAGAAGAAAAAATTATAGAGGATCACACCCCAGGTCACACGAAGGGATTCCCAAAATCCATCTAAGACTAATCCTATAGAGGGGATCATATCCTATGATCATGAAAATATTCCTCACTATACCCTAATAGTGATGGACCAATGGAATGTACCCATACAGAAATGGTCCAAGGTAACTCACCCAATCTCACACAAGAGTTGAACATATAAGAAAAATGGATCTATACTACCCTTCATGGAGTACATGGTGTGTTTCTATGGGTATATAGTATGTATCTCTAAGCCTTTCACCACTCATTTATTATGGTCACATGACATGAATTTATTCAAAATAAATGGAATTTCCTTTGGGTACATAGCATATAGAGATTGGTTTGGAACATATCATTTCATCATTTCTATCACATATAGTATAGACCATTCCCATATACCTAGGGAGTGCCCATGTACATTGGATGTGACTGAGTATTTTTTAATGTTCATGGAATGTGCCATGACAAACATGGTGGGTGGGGTCACATGGGATCCCAGGTGTGTAATACCTATACACACCAATCCATTCATCATTTCTTATACAACATTTGGGTAACCAACATAGTGTGTAACCCTAGATTGATTCTTGGGTCTGTAATCCCTGTGCATGTCAAGCTAGCCAGCTAGGCATCACCTGGTGTGTATATATCCCACATAGTTTGTGATACTTAACTCAACACACAACCGTAGTCACCACATATAGGGGGACACATGGTGTGTTTCCCTCTAGACTGTACATTGTTTTGTTCAAAATTTCTCAAAAATTCTATAATTTTCATACATCTTCGACTGTATTCCATTTCCACCTTCAGGATCGCTAAAAATACCAACACCTAAATCTAGGTAGACCACACTCCATAGTTGGATGGAAGTTAGATTCTGACCATATTTCACTGGATAACCATTGTTGTCATTATCTCAATTAAACCCATGCATCCTAAATCATGGAAACTCTTCTTTTCATGCCAACATTGGATTCTATCATCATCAATGGTCAGATTCTAGCTACACATCCATCCAGTTCTCATCCCCAATGCAGTACACCACAATGTCGCCAAACCATGGACCACAGGTCTCCAATCCGAACCTTGATCACCTGTGGTCATCTCCACACATTGATCATGTCATCGATCCCAATATCAAACCTATGGTGATGATCTATTTTTCCAAAGGTCAATTTTTCAATGTTCGTCCCCCAGGTATTTGTCAAATTGTTGGATAAATGGAACACTGATAATCAACACTTGATAAAAGGTACGGGAAAATCATAAAACACAAAAATAGGATTGAACCTAGACCATTTTTCGGGTTGGCCTTAATTCATTTCTATTAGAATTATAAATGAAGAACTAAAATAAAAGAACATAAATTCCTAACCATAGGAAGATAAATAAATACCTAAAAATCAACCATCGATCCATAAATCAATCTTGTTAGAAGGATTGACCCACGTTCAACATGGGATAAACAAATGGGGATAAAATCCAATAAACAATATCCTACCCCATGTTTGGATTAATACCTTATGAATAATGATTCTTCATCACTATAGTTTTCAAGGTCCATGATCTATTCTATCGATGATGATCCTCACGATACCTGATCCATGATCCCATGTCCATCCACTAACACAATTTTCACCCAAGCTCCTCATCCTCTCATTCCCTATAGGGTTATGTAGCTAACCCTATGAAAATATTCATAAGATTATTTATAAATAGGATGATTATTTCATGGGAAATAAATAACAAATAAATAAATTGATTAATTTAGTTTATTATTTGTTCCTGCGACACACTTAAACAAACTACTCAATGTTGATAAAGATTATATCATGCTTAGGGAAAAACCCACATTCTGGATTTAGTGGATGCCTTATAATTCTCATTTGAGACATCACTCATGATTTATTCCATTATTTTATAAAAACTACGTTTTCATGATATATTATATTTAATATTTTTAATATCATCACGCCAAGGTCCTCTAGGCCCGAGAATCTCACACTGAATCAGCATCTTACATTGAGAATATTACTTGAAATACTATAAATTCTTACAAGGAAAAAATAGTTGTTTCATTCTCCCAAATATTAAATATTTTCACCCTAAAAAGAAAAAACTAACACACAA
Source organism: Viscum album (assembly GCA_963277665.1). NCBI lineage: Eukaryota > Viridiplantae > Streptophyta > Magnoliopsida > Santalales > Viscaceae > Viscum > Viscum album. The sequence goes on from OY728148.1 coordinate 1,931,598,887, forward strand.
GTGAGGATAAAAAGCTCACAACTAGGTTTCCCACTCCCATGATATTTTTTTGAACGTTCTCATGTTTTCAAAAAACACACCCAAGGGAAACAATTTCCCATGAAGGGTATTCTTCTAACGGTTCTCAAAAACCACTAAGATTTAAAAATATTCAAAAAGTTAACTCCACCTTCAATGTCCATCTCATCCTAGTTGAAATCATGTAGAAATTCATTCCCATATCTCCTCAATTGAGACATATGGAATACATCGCACACTGATCTATCTATGTTCATTGGGATAAGTGGCATTCCACCACATTAACCCAATACAGTAACTGGAAAAAGGCCTATAATCCTTAGAGATAGACTTCTGCCCCATCCAAATCTCTATAAATCTGAATGACGTGAGACCTCCCAGATAAATGATCTCCTCATCAAACTCCAAAGACCACTATCACCAGTCCATAAAGGAGTCTTGATTTCTCAGTCCAATCATCATCTACCCCTAGATTACTGCACCTTTCAAAACCATCTCTAGCACCAACTCTATGACCACAAGTTTTTTATCTCATTGCTTCTTACAAGTACATTGGTGACCATTAGTTTCTATTGTACATGGATCAAATGGTGTTACCCTGATAGAGGAGTGGTATTGTTATGATATAAAAACTCCATAGATGGTAGAATACCCTTCTAGCTATGGCCAAAACTAACATGAAAACCCTAATCATGTTCACTAGAACCTAAATGGAATACTTTACCTAGTCAAACGTCTGGATTAGAAACATTGTGCTCAATTGACATGAATTACCAAAGGCCTCTTGCATCCTCTATATAATCATGATGTGAATTTAGCATCATGATCTGAAATTATAGTCAAGTGAATACCTTGAAACCATAAAACCTTATACAAGCACAAGAATCCCAAAATCTCTATTAATATCTTCTCTCATATGGTAGGAAGTGGGCCAAATAGGTAAGTCAGTCCATGATCACTCAGGTAGCATCGTAACCTTTCACCGATCATGGAATCCCCATAATAAGAACCATAAAGATACCATCCCAATTACACTTCTATCTAAGAACCTAGGCCTTCACCTACTAATAGGTGATACATATAGATTTAAACTCAAAAACCCACTTCAACTTCCTTGGTTTTCCAACCAATTACAAGGGATCCTAGTATATCCTCTCCTTACATGGATGTACTAATAAGGTAAAGAATGAAACCTCCTCCTTCTACATTAATGGTGTCATCGTCCATCCTCAAACAAGGGTGATGTACTCCCCACCTTCAGAAAATCCATTAGGAATATTTCCTTTAGATATCTGGTCATGAAAGGCCTCACATCTGATATCCCCAAGTGGTTCTTCCATGACTTGCTAAAGAAGTGGAGGGATAATAACCACTGACTGGAGATATATTGCATTATCCTCATCCTTAAGAGTCAACTTCAAAGAGGCCAACTACTCCATCACCTCACTCAAAGACATTATATAGAAAAATTTGTTGTGAGCATCTACTACTACGGTCATAACCTTGGGTGGATCTCAATATAGCACTACCTCACCTTGTTTGGGTCCAATTTCACTATATTGTATAAGAAACATTATCCCAAGAAGTGTACCTTCTGAATTCATAACCGATAACATGAGAGCTTCCCATAAAGCTGGTGCTCCCAGAGCATGTCCAGAAGCATTGTAAAGTATCTCACGTGATCCTCTTCATACACCAATCACACAAGGATTTCATCGAATAAGACTACCCTGAACCGATCCAAGAAGGGTTATAGATGTAGTAAATAAGTCCCTCAAACATTGTTGGGACGTTTAAAATACTAAACAATATCACCAAGAACTCAAAGAAACCATAGTATCTTATATAATCCACCTTCATTATATCCAAATCACGAACTTAGGGTTGGTAATAACTTTTCTTGAGGTCAAACTCTGAGAACCACTTCTACCCTAACCATTGGTTAAAGAATTCAATGATTCTTGGGGGTGGATACTCCCTCCCAAGTCACCTAATTTAGGCAACGTCAATCCAAACACACCTTCTTCTCTCACATCTACATGAGTTTATATGATATACTAATGTAGATATCAGACCATCCTTGGGTGATTGTCCATGTAGAAAACAAACTTTTGATGTGAAGGTAATCTTGAAAAATCCTCAGGGAAGATTTATACATACTCCTCCAACACCATCAAAAACTAAAAGATCATAGCATTAATTTCTCCAAGGGTCATACAAACCAACTGATAAGAAATTGGTTGTATCCTCTTACACACAAGCTCATCCTACTATTCCAAGGATTCCCCCTCACTAGAGAAGTAAAATTTAACCCCACTAACTTAGGTACACTACAACCATCACCGGTAATAGTCAAATGGTAATAGAAAGTAGGAAACTAGTCCATACAAAGGAAAACATCATTGGGACTCACTACCACTATAGAAATATTCTACATGAGGATCTCTCTCCTCCTAGAGTCAGATCACACTATCCATAGAAGTGTGTGGTAACTGACTAGTTAGGTTGGATAAGATAAATCATATGGTCTATTGGTAGAGTTAATAGACCAAATTAATATTTTAAAGATATGGAATAATTATTATCAAAGTTAATTATTAAATTTAATTAATAATGTTAGTCAGTAGTTGAATTAGGGAAAGAACACAATGATTTTTTATATTAGTTTGGTCTAAAGTGAACCTACTCTACTCTTATACCTCTATAATTAGTGAGAGATATTTTTCTCACTAATATAATTTTTAATGGGTAATCATAAACCGATTATAGAATCCTTTTCTAAAAAGTGGAGGGATAACCACACTGACACACTAACTATTATATGAGGAGTCACAACCCAAATACAACATTGAATTTTGACAATGGGAGTCACAACCCAAATGATCCTAAATTTATAATAAATGATTCATATCCCAAAGAAAGAAATAAAATATTTATTTTATATATAAAATCATGAATAGAAATGTGAGTGTATTTGAAAGATAGTAAAAAGTGTTATAGACACAAGAAACCAAAATGAATTAGATAGAAGAATAATAAACCATAGGTATGGGTTCATGAGTGTTGAATCCACTTGAATGTATATTAAAGATGGTATAAGAAGTAATATAAGTTTTTGTTCATCCCTTAAGAGATCATCTTGGAGTAGTGAGAAATATTTAACACAAATAGAATGCACCCCACTTTACAGAATCACTTTGAAATTTATGAAGGTGTTCATGGAATAAGTATCATTAGAGTATTATGTAACTGTACCACTATATATAGTTTTAAATCTTGATTCCATTTAAAAAAATTACCATAGGAAAAAATTCATTACACAATTTAATATTCAAACAGAATAATACTATATTATCATAAAGAGAGAGAAAGAGAGAAATTATCATTGCATAAATATTGCTCAACTCATGAAAAAAATTCAACACAATAAATAATAACTAAAGTAAATTTGAAATAACCCATTAAATAATTTAAATATTATCCATAATAATAGGTTAAATAAATATCCCATGAAAATTTCAAGTTTTAATTTGAAATATAAAATTCAAAAACATTCTGTTTAAAATATGGAGTAAATATGTTGAGAAATCCAAATGTTAATAACACTACATTATTTATATTAAAAAATTGAATGAGTTTAATATCAAATAATATTAATTTTGAAATAATAAAATAAAATAAAACAACATAAAATAATAATAAAAATTGAGTTTCAAGTTCTAAGTTTCATACGTGAAGATAAAACACACTTTGATCTTTATAAAAACATGTTTAAAATAATGAAAAACACTTTACACAGGTTCTACATAACCAATAAAAAATTATAAATTCATTATAATAATTTAAACATAATAAATATATATGTAGAAAATTGTAATATGAATCATTTCATAAAATAGAGTATAATTTCCTATAGGATTTCACTAAACTATGTATCCAAATACACATAGGTGAATTTCATGTAAGTGTTTATCTCAACATAGTAGAATTTTCTATATAGGATAGTCAATGTAAATGAATTGACATATGTGATTTACCACATAGGAAATTAATTTAATGGATTCATCACATAGTCGATTCACAAATAAAAAATCAACATAGGTGGATTTCTTACATATATGAATTTATGAAATCTGTAAATAGATTGAATTTTATAATTTCATACCAAAAACAGAACATGATAAATGGAGAATATGATTTGAATATTTTTGACTTGTATTTATATTATTTCATTATATTTCTAAATCATCAACAATAACCTTAATATTATTTATAAAACATTGGTTATGATTAAAAAATTGAAGCAAAATAGTTCTGAAAAACTACAGAAAATAGACTGAAAACATTCTGTAACTTCTAACCAAATATTTGAAATTATAGAGATTGATTCATAAGTTTATATATTCTTATGAAATGTATATAATTTTCTTACATTTCCATAAAAATTAATCACTTGATTTGGAGTTCTATATTTCATGGTATAGTCTAAGTACATATAGTAACTGATTCTTAAAAAGCAACTACATGGGTTTCAAAATAGCTATGTGAATAGAAAATCGGATACATGGATTATGATTTGGCTATATGGTTAATAGTATATTGGTTGTGTAGGAATAGTATAAAACATGTCTAAAAGATATTTTAAGGACACATATGATTTATTTATCCTAGTAGCTCAAAATAAAACAAGTAGAATATGTTATAAAAATAAAAACATGAAAACTAAATATATTTTCAGTAAAGAAATATTATGATATATTCAAATTTAAACATAATTTATTCAATAAAAAATTAAAATTATTAATAAATTTAAATTAAATAAAAAAAATTGTAATCATAAAAACATTAAGTGGCTCAAGTAGCCACTAAAAATACCCCTTTTAATAATTATAAAACCAAGTATAATTTCAAAAACAAATCTCCATTTTTAAAATTATATAAAAAGATTAAGGTTTTTATAGAAAAAACTCATTATTTTATAAGGTAGTAATATAAAGAAAATTATAAATTTTATATAAATTTTTTCTTAAAAATTCAATTTTTAAAACATATATCAAGGAGCCACTATAAAGTTATCCACTATTAAAATTTAGAATTAAATACAATGAGCGGTATTTTTAAAAGTTTTTTGCAAAAAAATAATAAGAAATATTTTAAAAACCGTATGTAATGAAAAAATTAAGGTTCAAATAGTAATTTAATAACATATTGGATGTTTTAGAGGTTTTAGGATATTTATATAATGAAAAAATATGTACATAAATTAAACACAATTAATCTAAAAACACATTCCAAATTTTATATATTTCAAGTAAATCAAAGCATTTCAGCATATAAATACATTCAAACTTCCCCTAAACACATGAAATAAACTATTAAGATTTCAAAATGTCAAATAAAATTTAATATTTTCAAAATAATTAAATTCTAAAGGATTAATAAATATGTCTACTAGTTTATTTTTAATAGGGATAAATTTTAAAAAAATATCACCCTTATTCACATGATATCTAATAAAATAAAATCTAATATTGATATTCTTTATTCTATAATGTTGTAAAGGATTATTATAAATATAAATTTCAAATGTATTATCATAATAAATATTCAATTTTTTAAGATAAATTCCAATATCACATAAATTTTTCTTAATCCATAAAATTTGAGCTCAACAACTAGTAACAAACATATACTCAGATTCTACAGTAGATCGATCAATAGATAATTTCTTCTTATTAGAGAAAGAAATTAAAAATTTTCCAATAAAATTACTCATACCTGATGTGATTTTTCTGTCAATTTTAAAACTTCTAACATCTGATTTGGAATATAATATTAAATAAAAACAATTTTAATTAGAATAAAATAATATGAGTTAACAGTTCCTTTAACATATATAATTTTACTTTTCAAAAATTTAATATGAATCCCTTTAGGATCATATTTAAATATTGCACATAAGTAAATGAAAAAAGTGATATTGGGTCTATATATAGTTATATTAGTAGGATATCTATCATGACTCAATAAAATCTAATATCCAAAAAATTTCTAGATGCATCAATATGTAATTTACAACTAATACTCATATGAGTTTTCATAGATTGACAAGAATTGAGACCAAACCTTTTAACTAAATAGTTAGTATAAATGGATTGATAAAGAAATATTTCATCATTCCTTTGAGAAATATGAAGTCCAAGAAATAAATTAAATTCTCCGATTAAGATCATGTAAAACGTATATGTAATCAAAGTAGAAAAATCATTACAAAGCAATCCACTATAGGATCCAAAAACTTTATCATTAACATAAATTTAAAAAATTAAAATATCATTATAAATTATTATAATAAAAATAGTAGGATTAACATTTCCCCTTTTAAAACCATTATTCAATAGAAATAACTAAATCCTTTCATACTAATAATGAGGTGCTTGTTTGATATGATAAAAATATTATATAATTTAAAAACATGATTATGAATTTTTTTAATTTTAAAAACTAGGGGTTTGATAACATAAAATTATAAAATTATAAAACAATTTGAGAAAACAATCTTAATATTAATTTGATATAAGTTAAAACCTTAAAAATATGAAGAAAAAAACCATCAGGAATCTAATAGTTTATAACTCAGAAACATGTGAAAATTAATCTTCAAAGTCCATACCTTATTCTTGAGAGTATCCATAGGCAAAAAATATGGATTTTTTTGATAATTTTTCCATATTCATCCATCTTGTTTCTAAAGATTCATTTAGTTCTAATAGAATGCTTATCCTCAAGAAATTCTACTAAAGACCAAAAATTATTTCTAATAAATTGATTTCGCTCATCTTACATAGAAATAATATAATTTGGATCATTTAAATCATCAGAAAAATTAGTAATAACATGATTAAAAAAACAGAGTTAACAAAGAAGTTTAAAGTACATATTTTGGTTTTCATATAAGAACCTATATTACCAATCCCATTTTTAACAAGATTATCCCTATGAATTTTCAATGATCTTGGATTAGGTCAATAAGGAGCATGCTCCCCTTCAATTGATTCATCCTTATCCTGAGTTCTTTCTTTAAAAAAGTTAAAATCTCTAAACGCATCATCTAATAAATGAATAAAAATTAATTTTACATTATTTTCAACAAACATAACATGAACATGTTCTTCAATAAAAATATTTATTTTATAATAAACTCTATAAGATTTAATATTATTAGAATACCCAAGAAAAATTCCTTCATCACCTTTAGCATCAAATTAAACTAAATTATCCTTCAAATTCAAAATAAAAAACTTTATAACCAAAAACTATAAAAAGCATCAAAAATGGATTCATACCAAAAGTATCTTAGAAAATTATATTCACTTAACATAGTTTAGTCCATTTTAATCAGAATTATATTTTTTCATTCATAGCACCATTTTGTAGTGGTTTTCTAAGAGTATAGAAATTATGCAAAGAACCGTTCTTTCCACAGAAAAATAAAATTATAAATTATGAAATTTACATCCTTTATCAATAAAAATTTAAATAGTCATATAACTTTTTTCATTATTAACTAAATTACAAAATGAAATAAATCTAGATAAAGTATCATTTTTATGTGAAATAAAGTAAACTTTTGTAAATATACCATATTGATCAACTAACTAAAGTATATTTAATTCCTAAAAGGATATAAATTTGAGTATGGAAAAATAGATCAATATGTACTAATTATAAAGTTATATTAATATTTATCTGATTGATAAGTTTGGAAGAAACTTTATGTTGTTTCCTTTTCATGAAATCATCCCAAACAAGAAGTTGTACTTTATTTAAGGTAGTTAACTATAATGAATTCTCATGATTAGAGATATTATGTGACATTATGAAATTAACATGACCTAATTATTGATGAAAAATAATTATATCACTATGTAAAACATTCAAACAATTAACATATTGAATAGTTTGTTCAGAAAAATCAATAGAATATTTATTTTCCTTTTGATTAGCATAAAATAATAGGGAATCATTCCTAAAAACTAAAAACTTGTCATTTTTTAATTTATATTCCATTCTATCATCACATATTTTATTTATACTAATTAATTATGTTTTTAAACTTCAACATATAAAACTTTATAAATAAAATTAGAATTATAAATACCAAATTTACAAAAACCTTTTATTTTCCCTTTGAAATTATCTTTTAAAATAGAAATTCCTCTATCAAATTTGTTGTAAGTGATAAACATTAATGGGTATATGGTAATATGGTTATAGAATCCACTTTCCATGTACCATATTTAATTATTTAGACATCCAAGTATTTTCCCTATAAAGACAAATTACTTAACAATTTTGGTACACAACCTATTTTGGGACTAATTAGATTAGTAAAACAATTCTTAGGTACCAAAATAAAATTTAAAAAGATGTTTCTTGGTACTCTATATAAAAAAATATTTGTTAATATGATTCTTCATAAATTCCAAATACTATTTGAATATAAGAGAAAAATCATTTTCATGGTGACCTTTTATTCCACATTTAAAACATATAATAGTAGAAGTACTATCATATTTACTATTAACAAAATGATTTCAATAAATTTTAGGTAATATCATATCATATCCAATAACATATTTATTATTAGTTTTTATATTCAATGATTTCATTTTATGATATTTTTTATGACCTTTAATAAATACAGACAAGTTTTTCTTAGGACTGTCAACTTCCTTTTTCAAATTTTCATTCAAATTTTGAGTAGATTTCAAATTATCATAAAATATAGAATGATAAATATAAGAAATATTCCTTAAATTTTAATTATATTTTAATATCACTTTATTTTCTGAAATATTTTTTTAATTATTATCTTTAATATTATTATATAATCTAACAGCTTTGAAAACATATTTTCTTAATCTTTTAATTTTTTCATTTAACTCATAAACATTTAGATTTTTATAATAATAATCAGAATTATAATATCTTATATAAAAACTATAATCACTAACCTTATTTATAAAATTCATAAATCACAATTTAGAAGATTAATTCTCATTTATATATTGTTCACTAGAATCATATTCATCATTAAAACTCAAACTAGTTGTTAATTCCTTTTTATCCCATTTTTTTGTATTTTTCTTTATTGTTTAGTTTTTCATAATATGTATTGGTATTCCATTTATTTATATTCTCAAATCAAGTAAAATATGAAGTATTTTTATTAGTATTACATTTCTTATCTTACTTATGTTTTTCCTTTGGAGGGTTTCTAATAAATTAATTATTTAATCCTTTCTTTTTTATTTTTTTATAGAGTCTAATTACAATATGTGCCATTTTTCCTTTTTCAATACCATATAGATCATAATCATAAGTATTAGTAGAAATTAAATTTGTGGATTTAAACACTATAACGTTTCTTTTAATACTCTCCTCTTCATTTATGTTTATCAATTATAGTTCATACTAAAGCAATGATCCAATAAATTAATCAAGAGTGTACTCTTTGATGTTCTTACTTTCATCAATGGTAAACTTATTTATGTTTCATTTCTTCAGTAGATATCTTAAGACTATTTAAAAAATTAATGGGTTTTATAAATCTTCTCCAAGGTAATTAATTCCACTTACAATTCTTTTAAATCATTAGAACATTTGGTTTATGATTTAATCTCCACCCATAATGAAGTCTTGGTACTCAGATTGAAGAATTCCAAGCTTAGTTCTTATTTATTTGTTTGAGATAAGGTGAGTAACTTTTAGAATACTGTAAATCTCATAATTTATCTTACATGTATAGATATTAATAAAAACACTTATATTAATAGCATAATATAAAATATTTAAAACTTTGTAATTTAATACATATCTGGAAACATCGTTTCTTGTAAGAGTGTTCGGGTTAGATTTGGTAATGTGTACAATTGTTTATGATCGACAAGTATTATATACTTATTTTCTTGAGGAATGAATCCATTCTAGATATTTAGTAACCATAATAATTTCCATCATAGTGAGGTGGATTTTGAGGAATCCAAGAATCATTTGTATTCATTCCTTCTATTTTAAAAATATTTTCCTTAGACTATAAGGTCTTGAAATAGGTTAGCACAATAAAATATAAAAAATATGATCTATAAAAGGATTAGATATATTCTATAAGGAATACCATTTAATACCAATTTTTAGGTCATATAGGAGATAGAAGATGGTCTAGAGGGGGTCTAAATAGAACAAATTAAAATTTTAAAGAGATGGATAAATTATTATCAAAGTTAATTATCAGATTAAATTACTAGTGTTAGTTAGCAACATAATAAAATAAAGAGTGTAAGGATTTATTTATAGTATTTTTGTCCAAATTTAACCTAATATACTCTTATAAATCTCTACTTTATGAGAGATAGTTTGTGTACTAATATTATTTTTGAAGGGGAATCATAACTTGATTACATAATTCTTTTCTGAAACATGGAGGTATAACTACACTAACACAATGAATTTTTTATGAGGATTCACAACCCAAATAAAACACTAAATTTGTATAATGGGAGTCACAACTTGTATGGTCTTGACTATAGAATTTAATATTCACTACATAAATAAATAATAGATTAATGTTTTTATATGTAAAATCATAATCATAAAAGTGAGTGTATGTGAAATATAAGAGTAAGTATAATATACTCAACCAAATAAAATGAAATAGATAAAAGAATAATAAAACATAGGTACTAGTTCTTAAGTTTTTAATCTACCTAACTATCTCTTCAAGGTGGTAGAATAAGTCATAGAATTTTTTTTCAACCCTTGAGAGATTTTCTAGTGGTAGTGATTAATTTTCAGCACATGAAGAATGTACAACACTTCACAATATTAGTATAAAAAGTATGAAGGTACTCATGGAAGAAGTATAATTAGAGTATTCTATAACTTTACCACTATATAAAATTGTAAATATTGATTCCCTTTAAAAACAAATAAACTTAACAAATCTAATCATTCATTAGAAAATTTAAAATTCAAAAAAGAATAATACAGGATTATCGAAAAGAGAGAGAAAGAGAGAAATTATCGTTGCATAAATATTGATCAACTCATGGACAATATTTAAAACAAAAAAGAATATTTCAAGTCAATTTGAAATCACCCATTAAATAATTTAAATAGTCACTAGAATAATAGTTCAAATAAATATCCCATGAAAACAACAAGTTTGAATTTGAAATACAGAATTGAGAAATATCCTATTTAAAATAAGAAGTAAATATGCAGAGAAATTAAAAAGTTAATAACAGTAAATTAAATATATTAAACCAAGTTTGAATGAGTTTAATATCAACTAATATTAATTTATAAATATTTAAATATACTAAAATAAAATAAAATAATAAAAATTATTTTTTGAGTTGCGAGATGTAACTTTCATGCGTGGAGATATAATACAATTTGATCTTTATAAAAGATTTTTTAAAATAATGAAAAAAACATCACATGGGTTATAAATAATTGATATGAATTAATAAATTCATTAAAACAATTCAAACATAAGAAATATATGTTAACCAAATTTTAATATGAAGCATTATTTAAAATAGAGTATAATTTCCTATAGTATTTCACTGAACTACGTAGCCAAATTTACGTAGGTGAATTTCACGTAACTATTTTTCTATACCTTATAGAATTGAAAATATATGTGGATTAACATAATTGAATCAACATAATTGATTCACCACATAGGTGATTCATGTAAGGGATTCATCATGCAGGTGATTCACATATATGAAATTAACTTTGGTGAATTGCTCACATATCCAAATTTCTGAAATATGTAAACAAATTGACCTTTCTAATTTCATACCTAAAATAGGCCCTGATAAAGGAAAAATCAAAAAAAGATCTGTTGTAATTATATTTATATAATTTCGTTATCTTTATAAATAATCAAGAATATTCTTAATCATATTTATAAAACTCAAGTTATGATTAAATAATTGTAGCAAAATAGTTCTGAAAAACTATAGAAAATAGACTAAAAATATTCTATAACTTATAACAAAATTTTAGACATGATATTGACTGATTCATAATTTTATGTATTCTAATGAAATTTTGTTAATTTTATTATCTTTCCAAAAAATGAATCACTCAATTTGGAGTTCTATTTCTCAATATATTTTTGAAATACAAAGAGTAACTGATTCTAGAAAATCGGCAATGTGGATTTCAAACCAGCTATGTGGATAACAAATCAACTATGTGGATTATGATTTGTCTCTATGGTGAACAATATATTGGCGATATGGGAAAAGTAAAAAACATTTCTAAATGATATCTTATGGTTCCAAATTATTTATTTATCCTAGTAACTCAAAATAAAACTTATATATTATGTAATGAATAATGAAAACATGAACTAAATATATGTTTAGCAAAGAAATATTATGATATATTCAAAGATAAACATAATTTAATCAATAAAAATTCAAAGTATTAATAAATTTAAAGTAAACAGACAAATAATTTTTTGTAATTATCAAAACATAAAGTGGTTCTATAAGCCACTCAACATGATCCTCTCTACAAGATTCTCAAACACAAGGGTCAAGAAAAATGGATCCACTAGTATCATTAGGCCTCGAATAAGGGTTACGGTCAAGGAAATGTGGATTTTGGATCTATTATAGAACTGAATCTAGAGAATTAAAGGCACATTTAAAACCTCAAACCACATTCAAATCCTTTGGGACACTCACTCCTATCACCCGAAGAAACACTTCCCTTATCATCCTATTCACCACAATCAGGGTTCAGTCTGACAACTTAGAATATCCAAATGACCTAAAACATACAATTAAAAGGAACTCATCCATAATACCTCAAAGTTATCTTCTTTGGAAGGAACTAGATCACCTTTTAGGTTTTAGATTGTGTCACAAGAATACTTCTTGGTGGTGGAAATGTCCCTCTTCATTGTGTGTCCAAAGTCACGTCAAACATCATCAATATAGGTCATTAATGATTCCCTGTTCCACCCTATAGAAGTATCAATGACAAGATGAACATCAAGAGGGATCCTAACCAAGTGGGATACTCACACCTCAAGCTCGTTCCAATCATTTACTTCCTGAGAAGGGGCTTCTCTCTCACCATAAATCATGGATGATCTCTATCTATATAACCCGCAAAGTGAATTCATCACAGGTGATACATCATCTAATGCTATTGGAACTAGACACTACAAAAACTAATGGGGATAATACACCTTAACTACTAAATGTGGTCGTTATGATTCCAAATGGGTGGTGAAATTAATCTCCATCCACTCGGAGGAACTGCCTTCTGCACATATCCACAACTGAAGCCTCATCACCAAGTGGGTCACAAACATGATCCCCCTATAGAATCCTAGTTTGTTATCATCATGGAAGCATTTTGTGATATCTAAGATACACCATGGTCAAAAGATTATATCTGGGGAGAAAAATAAAGATGAATATGGAACCATAACCCATTCCTATATGATGCATGTACTAATTTTTACCCTATAACCAGTTCCTACATGTTTTTCGTTAACAATAAAGTTATTGGAGTCATGGTGAATAGATATGTTGACTGCCATACTAACGCTGGGTTCCCTGACCTGAAAGATGAATTGAAAACACTTTAACATTTTGTCCCAGTTCCTAAAAAAACCTCACAGTTAGAAAATCTAAAACATATGGTCTCAATATGACCTTCTTGGATACCTCTCTATCATGAACTAACTTACTAGGGCACACCTTATGACAAATATCCTCTTTATTACGCATTAATTCATGATTTATTACATAATATTGCACATAATAAAAATTGAAAGATTGATAAGTGTAGTGTATTTAGTAATTAGGTGCATATAATAAGATCTTGAACATGGGATAAAATAAAATTATTGAAAAATTCCTTAACATCCATCTAAAATTCCTAGGATTTTAAAACTGCACGGGGTAACTTGGGGTCATACATATGAAAGGGGTGAGCTATAAATCTCGGTAAGGGAATAAACATGGTATATTATAAATAAATTAATACATGTTAGAAATTTGGGATATAAATGGGGAGTAAAAGGGGTGAAAATCATAAACATGAGCAATGAGTCATGATATATCATGATAACAAAATGACAACATGGGAAATGTGGAAACAACTTCACACACTACATAATAAAATAACAAAAAATACAAACCATACCATGGTTTTTCCTAGGGTTTATACAAAAGAGGGGTGGTTTTCATTATTTTATAAGGCCAAGGGAAAAAATATATTAAAATATTACCCTTAGTGATGTGGTGTTGAGTCATTCTCTTAAAGAAATAATTTGAAAAACTTAAAATATATTATAGGTTTTGGAGGATTCATAAAGTCTTTATAAAATTAATCAAATAAAATTAAAATCAAATTATTTTAAAGTGAAAAACATAGATTTGGTTTTGGACACTCTTTATAGTATTTATTACATCACTTTTTGGTCATTATGATGTCATAATACACATGGTATATTTATACCATATTTATTTTTTACCCTAAAATTTTATTATCTTAGAAAATTATGAAAAATTCACCATTGGATAATTTCAACATTTTGATTCCAAAATTAATATTTTTTTACCCAAATAATTTTCTAAACATGTGGATTTTCACTTTTAAAATATTAATAAACATTTATTGAGAACTGTAGGGTTTTTTGATCATAAGAGTTTTCAAAATGATATAAAAATTTCATTTGGATTCATAAAAATTATATGATAACTTATATCTAATAAAAAATATTTAATAATAATATTTTATTAAAATATTATTTATTTCAAAAAATCCATTTATTCATCAAAATAAGTGTCTTAATTGAAATCAAGTACTAATTAAAAATAAATTTTTTTTATTGTATAAAAATTAAAATTGTTTTTAAAGTTAGGATAATGATAAAATATAATCATTATTATATTGAAAATATAATATAAATATTCATATTATTATGGTATTGATATATATCCCATTAATACACTAGAAAATTCCCTATGGGAAAGGTGAGTGATGATAAGATTTTCCTTGGATGGTTCAACGTACATTGTTTAAGTCGTGATCTCAATGAGCTTGAACTACTCTCGTAAATAGTTCCATTCATGGTTAAGTTGTTGGATATCAACTTGGTCCTGGTCAATGGAAAATCCCACTAGTGTAATCTCCCTTGGAATCTCTGATAAATGGGATTCATAGGGTATGATCCTACTAGTTGAATTCATTACTTCATTTGTCTGCATCAATTAGACTTATAAAAGCCCTATATTTATTCTAATCATAAGATCATTATTCAATGGCTATATTATCAACGGTAAAAATTCCTAATGGTCTTTTAAATCTGATAGGATATAATAAAACCAAATAATTTCATGCATTTTCTATAACCATATTACATACTATAATGTTTAATTAAATCACAAAGGGAATTTTATTTATAAAAGTGTGTTTTGTTACAATCTTCCCCCTTTATAAATTTTACCCTCAAGATTTTCATTTCACGCACTAAAATATATGAGGTTAATTTTATTTCATTACCTCCTCTGATTCCCATACCGCTTCTTCAACTTTTTGGTTTCTCGACAACCCTTTGACCAGGTGCATTGTCTTATTTTGTAAAGCTTTGTCTCTATGGTCTAATATCTTCACTAGATGCTCATCATATGAGAGATCATTCCCTAATGGAACCACCTATATATTTAGTACAGTTTAGGCATTTGGTATGTACTTCCTAAATAGGGATACATGAAATACATCAGGTACATAAGATATGTTAGGTGGGAGTGCCATTAGATAGTTCACCACTCCAATGCGATTAAGGATCTCAAAGGGAATGATGTATCATGGACTAAGCTTTCCCTTCTTCCAAAATCTCATGAATTTCTTCCATAGAGATATATAGAGAAATAACATGTCTCCAAGCTCAAACTCTAGGCCTCATCAATGATTGTCAGCATAGATCTTTTTTTAACTCTGAGAAGCCTTGATGTGCTGCCAAACAGTCTTGACCTTTTCCATCATTTCCTCAACCATTTCAGGACCTAGACATTTTCATTCCCCGACTTCATCCCAACATGCAGGTGTTTTTCACCTCTTCCCATAAAGGGATTCCAAGGGATCCATTTGGATGCTTGAGTGGAAACTATTATTATATGAGAACTCAACCAGAGGAAAATGTTGGTCCCATCCTCCTTTAAAGTCAATTGAGCATGCTATCAAAATTTTCATGAGTTTTTAGATAGTCCACTCAGATTGGAAATTGGTTTGAGGGTGATAATCCATACTAAAGTTCAAATCAGTATTCATAGCATGTTGTATACTCTTCCAGAACATAGAAGTAAATCTTGGATCTCGATCAGATACAATCAATATTGGTGTTCCTTACAGCCTCGCCACTTCTCTAAGTTATATCCTTGAATGTTGATTGAGTGATAAGTCCTCTCAAATCTCAATGAAGTGTGAAGTATTTGTAAGATGACCCACCACAACCCAAATATCATTATTTTCTCTTGATGTATTCATAAGACCTATGATAAAGTCGATGATGATGTTTTACCATTTCCATATAGGTATGGGTAATGGTTTCATCATACCCTTATAATTTTTTTCTTTCTACTTTCACTTGATGACATAGAATACATCTTGATGTATATTTCATGATATCCTTCTTCATATTATCCCACCAATAGTTCTCTTGAAAATCTTGATATATCTTTTCACTTCCTAAATGGATGGAGAAGGTCAAGCTATGTGAATCATCCAACATCACGTTATTTAACTTAGTATTTGATGGTTCACATAGTTTTGACAAAAATATTATAACACCTTCTTCATTAACATTGAACTCATAAAATTTTCGTTTTCTTTTAGCTTCCACTTTCTTCTGAATTCCCACATCATCTCTTTTAGCATCTTTTATCTTCTCTAGAAGGGATGGTTGATAAATCATTTATTAAAGGGTTTATGATGTTCCTTCCTTTATTATTATCATTTCCATCCTCTTCAAGTCTAATAATGTCATATCCTTATCAACTATCATCAATTATATAATTTCTATATCCTTTCTACTTAGAGTATCTTCCACTTTATTTACTTTCCCAGTATGATAGTGGATTGATTATTCATAGTATTTGATCATCTCCAACCATCTTCATTGGTTCATATTCGTCTCTTTATATTCAAATATATAACTAAGGCTTATGTGATTTGTATATATTTAACACTTATCCTCAAAGAGATAATTCCACCATATTTTCAAATCAAATATCACTGCATCCAACTCCAAATCATGTGTTGGGTAGTTCTTTTGGTCAACATTCAGTTTCCTTGAAGCATAGGCTATCACTTTGTCATTCTAAATTGACACACAACCCTATCCCTTATTAGAAGCATCAATGAATACCATATAATATACTCCACTTGTTGGTAGTGTGAGTATAGGTGTAGTGATAAGCCTATTTTTTTACTCCATGAAGCTCTCTTCACATTCATAATTCCAAAAAAAATTGAATATGTTCTAAGTTATCTAGGTTAGAGGGTTTTACCATCATGATAAATTTCTCACAAATCACTAATAGTACCCATATAATCCAAGGAAACTACATATATCTATCACATATGTTGGTCTTGAACATCATTAAATTGATTTTGTCTTTGAAGGGTTCAAATATATCCCATTGATTGTGATAATATTCCCAAAAAATGAGACTTCCTTTAACCATAACTCACATTTTTTTACTTGGAATAAAGATTCTTCTTTTGTAAGGTCTTTAGCACAGTGCTCATGTGCTCCTCATTTCTTTTGAAGTATATTTTAATATCATCTATAAATACTACCAAAATTTTTTCAAGGTAATCTCTAAAGGCTCTATTCATCAAGTCCATTATGATTTTTATAGAATTAGTGAGTCTGAATTTAATTATTATAAACTCATAGTGCTTGTACCTTGTATGAAAAGCATTCTTGGGGATATCCTCCTTATTCACCCTAACTTGGTAATACCCTGGCTACAGATCCACCTTGGATAAGTATTGTGCTTCATGTAGATAATCGAACAACTCATCAATCTATGGCAGAGGATACTTATTATTTATCATGATCTTTTTGAGCTCACGATAATCAATGAAAAGTCACATTGACCCATCCTTCTTCTTGATTAAGTGGACCAGTGCTCCCCATGGTGAATCATTTGGATGTATAAACCATTTATCTTGATTCTCTTGTACTTTTTTCTTCAACTCCTCAAGTTCCACAACTACCATTCTATATGGAGTCTTGGATAATGTTAATGCCTCAGGTATATAATCTATTGAAAATTCACCCTATTGGATAGAAGTAAGACTGATACATTCTTCCAAAAACACTTCAGTATATTCCCTTAGAGTGGGAATGTCTTTAAGGATGATCCTTTCCTTATATTCAATCATTTAATATATATATACTCTCTCATAGGGAAACGATATTCGTGATTAAGATGTTGGTTCTAAATAAGATTCATCCATATCCTTACATTTGTATAAAACGAGAGGATGATTTGTGATATGGAGAGTGATTTCCTTCTTGCATAAATTTATGTTGGATCTATATAGGGAAACCCAATCCATACCCAGAATTTCATGAAATTCCACCAAAGGAAGTATCAAAAGGTTCATTGGGAAGATCATCCTATAAATTTAAACATGAGAGGAGTTACATACATGGGATGCAATAATTTCCTCATTTTCTATTTTCATTAAAATCTATACTACCATGCTTTATAGTGGTGTTTCAATAGTTCTTCAAAATTTTCATCATATAAAGGAATGTGTAGAACCAAAATCAAAAATTAAATTAACTATTATTGAATGAATAACTATTATACCTATCAACACATCATTTTTGGGATCAACCTCAGTGGTTGTGATAGCATAAGATCACCCTTATTACCTTGGAAGTTTTTTTGTCTTTGAAAAACCTTGTCTTAGTTCATTGGATTGGAATGTGACATTTTCCTTTATAGTTGAAATAATGAACAATGCATTGAGGGTTGATTGGATCATTTCTTTCTTCCATCGCATTAATGGGACTCTCCTTTCGGAAATCACTATCTAGGTGTCCTAACTTATTGAACCTAAATCATTTTCTCATTACCCTTAGGAAATTTATGGGATTATTTTTCCACACTTTTTACCAGTGGGGTGTTGAAATTTTGTAGCACAATTATATTTCTCCATTGAACCACTAGAATTAAAATCCACTTTATTCTTCTTATCCCCTTGATACCGTTGATATTTGGGGATCTCCATTTTGATTGTGAGGGGACATTAGATAATTTCCTTATAGCTATTAAAGTCTCATATTGCCAAGGATTTTTGTAGACTAGCACTAATAGAAAAATTCCCTATACCAATATTTTGAAACCTTTGGTATAGGTCTCAAAAATGTTGGTATAGCCTATACCAATGGTTTGGAGGACCGTTGGCTGGTTTGGTTTTGGTATAGGTTTATACCAATAGTTCTAGGAAAATCATTGGTATAGGTCATATGAAAAACCTATAACAATGGTTTCAAAAAACCGTTGGTATAGATAATTCAAAAAAAAACTCTCGCTTGGTTTTGATCCCAACACCTCCCGTTTATAATCCAATAACTTAACCACTAACCTAACATGACTTTTATGAACATAATTTCATATATATATATATATATATATATATATTCATAAGTATTTTAAATTTTTATTTATTTAATGTTATTTGAAAAAAGATTCCATAAAAAATATGTGTACCTATACCAATGGTTTTGAGACCCATTGGTATAGGTTCTTTGATTTTTTGAGCTATAACAACTATTTTGGGGAAACCATTGGCATAGGGAGGACCTATAACAATGTTTTTTCCAAAACCGTTGGTATATGGTCATTATAATGGACCTATACCAATGGTTTTGGCCAAAACCATTGGTATAGGTCCATATAAGTGACCTATACCAAAGGTTTTGACCAAACCATTGGTATAGGTCCAATTTCTACTAGTGTAGGTTTTATCCCGCCAAAGAAGTGTTCAACCTTGAATTCAGGGGTAACAGCAAAGTCAAAGGCATATCGTGCAAGTCTTGTGACGTTTTCCTCATATGCCCCAATAGATTCATCATCTTTTTTTCTTGAGGGTAAGGGAATACCTTTCCATTTTAAGTTGGAGAGTGTGAGGAAAATATTTATCAAAAAAAATATGGAATTCCTTCCACCCCATCACTTTGATATTTTACTCAAGATTCTTACTCTTGATAAATTTCCACCATTGATCAACTTCTCCCTTCATACAATAAATAACTAGTGGAATATTCTCTTTCACATAAAATTAAATAACGAAGAAGATATTCCCGATAGATTTGATCCAATGTTCCATGATTAAGGGATCAGATAATCTTTTGAAATTCGGAGGCCTTTTGTCGCATAAAGGTCTCAATCATAGATTGTTCTTTATTAGGGGTATTTTGGAGATCCTCTAGATCCAGGTTTCAATTCATAACCTGGGTCATCTTAGAGAGTATCATCATAAAGTTTTCTATTCCTTCTCCCATCAGGTTGGGAATATTTTTGGGGCATTCATCATATTTACCTTCACATTGGTTATTTACCCGATTCCTCCTATTTCTGAATATTTTATAGAATAAATGAAAAAATTAGGGATGAATATTTTTAAACTATTTAACATATAAATGGGAATCCAATAACATTACAAGTATAACTTATAAATGAAATTTATTTCTTAACTTATGAATTTCTAGGCTTAAGTCTATGTTATCCATGATCTATTTTATAACATAGACAATTATGGAAATTTTTGTTTCTTTAATAATGGTTTACAATGAGATTGTGAATTTACTTAACCATATCCCTGGGAGTTCCAAACCAAGTGTGATTCAAGTCCCATTGTCATGCACTATTTCTTGGTTGAGTCTAGCTCAACGTGGTGTTTTCGGGTTTTACATTTATATATATGTGTGTCAGGTCCACATCCACTAGTAGTATCTAGAAAAAGATATATTTTCTTGATAAACTACATACTATATACTTACCAAAATTTAGGGATGTTTTATTATACTTATTTTTATACCCAAGGCTTTTTCTATAGTTATTTAATCCTAAACCCAAAAATTACTAAACTTTTCCTTTGAGGCCAAATAAGACAATCATGCTCTTTATTACACATTAATTAAATATTTATTACATAACATTACACATAATAAAACCTGAATGATTGATAAGTCTAGTGTATTTTGGAATTAGGTAAATAGAATGACATCTTTAACATGATTCTAAAATTCTATGGCTTTTAAAATTGCATGGGATAACCTGAGGACATACATAAGAAAGGGGTGAGCTATAAAGCACAATAATGGAATAAAAATGTCATAACATGAAACAATTAATACATTTTATACAATAGTCATATTAATGGGGCATAAAATGGATGATAATCATAAAAATGAACAATGAGGAATGATATAGCATGATAAAATAATGGTAGCATGGGAAATGTGAAAACAACTTAAAACATTATATCATAAACATAGGTCAAGGATAACTTCCAAGACATCATGATTGAAAAAGTACCATGATCGATTAGGTTCACTTAATAATCCATTTCATTACATCTAGTGATACAAAAACATTACCCAATATATTTGAGTGCTATATAATTTTGGGCCCACCCATCACTTTTATTTCATTCTCATGCTTAAGTGTGCCACATAAATCATAAAAAATGGAAACATTTATCATTAAATTTTATTACATGATAATTTAATGTGAAATAAATACATGTAAGTCCCAAATAAAATAATTATAAGTTTATAAAGGTGAATACCCTTGATAGAAAATGGGTATGGTATTCACTACACTATTGTTTTGCCTTGGAAAATCATGGTGAGATTTCGGCAGCATAACAAAGGAAAATAAATGTTCATATAAGGGATAAATGAGAGTGAAAGGGGTATCTAATAATTTATACATAAAATTTATATTAATGGTGATATTTACTAACATATACCATCATTATTATTTAAATATAAAAGACACAAGATAATTAAGAAAATTGAATAAAGAGGAGAAGGAGAGGATCCCTTACCATGAGAGTGTGATTCCAAATGATTTAGAGGAGCTTCTTGAGAGCTTGGGTCACCTTGGGGGGACTCTAGAGAGGGTATTTAAGTGTAAGTACTTTATAAAATGGTTATTAGTGAATATAAATAGGATATTGGGTGGTTTTATATAGGAAAAGAGTGGGAAATCCTTTATCATTTACCAAACATAGGTTTTGGACTCTATATAATAAAATTACCAAAACCAAAAACCTTACCATGGTTTTTGCCCAAGATTTTTGAAAAAAGGGGTGGTTTTAATTATTTTATAAGTCGAAGTCTCTAAATTATTAATATATTACCCTTGGTGATGTGGATATGAGTCATGCTCTTAAAGAAGTGATTTTAAAATCTTAAAATATATTATAGGTTTTGGAGGATTCATAAAGGATTTATGAAATTAATAAAATAAACTTTAAAAAAAATTATTTTAAATTTAATACATATATTTTTTCATGGATACCATTTATAGTATTTATTACATCAATTTTGGGTTATTATGATTTCATAATACACACCATATATTTATATCATAATTAGTTTTAACCCAAAAAATCAACTATTTTAGAAAATTATGAAAAATTCACCATTGGATAATTTTAATGTTTTGATTATATAAATAATATTTATTTTATAAAAATAATTTTCTAAATATATGAATTTTCACTTTGAAAATAATAATCAACATTTATTGAGAAATGTTGGGTTTTTTGATAATAATAGTTTTCAATCCATTATAAAAATTACATTTGACTTAATAATAATTATATGGTCATTTATATTTAATAAAAATTATTTAATAATAATATTTTATTAAAATATTATTCATTTCAAAAATCCATTAATTCATAAAAATAAGCATCTTAATTGAAATTGAATAATAATTAAAAATACAATTTGTGTTTTATTATTTAAAAATTAAAATATTTTGTAAAGTAATGATAAAAAGTAAATATAACCATTATTATATTGAAAATAGAATATACATATTCATATTGTTATGTTCTTGATACATATCCCTTTAATACACCAAAAATTTCCCAAAGTGTAAGGTCTGTGATGGTGATATTTTTTTGGGGTGGTTCGACGTACATAGTTTGAGTCATGATCTCGATGAGTTTGAACATATCCTGTAAACTATTTCACTCATGATTAAGTTGTTGGATATTAACATCATCTTGGTCAAGGTAAAATCCTAGTGATTTTATCTCCCTTATAATCTCTAGTAAATGGGCTTTATAGGGTATGATATTGCGGAATGAGACCATTACTTCCTTTGTCTATGTCAATTAGACTTATAAAAACCATATATTCATACTAATCATAAGATCATTGTTAAATGGATATATTATTAATCATAAATATTCTTAATAGTCTTTTAAATTCAATAGGATATAATAAAACCAATGAATTTCATGTTTTTTCTATAACCATATTACATAATATGAAATTTAATTAAATCACAAAGGGAATTTTATTTATAAAAGATTTGTTCATTACACAACTTGATAGCTGTAAAATGATAATGACACCCCAATCCCACCTCCAATAAGCTATGGGTAGGTGACTAGAACTGAGTAGGTATATCACACACATGGGAGGAATTGTCCTAAAGTACATGTACGCATGTACACATCTCCATACAATGGTATAATGTAGAAAGGTAAATAACTCATAGTATAAATTCATACATAGTATATATCACACACTAGAGTACTATAAGACATACAATATAAGTATAAAGGGCCCAATACAAGCCCAAAAAAAATTAAAAAGAACCCAACCTATTTACAACATGGGGGAAGCTACCCAAATGCAACTCATGGATCCATTTGATGTGCTTCTAGCATAACTAATCTCTAATTAGGCCCCACCTACTCCTAGTCCACCAAGTATTCCAATATAAATCATATCATCTACATAATACATGACATGTGTGGGTAGAGACAATGTAGGGGTGAGTATATAAATACCAAGTAGGAAACTTTGAAATCACCAAACATAAATCATGAATAGAGTAGTCATCTCATCACCATGAAGGTATTTTTATCAATATATGAGACATAAAAATATAATAGCATTAACCCATATATTCTCAATATAGACACTAAGTCTCTAGGTGAGGTTGTGACCTCACTGAAACCCTAGGATTCTACTAGAGGCTCAAAGGTAACACTCATCAAGGATTACTCACTCTATGATCCTTTCCATCCCTGATGAAACTAATATGAGAGGACTCACTCATTGGTTCTATCGATGAAGAATTTATATGGAAACTAAGATTGATTGTATGAGATACAAACTCGATCAGACTACACCTCATTGGAAAAAAACATACATCGATATAAAAATAATGGATCAAAACCAGGACCAATGAGGTATACCTTACCATAAATGGGATGAGCCATTAAGGAGGGGATTATACACCCTCATAAGTTAGTCATGAAGATTCCAAAAACCTCACTTAGTAGAGAAGAATAAATGATAGAGGATCACAACTTTGGTTACATGGGGGGATTCTTAAACTCTATTCGATAAAAATATCATAGAGGGGATCATATCCTATGCTTAAGATTTAATTCCTCATTGTACCATCATGGGGATGGACCAAGGTAACACACCCATACTAAAAAGTTCCATGGTAACTCACCCAAGATCACACCAGAGTTGAACTAAGAAGAACAAGGGATCCAACCTACCCTTTAAGGAGTACATAGCATGTCCCTATGTGTACACGACATGTCTCGCTAATCCTAACACTACTCATGTCTTTCAGTCACATGATGTGAATTTATCCAAATTACATGGTGTTTTCCTAGGGATACACAACTTATAGAGACCAGTATGGAACTCAGTGTGCCTTCTGGTCTGGCCTGTGTACTATAGCCCATTCCCATGTACCCAAGGTGTACATGTGTATGCTCACTATCTTCGATTACTTTTCAAAGTACATGAAGTGTGCCTCAATACACACATCATGTGTGGTCCCATGGTATTCTATGAATATACTCTTGGTACATGCCGAGCCATTCACCAAGTCTTACATGATGTGTGGGTAACCAACACAATTTGAAACCCTATAGGGATTTTTAGGTGTCTACTCCTTGTACATGTTGAGCTAGTCAGCTAGGAAATTTATGACGTGTAGATCTCCCATATAGGGTGTGATATTTAACTCAAAATGATACTCTAGCCACCAAAAATAGGGGACTACAAGGAATGTGTCCCTTTTTACTACATAGTATAGTTTAGAATTTCTCATAAATTCCAAAATTTTCACATATCTTCACCCTCATGCTACTTATACCTTCAAGATTACTAGAAATCTTGCCAAAACACCCAGATCAAGGTTGACCATGCTCTATGGTCATCCAAAAGTTGGATTTTGGTTTTAATTCTCCATAAAACCATTTTTCATCATCCTAAAGAAACCCGCATATCCCGGGTCCTGGAAACCCTATTGTATATGACAACACCAAATTCCATCATCAATGGTGGTCGTATTATGGTCACTCATCCATCTAGTTCTTGATCCCACATGCACCACACCACTATGTCTCCAAACTACAAACCTTGGGTATCCAATCCAAACATCGATCACCTATGGTCATCATTTCACATTAATCATGTCATTAATATCAATCATGAACCCATGGTGATGATCCATTTCTCTAAAGGTTGATTTCACAATGATCTTACACAAGGTATTTTTTTAAACCACCATTTAAATGGAACATTGATGATGAACACATGATGAAAGGTGGTGGGAAATCCAAAATCACAACAAGAGGAACTAACCTTGGTCACTATTCTAGTTATCCTTGATTCATTTCCATTATAATGATGAATGAAGAACCAAAATACAATAACATCAATTCCTAACTATAGGAAGGTAAAGAAATTCCCAAAAATTAACCATTGATTCATGAATAAATCTTGTTACAAGGATTGACCCATGTTCAACATGGGATAAACAAAAGGGTCTAAAATTATCAAAAAACATCTTTTCTATAGTTTGGATAGATCACTAATGAATAATGATTCTACATCACTATCACTGGTGATATTCATGTGCTCTTCTATTGAAAATAATCCCCATGGTACCCAATCCTCAATCCCATGATCATTCACCAACATGATCCCAACCTGAGCTCTTCATCATTTTATTCCCTCTAGGGTAATTAACCCTTGGGAATCTTCCATAATTGGGTTTATAAGGTATATGATTAGGTCATTGAAAATATATAATAAATTCATTCATTCATTCATTTTATTATTTTCACCCACAACACACTTAAACAAACCACCATGATCTGACAAAGATTATGTCGTACCTAGAGTAAAACCATATTCCATATTTAATGGTGGTATTAGAATTCCCATATGATAGACCATTCCATATTTATTCCATTACTTATAAAAATTTACATTCATGTCATATATTATATTTAATATTTTTAATATCACCACATTAAGGATCTCCAGGGCCCGTAATATCGCACCAAATTAGAAATTAGATTTGAAAATATTCCTTGAAATATTCCAAAGTCTTATAAGGTGAAAATAGAGTCCTTAAATTCTACCCACCTTTAAGTATTTTCATCTAAAAAAGTAAAAACCTATACCCAATTGAGGATACTAAGATCTCAATTGGGTTTCCAAATCCCAGGATCTCTCTTAAATGTTCTCATGTTATAAAAAAATACACACCCAAGGAAAAACTTGCATTAGAAGGGTATTATTTTTCTAGTTCTCAAACACCACTAGGCTCCTAGAACTCTTTGAAAAGGAAATTCTACCCTCAATGTCTAGATCATTCTTTCCAACATCTTGTAATGATTTATGAACATATCTCCTCAACAATGACACATGGAATACATCATTCAACCATTATGACTACAATTGTAGTTCTAAGTGGTATGAAACCTCACTAAACTGACATAATAACTGAAAAAAGGGCCTATGAACCTCAAAGATAGACTTCCACCCCTGATGAATCTCCATAACCCTCAATGTGGTGAGATCTCTTAGAACACATTATCTCCTCATTAAACTCAAAAAGACCCCATCATTAGTCTACAAATGACTCATTACATCTTAGGTAAGTCCTCTTCCACCCCTGGATGAATTTCACATTTCACAACCATCACTAGAACCAACTCTAGCCCACAAGAATTGTCTCTCACTTGCTCTAACTAGAATACTGGTGACTTGTAGGGTCTTCTTTACATGGCCTAAAATTGTGCTACACTGATAGTGGAGTAGTAAATATATGATACACAAACTCCACTACTGGTATAAGATCCTTATAGTTATGGAAAAATGTAACATGAAAATAATAATCATGTTCACTGGAACCTGAATGCCCTAATTTACTTAGACATATGATAGGGGTAGAAACATTGTACTCAATTGACACTGAGTCCCATAGGACTCATAAATCCTCTCTATAATCATGATGTGAAGTGAGAATCATGGTATGAAATGGTCATTGAAGGGATTACATGAAGTTGGACTACCTTCTACACATAAAAGTGTCCAAAACTCTCCACTAAGATCTGATATTAGATGGTAAGAAGTGGGCCAACTATGTAAGTTGGTCTGTGATCACTCAGGTAGTGGTGTGGCCTCTCTATGATCATGGAATCCCCACCACAATAACCACAAATATACCATCTTGTTTCCACTTCCATATGGTAACCTCAAACTTCACCTACTGATAGGTGAGAAATTTAGAATTAAACTTGAAAATACACTGCAATTTCTTTGGAGACCCAATCGATACCGAGAGATCTTGGTATATCCTCACCTCTCTTGGATATACTAATAAGGAAAATCATGAAACTGCCTCTCATAGCATGAATGGTTTCATATTCCATCATTAAACAAGGTTAATGTACTCACCACCTTCAGAAAGTCCATTAGGAACATATCCAATGGATATCTAGTCATGAAAGGTCTCACATATGATATCCCCAAGTTGGTCCCCCTGACTCACTGAAGAAGTTAAGGGGTAACAACCATCGATTGGATATACAGTGAATTGTCCTCATTCTTAAGGGTCAACTACAGAAAGGCCAGCTGCTCTATCACCTCTCTCAATAATAGTGGTTGGAAAACTTCATTGTGAGTATCTTATTCTATGGACATGCCTTTCGGTTGGTATCAATCTAACACCAACACAAACATTTATAATTCCAATGTCACTCCCTTGTGTGAGAATAAATATCCCAATAAGTGGGAATTTTGAATTTAGAACTAATACTTTGAGAGAATAGAATAATGATGGTCCTCCCATAGCATGTCCAAAACCATCCTCAAGTGTCACGTGTGATCCTCATTTGATTCCAAACACACAAGAATTTCATCAAATAAGACTACCTCAAACCGATCCAAGAAGGTTTAATGATTCAATCCATAAGTAACATAAAACATATTGGTACATTCAACATGTCAAAGGGTATCACCAAGAACTCAAAGAAGTCATAGAGGTTTTGGGAGTCTACCCTTGATGTATCCTCATCTCAAATATGGAGTTGGTAATAACATGTCCGAAGGTTAAAATCTAAGAACCAATTCACCCCTAACCATATGTTGAAGAATTATTTGATTCTTGGGGGTGGATAGTCCATCCTGGGTCACCTAATTCAGAAATTGTCAGTCCAAACCTGACCTGAAGATCTCATTTACCCCTAGGTGAATAACACAAGGATACCTTTGTGAACACATTAGATTTAACAGATCCCCTTCTCTATAGATTTATCCATCCAGGCCTTTAGCTCTCACAGCTACATAGGGTCATCTGATATGCTAGAGTAGATATCGGTCCATCCCTGGGTATATGTCCAGGCAGAAAACAAACTTTAAATGTGGATGTAAGCCTTACACATCCTTAGGTAATATGTACACATACTCTTCCAACAATATAAGAAACTGAAAGTGTAAAACATATATTACTCTAAGTGTCATATAGGCCAACTAATGGTAAATTGGTTGTATCCTCTTGCACATGAGCTCATCCTACTCTTCCTGTGATTCCTCCTCACAAAGGAAGTAAAATTTAGTCCCACTAACTTGGGTACACTACAACCCTTACTAATAATAGTCAACTGGGTATGGATAGTAGGAAAATAGTCCATACCAAGGAAAACATAATAGGTTATCACTTACACTATGGAAGTATTCCATGTGAGGATCTCTCTCATCCTAAACTCAGGTTACGCTATTGATAGAAGTGTCTTCTCAATGATCTTCTCTATAGGAGTCTCCAATGCAAGGATCAAGCAAAAGGGCTCCACTAGTAATGATAGGGCTCAAAGAGGGGTTATGTTTAGAGAAAATTTTCTTTTGAATCTATTCTAGAACTATATCTAGGGAATTAATAACACATTTAATACCTCAAACCACACTCAAAGCCTCTGGGATGATCTCTCAAACTATCCAAGTCTATCCTTCCCTTTCCTGCATGTTCACCACAACCAAGGCTCGCTCCGACACCTTAGCACATTAGAACAACCGCAAACATGTAATTAAAAGAAACTCATCCACAACACCTTGAAACTATTCACTTTTGGAGGAACT
The DNA here is from genome assembly GCA_963277665.1 of Viscum album. Taxonomy (NCBI): domain Eukaryota; kingdom Viridiplantae; phylum Streptophyta; class Magnoliopsida; order Santalales; family Viscaceae; genus Viscum; species Viscum album. The sequence goes on from OY728148.1 coordinate 1,931,628,678, forward strand.
AACTCACCCAAAAATGCTTTCCCTCCAATAAGTTCCTATGTGTTTTGAGTAATCAAGTAGGTTATCCAAGACCTGTTGAATGAATATGTCGGTCATTGTACCAAAACATAGTTCCCTGACCTAAAATCCAAACTCAAAACACTTTAATATTATTGTCCCAATTCCCAAACCAAACCTCATAGCTAGAAAATATCCAAAATTTGGTTCTAATATAACCTTATCAAATATCATTTTCTCACAAAATGATCTACCAAGGCCCATATAACTGGCGCTAAGCCAAGAATGACACTCCATACATAACTCCAATAGGTCAAGGGATAGTGACTAGCACCGAGGAGGCATATCATGCACATGGGAGGCCTTATCCTAAAGTACCTATACACACACACCTATATCCATACACTAGTATAATTTATAAGGGTAAAAAATCATATTGTAAAGGCATGTATGGCTTCTATCCAACAACAAAGTACTATAATATGTATAGTAGAAGTATAAAGGGCCAAATACAAGCCCAAAAAATCTACAAAATAACCCAACTTGATGACAACTTATGGGATGCTAAACAAATGAAACTTCTAGATCCATATGAGGTTCATCTAGCACAAATGACTTCCAAATAAGCCCCACCTTCTTCTATTCTACCAATGACTTCAATAGATATCCTGTCATCGCATAAGACATGTCATGTGTGGGTAGATTCCATATTGCGGCGAGTATATAAATACCCATTAGGAAAATCTAAAATCACCAAAAGCAATGAATCAATAAAGTAGTCATATCATCAAAATGAAGTTATTTGAATCGAGATATGAGACATAATAATATAACAAAAATAACCCATATATTCTCAAGATAGACACTAAGTCTCAAGGTGAGGTCATGACCTCATTACCATCCTATGATTATATTAGAGGCTCAAAGGTAATGCTCATTTGGGAGAACTAACCCTATGTTACTTTCCATACCTGATGAAACATATTTTATAGGTCTCAATTATCTGGTATAGTCATGAATAAGCTCTAAATAAATTGAGAGGTATCATATCAGATACACACTCAATTATACTACACCTCACCATAAGAGAATAGATGTTGATACACAGATAGCGGATCACACCCAGGGTGTATGGGGTATACATAACCCTAATAGGAATAACCTTCTAAGTAGGGGATCATACACCCATGTAAGTTGGTCATGATGATTCCTCAAACCCGACCAAAAAAAGAAGAATAAATGATATAAGATCGTACCCTGGGTCACACTGATGGATTCTTGAATTCTATCTGAGACTAATCATGTAGAGTGGGTAACATCCTAAGATAAGTAAGTAATGCCTAACTATACCCTCATGGGGATGGACCAAGGGAATTAACCCATAATAAAATAGTGTAAGGGAACTCATCCAAACTCACAATAGAGATAAAATGAGAATAATATGGGCTCAAACCTTCCCTTTAAGGATTACACCTCAATTTTCTATGGGTACATGGTGTGTCTCACTAATCAAGGAACCACACATGTCTTGTGATCACATAGAATTAATTTCTATAAAATATACAGTATTTCCCTCTTGGTTCATGGTGCTTAGATATTGATCTAATACTCAGTGTTCCATCTAGTTAGCCTATATACTATAGCCCGTGACATTGTACTTAGGGTGTAACAACCTGAAATTTTGAATACTTTTTTTCATAACGTTGTGTGTTATTTTATTTTATACTCAAAAAAATTATTTAATTTAATAAAATGAGTATAATTAAAATAAGATCATTGGGTTTCGACTATTATATGACCGTTGGTCAATATGACCATTGGTCAATATGACCGTTGGTCAATATGACCGTTGGAAATTAAATGTTGCGATTATTCTCTATAAATACAAGTGATCTTGATTAATTAATATAGAAAGAAGATTTGATGGCTCCATCCAGTAGTCTCGGGCCGATCGAAGGCCATCTGACAGAACTCAGGAAGGAGGTAACACCTTTGGGCTTTGCTCTAGACCAAACCCATACGAAACTTCATCATGTGAAGCTGGAACGGAATCGCCTTCCCGAGAAGTTCAAGCTGATAGAAATCACTACTAGGGCAATGTTGGTCGAGCCTCTCCAAGATTCTATCACCTTAGAACACCTTAATATTAAGTCTTATGTTGGTGTTATAAGGGTCCATGTAATGAGACTGTAACTGCCTTGTATAATCCTTTGTTTTAAATAAAAAATGTGATTTCTTCTTAAAGTGGAGTTTTTGAATTTTCAAATGTCCGGATAAATATAGTATGTATATTATTGTTGAATTCTAGAAAAATGATATTTTAAAATATTTATGTAAATATTAATTAATAATGTGTAATGATTTTTAAAAAATGGTCTTCTACAGCTGTGTTCAGTATGAAATTTAGAGTCTAATAAGATCAACTTAATTTTTAGTGAATAGTAAATTATGAATAGTGATTTTACATTTATGATTATTAATGTGATCAAATGGATTATGTAAACTTAGTAAAGAAAGTATTAATATAATTTAGGCACCTTGATTAAGTAATGTGATTCAATAAAATAAGTAAATAACTGTTCCAGAAAGTACTGGTTAAGTATTAGTTTTTTCGGGTGAATAGTTTTTTTTGTTTTAAAAATTAAATTAAAAATATTTAGAAAATTATTTTCATAAAACGGAGTTCATTTTTGAAATCAGAGCATCGATATTTGGTTAAGGTGAATTTTTGGGATTTTTCTGAAATAGTTGAATTTTCAGTGAATAGAGTTTTTAATTAAAATTAAATTTAAAATATTTAGAAAATTATTTTCCTAAAATGGAGTTCATTTTTGAATTCAGAGCATCGATATTTGGTTAAGGTGAATTGTTGGTATTTTTTTGATAAATTTGAATTTTCGGTGAATAGTGAAAATACAGTTTTTGAGTTTCGGGTGTTTAATGACATCATTAAGGATGTAATAATTATGAAATAATTCTGGTCGATTTATGAATAGTAAGATAAGGTATGAGGTGTCCCAAGTGGTGTCGTTAGGCTGCCGAATTTTTGTAAGGGATCCTACCTCTCACTTTATTTTCAAGTACTCTCGTTTATGTCATTTCTTTTAAGCCCCATGTTCTTATGTTGGGGGTGTTATTTTATATTCATATTACTTTCCTTTTCATGTTCATATGATGAGAGACCCCCTCTTTCTCTTATCATTTCATTTTATTAATGTTTAAGTGGCGTCGTTAGGCTGATGAATTTTTGTAAGGGATCTTACCTCTCACTTTCTTTTCAAGTACTCTCATTTATGTCATTTCTTTTAATCCCCATGTCCTTATGTTGGGGGTGTTATTTTATATTCATATTACTTTCCTTTTCATTTTCATATGATGAGAGACCCCCCCCCCTGCTCTCATCATTTCATTTTATGAATGTTTAAGTGGCGTTGTTAGGCTGTCGAATTTTTGTAAGGGATCCTACCTCTCACTTTCTTTTCAAGTACTCTCGTTTGTGTCATTTCTTTAAGACTCATGTTCTTATGTTGGGGGTGTTCTTTTATATTAATATTACTGTCCTTTTCATGTTCATATGATGAGAGACCCCATCTTTCTCTCATCATTTCATTTTATGAATGTTTAAGTGGCGTTGTTAGGCTGCCGAATTTCTGTAAGGGATTCTTTCACTCTTCCCATTTTCAAAGTTCTACTTTTATGTGAAGTCTTTCAAGTTACTTTTTTCCATTTTAAGGTATGATCTCTATATTCATCATACTGTCACTTTAGGTTCACATGATGAGAGACCCTATTTAATCTCATCAATTCATTTTTTTGAAGTTTTAAGTGACGCTGGTAGGCTGCTAAATTTTCATAAGAGAAATCTTATTTTTGTCTTCATTTCATGTAATACCCCAAGCTTCCACGGTATGCTTCTCTTTGATTAAAATAGTAGCGTGTGTTGTACGCAACTTCGAGTTCTAACACACCTCGACCAATCAAAGTAGCCATTATGAATAGTAATACCCACTTTTTAAAATTTTATAAATTTTATCTCTCAAAATGGACTTCATTTTTGGATTCGTAATATCGAAATTAGCCTAGGGTGAAAATTTGGAACTTTTCGGATAACTTTTATATTTTGATGAATAGTGAAAATTACTAAATTTTAATTAAAACAACTTTTTTAATCGAAATAATTAACAGTGATAAATTATGAATTAGAGAGGTTTTAAAGTATATATAAAATATATTTTTACCATTTAATACAATTTTGTTCATTGGACATAATTTCACAATTAAACCGGACATAAACCAGTGTCAATCTTTTGATAGTTATTATCTCTTAAAAACACGCTTTTTGTTTTAACAACGGGAATTAATTTTAAATTAATTTCTGCCACTTCTGTGTTTCGAATTTGGAAAAATGGATTCCATATTTGGAATCAAGATTTCCAAATTGTGTAAATAGATAACTTTTATTTTTAGACATTTTGAATAATTACTTCGGTAAATATTTTATTTACCATGGTTAAAGGGTAAATCCGGTAAATAAGGGTAAACAAATTATATTATAATAATAATAAATTATCCTAAAATGTGTCTTAACCTTATTGGTTGATACATTTCCGACCATGGGAATCTTTGGGTTGATTTTGGGACCCCATGGATCCACTTGTAAGTGATAATGACACTTTATATTAATTAAGTTAAAATAGATACAAAAATGACATAAGCATATATCTTTTAGAAAAACACTTTTTACATAGGGTTATATATGTTGGATTTTCGATTATAAATATTCATTAGAAAGATAAAACTATTTAATACATAATGTTATTTTATTTATAATTTTTAGACATTTGATAATTAATATTATTTATGACACAATAATGATGCAGTATTTTCCTTATGAATGAAAGAACCAAATAATTGGTATTATAAATGTTAAAATTAATATAATTTGAAATTTTTGATGACATCCATGAATTTTATTGATTAATATTACATTATGGGATTTCTTAAATGAATTTGGTTCGAATTAATAAAGTTTTTAAGACTTTAACAAAAATCAATTATTGAATAGTGTCAAAATTGACATAAAAGAGTTTATAAAACAAATATTATATTATTAATTGATATTAAATTCCTAAAAATATAAGGTTCGGCCAAGAGACTTATATAATGATAGTTTTATCATTAATTTACCACTTGGGGGTCTCTTGGATGTATATAGTAAGTTTATTAACTATATAATATAAAAATACAAAGTGACATGGTAAATGTTAAACTAATTAACTAAGAGTTAAAACTAAAAGATAAGGTTAATTTAGTGACCCATACCTGTCTAAAACCTATTGGTTTAGTGGTTTTCGACCTATCCTCACCTTAAACCTTAAATAATCCACTTTTTAGCCATTATAAATCTAATATTAATTTATTATAAAATAATATTTCTAGCTTTTCCAAAGGTGCCCCTCACACCTCTTATAAAAAGGAACTCCCCCTTATCACTAATTCACACATTAAAATCCTTTTGTCTTGGCCAAAACCTACCCAAATACTCTCTCAAATTCCCTCAATTCAACATATAGGCCTTAGTTTGATAAAAAAAATCCAACCTAAGGAGCCCTTTTGATCAAATCAAAAGGAAGAACCCGAAGAAGAGGTAATGTTTTTCACCGCCCTCTTTCAAGTTCCTTTCATCTTCAACTTCTTCTTTCTTTGTTTTTACCATTATAAAATAATAAATCTAGTATATTATATATACTGTGATGTTATTATAAATATGGTACAACCATATTAAGTATTTTATCCATCCTTTGAATGACATGTCACCATATGTGCGTACGTACGGCTTACCGTCTCCACGTCGTGGTGTAATTGTTATTCAAAACATTATTATTTGGATGGGTATAATAATGATGTTTAATTCATGTAAATAATAAATATAACATGATAATGATTCTGTATACATGATATACCATCCAATTATATATTATTTTAATATCAAAAGAATGATATTGTCGCTCGTGCGTACGTACGGACTACCATCTCCACGAATGTGATGAGATTCATTCCACATCATATCCATTCAAGTATTATTCTCATTTGATGATTAAAAATAATGTTTAAGGACTTTAAATCATTCTTTAAATGAATAATATACAACCTACCCATAACAAACATGACTTATGTAACAAAACATATAAAATAAAACAAGTAAGTTAACACCCGAAACGACGATAATACTAAGATATCATTAACAAAGAAATGTTAAAAGATCATATATGACATCATATTAATGTATACGATCCTTGTATAATTCAATAACAATTATTTTACCATTATACAGGAGGCTAACCTACCCTCTACCAAAGAAAAAGTACAAATTAAGGGGTTTCTTATCTCACTTTTAATTCCGTGAGATTTCCATTATTCACCACTTATTTATTTCATATGGTGTGTGTACTGCCCATGATTGTATTAATTGTGTAATATAATTTAATTTATGGATATTTACATCATCATTGTATGCTCCTTTTTTCATGGTTGTATGTTTCGTAAGTTACCAAATCGATAAGGAAATTTGAAATTTCAATTTCCACTCATTCTGCTTTACGAATACTTCATTGATTATTTTACTCCAAGATTATGTGTGGAATCACTATTTATTTGCTTATGTCATAATTTCCACTCCCATTTCTATGGATATACTTTTGATACACATAATCACTCCATTGATAAATTCTCAAGTCATCGATATGAACTTGATAAGAGTAATTTTAACTCAATCTCCATTTATTGAGTTAAACATCTAATTCATTGGTGTTGTTTTTACAAGAATATGTGTGAATGTCCTTTGATTGTTTTAAACTAAATATCCAATCATATTGAGTGTATTTATATTTGTCACACATAATTTTGTCTTTGATTTATCCTTAACCTAAGGATACTGCCTTTATGAGCGATTTCATCTCAATTTACATTCCATTTGTGACTCCTTTGTTGTTATACACCAAATCACTTTTATATGGTGTATATAAGGTAATTTGACATAGTATATCATGAATCCCTTTATTCTCATGATATTACACAGTTTTTATTACCTCAATTATTTGTATTCAAGTGTCTCTCTTTTGGTTAAGAACTCTAACTAAAATATCATTTTAATTTTTTTTAAAGATTTATTATTCTAAATCTTTCTTATTAATGTCCATGTTTTAAAAATGGTTTTAAGGATTTATTTATATGGACATTAAAGTTTTAAAATAGAAATTCCTTTTAAAAGTTTCAAAGTGGTATGGGACACTTTGATTCAAAATTCTATTTTAAATGGCTTCTTGACAAATAGTGTGACTTTTAAATGTTTTCAAGAAAAGGGGGATATTTCTCTCAATAGTTTGATGATTATTTTAAACTATGTCAATATCCTTCATTATTCTTGATTGAGGTTAATTTTATATAACACAATAATCCATATTGTATCGAATGAGTTATGTTTGACCGTGGATGTGCTATTTTTATACCATTCATGGTTTGTGGTTAAAGTATTGTCATTTCGTATGCTAGTTTTAATACGAATGTTTATGTTATGTTTCAAAATTTTCATATGAGGAATGAATTGGACTTAGTAAGTGACGGGTGGAGCCCGATATAGCTCCTCGATGCATCGGTAGGTCTCATGAGACAAACTAGTGTCTTGGCACAAGGCCTTGACAAAATCTTATTTGTAGTCTTGGCATGAGGCCTTGACTATGTGGTTATGATAGTCTGGCATCATGCATTCCATCATTATGAAAGTGGTTATTGATATTGCATGTGGTTATTCGACTAGTAGAATATCCATGTAAATAAGTAAATGGCATTATTTCATTTAATCTTTGCCATATTATGCTGAAGTTCAACTTTAAAAGTCTTTTTTTAGTTATACATTTCCTTAAATGTTTATACTTATTTATGAAAGTTTCCGCTATATTGTTATACTTACTGAGCATCTGAGCTCACCCCTTTCAATGTCTTATTTTTTCCAGGATGTGAAGAAGTAATTTATGAATGACCTGCAGGGATAGTATGAGGGGATATGAAGATAAGATATTGTTGTAGTAGTTTTCACTTTATGATGTAATTTAAAATTTATGAATGTATCTAGTTATTCCAAAGCTACTAAACTAATCGGTCTTTCGAGACTTGATCTTTCTTGTGATCATGCCAATGTTATGTAATAATGCACCGACTCTGGGTAACTAGGGTCGGGGCGTTATAGTTGGTATCAGAGGAAGTTTAGTACAAACCTTGGAAACTAGATTTAGATAAACTCTGATTAGAGCACACAATCCTAAGATAGACTTTGAGGATTAGTATAGAAGAACTTCCTAGAATTTTGGTATTGTATAGATTGTGTGAGTTTTCCAAGCATTGCATCCCTGTCTGGATATGAGTAGGTAGAGGTGGATCTGGCACAGATGTACCTAGGGGTAAAACCCAAAAACACCGCTTTGAGCTAGACTCGAACGGGAATTGGTGCATGAAAATGGGCCTTACTGCACTCTTGGTTACGACACTCCTGGGGGATATGATTAGGATATTTTACATTTTCTTTACAAACCAATTTGAAGTATTTTAATATATGATGAGAATAAATGGCCTTGGTTAATCCTAAGGTGTTTCAAATTGAGAATATAGTGTCATGGTATTCTCTAAATGATTTTATGTATATTGTTACTCACACAATGATTTATGGTTTTAGTCAATGGTTGGAGTCCAAGGAAGTCATAGTAACTTTGAGAATGATGTACAAGGTGGGAACGGTGGTGGAAATGAGCAACAAAATGGAATGTTGATAGGCGTAAAAGATATCATGTTCATGCCAAATCAGTTTTCTAGAAATATGATCAACAACATATATATTAACCAACTCCCAGGCTCAACAAAGAAGAGAAAGATGATGAATGATAAGAGATCCAACAGTGGAGAACATGGAGAAAAGAATCCTAAATTTCCATCATGCTGGAAATGTGGAAGGAGACACTTAGTAAAGTGTCTTAATGGAACAAAGAAATTCTTTACGTGCGGGAAAGAAGGACATAAAGTGAAGAATTGCTGAGGAAAAATGAAGTGTACTATGGAAGAAAATAAAAATGGTCCCAAGAATCCATTTACAGTCATTTGTTGTAAATGTAGGGGACCTGGACATTACCCGAGTGAATGCCCTATTCTATAGGATATTTTCTTGGTCAAAGAAGAAGCTATGTGAAAATAAATGGTTGGAGAAATGTTTAAATGTATTAGTGCTCCTTTTTATGGGATTACTTTGGAATAATTTTCTCTTGTATTTGTAACCCCATAGTTTTTCATGTGAGAATGATATTTGAGGAAGTCTTATCTTCTCCCTTGTGGATATAGTTATAAATAACAATTTGGTTTTATATGATCATTGGGTTTGAGGCAATTACAAGTTATTATATTTTGGGATGAAAATGCAAGGTATGAGATAACATTTCTGGTTAAAATTATGTTATGGTTATTTTGAGGAATTTATCTCATTGTGGTAATGTTATAAAATATAGTTTTTGAAAAAGGAAAACACGCAGACCGTGTGACAGCCCGTCGCGTCAGACAAAGCTGTGGGAATCGAACCCACAACCAAAGTGCGATTGGGATTTATCACCTACCACTGGACTACGTGAAGTACCTGGTTAGTGTGAATAATTATTTTTTGTTAAATGATTTTATTGATCAATAATAAGTTTATTTGGGTTCTTATGTCTTATCAAATGAATACCCTTAGTATAGGAAAATGATTTGGTGATTAAGTGATAAATGTTATTTTGGAATATGTTCTCTTTTTTGGGAACACTATATGCCCAAGGGAAAATAGAATACTATGGGGTTTCATTTGAGGAGTAATGGTGGATTTTTATCTATGTTTTTATTGTGGATTTATAGTGATTTGGGTTATTTATGGAAATTATTAACCTATAATAGAGAATATGTGATTAGGTTAATTACTTTTAAGTATGTGACTTTAAGAGTAGTTGATGTCATTTGGAGATACAATTTAACATGGAAGACTACATAACCAAATTCTTCTAAGTTTTGGGTTTCAGTATTAGTTTGGATTATATTAAAGGATTTTAAGGACAATTGTTTATTGAATGGTATTTATTTAACTTTGGGGTATTGATTTTAGAAATTAAGATTAGTGTTTAGTTCTCTAAAGGAATATCCTTTTGGGGGATCGTCAGATCTTGTACTAACCATTTTGGTTTTGATTAATCTCTAAAGACAATGTAAATATATATTTTATCCTTCGTGGATCATGTGATTCTATAGAAGTTTATTCTAGCTCTTCCAGTGTGACCAAGTCTTCTTTAATACTCATCGTTTAAAAAAATGAGTTAGTGGTGGAAATTTATTAAAGAATGAAACTCTACATAAAAAGTAAGAATGTCTCTTTATTTTCTTAGTCAATCTCCAAAATGAATTCCTCATCTTTATGTACTGTAACTTAAAACAAAAAAATGTTGTTCGTTTACTTTTCCTACTAGGAAACTAGTGACCGTTTGTCCCATCAAAAGTTTGTGGTTTTCTTGTTATTAACTTTATCCTAATCATGTTTTCTATCCCTCTCCATCAGAAATTGACACTTATTTTATCATCCACATCCATGTTTTTCTACATGGAATCCTAGTATAGGTTATCTCAGGTGACCTTTGTACTTCTCTCTCTTTCTTTTAAACTAATAGTTTTATTGAATCTTTTTCTGATGTGGGACATTCCACTATACTCCAAAGCCCAATTTTAAAAATTTTGAGGATGCAATTTATTGAAGGAGGGGATAATGTAACACCCCAAGCTTCCACGGTACGCTTCTCTTTGATTAAAATAGTAGCATGTGTTGTATGGAACTTCGAGTTCTAACACACCTCGACCAATCAAAGTAGCTGTTATGAATAGTAATACCCACTTTTTGAAATTTTATAAATTTTATCTCTCAAAATGGACTTCATTTTTGGATTCGTAATATCGAAATTAGCCTAAGGTGAAATTTTGGAACTTTTCAGATAACTTTTATATTTTGATGAATAGTGAAAATTACTAAATTTTAATTAAAAACAACATTTTTAATCGAAATAATTAACAGTGATAAATTTTGAATTTGAGTGGTTTTAAAGTATATCTAAAATATATTTTTACCATTTAATACAATTTTGGTCATTGGACATAATTTCACAATTAAACCGGACATAAACAAGTGTCAATCTTTTGATAGTAATTATCTCTAATTAACACGCTTTTTGTTTTAACAAGATGAATTAATTTTAAATTAATTTCTGCCACTTATGTGTTTTGAATTTGGAAAAATGGATTCCATATTTGGAATCAGGATTTCAAAATTGTGTAAATAGGTAACTTTTATTTTTAAATTTTTTGAATAATTACTTCGGTAAATATTTTATTTACCATTGTTAAAGGGTAAATCCGGTAAATAAGCGTAAACAAATTATATTATAATAATAATAAATTACCCTAAAACGTGTCCTAACCGTATTGGTTGATACATGTCCAACAATGGGCATATTTTGGTAGATTTTGGGACCCCATGGATCCACTTGTAAGTGATAATGACACTTTATGTTAATTAAGTTAAAATAAATACAAAAATGACATAAGAAAATATCTTTTATAAAAACACTTTTTACATAGGGTTATATATGTTGGATTTTCGACTATAAATATTCATTAGAAAGATAAAAATATTTCCTACATAATGGTATTTTATTTATAATTTTTAGACATTTAATAATTAATATTATTTATGTCACAATAATGATGCATTATTTTATATATTAATGAAAGAACCAAATAATTGGTATTTTAAATGTTAAATTAATAAAATTTGAAAGTTTTGATGAAATACATGAATTTTATTGATTAATATGAAATTATGGTATTTCGTAAATGAATATGGTTTGAATTAATAAAGTTGTTAAGACTTTAACAAAAATCAATTATTGAATAGTGTCAAAATTGACATAAAAGAGTTTTTAAAACAAATATTATATTATTAATTGATATTAAATTCATAAAAATCTATGGTTAGGCCAAGAGACTTATATCATTATAGTTTTATCATTAATGGACCACTTGGAGGTCTCTTGGATGTATATTGTAATTTTATTAACTATATAATATAAAAATACAAAGTGACATGGTAAATGTTAAACTAATTAACTAAGAGTTAAAACTAAAAGATAAGGTTAATTTAGTGACCCAAACCTGCATAAAACCTATTGGTTGAGTGTTTTTGGATATATAACCACCTTAAGCTTTAAATAATCCACTTTGGATCTATTATAAACCGAATATGAATTTATTATAAAATAATATTTCTAGCTTTTCCAAAGGTGCCCCTCACCCCTCTTATAAAAAGGAACTCCCCCTTCTCACTAATTTCCACATTCAAAGCCTTTTGGCTCGGCCAAACCCTGCCCAAATACTCTCTCAACTTCCCTAAATTCAACCTAGAGGCCTTATTTTGATCAAAAATCCAACCTAAAGAGCCCTTTTGATCAAATCAAAAGGAAGAACCCGAAGAAGATGTAATGTTTTTCACCACCCTCTTTCAAGTTCCTTTCATATTCAACCTATTATTTCTTTGTTATTACCATTATAAAATAATAAATACAGTATGTTATATATACTTTGATGTTATTATAAATATGGTACAACCATATTCAGTATTATATCCATCCTTTGAATGACATGTCACCATACGTGTGTACGTATGGATTACCGTCTCCACGTCGTGGTGTAATTGTTATTCAAAACATTATTATTTGGATGGGTATAATAATGATGTTTAATTCATGTAAATAATAAATATAACATGATAATAATTCTGTATACATGATATACCATCCAATTATATATTATTTTAATATCAAAATAATGATATTGTCGCTTGTGTGTACGTACGGACTACCGTCTCCACGAATGTGATGAGATTCATTCCCCATCGTATCCATTCAAGTATAATTATCATTTGATGATTAAAAATAATATTTAAGGACTTTAAATAATTATTTATATGAATAATATACAACCTACCCATAACAAACATGACTTATGTAACAAAACATATAAAATAAAACGAGTAAATTAACACCCGAAACGACGATAATACTAAGATATCATTAAAAAAGCAATGTTAAAAGATCATATATGACATCATATTAATGTATATGATCCTTTTATAATTCAATAAAAATTATTTTACCATTATATAGGAGGCTAACCTACCCTTGACCAAGGAAAAAGTACAAAGTAAGGGGTTTCTTATCTCACTTTTAATTCCGTGAGATTTCCATTGTTCACCACTTATTTATTGCATATGGTGTGTGTACTACCCATGACTATATTCATTGTGTAATATAATTTATTTTATGGATATTTACATCATCATTTTATGGTCCTTATTTCATGGGTGTAGTTTTCTTAAGTTACCAAATCAATAAGGGAATTTGAAATTTCAATTTCCACTCATTCGGCTTTACGAATACTTCATTGATTATTTTACTCCAAGATTGTGTGTGGAATAACTATTTATTTGCTTATGTCATAATTTCCACTCCCCTTTCTATGGATATACTTTTTATACACATAATCACTCCATTGATAAATTCTCAAGTCATCGATATGAACTTGATAAGAGTAATTTTAACTCAATCTCCATTTATTGAGTTAAACATCTAATTCATTGGTGTTGTTTTTACAAGAATATGTGTGAATGTACTCTGATTGTTTTACACTAAATATCCAATCATATTGAGTATATTTATATTTTTCACACATAATTATTTCGTTGATTTATCCTTAACCTTAGGATACTGCCTTTATGAGAGATTTCTTCTCAATTTACATTCCATTTGTGACTCCTTTGTTGTTATACACCAAATCACTTTTATATGGTGTATATAATGTAATTTGACATAGTATATCATGAATACCTTTATTATCATGATATTAAAAGGTTTTTATTACCTCATTTATTTTTATTCAAGTGTCTCTCTTTTGGTTAGGAACTCTAACTAAAATATCATTTTAAAATGTTTTAAAGATTTATTATTCTAAATCTTTCTCTTTAATGTCCATGTTTTAAAAATGGTTTTAAGGATTTATTTATATGGAAATTAAAGTTTTCAAATAAAAATTCATTTTAAAAGTTTCAAAGTGGTATGGGAAACTTTGATTCAAAAGTCTATTTTAAATGGCTTCTTGATAAATAGTGTGACTTTTGAATGTTTTCAAGAAAAAGGGGGATATTTCTCTCAATAGTTTGATGATTATTTTAATCTATGTCAATATCCTTCATTATTCTCAATTGAGGTTAATCTGATATAACACAATCATCCATATTGTATCGAATGAGTTATATTTGACTGTGGATGTGTTATTTTTATACCATTAATGGTTTGTGGTTAAAATATTGACATTTTTATGCTAGTTTTAATACGAATGTTTATGTTATGTTTCAAAATTTTCATATGAGGAATGCATTGGACTTAGTAACTGACGGGTGGAACCCACTATAGCTCATCGATGCATCGGTAGGTCTCAGGAGACAAACTAGTGTCTTGGAACAAGGCCTTGACAAAATCTTATTTGTAGTCTTGGAACGAGGCCTTGACTATGTGGTTATGATAGTCTGGCATCATGCATTCCATCATTATGAAAGTGGTTATTGATATTGCATTTGGTTATTCTACTAGTATAATATCCATATGAATAAGTAAATGGCAGTATTTCATTTAATCTTTTCCATATTATGCTGAAGTTAAAGTTTAAAAGGCTTTTGTTTTAGTTATACATTGTATTAAATGTTTATGCTTATTTATGAAAGTTTCCACTATATGGTTAGCCTTACTGAGCATCTGAGCTCACCCCTTTAAATGTCTTATTTTTTCCAGGATTTGAAGAAGTAATTTATGAATGACTTGCAGGGATAGTATGAGGGGATATGAAGACAAGATGTTGTTGTTTTAGTTTTAACTTTATGATGTAATGTAAACTTTATGAATGTATCTAGTTATTCCAAGGCTACTAAACTAATTGTTCTTTTGAGACTTGATCTTTCTTGTGATCATGCCAATGTTATGTAATAATGCACCGACTCTGGGTAATTAGGGTTGGGGCATTGCATTTCAAGTTTTTCATTTCATATGGTATGTCATTAAAATTTCATTACCATGTTATTATATCCTTTATATTCTGTCCCTATACTATTTTATGTATCATTTATGAATGGGTGACCATGAACCCTCTCTTTTCAATGTTTTCTAAAACCCTGCAACATAGCCGTTATGCTGCTGAATTTTCATCTCAAAATGTCTCTCTTTTTTTTCTAAAATTATTTTATTTTATTAAGTGGATACTCAAAGATCTTTCTTCTAGAGGGGAATTCACATATATATCAAAATTTTCTATTTTAAATTCTGGGGTTTACATACATGAAACCCGCATTCCTTTTCCGTGGGTTTAAAGTGACATAAAGATCATGTCTTAAAAGTAGTTTTTAAAACATTATGATTATGAAATGAAACCCATTTATTTTATGATATATGGGCTATTTATGAAATTTTTGATGATGATATATGTGTCTCACATGATAATAAAGAAAAATTAATGGTGCACCCTGATAGCTCTCCAATGCATTGGGTAAAGACTTAATCTATTGAGATGACCATTTTAACGATACCTTGGTGAATAAACTTGGTAATTTTTGAATGAAACTTTGGGTATGGACCTTGGTGATATGAAAATGATTGTATCAGTTAAATTTTGTATCCAAATCTTAAAGTTATGAAACACGTTGTTTTTATTATTTTATGCCTCATGATCTATTTCCCATGCCTTAAAGTTATTTATCATGACTTTATTGATGTATTTCAAGTTCACATGTAAAATGTTTCTCTTGTTTCCCTTACTGGGCCTTCTATTCACCCTTTCCTTTGATGTATTCTCCTAGGTTCTGAGATGGTGTAATGAACATAGGATGAACAATGAAGAAGCCTTTCAAGTGTTTAAGAAGAATTTTTTATGTCGCCGTGTATTAAGTTCCTGGTTTCCAAGACACTAAACCTTAAAGATCCTTGGTTTTGTATAATGTAGTGAAAAGTTTATAAAATAAAAAAGGTGGGATTCTATAGTTGGTATCAAAGGATAGTTTAGTTATTTCTGGAAATTAGGATATGAAACATTTAGGAAGAAACCTATAGAAAAGTTTAAATATTGGAAATCTTTCGAGTATTTTGGTGAGTATTGAGTAAGTGGTTTATCAAGAAAATACATCCCTAACTGGATATGAGCAGATAGAGGTGGTTGTGGCATAGATGTACATAGGGGTAAAACCCAAAAACCCCACTTTGATCTAGACTCGAACAGGAACTGGTACATGACAATGGGAATTATTGCACTCTTGGTTACGACACTCCCGAGGGATATGTTTGGTTAATCGCATGCTTTTATGAATCATTATGAAGGAATTATAGAAAAATATAATTGTCTAAGCATGAAGTTTTAAGACATAAAATCCTTTTTAGTTAAAATATTCTTAAATGAAATAAGTTTCTCACGAAGGATTTATTCTTTTAGAAAATGTCCCCATTGTCTAGGAATATGTTGATGTATTTCCTAAGGAGTTACCCAAACCTCCCCTAAAATGAGATGTAGAGTTCTCCATTTAACTCATACCTAGATCTCATCTGATGTCAAAGACCCCCTATAGGATGAAAAATGTGGAGCTAGAGGAATTAAAGAAACAAATCCAAGATCTTTTGGAGAATGGGTTTATCTGACCAAGTGTGTCTCCTTGGGAAGCGCCAGTTCTCTTTTTGAAGAAGAAGGATGGATTGATGCACCTATGTATTGATTATAGAGAACTGAATCGGATCATAGTAAAGGAAAAATACTCTCTTCCAAGAATTGATGACTTATTTAACCAACTTTATGGGACTCAATTCTTCTCTAAGATTGATCTTCATTCTGTTTATCATCAATTGAGGGTGAGAATGATGATATTCCAAAACAACTTTCCAATCAAGATATGGACATTATGAGTTTGTTGTTATTCCCTTCGGACTAACTAATGCACCTTCTATTTTTATAGATCAAGAATAAGTTTATTTTGGAAACATATATTTTATCAAATGGATATCCTTTTTATAGGAAAATGATTTGGTGATTAAATGATAATGGTTATTTTGGACGATGTTTTCTCTTTTGGAGTACTATATGACTAAGGGAAATAAAATACTAAAGGATTTAAATTGAGGAGGAATGGTTGATTTTTTTTGTAAGAATTTATGTATTTATTGTGGACATATGGTGATTTGGGTTATTTCTGGAAAATGGTGAACCTAGAATAGAGAATACGTGAATAGGTTAATTACACTATAGTATGAGACTTTAATAGTAGTCGTTGTTGTTTGGAGATAAATGTTAAGATTTTTTTTGGGGAAGACTATGTGATTAAATCCTTCTATGTTTTGGGTTCCAATATTACTTTGGATTATTCTGAAGAATTTTAAGTATGATTGTGTATTGAATGGTCTTTCTAGAACTTTGGGTAATTTTGTTGAATTTTGGATATTAATAGTCTTTTTTCTTTTTATAAAGGATTATACTTTTGTGGATTATATGATCCCATACTAACCATTTTAGTTTTAGTTGATGACTAAAGACAAGGGAAAAATATAGTTATTCTTTTTTGGATTATGTGATTCTCTAGAAGATGATTCTTGTGATTTTGATGAGACCAAGTCTTTTTGAATGCTCATTGTTTGGAGAAAAGATTATTCTTGGTGGAAACTTATTAAGGGATGAAACTCTACTTGAAGGTAAGTATATTTCCTTATGTTTTTATTTTATGTAGTAAATGAATTCATCAAAATTATGAAAAGTAACGTAAAACAAAAACGTTGTTGGTTTACATTTTCTTCTGGGTAATCAAATACTGTTTAACACATCTTAAGTTTGTGATCTTCTTGTGGTTAATTTTCTCCTAATCATGTTTTCTATAACTCTCCACCAGAACTTGACCCTATGTTTTCTCTTCTATACCCATGTTTTTCTACATGGAATCCTAGTATGGGTTAACTCGGGTGACCTTTGTACTTCCCTTTCTTTTTTTTAAATTAATAGTTTTACTGGCTCTTTTTCCAATGTGGGACTTTTAACGAAATTTCCAAGCCCAATTTTAAAATTGTGAGGACGCAATTTCTTAAGGGGGGAAGATTATAACGACCCAAAATTTTGAATAATTTTTTTCCTAACTTTGTGTGTTGTTTTATTTTATACTCAACAAAACTATTTCATTTAATAAAATGAGTATAATTAAAATAAGATCGTTGGGTTTTTACTGTTATATGATCGTTGGTCAATATGACCATTGGAAACAAAAAGTTGCGATTATTGTCTATAAATACAAGTGATCTTGATTAATTAATATAGAAAGAAGATTTGATGGCCCCATCCAGTAGTCTCGGGCCTATAGAAGCCCATCTGACTGAACTCGGGAAGGAGGTAGCACCATTGGGCTTTACTCTGGACCAAACCCATGTCGAACTTCATCGTGTGAAGATGGAATGGAATCACCTTCGCAAGAAGTTCAAGCTGATAGAAATCACTACTAGGGAAATGTTGGCCAAGCCACCCCAAGATTCTATCACCCTGGCACACCTTACTCTTAGGTCTTATTCTGGTGTTATAAGGGGCTATGTAACGAGACCGTAACTTCCTTGTGTAATCCTTTATTTTAAATAAAAAATGTGATTTCTTCTTATGGTGATGTTTTTGAATTTTCAAATGTCTGGATAAATATAGTATGCATATTATTGATGAATTCTAGAAAAAGGATATTTTAAAATATTTATGTAAACCTTAATTAATAATGTGTAATGATTTTCAAAAAATGGTCTTCTATAGTTGCGTTCAGTGTGAAATTTAGAGTCTAATAAGATCAACTTAATTTTTGGTGAATAGTAAATTAGGAATAGTGAATTTACACTTATGATTATTAATGTGATCAAATGGATTAAGTAACCTCAGTTAAGAAAGTATTAATATAATTTAGGCACTTTGATTAAGTAATGTGATTCAATAAAATTGGTAAAAAAATGTTCCAGAAAGTACTGGTTATGTATTAGTTTTTTTGGGTGAATAGTGTTATTTATTTTAAAATTTTAATTAAAAATATTTAAGAAATTATTTTCATAAAATGGAGTTCATTTTTGAAATCAGGGCATCGATATTTGGTTAAGTTGAATTTTTGGGGCTTTTCTAAAACAGTTGAATTTTCAGTGAATAGTGTTTTTAATTAATATTAAATTACAAAGATTTAGATAATTATTTTTATAAAATAGTGCTCATTTTTGAATTCAGAGCATCAATAATTGGTTAAGGAGAATTTTTGGGATTTTTCTGAGAAAGATGAATTTTAGGTGAATAGTGAAAATACAGTTTTTGAGTTTCAGGTGTTTAATGACATCATTAAGGATGTAATAATTATACAATAATTCTGGTCGGTTTATGAATAGTAAGATAAGGTATGAGGTGTCCCAAGTGGCACCGTTAGGCTGCCGAATTTTTGTAAGGGATCCTACCTCTCACTTTCTTTTCAAGTACTCTCGTTTATGTCATTTCTTTTAAGCCTCATGTTCTTATGTTGGGGGTGTTATTTTATATTCATATTACTATCCTTTTCATGTTCATATTATGATAGACCCCCTCTTTCTCTTATCATTTCATTTTATGAATTTTTAAGCGGCGTCGTTAGGATGATGAATTTTTGTAAGGGATCTTACCTCTCATTTTCTTTTCAAGTACTCTCGTTTATGTCATTTCTTTTAATCCCCATGTCCTTATGTTGGGGGTGTTATTTTATATTCATATTACTTTCCTTTTCATTTTCATATGATGAGAGACCCCCTATTTCTCTCATCATTTAATTTTATGAATGTTTAAGTGGCGCCGTTAGGCTGTCGAATTTTTGTAAGGGATCCTACCTCTCACTTTCTTTTCAAGTACTCTCGTTTATGTCATTTCTTTTAAGACTCATGTTCTTATGTTGGGGGTGTTCTTTTATATTAATATTAATGTCCTTTTCATTTTCATATGATGAGAGACCCCCTCTTTCTCTCATCATTTCAAATTATGAATGTTTAAGTGGTATTGTTAGGCTGCCGAATTTTTGTAAGGGGTTCTTTTACTCTTCCCATTTTCAAAGTTCTACTTTCATGTCAAGTCTTTCAAGTTAATTTTTTCCATGTTGGGGTATGATCTCTATATTAATCATACTTTCCTTTTATGTTCACATGATCAAAAACCCTATTTAATCTCATCAATTCATTTTTTTTAAGTTTTAAGTCACGCTGTTAGGCTGCCGAATTTTCATAAGAGAAATATTATTTTTGTCTTCCTTTCAAGTTTTTCATTTCATATGGTATGTCATTCAAATTTCATTAACATGTTTTTATATCCTTAATATTCTATCCCTCTACTATTTTATGGATCATTTTTGAATGGGTGACCATTACCGCTCTCTTTTTAATGTTTTCTAAAACCCTGCAACATAGTTGTTATGCTGCTGAATTTTCATCTCAAAATGTATCTCTTTTTTTCTAAAATTCTTTTATTTTATTAAGTGGATACACAAATCTCTTTCTTCTATAGGTTTATTCACATATATATCAAAATTATTTATTTTAAATTCTTGGATTTACATACATGAAACCCTCTTTCCTTTTCTATGGGTTTAAAGTGACATAAAAATCATGTCTTAAAAGCAGTTCTTAAAACGTTATTATGATGAAATGAAACCCATTTATTTTATGATATATGGGTTATTTATGAAATGTTTAATGATGATATATGTGGCTCACATGATAATAAATAAAAATTAAGGGTTCACCCTGATAGCGCTCCAATGCATTGGGTAAAGACTTAATCTCTAGAGATGGCCATTTTAACTATACCTTGTTGAATAACCTTGGTAATTTTTTAATGACACCTTGGGGATGGGACTTGGTGATACAGAAATGATTTTATAAGTTAAATGTTGTATCCACATCTTCAAGTTATAAAACACGTTATTTTTATTATGATATGCCTCATGATCTCTTTCTCATGGCTTAAAGTTATTTATCATGACTTTATTGATGTATCTCAAGTTCACATGTAAAATGTTTCTCTTGTTTCCCTTACTGGGCCTTCTTCTCACCCTTTCCTTTGATGTATGATCATAGGTTATGAGATGTTGTAATGAACTTAGGATGAACAATGAAGAAGCCTTTCAAGTGTTTAATAATAATTTTTTATGTCGTCATGTATTAAGTTCCTGGTTTCCAAGACACTAAACCTTAAAGATCCTTAGTTTGGTGTGACTGTATACACTATCCATGTTTGAGTACTTTTCAAAGTAAACAACATGTGCCACAACACACATGGTGTGTGGGGTCATAAGGTCCCTTGGTTATTTACTCCCTGTACATGTTGATCTATTCACCAAGTCTTATATAGTGTGTGGGTTACCAAAACAACAATTATGATTACTTGGATTCCTAGTCATGTAATCCCTATAAAATCTAAGTTTTATAGCTAGGAATCACATGAAATGTAGATATCCCACACGATGTGTGATATTTAACTCAATGTGAAACCCTAGACACCACACAAAGGTGAATACATGGTGTGTTTGTGTGTGTATGTGTGTGTGTCCTTGTTTACTACATGGTGAGCAGTTTTGAATTTCTCAGAAATTCTAGAACATTCACATGACTTTACCCACACACTTCCACCACCTTCCGGATAACCATAAATCTCACTAAAACACCTAGATATGTGCTGACTACACTCCATGGATATATGGAAGTATAATTCTAGCCACACTTCATCAGAGAACCATTTTTATCATTATTCTGAAGTAACCCGTGCATCTTAGGTTACAAAAACCCTATTTTCCATGCTAACAACAAATGTAATTGTTCCTAGTGGATGGATTCTGACCACCTATCCATCTGATTCTCAATTCCCAATGCATCATTCTATCAGGTCTCCAAACCATAAAATACGGGTCTCTAATCCAAATCTTTATCACCTATGGTCATCACCACACCTTGATCATGTCTTCAATCCTAATCTTGAACCTATAGAGATGATCCATTGCACCAATGGTTGATAACATAATGATCTTCCACTAAGTATTTATTGAATTTCCATCCAAATGGAACAACAAAAATGAATTCATGATAAAAGTTGGGTGAAATTCACAAAACACAATAAGAGGAATGGACCTCATCCATTGTTTAGGTTGGACTCAATTAATTCTTGTTAGAATGATGAATAAATAATAAAAATCAGTTAACATCAATTCATTATCATGTAAATATAAAGCAATAGTCACAAATTAACCATCGATTTATGAATCAATATTGTTATAAGGATTGACTCTTGTTCGACTTGGGATAAACAAACAGGGATAAAATCCACAAAACAAAATACTACCTCAAGTTTGGATAGATTGATAATGATGAATGATTCTATGATTCTTTCATTTGTGAAATCCATGAGCTCCTCTATTGATAATGATCCTAATGATACCCAATCTTGGACCTCGTGATCATTCACCAATGCAATCTCCACCTGAAATCTCTATCCTCTCATTCCCTCTAGGTTTATGTGGAAAAGTTTAGAAAATATACCATAACATGGTTTATAATGAGGAGTATTAGGTTATAGAAAATAAATAACAATTAAATTAATTGATTAATTTATTTTATTATTTTCATCCAAGATACACTTAAACGAACCATCCGATGTCGACAAAGATTATGTCATGCCTAAGATAAAGTTTGTATTCCATATTTAATGGTTGTCTCAGAATTACTATCTGAGACAATGTTCAGGGTTTAATCAATTATTTTTTTAAAACTACATGCGCATGAGATATTATATTTAATATTTTTAGTATCACCAAACCAAGGCACTCTGGGACCTAGAATCTCACGCTGACTCAACGCCTACCTCCAAAAATATTCCTTGAAATATTTCAAAGTATTACACAGTAAAAATGAATTCATTACATAGTTTTTAATTAAACTCATACCAAGATCCATGCCTATATTTTAGAGCTGTATATAATGGATACTGATTAATTGGAGGATTTAAATAAGAAATTTCCAATAAATTTGGACAAGGGTTTTATGCACATCAGTGCTTCATTAGGAGGTGCTCCAATCCTCTTTTTAAAAAAAATGATAAACTGGTAAATATTTTCATTTATTATCATGATATTAATAAAATAAAAATCAAGAACAAGTATCTTCTACCCTTTATTTGTTATTTATTTGATCAATTTATAAGAGCTTGATACTTCTTAAAGTTTGACCTTTGATCTGGATATCACTATTAAAGGGTTAAAAGGGAGGATATTTCCAAGAAAAGTTTCCATATGAGGTATATACACTAGTAATTTATAGTATTTCCAATTGGTCTTGATAATTATCCTTTTATTTTCATTTATCTAAGGAATATAGTCTTTAGAGAATATCATAATCAATTTGAGGTTGTCTTTATAGATGATATTTTTATAAATTCAAAGTGAAAGGAAGAGCCTAAAAATCATTTTTAGATTGTTTTAAAGGCCTTAATAAAGGATAAACTGTATGTAAAATTTATCAAGTATGAATTATATCTATAGAAAGTATCATTCTTGTGTAATGTAATAAAAAAAGAGTATATTGGTAGAACTATCAAATATGAAAGTAATCAACCAATGGCTCGAACCAATCATTATAACCGAGATCCGTAGTTTTATTATATTAGAGATATATTCTTGATTCTTTGTGAGAAATTTATCATGACTATCAAATTAACTAACCAAGTTAACATAAAAGGGAGTGAAGTTCCTTTAGATAGAATAATGTGATTGAAATTTCAACGAACTAAAAAAGAGGTTGGTCACTACTCTAGTACTTACATTAACCTATAGTGTGGAAGGGTTTGTAATATAATATGATGCATAAATAAATGTATTGGGTTATTTCCTCATGAAAATTGATAAGATAAGTTATTATTTGTCCCACTAATTAAATACTCATTAGAAAAATTACATGATGCATGATTTAGAGTTGGCAGTAGTGATCTTTGAATTAATGATTTGTCAACATTATCTTTATGGGGAAAAGTGTGACATACATACTAATCACAAGAACTTGAAATATATATTCACATAAATGGGATTGAATATGTTCCAAGGGATATGGTTGGAATTGATAAAATATTATGACTATTCAATACATTACCACACGGGGAATGAAAATAGGGGTTCTAATGCTCTAAGAAGGAAAGATCATGATACTCTATGTATGATGAGGATTGAAAAGAACCTAATAATCAAGGATTTATAGAGGATGAATATTGAAGTCATAATGTGAGGAGATAAATACTATCTTTACCAACTAACTGACCAACCTTTCATTCATATAAAGATCAAAAAATCCAAGAAAGATGATGTAGATCTATAGAAAAAGATATTGAATATTATGGAGTTTAACTTTGATATGGATAGAGTTTTAATATTTGAAACATGGATATGTCTATTATAAAAACTTGAATTGAAAAATTATTTTTTGTTTGTTTCGCATAACTCATTCTTTTATATTCATATAGGAATTAAAAAAATGTATAGATATCTAAAATAATACTTCTGGTTGGATTGCATGAAGAGAGAAATTGTAGAATACATATCTCAATTCTTAGTATGGCAGTAAGTTTAGGATGAACACAAAATTCTATGGATATGTTGAAACCATTACCCACACCATTATGGAAATGGGAAATCATCACCATGGATTTACTTATAGGAATCCCAATAATTTGTAAATGTCATAATGTTATTTGGGTTGTAGTCGATTTCCTTATAAAGTCATCACATTTTATTTCCATAAAAGAATATTTCTCCCTTGACCAACTCTCAAAGATATTCATAAAGGAGGTAGTTATTCTTAATAAAGTAACAATATTCATTATATCTAATTGGGGTCTATTTTTTACCACGAGTTTTCATAGAAGTGTTCATAATGCATTGGAGACATAACTGAGTTTTAGCAGTTCTTATCATCCTCGAATAGATGGTCAGTCTGAGAGGAAAATTGAAACTCTAGAGGAAAGTTTGAGATAATATTAAATAAATTTACACAGTTTTGGGATAAACACCCCCTGATAGAGTTATCATATAAACAAAATTCCCTTCTAGCATTCATATGGAACCGTATGAGGCTCTTTATAGGAGTATATGTGGGACTCCAACAAGTTGGTATGAAGTTTGAGAGTGGAAATGGATGGGTCCTAACTTTGTCCAAGATATTATGGATGAGGTTCAAACCATTTAGAGTCATTTGAAAGTATCACAAAGTCGATGTAATAATTATTAGGATAATCATCGATAAGATCTGAAGTTAGAAGTTAGTGATAATGTGTTACTTTTAATATCTCTATGGAATAATGTTATGATATTTGGGAAAAATAGAATCTAATTCCTAGGTACATCAGTCCCTTCAAGATCCTTGATCCTATCGGGGTCAAAGCCTATATCTTAGCACTCCATATACACCTATCTCAAGTACAATATGTGTTCCATGTATCACTTTTGAGTAATTACATACCATATTCCTCACATGTACAAAGCTCGGAAGCAGTACAACTAGAACATGACCTCCCATATAGATAACAACCTGTGGAGATTTTGGATCAAAGATACAAGGTTTTGAGAAACAAGACCAACCATATAAGTAAATTTCTACGAAAAAATCAAAATATTGAGGAGGATATATGGGAACTTAAGGATGTTATGAGTGAAAATTACCCTCACTTGTTTTCCTTAATCAAATAAAATATTAAGGAAAAATTCTTTTTATGGTGGGTGGAATTTAATGACACGTTTTTAGTAAAATATTCCTCCTTAAATAATTACCGTGTTTGATATCTGGCTCGACACACAGAACCAAAACCAAAAAAATTAGACCATTGTAAGGTAATCATAAAATTTTTAGGTATAAACATTGGTAATGGAATATGAAATATATATAAATAAATAAATAAAATAGGTACCAAAAAAATAAAGTTCACTTTAAATATCGACTCAACTAGTGAAGCTAAGAAACGAAAAAAATATTTTTTATAAAATTTACATCTTTTAAAGTATAATATTTTTTATATAGATAAATTATTAACACTAGTTTAATAAGTAATTTATAGGAAATGGTAATAAGAATAGATAATATACCAAATGTTGCTTTCTTATAAAAATAGTTTATTGCTATATTTTATGTTTTTAATTAAAAATAAAAAATTTATATTTTAACATTATAATTTGAAAAATTAACTTCATTTTTGGACTTATCATGGAAATATTATCTTAATATTAACTTTAGAGTTCTAAAAAATGATTTTTAGGTGAATAGTGGAATATACTGTTTTTAGAAATACCATGTCTTTTATTGAATTATTTGTTTATAAAAATGATTTTGAAATTTATCAATTAATTTTCTAGAAAACATATGAATTTTATAAGTTATATTATAAATTTAAAAATATTTATTCTAGTTTAAAAACCTTTATTTAATGTTCTATAACCAATGTAATGTTTTTCTCAATAAATTGTTTTTTATACATTGTATATTTATTATTTTAAAATTAATTTTAATTGATTTTAGAAATTAAATCAAATTAAATAGATTGAAAATTTAGAATCAATAGGTCCAAATTATATAATAAGTGTTATTTTAATTTTTAATCATAAATGATAATTTAATTAGGTAAGAAATAGTTACCATAGTAAAAATTAAAATGGTAAAAGTAAAAATCTAAGAGTAAATGACATAAAACCTATTTAAAACTTCTGTGGGAATGTATATTTGAGGAATTTATTAACCTTATCACTGATCCTCTCCATTATTTCTCAGTTTTGGAGCCACTTTACTTAAGAGTGAATTCTCATTATTGAAAAGTTTTGGGTATTTAAAAAAATCATTTATTTTCACTTATAGATGGGGTACTCCTCTCCTCACTTCCCCTTACACCAAAACTCACTTAGTTTGGCCCAAAATCTTCCAAACGCTCACCTCCCATTTTTATATTTATTTATGTGCACTTATTATTCCTAAAATTCCTTTATACCATCTTGAAATGATAACATCAGTATAATTATCATATTAATATGTTATTATAATTACGATACAAGCATTAACCAGCTTTCCCTTTTCCATTAAGAAAAATGAAAACTTAAACTATGTGTGTGCGGTAAATCATCTCCATAAATAAACATGTTTCATTTTTCATTTCCATATTTATTGTCTAGTTTTAAAAATTATTTTAAAGGATAAATATGATGTTTATGATATAAATAAGGTTTTGGTAATACAAATTGAATAGCCTATTAATGATATGAACAATAAACAATCATTATAAAATTAATAGTCTTAAATAAGAAAGCTAAGAAGAAGAAAAAATATTAATAATATGTAATATTTTAATATCCATTAATTATTCTTCTAATTCCTTAAAATTATGATATATCACACTAATAAACACCAATTATGATCATTATGCTTCTATTATAATGATAATAGAACTAAACTGCCACATAATTATCCATTAATCAAGGCATGTTCATGTTTGGGTCGGTTTGACCACCTAATTGAAAATGATATGAATTTATATCATGAATGAAAATGGTATAATATGATATAAATATGTAAATAGATGTTTTTTGTTTCTTCTAGAATAGTAACATTTTTATTAAACTCAAAAATTAATAAAAAAACCTTTTTTTCATCAAAAATCACCAAAACATGCTTGTTATCAATTTCATCTTCAAGGATAAAGACTAAAACATTCACAGAATGACTTTAAAACATAATAAGTCATTATAATTAATCCATTAAAGTAACTTTAATGATATTATAAAGATTAAATTTAGAATAATATTGAATACCGACAATGCTTTTGCGAAACTAGTAAAATAATAAAAACCCAATGTGGGAAAATTGGTAAAAACTAAATAATATTCATGTATATAATGATTATAAATGAAAATTATAAATATTTTTAGTTATGAATATGTTTCTAAAATTATTTATTAAGATATTTATGTTGTTATATGGGAGGTTAAATCACTTCCTTGGGAATCAAGAGTAAAGGTAAGGGTTTCAATGACTCAATTTCTGATTCATTGAGTTATAGTCTTTCTTACTTGAATATAACTTTCAAGCTTTATTTGATCTTACCAGTCCCCTATTTTATATTTTATTTACTATTTTTATCTGATGAAATTACTTATCATCGTCAATAACCACATATTTGATAAATTTTTTCTTAATTAAAATTCTTGTGTTGGTAAGAATTACTCTCATTCTTACTAATGAATCTTTTATTTCATGACCATGTTTTTCTAATAAAATGGGTTCTATTTAATTAAATACAAATAGTTTTTCCTTTAAATTCCTCATAATTTCATTTACCTCCAATTAAATTCTTTCAAATTTTCTTTGATGTTGGTTTTTTAACAGCTTAAAACGCATTATAAAGGCATTTCTTTTCATTATTTACCAATCTAGATTTATTAACTTTATTTTTCTTATTTTAAAGTATTTTTTATTTGGAACTTTTTATAATAAGGTTTTGAAAAGTATTCTCTTTACCTTCACAAAAAAAATTGAATGTAATTTTCACGTCATCTTCTATAACAATGTTAAAAATGTTTTAAAAAAAATTATATTTTCACTTCTATTTATCCTCAATAGTTTATCTCTCATGAAGTGATGATTTGATCGCCCTCTATATGATACTACGATATTATTCCTTTTGAAAAAATATATTTTTCTATCTCTTAAGATTTCTTATGTTCATGTAATGTTTTTTTAAAAGTTTAAGAAATCCATTCTTTTTTCCATGGGTTTAATAAGATATGTTGATGATTGGCTTTAAGTGCCACACATATGTATGGATGATGATGAGTGGGATCCTATATCACCCTAAAATTAATTTTTTAATTAAATATCACGTGAGATGTCTAGGAATGAAAATAATTATTTTCTTCATACAAGCATGAGAATAATGGGTTTGCTCACATTTTCAGGCATAAACATAATGAGTTTGTTCACATAGGCATGAGCATAACAGGTTTTCTCACAAATTTTTTCCTATGATTATGGTTTTTATACATTTAAAAATAATTTCTAAAGTTATTACATATTTCTAAATTGTTTATCATGTTATTCCACAGTTCCAAGATGCTTTTCATTTTCATGATATTTCATGTTTTCCTGATTAGACCTTATTTTTAAAGTAATATGTACTTTTATATCATGGTCACATGTTTTATGATTATTGTTATAAATTTTTTGACACATCCAAAAAATTATGTTTTCTTAATGATCTTTTTATGAGCTTATTTTTCTCTATTATGTTTTATAATTACCATATATGGTCTTATGATCTTTTATTAAGATATTTATGAATTTTTCACATTCTCCTTCATGTTTAAGATATGATACATTATGATATGTTTTTCACTTACTAAGAATATAAGATCACACCTTTATTATATTTACATCACCTAATTTATGAATATGATTATATCATTTGATATGTATAAAGGGATCTATAGGAGTGTGATTATAGAGTAGAGTTTATAGGTGTTGTAAAATAATTTATTTAAGTAGCTAATCTTCAAGGCACCAAAAATTTCATTACATGGTTTATGAGACCATTTTGGAGATATATTATCTAAAATATGAAATTAATCTATTAATTAATTTGTGTTTATCTTGGGTCATTTTATTATAGGAGTTTTTCATTATACGACTAAATATTGTCTCCTTAAGGGTCATGATGTGTTGCTAGATAATGCTCATGGTATATGGGTATGACTCACTAATATTGAGATAAGAGCCTATAATAATAAAAAATTCATATTATTCACATTTAGAATAAATTAATTATGATTCAATTTTAGAATAATAAGTGTTGATTTATTATCTCAATGTATTCATAAGTTATTAAGTGAATACAAGAAATATTTAAGGATTGTGTGTTTATTTATTCAAGGTCTATTTGATATGTTTAGGATATATGAGTCAGTTAATGACTCATATTTTATAATATAATATTATTTTAATGTTACAAGTGAATGATAAAATAATTTCCACATTTATCAAAAAATTTAAGTTCCCCTGGTTTCCTTTTTGAGCTTATTTTTAAAGTTAAAATTATTTGATAGACAAAGTGAAATTTATGAGAGCCTTTTACAAATATATTTAATCCAGAGAAATCCAAAATTAAAGGGACTATTTGTTCCAAAAATTTAAGATATCATCTCTCATAACTCATGCATCTTAGAAAAAGAAGAAGCCATTCTGATAATCTTGATCTATATTCACCTCCCCGAATCAAAGTAACGATGTTGGGATGATTAACAATATGTCAAAGGTGTCATTGATTCTCCATGACAGTACCCATATATTAATTATTGAAATACCAATAATATTCTAGAGAATTTATGGATGGTATAATGGGTTTCGACTTTAGTTCCTTCAAGTGAAAATCTCTGGTAGTGAGAAAAACGTGTTTTCAATCAAAATAAAATGAGGTTCAGTTTTGATTTTGATTTACATTTTTGAATTTAATTTTTCATGCGTAATTAATTTAGATGAGATATTTGAGTTGATTACCAGGTTGTTCTACATCAGGGATGATGATCTGACATTGATCATGGAATTAAAATTTTAAAATTCCCAATTTCACATTCTTTTATTGCATGCCCCGTTCCAACATCTTATTCTCTCATTTTTGAAAGGTAGGGAAGAGATAGAGGAATAATCTCAGTCTTGAGAGAAATCCTAGATAAGTTATTCATTGATAGAGAATTATCCACAGATTATTCATTGTGCATAATGATATCTCTTACAATTAACCTGAGAAAATGATATAACTGATTATTTATATAGCTCAATTAGTATTTGTTGATTGTACAAAGACCCTTAACCAATTACTTTATCCTTATAAAACCCCATATATATTATTATTATTACTATTACTATTTCCTTGACATGTGCAACACCAGTGGATAAAATAAATATCATTTCTTAAATAAATAAATTAATATTTATTTAAATTATATTTAATATATCATTTTCACTAAACCATTAACTTGGTTCATCCACCATCCTAATAATTTATAGAACCTTTAATAATAAATATTATTTATTTGATAAATAAAAAAATATTATATTCACAGTCTTATAAATAAAGATTAATTTTAATATTTATTTAAATATATAAAAATTTATTTAATAATAAATATTACTTATTAAATTACAAATTATTCAATAGAAATAAATTTTTCAATCAATGGTCTTATGAATAAATGTTTATTTAATATTTAATTCACATTAAAATATGGTGACTAGATATTTTTTATCAATAAATCCAAAGTAAATATTATTATTCAGTCTTCATAATAATATTTATTCTAACTTTTAAAAACAAATAGTATTTAACTGAGATATATGGATACACCAAATATGTGACCATTTAGGACTCTTCCTCAGTAGTTTTAGGTGATCTTTCCTGAGGTCCAATACCAGATTCTAGCAACACAGAAATGAAATCATAGAAGAAGAAGTTAATTTCACAATGAAAACAACTACATACAAGTGCTCACTTTGTAATATAATCCATTTTCCTTGATATCACTAAATCAATCATGTTTCATACTTATGTCATAAATATATGTGATTGATTTCTCTTTCTTTGACTCCCTAAAATGAATTCATTTATACACCATGTCCATGGATTTAGTTCGATAGTTTAATTTCAATAAAAGGGACTGAGATATTGAATTTCTTAAATGAAATGGACAAATCCTATATTGAATTATTCATTAATGGAATATCATCCATGATGCACCTAACACACCCAACCTCACCATGATTATATATTGTTACAGTTCTCATTAATATATCCAAGTACATGGCTCATAAAATGAATTAATAATAATATCAAGTCCAAGGATATTTATGCACATTAACATATATGAATATATAATGACATGTAAACATGTTTAATTCTTATAGGTCGGTTTATCCTTACAATCTTCCTTTTTGAAGATTACCAAGTATTAATTTCATGAGATGAAGTGGCATCCTCTTATGATTATGTGTAGCTAATGGTCAAACTTACTATGTGTCCCATTATAGGGTGTTATCCTAACCATAAGTTATAAGTTTATTAATATCATCATAGAAATTCAAGGTTCTCATCATAGAAGGGAACTACTATAACCTTTAAAAGTGA
Source organism: Viscum album (assembly GCA_963277665.1). NCBI lineage: Eukaryota > Viridiplantae > Streptophyta > Magnoliopsida > Santalales > Viscaceae > Viscum > Viscum album. The sequence continues at coordinate 1,931,661,069 of OY728148.1, forward strand.
TAGATTCTCTAGAAAACTATTAAATTAATTTTACCCAAAAGAATAATAAATATGTGATAAGATATTTATTAATATAATGGTAATTTTAAGTACAAAGTAGTTGGTTCAATGTAACAAACTCCAATAGAGTCTCACTTGTACTAGATCCTACTAAGAACCAATGGGTTAGTTCTCTAATTTTAATCATGCTTCTATTGAGTATGGATATACCTATTGGGTTTTCCATGAATTAGTAAGGCTAGTATTGTCGTTATACACATCTTAGTGGCTAATATACTTACTACGGCCTCACTACCTTGAGAGAATACCTTAAGTGGTAATATCCAAAAGTATCCACTTCTTATTCCCTTGTCATGTATTGGACATATTGGATATTACCATATTTAATGATTATCATGAAATGATAATAGTCTTTCTATTTAGGTTTAACTCAAAATTTAATAAATCATTATTAAACCACTTATTAAGATGAATCAAGATCTGCAACATATTTGGTTATTGTATATATGGAAACCACTTGTTAAAATAATTTTTTATTGCATATTACCTTTTCCTTACTATAATAATAGATCAAAAAAATTATTTGAAGTGAAAAAAAATAGTTTTATATCTCCTTACACACTAGTATCTACATTTATCCTTTTTAACATGAACTCATCTACTTATACTTTCTCAAGTATTATTGGATAGTTCTAACTACAATTCTGTGGAGTTCAAATATTTTTTTTTGATATTTTCACTCCATTTAACATGTATAAGAAATATCAGGCATCAATACATGATGAGTTCATATTTTTCATAAAATTTTAAAATTTAAATTGCTAATTTTCATTTCTTTAATTGATAAGACTCATGTTTTAATTAATAATATTCATTTTTGGGTACTTAGATTATTTGGAAAACATTTTGGAAAGGGGAATAGAAATAAATAAAAATATATGTTCTATAATGTCTTATATTTTCTAAGTGTATTGTATGTGTTGTATAGGATAAATGGAAAGAAATACTTGGCCAAAAAAATATGTCAATGGGCTAGAACTCAAACCACATGGTAGAAAAACACATATAAGACCTAAGAAGGTACCACCAACCAAGACACCCCATATAGAGATCCAAACACTCTACAAAGAAGAGAGGAGAATAGTTAGCATGGGTTGGAGAACTGGAGCACACCGGTGTGGGGTTCAGGTCCACACAATGGCAGGAGGAGAGTCTCGCTGACATGAGGAGGCACACAATGGCATTGGGAATCCTCCGACACCTATCTAGATTGATGTCAAGAAAATTAGATAAACTAAAATAAATAATAGGGTATAGATGCTGAGTTTTTTGATGTGGGACAATGAATTTTGTGAGGTTCTATCCAATTACAAAAAATGTCCTAGTTTAACCCATGACTTGTATCCCCTCTAATCTGACACAACCTACCTCCTTCATTTTCATACCTTCACTCGATCTATGCCACAAAACGATCCACTATGACATAGTTCCACCATGTAAGATGATTGAGTTTCTCATTACACACTGTAGAATTGATCTCCAATACATCGTAGCCATGGATATGCAGTATAGTGTCCAAGGGAGACCAAATTGAAAAATGCATTATGTCATGGACTCTATTCTATAATGTATTCCTAGTGCTCAAATAATTAACAATGTAATTTCACTATCATGAACAACATTATGTCACGGATCCATATAGCTTAATAATGAGAATAATTGTGGATACACCATAGTTGATCTAGTTGAATCGTAGTTGTATTGAGGAAAAGAAGGTATAAAGACACTATGAATTAGGGTTTAGTATATAGAATTGAAGTAATAAAATAGGTATTGGAAATATTTTTATAGATGAAGAAGCATTTTTTCATGGATAGGATTCTAAAAAAAAATATTTTTGGCTGGATATTGAAGAATATGGAGTTGCAACCATCATCCCAAGCACTGCACCATGGTCATGTAGCCCATGAAAGGGCTACATCACAGCCATAATTCCACATCATAGGGTTTCAGTCACCTTTATTTTCAAAATATTGATGTTTTCAGGATATTCACATGATATAGGCTTAAAATATAGAAGATTTAAAAATTAAAATGAATAGGGGCCTCACCTACCTCCAAGGAGCTCGAAGAACTCTACTAAACAAGGAAGACCTATACAACCTTTAAATTATTGAGGAAAACCCACATGGAGACAAAAAAATTGACTAGTTCAACCACTAATATGAAGGATAATAAGAAAAATAAAAATATAAAAATCCCAATGGGAGTAAGAGATTTCATATTTCAAAGACATATAATCTCTAGATAATAAAAGAAGGAGAATATTACTACTAAAAGGGAGGACTAGACTAGAACTGGATGACCAAAGAGACTAGATTAGAGGATATTGTAGACTGATTTATTACCATCATACCCCAACATCATATGTCCTGGAACTCCCATATCATCTGAATAACATATACCACTACCCCAGAATATAGTCACATCGCATATCTCCCATAGACAACTAGGCCATCTCCCTATAGCATGATCACATCTCATCTCTCCCGTATACACCTAGTCCATCATATCAAAACCATAACCAGAGTAGTAGGGTATCATGAACATGAATGACATAAACCTCATTACCTCCTCCTACCATTCATGACTCCCAGTATAATCCTCCCCAGACCACATATATATCACATCTCACCCAAAAACACATAGGCTGCCAGCCCACAACATGGTGATATCACATCTTTCTGAAAAATACCTGGGACACTGCCCCATAGCACGGTCACATAAAATCTCTCCCAAAAACACTTGGGTCATCACCTATAGTACTAACATACCTTTTACCATCACAACATGTGCATATCTACTCACTTGGAAGAGAGAGAGGGAAAGAGCATGTAGCCATCCATCCATCCTCAAAACCAGGATGTTAGGAAAAAAACCTTTCATGTGAATATAAAAGTGTTTGTAGGTAGTTTTCGATGTAGGTGGAGTGCATATAAAAATCATAAGAAATATACAAGTATATACATATATCCACACACAAGCCCAGCCTACGGGTTCACAACCAAACACTAACCAACTCTCAACATCTCCACTTTCACTACCAACTCTAAATTCATAACACCACACAAACAATAAGCCACATCACACCACTATAAAATTTCCATTATCCAGATCATTCATTTAATTATTAAGAATAAACAACATTTAACCACACAGCCCATCATTTATTTTTTCATTAACCATTTTCATCCCATTAACCAAACCAAACCCCATATATTTCAATCAATATTAAATAATTATTTATTCCATCACCACTATAGAAATTAGAACAATTAAACCACACATAACAAGTAGTTCATCAACCCCATTGTACCATTACCTCACCACACCACAAGTACAGCCAAACAACCATCACCTTGTTTCCCCAAAAGCATGTCTAAACAACCATCACCTCACTACCCTAAAATCATGACCAAACAAACCCATCACCTCTCCACCCCAAAAGCATGAATAGAAATCCATCACCTCAATACCCCAAAAGCATGGCCAAACAACCACCACCTCATCAACCTAAAAGCATGGCCAATCAACCACCACCTCGTAGCCCCAAAACCACATCCAAAACTCACCCATCATCTCCACATCGCATCACAGTCGTACATCACCGCCCCAAAAACACAAACACACTTCACAACATATCAAAAGACCATTTTATATATTTTAAAAATGATATTATATTGAATTTAACTTTAATTTTAGGGGTGTTGTCACACAATCCATAAATCTAGGGGAAACCATTTTATTAACCAAATATAAGGGGTTAGAAAATTTCAATTTTATGGTGATATCACAAAAATAAAAACAGACAAAAAAGTCATAACACATATCTTCGAGAGAAAATAAATCCCCAAAGGTCAAAAAAATCAATGGGGAATTAAGTCCATAAAAGATATCATATCGCAATAATATCAAAGCTATAAAAACATGTGAATCAAACCCATTCCCCCTTCAATTTAAATTATCCAATTCTTTATCTTTAATTAATCTATCACAACCATATCCCATAGATAAACAAGAGAACACCCCCACCCACATGGCATGCAATATAAAGGAATGAGGGATTCACTACCTAAAAGAATCTTTTCCAACTCACTACACACCATAGGGTGAAGAAGAAACACACAAAAACCACAATCACATAATGACATCAAGAATCAACCTACAATGCACCAAAGGATCATCAAAATGTATCCCAACTCACACCCCAAACCAGAACTGCTCCAGTGTAATAGATATCTGAGAGAATAGCAGGAGAAAAACCACCAAGAAAGGGAGATGAACTTACCACTAATTGCCAATGGTAATCCTCTAGATCTGACTGATCAAAGGAGGATAAAGAGGCTTGTAAGATATCCTCAAGGAAGATAGGGTTTTTCTAGAACAAGAGGAAAGGAGGTACAGATGAATGAAAATAACCATATAATAAAATTACTTTAAAAACTAGAATCTATCAAATTTCATGTTGTGTAAACTTTACATAGTGTGTAATCCATAGGTTCCATAAAAATTCATTATTTCATTAAAAAATGTCAAATTGGACTTTATTTATTACACTTTGTGAATTCAACTTATATGATGTGTACTCATTTCACAAGCTACATATTGGTCGCATAAAAGACATGAAGTAGTGATCCACACAATCTATGAACCATCAAATCATGTTGTGTAAATATTACATGATGTGAATTTCTTGTGGCTGCACTCCTACAACCCCGGCCTCCACCAGCAATTCCCAAAACCTCCCCTAAATACCTCCAACCACAAAAAATAGAAAATTAACAGGTCGGGAAAGAATGGTCCATTACTTCAGATACCTATCAAAATATTCTTTCCCTCGAGAATCCAAAACTATTTCTAGAAAGAAATAGGTTCGTACAACCACACCATGAGATAAATCTCAGTGATCTAGTCATACCAAAAACATTACCACCATCCAAACACGCCAAACTAAACAACCAAAAAACATCTCTCAAAACCTCATCACTACATAGACATGTCGCCACAACCATCAAACCTCTTCACAAACCAAAATAATAACTGCAACAACCAAGAAACCGCACTGCCTTGAAAATATGAATTAGGGAATTCCATCCTTCATGTCAAGATATTATCTGCTCTGGGTGGCACTAACTCACCTGCATGGTTTTAATATCATCATAGTTAATGTGTATCAATTTGGAATCAGGTCCTCCCTTTTTCATATGACAAAACATTATCACAAACCATACATAAAACGAACAAGTACATATCATATAACATAAGGATCTAAACACCACATCACAAAGAAAAATAGAGAAAAGAAAAACTCAAAACAACTTTGAACTGGGCATGAATCTCTGTCTCTCACTCCCAAGTACTGTCCTATAGCCCACCATGCCTCCACAACACATGAGATAAAGGGATGGTTTTTCCTCACATTAATTTCTCCTAACAATCCTAAATCTCTACTGGCCACTTCACAAATATCATTTCATCCTCAATTTCTAAATCCCCCCTATCATACATGGTATTCATCATGAATATAGAAATGAAGCTAAGAGACTTGGAAGACATCATGGATCCCCTCCAACCATGGTGGAAATTCCCACCAATATACCACCTCACTAACTTGACTAAACACCTAAAAGGTCCCAACATACATAGGAGAAAGATTAATCCCTCTTCCAAACCTATTTTGGCCACATTAAAGGTAAAACTTCAAGAACACATGGTCCCTAACCTTGAACTCCAAGGGCATCCTCCTATGATCGACATAAGACTTTTTCCAGTCCTGCACTACTTTCATCCTCTCATGAACAACATAAAAATTCTTTGTTGTACTATGTACTACATCGGGACCACGAATTTTTGCATCCCCAACCTCTATCCAACAAAAGGGATAATGACATAATCTCCCGTACAAATCTTAAAATTGGTCCATACCAATAGATGAGTTATATCTATTGTTGTATGAGAACTAAACCAAAGGCAAGTGTCATACCAAAGATCCACCAAATTCCAAGATGTACACCTGTAACATATCCGTCAATGTTTGGATAGTCTTTTTCTTCTACTTATCCTTATGATGGTGGAAAGTGGTGTTGAGGCATAACTGAGAACCAAAAGCCTTCTATAATCCCCTCCAAACTCATGAGTTAAAACATTAATGTTGATCTGAGAAAAAATACCTCATAACTCCATTCAACTACACCACCTTATCCACATACCTCATGGAAAAATAATCCACTAAACCTAACTCCTTGATCTCTAAAAAGTGGGATGATTTTATCAATTGATCCATGATCACCCATATAGCATAAAAAACTCTATGATTTCAGGGTAATAATATTATGAAATCCGTAGATATTTCATCCCATTTCTACTTATGAATATCCAAAGGCTACAAAAAACTACTAGGAACATGATTCTTGACCTATACCTACTAGAAAACTAAGAACTTTTATAAAAAATCCACCACCATACACCTCATACTAGGACACCAAAAATACATTCTAAAACCATGGTGCATCTTGGATACTTCTGAGTGTATCGTAAAAGATGATCTATGAAACTCATAAAGGATTACATAATGTATCACTACTGAAACAAACAAGCTCCCATGAAACTACATTTTTTCTGACCATTCTCTAACCAACCCTCTATAGCATCACATGGATAACACAGTCATGCACCGCCTATTCCAATGAGTCTCCCAACTGAGACTCCCCCACATATTTCATTAGAGAATAATTCACCATCATTTGAAACAAACTTCTTCTACAATCATCCATCCTTACATCTAAGTTCAAGAATTCCAGCTCCTCTATCTCTCTTAAATCACCCCTAAACTTCTTAAAAACATCCTTCCCCAACTTCCAAATCAAAGCATCAACTTTGAAATTTCCCTTTATTGAGGTGTAGGAGATCTCAAAATCTTTATCCTAAAGAAACTCCATCCTCCACCACTATTGTAAATTTATATCACACTAATGAGATATATATCTCTAAATACTCTAATCCATGAAGACTATAAAGTACTCCTCAATGAGGTAATACCTTCATAAATTCATCACAAACACAATCGTTGCTATCATGGATGGTATAGTTATGTTCTTGGGGACATAACTTCCTAGACCCATAAAAGATCACTTCCCTCTATTACATCAATAAACATGCCAAGATTATACATGAAGCATCACAAAATACCTCAAAAATCACACCCTCAATAGGAAACTGAAGCACTGGAGCACTGACTAACTTTCCCTTTAGGTAACTGAATGTTTCCTAGCATTAATTAGTCCACAAAAAATCTTGGTCCTTCCTAGTCAATTCTATAAAAGGGTCTACAACTCAAGATAAATCAGAAAAAATTCTTTTATAATATCCTATAAGACCAAGAAATCTATGAACCTCTACTAAATTATTGGGTGATACCCATGAAACAGCAACCTCAACCTTTGATGGGTCCACTATCACACCCTATTGAGACACCAAATGCCCAAGGAAATGCACCTATTGTGTCCAAACTTAAACTTGAAAAAATTTCCATAAATTTGGTGGTGTTGAAGGACTTGTTAAATGGCTCTAAGATGCTCAATATGATCCTCCTATGAATTTGAGTATATCAAGATTTCATCGATGAATATGAAAACTAACTGGTCCAAGAACTCATAGAACGCATATTTCATAATACCCATGAACATGGATGGTGTGTTCATAACACTAAACAACATGACTAAAAACTAGAAGTGCCCATACCTATATATGAAGGTACTCTTTAGGATAAATCCCTCCTCCACCCTCAACTAGTGATATTCGTACTACAGATCAATCATATAAAACCAACTCAACTCTCTCAACTGGTCGAAAAAATCATCTATCCTTGGAAGAGGGTAACTGTTTTTTGTTGTCACCAAATTCAACCTCTGGTAGTCTATGAATAGCCTAAAACTAGCATTTTATTTCTTATAGAACAACATTGGATCACCCCACAGTGAAACACTAGGTTAGATAAAATCATTATGAATCAGATCATCTATCTGAATCCCCAACTCTCGCGACACAGTAGGTGTCATTGAAATTGGAGAAGCACCGTGCTAAAACTCTATCCCAAACTCAACATCACGTTGATGGGGTAACATCATAACCTCCTCAGGGAAAACATACAGAAACTCTCCAATGACATTGGGGGTCTCCACTATCCCAACTTCCACTAATTCCACTAAAAATTTAACCAACAAATAAATAATAGGCTTCACATACTGACTACCCACCTGACAAAATCTCTCACCAATGAAAACCACATACTAGCCATCTATATTTGAGAACATGAATCTCCTCTGAATGTAGTAGATAACAAAACATATTGAATGAAACTATTTTATGTTGAGGATAACATTGTATGGATACATCTATTGAAATAAAATATCCCCATGAGACTGATGTGAATTCAGCATCATTCTATACCCCTGACATACATCAAAAAAGATGGTCTAGCCTCCGAATGGAATAGTAAACACTAGAGGAATGGAAAGCCTATCTACATCAATTCCTAGATCATGGACTAGAGAGGGTGTAACAAAAGAGTTAAAAGCTTATGAATCAAATAAGAAAAAAATAAGGGTACTAAACAAACCAATCGTACCTATGAAAATATATGTCCCCTCTAGGGATGCTTCCTCTAATGCATGAAACTGACCACGCCTAGAACCTCTATATCTCTATAGATTTCCACCTTCACTTCCATGATCATTTAAAGTTCCATGAACATGAGGAATGTCCAATGGTCAACCTCTAATTACTCCATCTCCCCTTGGTGGAGCATAAGCCTACTGACCTTACTACTAGAACGGTCTCTCTGGAAACTACTATTAAGTCTGGCACTGAACCTGTCCACCTCTACCAAACTGAGCTCTAGGAACCATTAGTCACTAGTTATAGCAATGGACACAAACCCCATAACCAAAACACACTAGCCTGATATCTCTAGAAAAATCAAAGAAACTAATGGGCCCAGAAGGATAAAAGGGAAACTGTTGAGGTCAAATCTCTACTGGTCAAAGCCTCAAGGGCCCTAGAACCTAAGAGATACCACTGAAAACTCTACTCCTCAAGGAACCCTACTGGTTCTCCTCCCATAGAAAACCTCCTCTCAAGTGCATACACTCTATCACCTCTGCATTATTCTAAACCACTAAATACATTGGAAACATAAAAGGAGTAACTTCATACTGGATAAAAGGACATATTACCTCATCAAGATGTCTTGTACAAGAATAATCATCTAGAAAAAAAATCTAGGGAAAAGTTTATATGGTACTTGACCTTGATTCTCAACTCTCGCACTAACATGCTCCCCTTTTGAAGAGAAAGAAGCTCCTACCTCTTCACTACATTCATGGTCAATGAAAGAAACTCTTCCTGGAACACTTTTTGAATGTCAACCCATGAAACATTTTCCTCCTTTCACTCATCCATATATAGTATCCACCACTATCATGTAGCTCCCCACATCTAACTAACTTTCAAATGGACCTAGTATCCCACTAGATCCAAGATCAAACTGAAAGTGATCTCAAGATCCTCCTTCCAACTCTCTGTATCCACATCTAAAACACTTCCCTCATATTTCTCCAAGTCCTACCACTAAAAATTGCACAACACCCTCTATCAAGTCTCATGCTCCTATTCTAGATCAACCCTATGACAATCAATCAGACCAGCTTAATGAATCTCAACTAACTAATCCACACATGGACCACATCCATGATCTATTCCTGAAAAAAGGAGAACATCTTAATCCCAATAACATGTAATTTTATTTATATTCATTTTATTAATTTTATTCATTTTATTAATTTTATTCATTTTATTCATTTTATTCATTTTATTCATTTTATTCATTTTATTCATTTTATTCATTTTAATTATTTTATTCATTTTATTCATTTTAACCTTCCTAAATAAATCCATCTCAAATAGGAACACAATTCATCATGATTCATGTACCTCTCATATGTCTCTATCCTAAAAAATAAGTTCACCTCACTTAGTTATTCAATAAGCTCAAATCCTATGCACTAGATCACAGGTGGGGGAGCTAAAATACCATGTCCTAACCGGTATCCATGGCCTATGTCACATACCAAGATCAAAATCACTACTTCCATACCAATATATGTAATCATAATTATTCCAAACTCCAAAATCCATCCTATATCTCAACCATTAGCCTCTGATTCCACTATTTCATGACTCCCTCCTACCAAAGATACTACAATGAGGGGACAGAGATAATGACCCCCGATTTCGACCTCTAGTTTGCCTTAGGTTGTCAACTAGAACTAAGGTTATAGAAATATCATGAAATGGGAGTCATTACCCTCTATAATAACATCGGATCATGATATTAGATATATCATCCAAAAAAACACCATGACATAATATAAAAAGAAACCAAAACCATGAAACATGAATGTATAAATAAAACTGATATGGATAAAATTATCCAAAAGTAAATAGCTAAAATTAAAAATCTGAAAAAGTGATACAACATCTATCCAAAGGTTCAAGCTATTAATTCCCAACATAGTCCATGTAGTCCTCCTAAAAACCTGAAAATTAGTTTAAAAACATAGGGTGAGCATACAAGTGTACTCAGTTGGAAAAACAAATTTGCTCATGAACATGTGAAATAAGTATACTAATGCACTTATGAACAAACAACAAAACCAATAGAAACTAAAAAGTTCAACTATCTATCCCAACCTCACCAAGGAACACTCAAAAAATAATTTAATCCAAGTATAATATCATATTAAGAAGTATATCTAAAAAGGGTACCCTAAACTACTTTCCCACTGATTTTCCTCTCTCACACCCCAACATCTTATGTTCTGGTGTTCTAATATATTCTAAATATCATATACTACTTCTCCAAGTCATAGAAATATCATATCTTTCCCACAAAAACATGGGACACCACCTCACAACACGATAGCATCTCATCTCAAACACAGACACCTAGGCCATCACATCATGACCATAACTAGAGTATCAGGGTGTCATGAACATGAAGGAAATAAACCTCATTCCCTCCTCCTACCATTAATAACCCCAACCAAAATCTTCCCCAAATCACAAAGATATCATATCACTCCAAAAAAACACCTAGGCCACCACCCCGCAACATAGTTATATAACATCCCACCCGAAAACACTTGGTCCACCATCCTACAGCATGGTCATATCACATCTCACCCAAAAACACCTAGGCCATCACCTAGTACACTAACAGACCTCTGGCCTTCTCATCCTATGTATATATACTCAACTAGAAGAGAGAGTGGGAAAGATCAAGTAGTCATTCATTAATCCTCAACACCAATATTTTGGGAAAAACACCTCCCTTATGATATATAGGTTTCAGACAATAGTGCCTGATGTATGTGGGGTGTGTATAGAAATAAAAAGGAATATACAAGTATATACATATATCCACACACAATCCAAACCTCTATGTTTTCAACCAAACACTAACCAACTCATAATATCCCCACTTTCACTACCACCTCTAAATTCATAACACTACACAAACCACAAGACACATCACACCAATAAAAAATTTCCATTATCCAATACATTCGTTTCATTATTAAGTATCAACCACATTTAACCACACATCCCATCATTTATTTTTTCATTAACCATTTCCATCCCATTATCCAAACTAAAACCTATATATTTCAATTACTATTAAATAATTATTTATTCCATCACTACCCAGGAACCTATAACAATGCAACCACACATCACAAGAAGATTTCCATCCCCATCATACCATCACCACACTACCCCACAAGCACAACCAAACAACCATAACCTCACCACCCCAAAAATAATGGACAAACAACCATCACCTCTCCGCCACAAAATCATGTCCAAATAAACCCATCACCTCACTTCCCAAAAAGTATGGCCAAACATCCATCACCTCACCACCATAAAATCATGCCCACACAAACCCATCACCTTGCTTCCCCAAAATCACATCCAAACATCCATCACCTCATCGCCCCCAAACAACATCCATAAAACCTGTCAGGAATCAGACTGAGTACCCTAGTAACCTGATAACCAAGATGGCCCTTACATGGCCTGAAGGTAATTCTCGATCCCCATGGGTTGGTGACTAGCACCTTGCATCATACAACATGAAAGTGGGAATGAATTTTCCACAAACATTGCAGAAATAAAAAAATATAAGACAATATGCATATCAAAATAGAAAACTCCATTGGGAGTAAAGTACGAGAATACAATAAGGAATAAAATCCAAAAGTACTATAACCCAATTACTAAAAAAAGGGAAAACAAACCCAAGGTCCCTAAGGACATAACTCAACAAGTTCAAAGCTCAATAGCTAGATCCACCTCTAAGAGATCCCTTACCTTTTCTTGAACTTGGAAAGAGAAAGTATAAAAACACACAAAGGAAAAAGTATGGTGTGAGACTAAGCCTAGTATAATACAACCAAAGATTCTATAACATATTCTAAATATATATTGACCAAAGAAGAGCTTTCAATTTTTTAAATAAATAGGTTTAGAAATTCAAAATCATATTTAAACAAAACATTCTACACATTTTCAAAATGATGATAAATACTTTTAAAACATAGGATGTTACTTTAAAAGAGATGGAATGATTAAAACAATGGATTAAATAAAAAAATAGTTACATAAATTACTTTATGTAAATCTAGAAAAGGAATGTAAAGCAGTTTTACAACATTGGCATACATATATATCTAATATATAAATAAAAAAGTGAGAAAAATGGTCATCTTCCAAGTAGGTATCATAGTATTATCTAGATATAGGATTATATACTCTCTAAGTGATCTCAGAAAAATGAGTATACTCATATCCCCCTAACACTATCTAGAGGTGACTGGTCACCCTTCCTTCAGGGATGTGACCCATTGTAGGTATGTTTTACAATGTTGTAACAGCATAGAGTGTATCCAAATAACTCACCAACTACCTAAACCTTTTATGTGATCTTACATGATGGGTAATTTATTTTAAGACTGATTAAAATACAATTAAATCCCATTCTTCCAATTCAAAATTCCAATTTTTCCATTTAAAACCAAAACAGGTTTTAATAAAAAAAACATGCCCTTTTTACAAGATAACACCACTGGGTTTATATCCCATCATTTTAATCCATTTTTATAGGTTTGAAATCCATTCAAAAACAATTCCATCCTTTTCAAAATTCATTTTCCACAATTAGATTCAACAATTTAATTGAAATCGTTTACATAATATCCGTAATTTAAATTCAATAATTTAAATCATCTAATTTCCATAAACACACCCACAATTCATTGGAACTAGGGGTTTTCCAAATTTTGATGTAAAAACCATTTCAAATATTCGGATTCAATAGATTTTGGTTTTTATCAATTTAATTGAAATTAATTTTGATCAATTGAATTTAAATCAATGATTGAAATAAATCAAGAAATTTAGGAATAATGAATTTTGAAATTTGGGATGAAACCACCAACCTCTTCCCAAAACTCAATACTCATAATGGCACCCATCAATGGTAAAAAAGTTGGAGAAGACCTCAAAAACCATCCTAAAATAAATATCCAATACCATAGGGAATAGATCTATCAATCCTAAGATGATCCAAAATAGGATAAAGATAGATAGATGAAGAATGGTGAAGAACGGTTACCCAGATATTGCCCGCCAAATCAATAATGATTGATCATAAAAGGAATGGATCTGGAAGGGTTGGAAGGCTATAAGAATAACATGGTAAGTATTTGGGTCAAAGGAATAAGAATTAGAGAAGAGTGAGTGAAAAATAACCAAGTGCACTACCTCCTTTTATAGGCTATTGTCGAGGTGTTACATGGTGTGTAATCCAATTACACACCATGAAAGATTTAATTTTCATAATGGTAAAGATGTGTTCAATTTGTAACCCCCCCCCCTTTAAATCTAGGGTATTAAAAAAAGTGTAACCCTAATTCACATCATGTAATGCCAAGATTTGTAACCAATGAAATCCCCATCATTACGCATTAAAAATGACCTGAAAATATTTCATGTCGTGAAAAGAAAATTCATTGTGTGTACCCATCACACTATGAATCATGTTTCACGGCTTGCACCTAAAAGCAGTTACACAATGTGTAACCTAGTTACATGGAATGTATTATCTTGGAAGTCTACAAAAACCCCTATTTAAACCTAAAAAATCCAACAAGTGTTAGAATTTAATATTATAGGAATCCTCCCAACATAAACTCAACCCAAATCAGTCAATAAAAAGGAAAACCATGAAAAGGTTAAAGGTGTACCTATCAGTTCGGTAATGGGATGTTGCAACCTCACCACCATAAATTTCTGCCACAGAAATCCTATGAAGAAGCTTCCATGTCAAAAATATAAGGCCATTGATCTACCATCAGTGCCTCACATTCCCATGTCTCATGACTATCAGAACCATGTTTCCATATCACATGAACCAAAGGTATCATCTTCCAACAAAGTACCTTGGTCTCAAAATCCATTATCCTGATTCAAAGCTTAGTCAAAGATAAATCAAGTTTAATCTCAAGATCAATCATTCTAAAAACATGGCATGGATTAGAGAGATACTTTCTCAGCTGAGATATATGGAACATGTTATGTATCAATGACAACTATGATGGAAGTTAAAAATGGTAATCAAATTTCCCCACCTACTCAACAACCTCAGAAGGTCCCAAAAAACAAGGATAAAGCTTCCCTCACCTCCCAAGCCATCGATGACCCAACCGGGGTGAAACTTTCAACAACACATGATCACCAAATGAAAACTCCAAAGGTATATAGTGTAGATGAGAATAATACTTATATTGTCTCTATGATGTCAACATTCTCTTAAGAATTAGCTAAATATTAGCTATCGTCACTTGCACCAAGCTTGGTCCAACCAAGGAACTTTCACCAACCTCTGACCAGCACAACGAAGATCTACAAGGCTGGCCATATAGGACCTCAAAAGGATCTATTCTGATCACAGATAGGTAAAAATTATTATAAGAAAACTCAACCAGCCCCAAGGGATCATCCCAAGCCCCACTAAAGTCAAGAACACAAGTGCAAAACATATCCTCAAGAATCTTTATAGCTCTCTCTATCTGGCCATCCAACTGCGGATGGTAGGCCCCGCTCAGATGAAACCGAGATCTCATTGCCTCCTCAAGGCCTATCCAAAATCAAAAGGTAAACCAATGATACCTATCATATAATATAATAGATATAACTCCATGAAAATGAAAAATCTATTTCTTATAGAGACTTCCCAACTCCTCAACTTTGGTTGTATCACAAATGGGTATAAAATGAGATGATTTGGTCAGCCTATCGATCACAACCCATATCACATTCTTCTTTCTCTAGGTATGTGGAAACCTGACCACAAAATCCATAGATATTTTATCCCACTTCCAAGTAGGGATAGGAAGTGGATGAAGTAAACCTGAAGTTTTTTGGTGCTTGACCTTAACCTATTGGCACGTATAGCAATGAGAGACAAACTCAAATGTGTCTCACCTCATACCAAGCCATTATAACTTCTGTCACATATCATAGAACATTTTTGTGGTTTGTGGGTGAACTACACACTGGGAATTATAGTAATCCCCAATTACATCCTTCCTTTCCACTAAAGGAACAAACAAGAGATTCTGATAGCATAAAACACTCTCTTTGGAGAAAAAACCATTGGGAAACTATCTCCCCGCCATAAAGAGACTTCCTAATGCTACGAAATTCATCATTAAGTTGTTGATCATGAATAATCATCTCAAGAAGATAGGATAATAACTAAATGTTGGATAAAGAAACTTCATCCCCTTTCTCCTAAACTCTAATATGCAATTGTTCAAATAGAGCCATCAAATTCCATTCTTTTTAAGATTCTTTCACTACCTAGGTTGTAATTTTCTTACTCAATGAATCTATAACAACATTACATTTCCCTGAAGTATAGGTGATTTCAAAATATAATGACTATAGGTACTCTACCCAACACCTCAGGAGAAGGTTCAAATATTTATGAGAGAAGATATAACTCAGGATTTTGTGGTCTGGAAACACAATGAACCTTTATCCATAAAGGTAATTTTGACAACTCTCATGTGAGTGCATTATATCTACAAGTTCAAGGTCATGGATAGGGTAATTATTCTCATGTGGCCTAAGATGTAGAGATCCATAAGAAACAACATGGTCACACTGCATAAGAACATAGCCCAAGGCTGAACTCGACGCATCAAAAAATACCACATAACTCTGACCGGCCTCTGGAAGAGTCAACACTGGCGTAGTAGTCAAAAAAAATCAGATAAATAAAATAACTCTGACATTTATCATCCCAAACAAACTTAACCCCCATCTGATTTAGAATAGTCATTGGAGAAGACATCTTTGAGAAGTAATTCACAAACCTGTGGTAATATCTAGATAATCCCAAAAATCTCTAGATCATGAAGACATTTCGTGGTCACTCCCAAGTCATAAAAACCTTTACCTTCACATGATCAAATGGTATAACCTATTCAAACACCACGAGTACCAATAATTTCACTTATTGAATCCAAAAGTCACATTTTGAGAGATTTTAGTAGAGTTAATCACTTCTTAGCAGACTCATAACTATTCTCAGATGATCCACATGTTCCTACTCAGATTTAGAGTAAACAAGAATTTTATCCACAAAGACCACTACAAGAGTATCTAGATACTCGTTGAATATATTTTTTATCAAATCCATGAAAAATGAAAGATAATTGGTAATACCAAAGGGAATAACAAGGTACTCATAATGTTCATACTTGATCTGAAAGGTGGTTTTATAAATGTTAGATTCTTTTATTCTCAACTGATGGTAACCAGACTAGAGTTAAAACATTGAAAACTACTTTTCACCTTTCAACTGATCAAACAGATCATCAATATGTGGAAATGGATACTTATTATTTATCATAACCCTATTGAGATTTCAGTACTTGACATATAAGAGAAGAGAACCATCAGCCGACTTGGCGAAGAGAACCGTAGTTGCCCAAGGTGACACACTAGAGTGTATAAAGCCTTTATTAAGAATATCATTCAATTGGGACTTTAGATATTTTAGTTCAGTTGGATCCATTCAGTAAGAGGTAATAGATACTGGTTGAGTACCAGACATTAAGTCAATATAAAACTCAACCTCTCTCATCAGTGGCAGACCAAAAAAATCCAAAGAGAACACATTTGGAAACTCGATGAAGATTGGAGGGAGATAACCACTCATTGAATATTGATCCAAATCAAAAGTAAACATAGATATCACTTTCCCAAAATCTGGATAAGAAGGTTTGTCTTTTCTAGACCGTGGGTCCCAAACTTCTTGAAAGAAAAGAGAGACACCACTATGTTTAGTAAAGGAGACCCATCAAAGATAACAGTCAATCCAGATTTTATTAGAAATAATTCAATCCATACAAACAATAACATCAAGAGATTTCATATTGAGGACTAGAAAATTCCAAGCTAATTCAATATCTAATAGAGAAAAGACACTTGCAGGACTTCAGAGACCCTGCTCTCTCTTTGTACTAAGGGGTGTAGCAATATCCAATGCACAATATAAAATCTCCATAGTAAGATTAAGAAGATTAACAATATGGGTTGAAATAAACGAATGAGATGCACCAATATCAAATATAGTAGTCAGTAAGGACGAAGATATAGTAATGGTAACTCTCACAATCATTGGACCCATTTATTCTTCCTCTGCAGACTCTTACATTGTATGAGGAAGCTTAGTTTCAGATTCCTATGGCTAGAACCCTTTTATAAGTGAAGTATCATATTTCCCTGCAGTTTTAGGAGAAATTGATGATCCTATTCCACTATACAAAGTAGATAAATGATGTAATAATCTCTATAAGTGCCTATAAGTCCACATGAGCTATAGTTCTTGGGTTATTTAATGAAAACCCTCCTATAATATCCTATATTTCCACACCGATAGAAATTAAAATAACTTATTCCTTATGATGTAGAAGGTCTGGAATGAAACTGTCATTGAGAACTACCACAAGAATAATCATGCTTCTATTTTCCTTTGAAGGAACAAACATTGTTAATGGGAGAAAAAGGAACTCCTACAAACCCTGACTTTCCATCCAGGTCTATCTCAACCATCATCAGCATATCCATCACATCAGTATAAGTGGGAATCATTAGAAAGAAACCCTAAGAAAAAATATTTGATTGAATCCCTAACTAGAACCATCGAGCCTTTATCCTCCCATTAGATATAATCTATAGAGAAAACTGAACCAGATTATCAAAGCTATTTGAATACTGGGTCATGGTTTTTTTAGATTACTCAAGATTGAAAAACTCTATAGCCTTGGCCAACACCATTGACTATGGATAGAACTATTTAGTGAAAATAACCATTAATTATTTCCACTCTAAGACCTCATGATTCTCTACCATCACCATCATGTCCCACCATCTCCTGCTTGGTCCTTCCATCATAAAGGTGACACACTTCACCTTGATCACATTTGGTGTTTCCAAGAACTCAAAAAAATGTTCTATCTTTCTCAACCATTACTCAACATATTGTGGACTAGTGGAGCCTTTGAAAAATAGTGGTTTTTGGTGAATTAAATATTGATAATGATTTATATGAATATCCCCTTAAGGATCCATATAAGGATCTTGAGTGGGAACTAGTGGTGGTGCATATCCCAAAGATTGGATAGTACGCACAATCACCTCAACCAAACTTGGATCCATAATAGGATTTCTTACTGAGGTTTAACATTATCCTCTTCCTGGATCTGATTCACATGTCTTCTTAGAGTTATGATGCTACAAAACATCAAAGACAAAAGTAAGACATTAAATTAACACTCAAACAGAGCAACAAGAGGGATTAATCTATATAAGGAATAACAAGATTTGGATTTAACTATATCCAAATCACAATTGGGGAAAGACTATAACTAATAGACAATACGTCTTTCCCTAACTACCCCTAGTTACTAAAGGTTCATTGTAGTGAGATCTATCTAGGTAATCAATCTTAACTACCTCCTAAGTCCCAACAAGATTTCACAAATGCATACTGACTTTAAGACAAAAGATGAACAACCTCCTCTAATACCATTTTATCACGAACCGTCCTAGGTATACTGGTGACTTGATAACCAAGCCAGCCCTGATATGTCTCATAGGGTGTTCCTGATCCCCATGGGTTAGTGACTAGAGCCTAGCATCATACAACATACAAGTGGGAAAAAACTTTCCACTAACAATGTAGAAATAAAAAAAAGATAAGACAGTATGCATATCCAAAGACAAAACTCCACTAAGAGTAAAGTGCCAAAATAAAAAAAGGCACAAAATCCCAAAGTACTACAACCCAAGTACTAAAAATTGGGAAAATATCCCCAAGATCCCTAAGGACAAAACTCACCTAGTCAAAATCTCAACAGCTGGATCCACTTCCAAGAGATCTTTTCCCTTTGCTTGAACATAAAAGGATAAAGTCTACAAACACCTGAAGGAAAAAGTATGGTGTGAACCTAAGCCTAGTAGGATACCACCAAATATTCCATAACATATTCCAAATATAGATTATCTAAAGAAGAGTGTTCAATTTTATAAATAAAAAGGTTTTTTAATTCAAAAGCATATTTAAACAAGACATGTTATACATTTTCAAAATGATGGAAAATACTTTTAAAACACAGGATTTTACTTTACAAGAGATGGAATAATTAAAAGAATGGCTTAAATAAAAAAATATTTACATAAATTAGTTTATGTAAATTCATCAAAGGCATTTAAAGTAGTTTTATAACATTCGCAGACATTTATATCTCATATATAAATAAATAAGCAAGCAACATGGTCATATTCCAAGTAGGTACGATAGTATTAACCAGCTATAGGATTCCTCACTCTCTAAGTGATCTCATCAAAATGAGAATATTCATGTTCCCTTGACACTGGCTAGAGGCAACTAGTCACCCTTCCATCAAGTATGTGACCCACTGTAGGTATGTTTTAGAATTTTATAATATCATTAAGTGTATCCAAATAACTCACCAAGTACCTTAGGATTTCTTATGCTCTTACATGATGGGTAATTTATTTTAATACTACTTAAAATACAATTAAATACCATTATTCTATTTCAAAATGCCAATTTTTCCATTTAAAAGAAAAACATGATTTAATAAAAAATTCCATTTTCACAAGATAAAACCATTGGGTTTCTATCAAATCATTTTAAGGCATTTTCACAGGTTTGAAATCCATTCAAAACTAATTACATCCTTTTAAAAATTAATTTTCCTTGATTAAATTCAAAATTTTAATTGAAATAATTTCCTTCAAATCCACTATTTAAATTCAATAATTTCAATCATCCAATTTCCATAAACACACCCCAATTCATTAGAACTGGGGGTTTTCCAAATTTTCATGCCAAAACCATTTCAAATCTTCAAATTTACTAAATTTGGGTTTTTATTAATTTAATTGAAATAAAGTTTAAGTAATTTAATTTAAACAAATAATTTAAATAAATCAAACAATTTAGGAATAATAAATTTGGAAATTCATGATAGAACCACCTACCTCTTCATGAAATTAAATACTCGTAATGACACCCATCAATGGGAATGAAGGTGGATAAGACTTCAAAACCTAACCTAGAAGAAATATCCAACACCATAGGGCATAGATCCATCAATACCAAGATAATATAAGGGGGTATAAAGCATGATAGATTCATAATAATAAACAAAGCTTACCCAAATATCAATTTCCAAATCAATGGTGATTGATCGCCAAAGGAATGGATCTATAAGGGTTGGAAGGATCCAAAAATAACTGGAGAAGGATTTGATTCGAAGTAAGAGGAAAAGAGAAGACTGAATAAAAAATAACCAAGAACATTGCCTCCTTTTATAGGCTACTATTGGAGAATTACATGATGTGTAATCTAGTTACACACCGTGAAAGATTTAATTTCTATAACGGTGAAGACGTGTCAAATTTGTAACCCCCCTTTAAATTCGGTGTATTACATGCCGCGTAACCCCTATTCACATCATGTAATGCATGAGATTTTTAACCGAAGAAACCACCATCATTATGCATTAAAAACCAACCTAAAAAATACTTCACATCATGAAAAGGTAATTCATGGCATGTGCCCATCACATCATGAATCATGTTTCATGTCATACACCCGAAAGAAGTTATGTGGCGTGTAACATCCCAACAATCTACAAAAAACCATGTTTATAGAAAAAAAATCCAAAAAGTGTTAGACTTTACTATTGTAGTAATCCTCCCAATATAAACTAAACCCAACCCAGGCAACAAAAAGGAAAACCATGATAAGGTTAAAGGTGTACCTCTCAATTCAATAATGAGATGTTACGCAAACACCACCTCACCACCCCAAAATCATGGTCAAATAACCACCAACTAACCACCCAAAAATCATGGTCAAAACTCACCCATCATCCCCACATCGCATAACAATCACACATTACCTCCCCATAAGAATAAACACACATCAAAACACATCAAAGACCATTTTATAGATTTAACAAAGTCTCTTTAATCACATTTCACTTTATTTTAGGGGTGTTGTCACACAAGCCATAAATCTAAGGGAAACCGTTTTATTAGCCAAATATAATTGGTTATATAATTTTCATTTTATGGTGATATCATAACAATCATAGTAGACACAACAGTCATAATACATTTCATCTAGTGAAATAAATCCCCCAATGGCCACAATTTTTATCGGGGTATCAAGCTCTTACAATCTATCATATCACAGTAATATCAAATTTGTATAAACATGTGAATCAACCCCTTACCACTTAAATTTAAATTATCTAATTATTTATCTTTAATTAATCCAAAAAACCATATCACATGTATAAACAAGAGTAAATCCCTCCCACATGATACAGAATAAAGAGAAATGATGGATTCCCTACCTCAAAGAAGATTTTCCAACTCACTACACACCACAGGGTGAAGAAGAAATGCCCGTAAACCACAAACACACAATGAGATCATGGATCAACCTATATTTCCCCAAATGATCATAAAAACACAACCCAACTCACACCCCAAACCAAAAATTTACCAAATAAGTGGATCTTCTAGATAATAACAGGACAAAACCAACCAATAAAGGGAGAAGAACTTAGCACCGATCACCAATGGGCATCCATCAGATCCAACAAATCTAAGGAGGAGAAGGAGGTTTAGAAGATCTACTTGGAGAACCTAGGGTTCATATGTAATTATAGGAAATTAGTTATGGAAAAATGAAAATAGGTGACCAAGAAAAGGACTTTAAAACCTAGAATCCCACCAGTATCACATCTTGTAAACTTTACATAGCATATAATTCATGGCTTCCACAAGAATTCCAAATTTAACTAAAAAAACTTCACCTAATCATTTATTAATTAAAATTCATGAATTAAACTTACACATAATGTACTCATTTCGTAGGATACCCCTGAGCCGCATACATTCCAAAAACCATCCAGCTATATAATCTATGAACCATCAGTTCATGTCGTGTAAATATTACACATTCTGAATTTCCTACTGCATCCCAAGCCTCAACCAAAAAAACCTAGAACCTCCCATAAACACCTAAAATCACTAAAACTATCAATTTAATGGGTCATGAGGTCATAGTACATTACAAAGTATCTGAGAGAGGAAATGTGTGTTTATAAAGTGGGGAGTAGGGAGTGGGTAATCTGAGAGGAGGATTTATAGGGGAAAATCCAAATGAATCTAATTTAAACCACATTCAATTTTAAATTAAATACATATAACTATATTTATATTCAATTGGAAAATTTATTATCTTTCAAAACAAAATTTTTTCAATTTTTTCATCATTTAAAGTTTTTCAAAACATATTTAAATCATTTCTACATTATTCCTAGTGGATTGGACTCAATAACCACTCAACTATATTTTTAATTTAGTTAGTGTATCTTGAGAATATAAATGTGTTCTTTGATATCCTTAAGAGGAAAAATAAAACTTGTAGGTGATGTAAAAAATAGAATCATCTCCAAGAAATGTGGACTAGAAATGCCAAAAAAATTAGGAATTTTCTATTTTATTATTATTTTTCTCATCTCATTACACTTGGACTTCATATTGTGTGGTTTCAGGATCATTGTTCATGCATGATTACTCCATAATATGGGAAAAAGTAAAATATCCACTTTTTTATCCAAAGATCAAAAGGAAAATAAAAAAATATATGGATAACACACAATAGGAAGATATCACCATGACTAGGAGAGAACAAGTTCAAGGATCTCGCAAAGAAAAGAGATAAGAAGTAGACCGTGGATAAGTATAAGAAGTTGTATAGGGAGTATTCCAAGAGGTTTAAGGATATAAACCTAGGATGCAAGAACTTTTTTACTA
This sequence comes from Viscum album, assembly GCA_963277665.1. Lineage (NCBI taxonomy): Eukaryota > Viridiplantae > Streptophyta > Magnoliopsida > Santalales > Viscaceae > Viscum > Viscum album. Next base: position 1,931,684,688 of record OY728148.1, read on the forward strand.
CATAAGACCCTCAAATATGAGAGTTTATCTTACCATCTTATCCCCCCATTTTGTGTCCCAAAACTTCAAGATAAATCCAGTAATCATTCAAATGATTATCCATTTCGTACAATTCATCAGGTTTCAATATGAAGACAAAAATTCTCACATTCGGAGTTTTTTATAATTTTATGATACATTACAATTCAATAAAATCAAAATAAGTGTAGGGAAGTTATACCTATTCAAATTCTCATTGAAGGAGAAGGCGATAGAGTGGATCCAGAGTCTACATCCACACTTGATAACAACATGGGAGGATCTCGTAATAAATTTTTGAAAAGGTTTTTTCTACACCCAAAATTCATAGATAACAGGTAAGTATTTAAAATTTTGATCAATTAAATGAATAGTCATTATATTTTTGCTGGGAAAGGTTTAAAATTCTTATAAGATGATTTCCTCATGACAACATTAAAATTGGGCTTCTGATATAAACATTTTATAAAGGTTTATCATAGACAAATCATTAAATTATTGATGAATCTATAGAATATTGTCTCATGTAAAATTAATAGGAGGAGAGTTATGATTTTTTGGATGAAATTTACAAAAATAGTTTTTAATGGTAGCCAGATTAAAGACTAGTTTCAAGGAGTGCACATGGTGGATAACTACTGGGTTACTAACCAAATGAATTCCATGTTACAAAAACTTGACATGATGATGGTCAATTAATATCCCAAAGGTATGTATTATGAAGAATTTATTTACTTGGATTATAATAATTAAAATTATGTGTAGGGATAGGGGCCAAAAAAACCACAACAAAAATAATAGAATTTAAGCACAAAGCCAAGGATTTTAGTTAAGGGATGAAGTTTTGTATCCCCAATGCTAAGGCCCAACACTCATGAGTCAGGTCCGTTCATTGGAGGAGACCTCAGAAATTTTCAAGATCACAATAGTCTCTACACTAAAGGATTTTATAGTCTATTATAAAGATCAAGTCAATACCATTTGAGAATTGAAATATGACTCGCAAAACCAAAGTGAAAAAATGAGGAACTTTGAAATAAAAATAGATCAGATTATTAAGTAACTAAAGGAAAGTCCAAGAGGAGTTTTACCAGGTGACAAAGAAGTACCAGGACATGGGGATCTCAAATCCATCACCTTGAGGAGTGGAAAGACGACACCGAGAGTTGCTAAAAATCTAGAAAACAAGCTGAAAAACAAGCAGTGGAAGTAAGAAAACCATAATAAGGGAATAAGAAAAATGATAAAAAACTTAGAAATTTGTTTGAGAAGAATCTCCACTATTATATTTACCACAAACACTATTTATGGAGTGATTAAGGCAAGTAAAGTTCAATTATAAGAGAGATAAATTGAAGGAAATGTTTAAAAAACTACACATCAACATATCAATCCTTGAGGTGATTTTGAAAAATCCTACCTATGGAAATTTTATGAAATATTTAGTGATAAAAAATGATTATTATGGAGTTGGGAACTATACCACTTGGTAGGGATTGTTTAGAAGAGATTTCAATGGTCCTTCCAAAGTAACAAAGAGATCTGGGTCATTTTTCAATTCCCATTGACATTGGTTCTAATGAGTTTGGTGGTGATCTATGTGATTTAGGTGAAAGTGTAAACATTATTTCATATTAAAAATTAAATAACTTTAGATTGAAAGAGGTAAATCCAACTTGTGTTATGCTTCAACTGGTGGACATAATAGTGAGTCATCCTGGAGGAATACTTGAGGATGTCATTATCTAGGTAGAAAATTTTTACTTTCCAACAAATTTCTTTATGATTGATATAGATGAGGAGAACACATAAATAGTTTTGGGAATACTTTTACTATATATGGGAAGGGAATTGATTTATTTTCAAATTAGAGATCTAAGTTTAATATTCAATGGAGAATATTTTAAGTTTAATATTCATTGGGTGATGAAAAATATGGATGAGAAAAGTGATGAGTTGATAGAGAAAAACTTTCCAGAAGTTGAGAACACTAAAATCTATGGAAGAAGAGCTGATGTAACTATTGTAAAAATCAAAGAAAAGTTTAGAAAAGAGTTAAATAAAGGGAATAATTTTATGGAAAATCTGGAGAAAGTGGATACACTATTTTATAAGAAGAGTTCAAAGTTGGTCAAAACGTTTGGATAATTAGTGAGCTGCCATTTAACTTTTCGAGAATGTTCATAAACCACTAGATTAGGACCATGGAGATAGATAAGGTACTCCTCATAGTAAGAGTGAAATTATTTTCAAAAAAATGGAGAGTTCCCATCTACATGGAAGAATCACAACTTTGGACATTTGTAGATCGGGACTAGGTAACATCCTTCCTACCATAAATCACTTAACATAAAGATGTAAGGTTGATCTTAACAATAATAACCAAATCAATTTTGGTAGGAAACCTACATTTTTTATGATTTATGATTTTTATTCTATCTAAGACCCATTTTAAGAGTATATCCTCTTAATCATTTTCGAACTTCGCTGAGAATGGACTAAACTTTTATGGTTCGACTTATATTTTCAATACCACAGTGATTCAAGGCGCAAGGACCAATTATAGAAAGAAATAGAAACACAATTGAGAATAAAATTAAAGGGGAGTAACATTTAATTTTTAGTAATTACTTTCACTCCCCTGTATTTTTCATAATATTTTGAATCTTAAAAGAAATATAAATACATTCCCACATATAGATTAGTTCTTAACTTTTGATCCATGATACTTAGAATTTTTAGGACCCCCATGATTCCATGTTTTAATTTTTCAATTTGATGGAATTGAACAAGTAATATGGGGATTTGGATTATTATATTGAGGAATATTAACCTGAAATCAATGAATCATTTTAGTCACATCATATTAAAATTTCTATTTCAACTTTCATTCTTTAAATTTTAGAATTTCATGTTGATTAATTTGTTTTTATAAAAAATTCCATGAGTGATTGAATTAAATTACATGATGATATTCTCATGATTTTTCTAGAACGAATATTACCAATATTTCTTAGTAAATTACTTGAGAGAACTTGGGACATTTTACCTACAATGATTTGAATTTTCATCTTTTCAAAATGACGATTATGGAAATTCACTTTAAAGAATATTGAGGATTTTTTTATATAGCCATTATATTTTATACCTACTTAAATTTTATCCTCTTTTTATACCTTAGAGACAATGAATGGAATTTGATAGTTATAACCACATTTCAAGATGATTTATCAATTCCTATCCATACTCTGGTGTTTTTTATGATGTAAAAAGATCAGGTGTGGGGGAGAAGGATATCCAGGAAAAAGGGATATGTTTTATTGAGAGAATATGTTGTGGGTGTCTCACTGAATTTTGGAAAGAAGGTTCATGTTTCCTACACTAGTTTTATTATTCAAACCTCTAAAAAACAAAAAATATAAAAAAATGTGGGTTGAGTTATGAAGTGTCAAAAATCACTATCACTTGAGAAATGGTTTTCATAATTTGGGGTTGAGTGATGGATGTGAGAGTTTTCCTACCTCAATTTTTTAAAAAATTTAAAATAAAATGAAGAAAAAATTGTAGGGTAACTTATTCATTATGCTTCATTGATTATGGCCTTACTTTAATACTATGGATGTGGGGAAGATGTAATTTCGAAGGGGAAAATGTCATAATGTTTACTTTTTTTATCATGATTAACGCTTATATATATACCTCATTTTCATTTTGATTTTTTTTTTAATAAATGACATACCATCCCTTAATTACAGAATCATTTGATCCTATGTTTTATATTCCTCTTGATTTTTAGTTATATTTATCTCTACTAAGTGTAGAAAGTAGATCATTTTAAAATTCATAATTTTTGGTGCATGTACTCAAGGTCTGAGGAAAAATTCACATTTTTATTTTACCTTGATTGATGAGAGAATAAAAAAAATAGTGATGTATATTACAAAATGGAATGTTGATAATGATTAATTAAAATACATCAATTCAAGATATGAGAAGTTCCATCATTTTCCTTGGGAAGCTCAATTACATTTTGTCTAATGAGGAATTGAAATCATTTTTCATATGTGACATTTTAAAATTATCTATCCCATTGATAATTGTTTATTTAATTAATTTTGAATTTTGAATATTGCTATAATGTGGGTTTATTTTGTAAATTTATAGTTGAGATTTATGCTTGAGGACAAGAATGGTTTATGTGGGGGGGGGATTTCATGAGTTCATATTTTTCATACAATTTTAAAATTTTAATTGATAATTTTCATTTGTTTTTAAGTGATAACAATAATATTTTAATTAATAATATTCATTTTTGTGTATTTATATTATTTGTATAAAATATTTTAAAATATAATCAAAATAAATAAAAATTCATGATTTACAATGTCTTATATTTTCTAAGAGTATTGTGTGAACTTTGTAGAAGAAATGGAAAGGGAGACTTAGCTAAAAAATAGGCCAGTGGGATAGCCCTTAACCCATGGGAAATAAAGACACATAGAAGGCCCAATACAGGACTTTCGGCTAATCTACACCATAGGGAGAGATGACCACAAGGAAGAGAAGAGATGATCATAGATAGCATGGGTCAGTGCATGGGAGAACCCTAGCATGTGAGGATCAGGTCCACACGACACTGGGATAAGAGTCTCATGAACATGACGAGGTTCAAAACAGATTCTAGAATCCTCCTACACCCATTTGGCTTGATGTAGAGTAAATGGTATTTCATAACACAAATAGTGGATCCTAGATGTTAGGATTTTTTATGTGGGAAATCACCTTTTATCGGTACTTTTCACTTACAAAAACTTTTATGTTTCACCTGCAACTCACATACCCTCTACTCAAACAGACCCCATCACCTTCATTATCATCCCTTCACTCGACCACTGCCTCAAGATGAGTCACAAAAAGTTTAGTTACACCATGGAATTTTATTGAGGTTCTCATTTCCCACTGAATAATTAAGCTCTATTTTTGTCATAGTCGTGGCTATACAGCATTGTGTACAAGGGATACCAAACTGAATAAAATGCACTATGTTGCAGCCTCTATAATACACCGTAGTCCTGGTACTTAGATAATAAAAAAATTATTGCACCATCATGTGAAACACTATTTCTTGGCTCCATCTATCTCAAGAATGAGAAGAGTTATAGCTACACTGTAGTTGATCCAACTGCACCATGGATGGATTGATTAAAAGAAGGTATGAAGACACTATATTGTAGGGTTTATCCCATGATGTGGAGGTGACTAAATAGTTAGTGGTGAGGTTTTCATGTATGAAGAAGAATTGTAATATGTATTTAATTCTACGGCATAGTCCTATTGGATATATATTGAATAAGATAGAGTTGTGGCCATTGTCCCAAGTGTTTCATTGTGGACATGCATCCCATGCAATGGATGTGTGAAATCCATACCTCTATGTCATAGGGTTTCAGTCACCTGTATATTTAAAATCCCAAATTTTTTAGGCTATTCAAATGATACAATCTTCCAACATAGAATATTTAAAAATAAACTTTCATAGGGGCCTCACATACCTTCAAGAAGCTTGAATAACTTCACTAAACAAGGAAGACCTGGAGTGAGAATGCTCTATATTGGAGTTTTTTTTGTTTCCGGTTTATTGGGGGATGAGGTATATATAGTGTGGTGTGATGTTTTAGGGTGGAATTGAAAGAATTTGATGATAAATGGTGATTGGTGTGGTAGTTGGATAGAAAGGACATCAGCAGTGATGGATGGTGATAGTGACTCTTGGTGATGATGGCTGGTGATAGGGTGACTTGGGTGATCTTTTATCGTGAACTTCTCATATGTTGTGTATTTTTTAAATTTCAAAATTTTAAATTGTGTATCAGCTATTTTTTGGTTCCCTCCTGGTGTGTAGGTTACCACTAAACCATAATGAATCTTTTGAAAATGAAATAAAAAAATGAATTTTCAGTCATTCATAACCCTTCATGACTAGCATGAGGTCTTAATTATTTTTTACTAAGTGATGTAAATAAAGGTGGGGTGATTAGTTTAGGAAAGTGTGTGTGATTCATTTATATGTTGGGTTTAATATTTTCATTAATGTTTATCTTAATCTGACCCCCTTTCTCATGCATAACCAAGGCTCTAAGAGGAGGAAATTATACTTAAAATACATCCACCAGTTATCCCTATAATAGAACAAAAAATGAATGAGTTAGGTGTAACTATGTTTAAATGAGGTTTTTAACACCTTCCTATAAATTAAACCAAGTATCTAAGAGGAGAAATGGTTTTTTATACGATAGAGAGTAATTACTCCGAGAAGAGGTTTGCTAAGGGTTAATTTTGACACATCTTATTTAAATCACATTACCTTATAAATTTAGTACATTAAACTAGATTTATATTCTCTTGGTATGATCATCATATTTATAATAAACCAAACCAATTCAATCTTTTATTTTCTTCATTTAAATTTTTGAAAAACATTTTTAATTCATTTTTATATTATTCCCAGTGGATCAACCTCAATAACAACTCTTCTAAATTTTTAAATTAGTTAATTTAGTTTGAGAAAATAAATTTTTTCTTTGATGTACCTGAGAGAAATAATAGTTCTTATGGGTGACTTAAATACATATCATGGAATATTAGATAGATTCATTGTATTTTAGCTTGTGAAATTCAATTTATAATCTCCTCCTATGCCAACACACATTATCTTGGTGAGATTTCATACCATGTGACTCCAAAAACAATTCAATATTTAACTATTCAATTTTGTATTTAAAATACATGGTAAACATGTTTACTATGACTAAATTTAACAACCCATAGATCTATGTCTATAGATCTTGTTCACTACAATCCTAGTTGATATATTTAATTCATTCATGGGTAAATTCATTCTTTTTTATTAAAAAACTGGTAAGAATAAATATTTTTTCCCATATGTTATCAATATATTGATCATGAAAACAAAATTACTCCCACTAACCTCTTATAGACACATGGAACTCCTTTGTTCCAAATTAACATTTTATGAACACTATGCTTACTTCTACTTGTAAATGGATATGTACTATTTACATATTTTATTGGAATTTATTAGTGTCACCAACCCTTCTAGTTGTGTCATATATACACTTTCCATATGGTCTATATTAAGTAAACTAGTATGGATATTCAACAACCTAATACAATGATCATAGAATGTTACTATGAAAAGTATAATTCCAATAGAATTTTTAATGAGGATTAATATAAAGGTTTTGTCATAGACTATGTCTATACATCATTTAAAACTTTAAATAGTCAATCATGTAATATTAGTACCAACTTATACCATCCATGTATAGTATCTCTTGAATACCCACTAGAAATATCAAATCTACAAATAGCCAAAATACGAAGCCCATGGATTTTTGTGCATGGAATCCATTACCGAATTCATATATACTTATAAATCTTTTCAAGATTTAATTTATTAGTTTATTATAGGAATCATTATTCTTACAAAATAATATATCACCAGTCTTAGTGAATATAAAAACCACCTCTTTGGTTTTAGCGGTATGTGTATTTGCAAAAACACCTCTCACTCAGTTAAGTGGAAACTTGTTTTCCTATTCCAACTCATTTTCATGAAAACCTTAGACTTTATTGAATCTTATCCTACTACCACTATATCAAAATAAACTTACTTCTCTTTTATAGAAATATAGTCAGTATGGAATAATAAGGGATTTTAATATCCTCAGTGTAATGTACCGACCCCAGTTACCCAGAGTTGGTGCATTATTACATAACATTGGAATGATACAAGGAATCATGTCCCAAAATACTGATTAGTTTAGTAGCCTTGGAAGTACTAGATACATTAATAAGTTTTACATTACATCATGAAATAAAAACATCAACAACATTTTGTCCCCTTTTTGAACACACTTATATCCTTATCCTAAACCTACAGGTCAACCATAAAATACTTCTTCACATCCTGGGAAAAATAAAACATAGAAAAGGGTGAGCTCAGATGCCTAGTAAGGATAACAATATAGTAGAAACTTTCATAAATAAGCATAACATTTAAGGCAATGTATAAGACTAAAACAAAATCCTCTTAAAATTAAACTTCATCATAATATGGCAAAGATAAAATCAAATAATTCCATTTACTAATTCACATGGATATTCTACTAGTCGAATAATCACATGGAATATCAATAGCCACTTTCATAATGATGGAATACATAATTCTAGACTTCATAACCACATAGTCAAGGCCTTGTGCCAAGACTACAAATAATATTTTGTCAATGCCTTGTTCCAAGACACTAGTTTGTCTCATGATACCTACCAATGCACCGAGGAGCTATAGCGGGCTCCACCCATCACTTACTAAGTCAAATGCATTCCTCATATGAAAAGGTTTAAACATAACAAAAACATTCGTATTAAAACTAGAATACGAAATGTAAATACTTTATACATAAACCATGAATGGTGTAAAAATAACACATCCATAGTCAAGCATATCACAAAACCTTCAATACAATATGTAAGATTTGTATCATAATAAATCAACTTCAAACAAACTTAAAATCCATCAAAGGATGTTGTCATAGATGAAATCAAAGCTTTTTTATAGAAATATCTATTTCTATTTTGAAATAATTTAAGAGTCATATAATTATAAAAGAAAACATTTATTTTGAAAATATTCTTATAAGCTTGTATAGAAAGCTTCGATGATGTTATAATGGCAGAAAATAGCCGCACTCGCTGTATAAGTTAAAAAAAATTCTTACCATAATTTTGTCGAAAAGGTCATCAAGTACCTTGTTAGGAAAACAACGGAAAGATTCATTTCAAAACATATAAGGTCAAATAAAGTTGTAAATGATATTAACCCATTGTCTAGTAAATAGTAAAAATGTTTTGAAATAAATTTTTAAGAAAACACGGATGTGGATGATAAAGAGGTCCCAACAGATACTTACATATTAACAACCTTGGATAAGTAATGAGATTGTAGAATTAACCATTACGTTGTACTTTTCCTTGGTAGAGGGTACATTAACCTCCTGTATAATAGTTAAATAATTGTTATTAAATTATACAAAAAACTATAAACATAAATATGATATCATATATGGTCATCTGATATTTCTTTGTTAATAATATTTTGGTAATATCATCATTTCGGGTGTTAACTGATCTGTTTTCCTTTATATGCTCAGTTACATAAGACATATTTTTTATGGATAGGATTTATTTTATTCATATCCATATTTCTATTAAGTTCTTTAACATTATTTTTAATCATAAAGAGAAAACTATTCTTGAATGACTGCGATGGGGAATGAATCGCATCATGTTCGTGGAGATGGTAATCTGTACGAATGCATGAGCGACAATATCATTATTTTGATGGTGAAATGGTATGTAATTGGATGTTATATGATGTATACAGAATCATTAACATGTTATATTTATTATTTACATCATTTATATTCATTATTATACTCATCCAAAATAATGAAGTGTTTTAATAACAAACTACACCACGACATGGAGATGGTAAGTCGTACATACACACGTATGGTGACTTTCTCGTTCATATGATGGATAGAATAATGAATATGTCTATAAAATTTTTATAATAACATCAAAGTATATAGAAGATACTATAGTTATTATTTTATAATGGAAACAATAAAGAAATAGGAAGTGGAAGAAGAAAAGAACTTGAAAGAGGTGACGAAATATTTACCTCTTCTTCGGGTTCTTCCTTTTGATTTGATCAAAAGGGCTCCTTAGGTTGGCTTTATTATAAAATTAAGGCCTCTAAGTTGAAGTGAAGGAAGTTTGGAAGATATTTGGGCACGTTTTGGCCGATCCAAAAGGCTTTGGAGGTGTGAAATTAAGAGAAGGTAAGTTCCCTTTTATAAGAGAGGCGAGGGTCACTTTAGGAAAAGCTTGAAATATTATTTTATAATAAAATAATTTTCGGTTTCTAATAGATCAAAAATGAATTATTTAAAGTATAAGGTTGGAATGGGTCTAAAACCTCTCAACCAATAGGTTTTATATAGGTTAATGTCATCATATTAACCTTATCTTTTAGACTTAACTCTTAGTTAAATAGTTTGTCATTTACCATGTCTCTTTGTATTTTTATATTATATGGTTAATGAACTTACTATAACATGTCAATCGAACCCCATGTGGTTAATTATTAATATATATAACCTTATATAAGTCCTTTGGTCAAACCTTATATTTTTAAGAATATTATATCAATTAAGAATATAATATTTTTTCTAAAAATGCAATTATGTCAATTTTGACACTATTTAGTATTTAATTTTTTTGAAAGACATAAAAACTTTATCACTTCGAATAAAATTTATTTAACCAAATATAACATATAATATTAACCTATAAAATTGGTGTAATTCATCAGAAGTTTCAATTTACATTTATTTGGATATTTATAATATCAATTATTTTAATATTTCATTAATAAGGTAATTACTGCATCACTATTGTGTCATAAATAAATTAAATTATTTAATGTATAAAAATTATAAATAAAATACCATTATGTAGGAAATATTTTTATATTTCTAATGAATATTTATATTAGAATTTATATTTTGTGTAACCCTATATTAAAAATGTTTTATTTATTAAACATTGATTTTAACTCTTTTAACTCTTCTTTAAATAAAATAATAATAAATGTCCTAATCTAATCCAAGTGGACCAAAGAGGATCATATTTTATTAATAATGTTTTTTTGGTTGAATTATACTTATGCAATAGAATTAGGACATGTGTTAGGGTAATTATGATACCATTTTTACCCTTAATTACCCTATTTACTTTTAATCGTGGTAAATAAAAGCCAAAAATTACTATTCACAAAAAATTATTTTCATCTTATTCAACCACATTTTACTTAGTTATATTAACCATGTCTCTCGGATTTTTTAAATTCAACTCAAAAAAATGGTAAAATTAAGTTTTATACAAATTTGCAAATGCTCCTAGGAGGTGGGTAGAAGACGGTAAAAAGTTCGATAAAATTTTATATATCTAAACTTATTATAAAATGAATCCAATAAATTACATTGAACATATATAGGTATTATGTATCTATTTTGACCTAAAATAAATTAAAATAAAATAACTAATTATTTAAATAAAAATTCGGTTTTAACCAATAACGCAGTGTTTTTTCACTATTCATTAAAAATTGAAATTTTTCAAAAAAATACCAAAAGTTCACCCTAAGATAATTTCGATATTATGAATCTAGAAATGAAGTCCATTTTGAAAGATAAAATTTATAAAATTTTAAAAAGTGGGTATTACTATTCATAACTGCTAGTTTGATTGGTTGTGGTGTGTTTGAACTCGGAGTGGAGTACAACACAAGCAATTGTATTATTCAAAGAGAAACATATCATGGAAGATTGGGGTGTTACATTCTCCCATACTTAAAATAATTTCATCCTCGAAATTTTTAGAATATTACTACATAAAATATTCATGTGGTTCTTTATCAAAAGTTCCTCGGGTTCCCATGTTGCCTCTTCCATCTTATGGTTTCTCTATAGAACTTTTACCAGACGAGTCATCGTATTTCTTAGCACTTGTTCTCTTGTATCAAGAATCTTGACAGGCTCTTCACAATAAGACAAATTAGGTTCCAGTTCAATTTCCTCATAGGTGATTACATTCGTTGGGCTAGGCATGTATTTTCTCAATAGTGATACGTGGAACACATCGTGAACTTTGGAGAGACTTGGAGGTATTGCAAAACGGTAAGAAACAACCCCAATTCATTCTAGAATTTCGAATGGTTCGATGTACCTAGGACTTAATTTACCCTTCTTACCGAATTTTATAACTCCCTTCCATTGAGATACCTTCAAGAAAACATGATCTCCTACCTAAAATTCTGAATCCTTCCTTCGGTTATCGGCATAGATCTTCTGCCTACTTTGAGCTACTTTGATGTGGGTTTGGATAACCATCACCTTTTCTATAATTTCTTCAACAAGTTCTGGGCCTACAAGTTTTCTTTCACCAACATCATCCCAACAAGTTGGTGTGCGACATCTCTTTCCATATAACGCTTCATATGGTGCCATCTGAATACTTGAATGGAAGATATTGTTATAGGAAAATTCTACAAGAGGTAAATATCGATCCCACATACCTTGAAAGTCAAGTGAGGAAGATCTCAACATGTCTTTTATGGTTTGAATAGTCTACTCTGATTGTCCATCGGTTTGAGGTTGGTAGGCAGTGCTCAAAAGAAGTTTAGTATCCAGGGATTTCTGAAGACATTTCCAGAATCTTGATGTAAAACGGGGATCACGATCAGAAACAATTGATAGGGGTACTCTATAAAGTCTTACAACTTCTTTAATATACAGTCTGTCTAAACGTTCAAGTGGTAAATCTTCTCTTATAGCAAGAAAATGTGCAGACTTGGTAAGATGATCAAGAATGACCCATATTGTATCATTCTTTCTAGGAGTCTTTGGTAGTACCATTACAAAGTCTATCGTAATATCATCCCATTTCCAATCAAATATAGGAAGAGGTTTCATGACTCCTCCAGGTTGTTTCCTTCCAACTTTTACTTTTTGATAAACCATACATCTTAACACAAAATCAGAAATCTCCCTCTTCATGTTGTCCCACCAAAAATGTTCCTTAAAATCTCTGTACATCTTAGTGCTACCAGTTTATATATAGAAATTGGAGCTATGAGCATCATCCAACAATTCTATTTTTAGATCAAGTATATTGGGAACACAAAGTCTCTTCCCAAATTTCAATATTCTATCTTTATATACAAAGTTGATCAATCTCCCATCATTCATAGCTTTAATTTTCTTTTGAAATTCCTCATCATCAGTCTGAGAACATTTTATCCTTTCTAGTAAAGATGTTTTGGAAACCATTTGAACAAGGGTTAATGTTTCACCTTCCATGATTATTCCCATATCCATTTTTACTAGATCCATGAAAATAGGATCTCTTTCAACTCTCATCTTGTTCAAAACTCCATGATCCTTTATTCTCAAAGCATCTGCCACATTATTTGCCTTTCCTGAGTGGAAGTGTATTGTGAAATCATAATCCTTGAGTAGTTCAAGCCATCTCCTTTGCCTTATTTTGAGTTCTTTTTGGGAGAAAATATACTTCAAACTCTTGTTATCAGTATAAATCTCGCATTTTTCACCATAGAGATAGTGTCTCCATATCTTCAAATCAAAGATTACAACTTCAAACTCAAGATTAGGAGTGGGATATTTTTGCTCATGAATATTTAGTTGTCATGATGCATAGTCAATAACTCTATCATTCTGTATAAAGACACAACCAAGTACTTTCTTTGAAGCATCACTATAAATAAAAACCCCATTGTTCCCTGATGGTATAGTCAATATAGGAGCGTTGACTAATCTTCTCTCCAGTTCTTCAAAACATTCTTTTTTCCAAAAAAAATTAACCCCTTTTCGTGTGATCTTGGTTAATGGGTTTTCCAATCAGGAAAAATTCTAGAAAAAATGCTGATAATAACCTATTAAACCAATAAAACTGTGTACCTCAGTTATACTCGTCGGTGCTAGCCATTCTTGGATTTCCTTGGTCTTTTAAGGATCAACATAGATTTCATCCTTAGAGACAATATAGCCAAGAAAAGAAATCTTCTGAAGCTATAATTTACACTTACTAAATTTCTTATATAATTCAATTCTTCTAAGAGTCCTTAGGATAATGCGCAAGTGATTTTCATGATCTTCGTAGCTTTTGGAGTATACCAAGATATCATCAATAAATACCACTAAAAGGTTATCAAGATATTTCTTGAAAACTCTATTCATTAGATCCATGAAGATAGATGGTGCATTAGTCAATCCAAAAGGCATTACTGTAAACTCGTAATGCTCGTACCTGGTTCAAAATGTTGTTTTCGGAATGTCTTCCTTCTTCACACAAAACTGATGATTTCTGGATCGAAGGTCAATATTTGAAAAATATTGAGCTCCATAAAGTTGGTCGAATAAATCATCAATGTGAGGTAGGGGATACGTGTTCTTTATTGTTATAGCATTGATCTCCCTATTGTCAATGCACAACCTCTTGGATTTGTCTTTCTTCTTAACAAAAAGTATAGAAACTCCCCATGGAGAAAAACTAGGGAGAATAAATCCCTTATTACTCAATTCCTCTAGTTATTTCTTTATTTCCACTAATTCCACAGTTTCCATTCTATAATGGGTCTTTGATATGGGCCTTGAACCAATAATTAAGTCAATGGAAAACTCAATTTCTCATTCTGGAGGATGTCTAGGTAAATCCTCTGGAAACACATCAATATATTCTTTCACAATAGGTATGTACTCTATTTTAACATTCTTTTCCTCACCCATAGTTATTTCATTCTCTTCTTCCCCAATAATTGAATTTAGTTTACTACTAGGGGTGGATCTAGATAAGAATCAGGTGGTGACATTTCTTATCTAAAGATACAATACTGGAAATTCCATCATTCCCAACACTTTTTTCCCAACGGTTTTAATAAACTGTTGGGAAAAAGACCCTATTCCAACGGTTCATATGAACCGTTGGGATATAGATCATATGGACCAGTTTTTCCAACGGTTCAAATGAACCGTTGGGAAATATCCATCTAAAATCACTTCTGCCATCGGGATACTTCTCCGATTCCTAACCCGCACCCCTCCAAACCCTCGGTGCCACTCACATACTCCTCCCATCCTCACCAGGGCTCCCATACCGACCACCCCTCGCGGCTCGCCGCTTTCCGATCGCCGCTCGCCGCTCACCACTCGCCACTCGCCACTCGCCGCTCGCCGCTCGCCGCTCCCCGCTCATCGGCTCCCACACATCCCCCTTCAAGACAAAGTTATCCAAACCCTACAGGGCCGCTCCGTTCCTCCTGTCATTACTGCCGCTCTCTCCTCCTGTCATTACCGCCGGTCTCACCCCCCTTGAGTTCCCCTCCTCCCATCCTGAATCATGCTCGCCGCTCGCAGCTTCCCGCTCATGGTCGCTCGCGAATCCCCCTTCTGCTGTGTAAGCATCAATTCTAACTCTCTTTAAGTTTGAATTCAGGTTAATTATGAGTTATTATTAGTATTTATATGATTCATTCAGGATATATAACTGTCATTTCCAATGTTTTATATGATTTATTTTAGCTCTGTTGATGATTATTGCCTTTACAAAATTATCCAAAGGAGGGTGATTCAACAATACATCATTGAGTTCACCTGTATATTGAATCAATGTTTTTTGATTCCACATTTGCATACGTGAAACCCAATAACTGCATGACATGTGTATTATAATCAGTATCCCAATTTGTTTGAGGGGTGATCTTCCCTATTTAGATTCTTTTCTTGTTTCCTTTCTGTTGATACAATGTGTTTGACTTTATACTGTTTTATGAGACCGTTTCTCTTCTTCGATGTGATGTTTTTTAATGGATTTGCCCTTTTTTGAGAGGCATCTCACACGAGAGTGTTTTTTTGGTTATTTAATGATGTTGCATGGTTATGAACCTTGTTCATCTGATGTGAAGTTATGTTCTTTATATAATGATATCCTTGGGAGTCATTTCATAGGGTGGATGTTCAGGCCCCTTTCTCTCCTTTTCAAGTTTGTTTTAAATTCTAAAGGACATTAATTGTTTGAGAGATATCTATTATAGGGTCCCAAATTTATAAAACCCTTTGTGTTTTATGAGGGTTGGAGGTTTCAAGAGGGTGATTAGAGCCTTTTACATTTTCAAATTATAATTTTATTCATGGTGTCACTTATTTGATCATGCATTTGATTTCTTGTCCATGTGGTAACTTGTTTGATTATGCAGTTACTAGTTTGTTTTTTCCACCCCTTATTTGACTATGAAATCTCTTTTTTTCCTTATGGTTAATTGGTGAGGTTTCTCACTTGTTTGTGTGAGGAAACATTGGAAGCTAGAGTAGCCTTCGGGTCTTCCATGAGATGGATTTGTTTTTCTAAAACATAATGTGAGAACATTTCCGGAGTATGTTGAAATAACCCCAAATGTCTCCATGAGATAGCATAAATAACCCCAAGTGTCTCCATACATCATATCCTCCTCACATGGGTTGGCCACTCACCCAATCATATCAAACATATCGTATTCTATCCTCTCAGTCACATAGTATAGACTCATCTCTCGAGGATTATCCCATAATCCTCATCCCACACACTATAGTCTTCTCTCAGCATGTTGACCATTCTTTAATTATATTATCAAGAATCTGGTCAAGAACCTCATTAAAATCATGTATTTTAACCCAGCCCCACTAACACACCAAGCCTCTTGGCATTATAATTCCAGTATGTCCGACAATACCCAATACTCACAGTAGCATCTCATCCTTGATCTCCTTAGTTTAACTTCTAAATCATTAAATGGAGTAAAACCTATCATAATACATTTTATAGACTCTGAGGGACCATCCCACTCTAAGAACCCACCAAGATTCCAATCCATCCTCATAAGTATTTCCTCATCAAACACTAGACGTACAATTGCCACATTTATCACCATAAGGCCCAATCCTCTTAGGAATATTTTACTTGATCTAAACCCTCATCTAGTCCATACACATATCATCCAAATTATAAGACATATGTTAGACCACTCATATCCCAATTGATATCTAGTGACAGGGTGATTTCATTTCCATAAAATCACTAAATAATTTTATCTAAACCTAGGCGGCTTGTGAACACCATATCTATAGGTCTACTATGTTAATCTATTTACTTTCATTTATCGTCATTAGACTCCATGACTCCCATGGAACATAGTTATAATCAATCCCTTGTCAATCTATGATCGAATAATCAAGTTAGTGTTTAAGGGTCTATCGAGGCTCCTAATACTATCTTTATATACATAAGAATTCTTATTTAAAGAAACAATTAATTTAAGTAATGGTTGATCACCTATGGAGGTGCTTATAATTCATCTTCTAACTGCTAAATGATGTATTTCCTCCACATGAATGAGGAATTAAAAAACTCCCCTTCCATGTTCATGTAAAACCTATATTTTCCAAAGACAGCATACTAACCACAAATATATAGGTGAGAAAAATCAGAAGACTGGTCCATGATCACATCATTAGTCATAGCTTCATCAAAAATCTTCATGCCTTAAGCCTTATATTAATCATATGATTTGACATATACTTACCATATTAGTGAATGTTGATTCATATTCAATCACTAACAATTTTTCCTACTCAATATCTAAGAGATCTCAAGATCTAGCTTGTTTAAGATCATCTAGGAAGTTTTGGTCATTGAAGATTAGTTGGAATCACTTCTAATAATGTTTTCATCCTCCCATTACACAATAACTTTACACCACAACCTATCTTGACCCTTTAGTAATGGTGTAGCCATGTAATTTCCCAAACAAACTTGTATTGAACAAAACCAAACTAAGCTGAAACTCGAGCCAAACTAATTATATACCATTTATAGGAAGATTAATTGTTAATTAATAGGAATGTAATTTTTAATAGTATCATTTTGAAACATGGATTTGTTTCCCCCTTGCTTGCAGGAACATGATTTGACCTATGTGGCGTTGTGGTTCTTATATGTTGGGCGGTGACATGTATAGTCACACGAGACAAGTATGTTTTAGTTCAGTTTTTATTTTATTTTCTTTATCGTATTGTCCACTTAGGTCTTTTACTGGTTTCTATGGACAGGGAGTAGTTATATTCTACGAAGGAGGCCAGAAGGGGTTCAGATTGTTTCAATCCGCCGGCTTTAATCCGAGGTAAGATTCTATGATTACTACTTGTCTCGCACCTCATATATTTTGGGGATTTCAATGTATTTGACTCCATATTATGTTTTTGGTAGGGCGTTGGATCGTTTTGTGTTGGTTCGGGTGGATTTGGTTCTCGCCAATGGAGGTAAGGATTTAATGCTGTTGGTTGGTTTTTCACTGGTTATGTAGGGTCCTTTATGTGTTTTAAGGTTCTTAATATCCTTTTTGTAGTGCGTTGATCCCTGCTCGTTGGTTTTGAGTCACCAAGTCAAGGGTGACTCGCCTGCGTGTGCATAGGTAAGTAAGTATATGTATGTGGGTTCCCCCGTTACGTGTATAGTCAACCATGGCAATGATTATGCACGTATGGGGCTTGGTGTGCCCATGTATATATATAAAAATGCATATGCAGGAGAGTGGAGACAGGTATATGCATTTAAGAATATGTGTAAGGATCCCCTTGCACATGCTCATGGCCATGTGGGTGTATGCATAGGGGATAGGTGTCCTTGCATGTGTGTGAAGGTGTGTATACTCAGTTGGGGAGCATCGTCTTTTAGTTAGAAAGATCCAAGAGCCGAAGTGGATGGCTTGGTTCCACCTTGAGGTAGGGTCCCTCTTCTAGTCTCTTTAATTAAAGAATTCTTTAAATTGTATTACCTTCTTTCTTAATTATGCATAATTATATCGACTTGCATATCTTGAATAAGTGTTCTTTTATATAATCATTTCATTTGATAAATAACGCCATTTTTTATAATAAAACCCTTCCAACGGAGGTGCGCTGTCTGCGAAAACTCACAGTGATAGTTATGTTGATCTAGTTGCTTAACTTGTTGCATTTGATTTGTGCTTAATGAGTTATAGAATAAATGTTAAATATAATTAAATGAATTTTGTGATAAAGCAATTCCATGATTTTATAATAAAACCCCTTCAATGGAGGTGCGCTGTCTTCTAAACCAAAGAGTAGTGATAGTTATTTTCTGTCGTTTTGTTTCCCTTTAGACGTTGCGTCATTGTGTCACTCGCTACAACCTTCTCTGGTGATCCCTTGTTATAGCATATTAAATAGTTGATATGTTATATCATTTGGCGGTAGGGCGACGGCCGGAATGTTGCCCCACCTCCTCCCGCTCCATTCTCTCCTGGCCGAAAGATGCTGCCCTGCGGATGTCACTGGATCGGGCCAACACATCGCGGTCACGCCGCGGTCACGCCGCGGTCACGCCGCGGTCACGCCGCGGTCACGCCGTGGTAATGCCATGATTTGGCCCTGCTCTAGGACGACACCTTGCGGCGGTTCGCAATCCTGTCGGGATTCGATGTATGATACCTTGATAGAGTTTTAGATACATTACCCATCCATAGTAAATGGGGAGGGAGGCGACGACCGGAATGTTTCCCCACTTCCTCCCGCTCTCTTCGCTCCTGACCAGAAGATGCTACTCCGCAGATGTCGCTAGACCGGGCCAACACGCCACGGTCATGCCGCGGTCACGCCGCGGTCACGCCGCGGTCACACCGCGGTCACGCCGCGGTCACGCCGCGGTCACGCCGCGGTCACGCCGCGGTCACGCCGCGGTCACGCCGTGGTAATGCCATGATTTGGCCCTGCTCTAGGACGACACCTTGCGGCGGTTCGCAATCCTGTCGGGATTCGATGTATGATACCTTGATAGAGTTTTAGATACATTACCCATCCATAGTAAATGGGGAGGGAGGCGACGACCGGAATGTTTCCCCACTTCCTCCCGCTCTCTTCGCTCCTGGCCAAAAGATGCTACTCCGCAGATGTCGCTAGACCGGGCCAACACGCCGCGGTCACGCCGCGGTCACGCCGCGGTCACGCCGCGGTCACGCCGCGGTCACGCCGCGGTCACGCCGCGGTCACGCCGCGGTCACACTGTGATTTGTCCCTGCTCCAAGACGACACCCTGTGGTGGTTCACAGTCCTGTCGGGATACTTCTCCTATCCCTAATCCGCACTTCTCCAAACCCTCGATGCCAATCCCATACTCCTCTCGTCCTCGCTACCGCTCCCATACCGACCACCCCTCGCCGCCGCTCCCATCCCAACCACCCCTCACCGCTCGCCGATCGCTGATCGCCGCTCCCCACTCATCAGCGCTCACGATTTTTTTCTAAAATCTCTATGCGAACCCATAACCCTTCTCGTTTTACCCTAAACCATAGCTCGACGCACCCATATGGAAGATTTTTCCCAATAGCTCGACACGAATCCTACTTCCCAACCGACTCTCGACGTGAACCCTACTTCCCAGCGCGACAGGTCTGGTTTTCCAATGCTCAATTCTTCCGCATTAAATGGGTACGTATTATGATCCACTTACGATTTTAGGTTGTGTTTGGAACCCTGCTTCCCTACCTACTCTCGAGGGTACTAACTCTACTTTCCAACCGGTCATCTTATCTTTGATTCAAGTAATTTTTGTTCATTCACTTTAAATCAGTATGTATGCCTTCATTTATTTTTGATTTTTTGGTTCCATTTCGCTGCAATGTACTGTCTATTATGATCCCCTTATGAACAAAAGCAATATATCATTTTAGGTTGCAATTTTGTTTTAATTTACCTGTATAGAATCATTTTGATTGATATTGAAGAGGTCAAAATGAGGTGGGGAGGAGGGGGGGATGTGCTGGAGGGGGGGGATGGGAAGGGGTGAGGTGAGGAGGAGGGGGTGGACAGGGGGTTGGAGGTGGCTGTGTAGGTGGGGGAGAGGGGGAGAGGGGGAGAGGGGGGGGATGTGTTGGGGGTGAGAAAAGATAAGATACAGGTGTGAAAGAACATCCATGTTGATGGCAGCACCAATACATTAACGACTAGAAAAACCTGATCATCGATCAACAACGTCTCCTACTGATCATCTATCAACAACGCACCCAATGGGGTATATAAAATAAATGAATAACCAATGAATTATCAATGGTCCTCATGACAATCATAAAAGTTTTACCTTACAAGGGCTCTATAGTACAAGATTGACCACTCCACATGGGCGTTATTAATTAACAGGTATAGAAAACACTGGTCACTCAATCAGTAACAATCCCATTATGGCATCTTCAAGAGTCCCTTTGATGCATATAAATATCTTAAGGAAATCCGACCATAACTTCTATCCCACATCATCATCCCATACCAATGGTTCCAATAGTTCCAATCCTAAAAAAAGACAGTAATCCTCAACTGTTCTAACCTTGAGAAATAGGTACCAAAATTTCAGGATAAAACAAGATCTCTTCATATATACTACTTGATTATAATTTTCAGGATCTATATGAAAGAACATTGAACAGAACTAGCTTAGATTTCACAATCCATTCCAACTAATGATCTCATAACCCTCACACATGATTCTCATCTCACAACCCAACCTGCTGGAGGATTCTGAATCCAATCCTTGAAGAAATCCTGATAAAGAATTGTTTTACTCCAAAACACCATAAAGACCACATTCAAACACATAAAGTATTCCATCATGGAAATTTATATGAAAAACTGATCAAAATTGAATACTCATAAGTCAAATTCTGACTCGAGGGTTAAAATAGGGTAAACACAACAAGGAGAAAAAAGTACCCAACCTGTACTTTAGGTATATGATATGTAACCCAAAATGTCCCCTCGTTCCATGTGACATAGACTGCTCAGTGTGTACTTTTCCAAAGTACACATCATGTGTTCCGGTATATGATGTTTACCCCCACCTGGGTACATTCACATACAAGGCCCCACTTAGCATGAAAAATTCCCTACTACGTGGAATGTATCACCCCATACACAATCTTTACCCCACATATAGTTCCCATGTATGTACCTATCCATATATCCCCCCCCCACACAAGGTCTACCCACGCACAATGCCTATCCATGTACCTCGCACTAGATATAGCTTTATACCCTACATGGTCATCTTCCACTAGCACACCCCGAGTCACCACTACATGGCATGTAACCCACCCCCTTGTATTAATCTTTTAGTTCCCAAAACCCATATTTCCCAAGTACGAAGAACACATGATGTGTGTTCTCAAAACTACACATCATGTACAAGAGTTATCCCAAACTAAACCCCCCAAAAATATCCCAAAACACCTAATTTCTCCAAAGTATCCATTGATTGAATCCTGAATGGGTCACCAAAAACCCAAAAAATACGATTAAAACTTAAAATCAACTACCCTATGGGAATTTGTGGGGAGGCAGGGGTGTTTGGAGAGGGTGAGGTGGGGAGGAGGGGGGGCTGTGTAGGGGGTTTGGTGGGGAGGGGGTGGGCTGGGCAGGGGGAGGGGGGGTTGTGCAGGTTTGGGGGTGGCTGTGTAGGTGGGGGTGCTGGGCAGATGGGGGAGGGGGGCTGGGCAGGGGGGTTGTGCAGGTGGGGTGGTGGTTGTGTAAGTGGGGGAGGGGGTGGGATGTGAAGGGGGTTTGGCTAGGCAGGGGGAGTGGGGCTGGACAGGGGGGGCTGTGCCAGTGGGGTAGTGGGGGGGTTGTGCAGGTGTGGGGGGGCTGGGCAGATGGGGGGGGGGGGGAAGGGGGGTTGTGCCGGTGCGGGGTGGTGGTTGTGCAGGTGGGGGAGGGGGTGGGATGTGCAGGGGGTTAGGCTAGGCAGGGGGAGGGGGCTGGGCAGGGGGGGATGTGTAGGTGGGGTAGTGGGGGGGGGGGTTGGGCAGGTGGATGAGTATGGAGATGAACTTGAGTTCCTTGAACCCAATTAGGGAACTGCAGAACGATTTCGTAGGACCCGAGTATATCGGATAAGGCACATTCGTGGAAGAATCTATAATTCTAGCCATGTCCCTACTTACACTATCAATGTTGTAGAAACCGTGGAAGAGCCATTTAGTGAGTCTAGTAAGAGAAGGAAAATCCCCATGCATAATCCAACCAGGTACAATTACTATGGAATGTAATAATGCTACAACCACCATAGATCAAGATTAATACGTCATTATGTTGAGAAACATCAGACCCTTGTACCTTTATTTAATGATAAATGTTAGCAATATTTGAAAATATTACATTGACTATATGTGATATGATGAGGACAATATAGAACCTTCCACATAGATACTACAATTCTGTGTCCAATGCAAGAAATGTCCATAAGTCCAATTCATGCTCGGGGATCAATTTGGAGACCTCATTTCTGAATCATAATTTATAGTAATTCAGTAGGATCAAAACATCATTGACTTTTTAGGAAGGCCTCTTTAAACTTTTCTGACCACTCAAACATAACTACATTCTTAGTAATCCTAGTCATAGGAACTTCTAAAGGGGAAAAGTTTTAAATGAACCACATGTAAAACCCAAACAAACAAATGAAACCCACAATCTCAAACATGTTTCGTATGCCCTCTCATGAAACCACAACCTATACATTCGTTGGGTCCACATAAATTCCCACATTATAGATTACGTGCCTAAGAAAACATACTTTATGGAAGCATAAGTGACACTTTGAGATCTTATAAAACATATAATGTGGTCAAAGTGTACAAAAAAAATCTATAGGTGTCCAATGTGTATATCAATGGTCGGTGAGTATATAAGGATATCATCAATAAGAACCACAATGAATGAGTTGAGATATGTATGGAAGATCTCATTCATGAGATCCATGAACACCATTGGATTAATTTTAAACATGAAAGGAAATTAAAGATATGTATGGAAGATTACTTAATAATTTTCACACCATTTGTAATACGAAATCATATATATACATTCATTCAACTAATCAATTCATGTCCTTAAAAAAGTTCCACATGTCTCATTACTGCTAAGTAAAAAATGGCAAGGATCAATATTTGCCCTCATGTACCTCTTTATAACCTCTTTATTACCTCTACACAAGTAGTAATTTACCGCTTTCAAAATAGTAAATTATCTTCACACATGTCTTTTCTAGCCCAACATATTTATATGTATCCACTACTTTTACCCTTATCAAAGCCCTAGACTAATACTTCTCACTCAATATAGCTCATCACTCAACTCCCAACATCTTCCACACTACTAAATGTAGTGTCTCATACAACTATATATCACATACCAACCTTCTCACTTAACAAACATCCATGTTAATACATTATGATCAATGTAAATCCATTTTCTGAAATAATACCATATTAACCATGGTAGGTCTAATATCACATTCAAAACTCTCCATTATCACTCATGGTTGGGTTCATTTAGAACCTTATCACTCAAGGTGAGGCCATTATATTGACCACTACCTTATCAATCATGGTAGGGTTATATATCATGTTATAATATGATAACTTCATTATCACTCAAGTAAGGGTCCTTCTAGCACCTTATCACTCAAGGTGTTGTCATTCCTTATTATATATCACTATACTTGTTAGAATTTCTCACCCAAGATGTGTATGAAATAACAACAAGGGCATTTGGTCCATATTATAGCTCACCAGATAGGTACAAGGTTCTAGTTACTCGGGACCTATTCCCCCTAACTTATCAATCATGTTAGTGTTAGATATCATTTTATAATATGATAGCATCATTATCACTCAAGTAAGGGTCCTTCCAACACCTAATCACTCAAGGTGTTTTCATTCATTAAGATATTTCACTATACTTGTTAGAATTTGTCACACAACATGTGTATGAAATAACAAGGACATTTGGTCCATATCATAGCTCACCAACTAGTGTACCACCATGAAGACCATGATCCCATGTGATAAATGGTTAATTTTTATGATTCTCCCTATGGATCATCATTCAAATTTCAATGGATACAAAAATCATCTATGGAAGGTATATACTAAAACTCATGTAGTAATCTACTGGATTGTCATGGAGGATTATCTGAATGTTTTCATTATAGATTGGGGATAGAATATTACCTTGTAATCTTATCCTCTTAGAATATGATAGAAAATTTCCAAAGTGAGCCCAACCGATGATGTAAATAATTCATAACCACTGACAAACACCATGTTGGATGTCATCATAGCATATCCCCTTGAAAATTAGGCATGTGATATCTCTCATGAATCAAGTAAATATCTATCCCCATAGAATCTATGTGTCACAAGAGCCTGAACAATATCCCTCTCTTAAACACAATCCAATACCTTGATAAATGCAACAATATAACTAAATCTCTTGACATTATAGAAGTCATTGCCCCATAGTATATGATTCCCCCATCATTATACTCTAGGAACAAAAGGGTTATAATGGTCATAGTGTAAATATCCTTCTAGGTTATTATATTGAATGATTAAATTCATCGAAAAAATATCAAATTTATCCTGGAGTAATCAAAACAAATAACCCTTATTCGATAGATCAGGATTGAGGCAGGGGATTCTTCATATATGAGTTATAAACTTGAATTTCCAATATCCCCCTCCCTATTTGATGAACAAGACAACATTTTGTTGGTTCTTGGTCTCTCTACCACATCAATATGTGAACCATAAAAGGGGAAGGGATGTGAGTAAGCCTTCAAAATTGAGATGATTATTTCTATGTGTTTTTTGTGTGTTTTTTTTGTGTGGTTTCAGGTGATTAAAGTGAGTTTTCTATGTGTTCAGTGGTGTGTTTTCTGTGTTTGCAGGTTGTAGTGTTCCTATGACAGAGTGGTGTGTTTTTTGTGTGTGCAGTGGTGTGTTTTCTGTGTGGGCAGTGCTGTGTTTTCTGTGTTTTCTGTGTGTGCAGTGGTGTGTTTGCAGGTTGCAGGTTGCAGTGTTTTGGTGAGTTTTCTATGTGTGCAGTGGTGTGTTTTCTATGCGTTTTCTGTGCAGTGGTGTGTTTTTAGAGTTTTTTATGTGTGCAGTGGTGTGTTTTATGTGTTTGTAGGTTGCAGTGGTGTGTTTTTTTTGTGATTGCAGTGTATTTTTGTGAGATGACACGTTTTTGACAGAGTTTACATTGCAGCCTGCAGTATTGCTGGCTGTTTCATCTTAAATTAATGGGGGGTCTAACCCAACGGTTTCAAAACCGTTGGGTTAAACCTTTGTGATGCTGCAACATTTCCCAACGGTTTTGAACCGTTGGGTTATACCCTGCTGCATTTTCCAACGGTTTTGAACCGTTGGGTTATACCCCTGCTGATACCTTTCCCAACGGTTCAAAACCATTGGGGTATACCCTGCTTCTTTTCCCAACCCTACTGATATTCCCAACGGTTCAAAACCGTTGGGGTATATCCTATGCCAACGGTTTTAAAACCGTTGGCATACCCCTGTCGCTGATTTTTCCAACGGTTCAGCTGAACCGTTGGTATAAAAGAAATCTAAACAGCCTTTCCCAATGGTTCAAGGTGAACCGTTGGTATAAGGCTTTCCCCACGCCTCACAGCCCAACGGTTTCTAAAACCGTTGGGATAAGTTTTCCCAACGGTTTTAGGGCCTTTTCCAACGGTTTTAAACCGTTGGAAAAACATGGATTTCCAGTAGTGATAAGGTACTCTTTATCATCATCAAAAATCGTAACCTCCTTCTTATTGCAATAAATTTTCACATCATGGTCCGAAAGCCAATCCATTTAGAGGATTTTATCAAATTAAATCAGGGTTATGATGATGATATCAGAAGATAAAGAACATTTATATTCCCTAATGGGAACCGATTCACAAAACTTTTTTGTGATGATACTTCCCTTAGGTGTTTTGACTGACAACTCCCTTGTTAAGTCAAATTTAAAATATATTTTTTCTTAGAAAACTGGGAAGATATGAAACAATGTGATGATCTAGAGTCAAATAAAGCATTGACTAAACTTGAGGAAACCATTTAATTACTTTCCACCATGTCTTTTGGATCTTCAACCTTAGCAGTAGTGATTGCATAAGCTTGGCCTTGCTCCCTTGTCCTTTTTTTAGGTAAGTTCCCTTGGCACTTAGGACATTTATTTGCATAATGACCTTGTTCTCTAAAATTGTAGCATTCAACAGCCTCTTTCTTCCCCTTATAATCACAAGCTTGGTGGCCTTTTTCACCACACTTGTAATAAACTCCCATTACCTTTTGGCAAGTACCAGGGTGTTTCTTCTCACATTTACCGCAGTATGGATTTTAAATTTTTTCCTTCTTCCTCTTATTTCCATTTCCAAAGTGTTCAACAGATCTCTTCTTCTCTTTCTTTTCTTTAAAGTCGTAAGACTTAGAGAATTATTTTTCTATCTTGATACTACATGAGACAATATCTTCGTATGATGAGAAGGATTTTGAGACTAATGATCGATGAAGAAATGGTTTTAACCCATCAAAGAATCGATCAATATTACTCCTTGGGTTACGTATATAATTTGTTTCATGCCTTGCTAACCTTGTAAAGTTAGCCTCATATTTTGCGACATTCTCATCCTCCTTTTGCTTCAGACTCAGAAATTGTCTTTCCATATCCACTCGATGGTCATGAGGAAAGTAATTTTCTAATAAAATCTCTTTAAACTCTCTTCATTTCATATTTGATACTTAATCATTTTCCTTTGTGTTTTGAATCAATGACCACCATTGATCTGCATCTCTTGTGAGGTGATAAAATGTCATGAAAACCTTTTCCCTTTCAGTACTCCCCAAAGCATGAAATATTTTCTCTAGGGAATTTATCCATTGCTCAGCTACTAATGGATTTGTAATCCCAATTAATGTTAGTGTTTTTTGCCTCATGAAGTGGTCTAACATTGATCCTCTACTGTTGGGCAAAAATCCCTCAAGGTATCATTGAAGCATTTTTGAGGTGATTGTGTTTGTTGACAAAGTGGACATCTGAGTTGTGATTGTTGACAAAGCAAAACAATGACATACAAATTTGTTGACAAAGAGGATTTCATGGTGGAATGTCGAGTTCAAGAGCTGAGGTCAACGATCCATGTTTGATTCAAGAACGTCGATAAAATTAATGGATGATCTGGAGGTGGTACAAAAGATCAGATACAAGGTGGCGTCGTTTTCCAGTGTTTGCCAAATTTTTGGTCCTGAAAATCGGCAAATGATGAAAAGTGTTTTTGGCAAAGGGACTTGCGCGTCGTGGACTTGGAGTAAAGGAAACTTTCGCGCCATATGTTTTTCAAGATCAGAAGATCAAAATATGGCTAAGGAAATAGTTTCGTGCAAGTTTGGGAGTTGGTCGTGCAAGTGTCTAAAAGGAGAGAAGACTTGCGCGCCGAGATTGGGTCGCGCAGGTGACTTGCGCGCCGTCGCGCAGGGTGGTCAGATTGCCTATAAATACTGGACCACCCCTCCTCATTTTCTACCGGAGTTCAAACGAGAGCTCCCGTCGCGCAGGTGTGGTGGTCGCGCAAGTGGTGTGTGTGGTCGCGCAGGTGGGACTTGCGCGCCAGTGGTTGAAGTTGTGCGCCGGTGTTAGAAGTTGCGCGCCGGTTTGCAGTTGCGCGCCAATAGTGGTTTGGGCGTAAAAGGAAGAGAGTCGTGCAAGTTTGCAGTTGAGGAAGATTGTGTCGTGCAAGTTTCAGAGGAGGACTTGCGCGCCCGTTGTGACTTGCGCGCCGATACTTGTGCGTTGAGGTTGACTTGCGCGCCAAGTAAGGTTTGTTCCTGCAGTGTTTTTCGGACTGCGTGGAAGCTGGAAGTTTGCCTGATACCTTCGGTGCAAAGATATATTCATCTACGGGTGAAAGTTTTACTTCAAAAGAGCATCTACATACAAGAGAAGATGCATTCATTCATGCAAATGAAGAGACCTACAGGTCTATAAACTATGAATGGATTCCTTCCAAGAGCAGTGAGCTTAGGAAGAGGAAGAAGGTGATCCTCTCCACCGGCAGTGAGCCAGAGAGAGAGAGACAGGGAGTGACCCTTGGGAAAGCAGTGAGCTGACCCTAAACATTGTAAAGGCAGTGAGCCTGGGCATAGAAGTGATCTAGCCCGAACCTTGTAATCCACAGCTAGTGAAGATTAGTGGAATTTGGTACGACCGGCAACCTGTCGGCGTATGCTCCTTGGACGTAGCCCTTAGCGGTGAACCAAGTAAAATTGATGTGTCATGTGCTTGCTTTACTTTCTGTATATATCGTGCAGCAGGAAAAAGAGAGAAGAGTGTTTTTCTTAACAGCAAAACAAGATCAGAACGGGAATTAATTTTTAATTAGCCATACCCTGATTCACCCCCCCTCTCAGGGTATCCAGCCTAGTAGACCTAACAAGTGGTATCAGAGGGAAAGGTTGAAAAGTTGTTCTTCTCTCAATGGAGTTAACCAATCATAAAGGGATTCCGATCTTCGACGGATATAATTTTCAGATATGGAAGAATCGGATGCAACACTATTTCCGATCCTTAGGAATGGATGTGTTTTCAGCAGCTATGCATGGTATCACAGCTGATATTAACAGTGGTGCTTTATCAGAAGCTGAGCATAGAGAGTTGGATGCTGATTCCAAAGCAATCAATGCCTTAGGGGGAGCCCTTTCCAATCCCATCTACACAAAAGTGATGTCATGCAAAACGTCACATTCCATGTGGGAAAATCTTTTGAATATATATGAAGGGGACACAAAAGTCAGAGAGGCAAAGCTGCAGGTGTTGTGGAACAAATATGAAGATCTGAAAATGAACCCGAATGAGTTTGTTGATGCATTCTTTGACAGGGTAAACATTGTTGTGGAAGATATGCGAGGTCTTGGAGAAGTCATTGAAGACATAAAGATTGTAAAGAGCATCTTAAGGAAACTTCCACCTCGGTTCAATCCGAAAGTTTCAGTACTAGAAGATAAAGATCCAAAAGAGCTAACATTGGACAATTTGCACAGTACCTTGGTTGCTTATGAAATGAGGAACGATGATAATGAGGCTGTGGAAAAGGGGAAGTCTAAAGAGGTGGCATTTAAGTCCATGAAGAAGCTCACCATTGAAGATTCTAATGAAGAAGAAGAGACAGATGAGGTGATGTCATTCCTTTCTTCAAATCTACAAAGAGGAAGAGGAAAGTTTAAAGGTAAACTTCCACTAGCAAGCTTTAGATGTGGAAAGGTTGGTCATCTTGCGGCAAGATGCCCCAAGATGTTTCAAGATGATGATGATGATTATGACGTTGAAATTCCCAAAAAGAAGACTTTAGCTTTTGTAAAAGGGAAGAAACAATTCAAGAGAAATTTCTTCAAGAAAAAGAATCTTCTTTCACAAGAATTTGAAAGTTCAGATGAGTCTGAGGATGAAGAAGTTGAGGAAATATAAAATTGCAGAGATCGTGGGGTAAATGCCTTGGTGGAAATTGTTGGTAGTTCTCAAAAGGGAGAAGAAGATGATGCTAAAGAAGGAGAAGAAATTGAAGGGAGAATTGATATGGAAGCCGAATTGGAAGCAGCTCTTGAGGAGATAGATGTTTGGAGAGCCAAAACGAAGAAAGCCAATAAAGTGGTTCATGATGCCAAACTCTATATGCAACAACAGGATGAAGAAAAGTCTGAGCTGTTAGAAGAAATTGAAAGACTAAAATTCTCAACACCAGAGAGCTCAGAAAATATTGTTGAGTATAAGCTTAAAATTGAGGAACAAAAGAAGGAAATTGATTATTTGACTAACACAGGAAAGGAGCAGGTTAGATGTATCAAAGAGCTTGAAGAAGAAGTGGTCAGTCTGCGACAAAAACTTAAGGATCAAGATAAACTCTTGACCCCCAATGTGATATCCAAAAAGCCGGCCATTCAGAAGACAGAGAAGATGAAAGCGGAGCCTAGCAGTTCAGTAGGGAAGAATCAGCAATTGAGCTTAGATGTTAAGGTTGTTTCTGGGCTTAGCCAAGAACAAAAATTTGCGACAATTGCAGTCAGACCGCAAGCACTCATCCCGAAAGTGAAGGTTGATTTGGGCACAAAACAGAATCAGAATATTCAGAGATCCCAAAGGGGAAATCATAGTGCTGAAATATCACGAGGGAATTCATCCTATATCAGGGGTTATTGCTGTGGGAAAATGGGACATTCACAGTATGTGTGTTCCATAGCCAAGAGATATAGAAGGGAACATGAACAGAGATGGAAACCAAACAGAGAACGGTTTTCCAGAACACATTTTGAAGGACACTGTTTTTGGTGCGGAGGATTTGGACACATGGCTAGATATTGCACTTCAACCATTCAGAGAAATGTGTCAAAGCATAATCAAAATGTTCGCAAGCAGCAGATCAATAAACCAACAAGTGAGTTAAAAGTTCAGAACAGATTTGCAGCTCTGCAAGATGAGGGTGGTCCATCATACTCTGAGAAAGAACAGAAGCCTCAATCCATGCCGAGTGTGAAAGAAAAAGTATGGACCAAGAAGAAGAAAGATGAGAAGGCTGTGGTGGCGGAGATTGCCCTTAAAGCATCAGATCGATCTGGTGTTTGGATCCTTGATAGTGGTTGCACATCCCACATGACGGGTAATAAGGATCTTGTTACAGGCATCAAATATGACAAAGAAGGAGTTGTCAAATTTGGAAATGATGAAGGCCTAAAGATTGTTGGCTCAGGGAAAGCCAAGTTTGGGGGCAAAGAGATGAGACGTGCTGATGTCTTGGTAGTAGAGGGTCTCAGTCATAACCTACTCAGTGTCATTCAACTATGTGACTCTGGGCACTCTATCCAATTTACCAAGAAGATGTGTGTTGTGAAAGGAAAAGATGGAGCAGCTATTCTGCAGGGAAAAAGGTCAAAGGGAAATCTCAATCTTGTAGGTGGGGAAGAAGATACTTGTCTTTTATCCAGAGAGGAAGAAAACCTGTTGTGGCATAAGCGACTTGGTCATCTATGTCAACCATCTATGGATGATCTCGTTAAATGTGATGCTGCTAGAGACCTTCCCAAACTATCACGTGATCGCACTCATACGTGTGATGCTTGTCAACAAGGGAAAATCATCAGAAAGACATACAGGCCAAAGGAACAGAAATCAACTCGAGTGCTCGAACTGGTGCATGCTGATGTATGTGGACCTATCTCACCACGAGCTATAAATGGGCAAAGGTACTATGTTCTTTTCATTGATGACTATAGCAGAATGGCCTGGGTATTCATCATAACCCATAAGACAGAGGTGTTCAGTTGCATAAAGCAGTACAGGAGGGAATCAGAAAAGATGCTTGGGCAGAAAATTCTGAAGTTTTGTACTGATAACGGTACGGAATTTACAAACAGTCAGGTTGAAAACTATCTCGAGAAACATGGGATAAGGCATCAAGTTTCATCAGTAAGAACTCCCCAACAGAATGGAGTAGTTGAAAGGAGAAATCGGATCATCAACAACATGGCCAGAACAATGCTTATTGATAAGGACCTGCCAGAGAAATTTTGGAAGGAAGCAGTTTTGACATCGGTCTATGTTTCAAACAGGTCCCTGTTATGTCCGAAGCAAGGGAAGACTCCATATGAACTATGGTATGGAAAGAAGCCAACATTGAAGTACTTTCGAATCTTTGGAAGTAAGTTTTTCATTCTCAATAAAGAACATCATAGGAAGTTTGAGGCACGAGGATATGAAGGGATATTCCTTGGCTATTCCGGGAAAAGCAAAGCGTATAAATGTTTCAACAAAAGGTTGGGAAAAATCATTGAAATCAATGATGTCACTATAGTTGAAAATGAGCAGAATACTCAACGATCCAGTGAACAGTTCCTGGATGAAAGTGATGATGAGGTAAGAAACCCAGGGGGAGCAGAAGTGGCAGAAGATGACTCAGAAGAAGATACTGACGATGAAGAGGAAAGTGTCAAGTCGGTGTCTGTGAGAAAGCCAAAGAGTAGAGCTGAAATTGATAGGCAGAATATCATTGGTGATCAAACAGCTCTAGTTCAGACTCGAAGAATGAAATCATCACAGCAAGCATCGTTTTTGTCTCAAGTGGAGCTGAAATGTTTTTCTGATGCAGCTGAAGATGAAAACTGGGTTCAGGCCATGAACGAAGAGCTTGATCAGATTGAGAAGAACCAGACATGGGAGATTGTTTCGAGGCCAGCGGACAAGAATGTCATCGGGACTAAATGGGTCTATTTCAACAAGATGAATGAAGATGGCACAGTGATTTGGAACAAAGCACGACTAGTGTGCAAGGGATACTCCCAGATAGAGGGAATAGATGTTGATGAGACATTTTCACCGGTTGCAAGGCTGGAGACAATCAGATTATTTTTGGCCATAGCAGTGCAAAGAAAGTTCAAAGTGTTCCAGATGGATGTCAAATCCGCATTCTTGAATGGGGTTCTGGAAGAAGAGGTGTATATTGAGCAGCCAGATGGTTTTATCATTCATGAGGATGAGAACAAAGTTTGCAGGCGGAAGAAGGCGTTGTATGGGCTGAAACAAGCACCAAGGTCATGGTACTCAAGGCTTCATCAGTACTTGAAGAAGCTTGGTTTCCAGTGTGGAGGAGTTGACTACAACCTCTATTTCAGCAATGACAGTAATCAAAGGATGATGGTGCTAGTGTATGTCGATGACATAATTTTTGGCGGATCAGATGAAGCTCAGTGCAGACAGTTTTCCGAATTCATGAAAAATGAGTTTGAAATGTCAATGATTGGAGAGATAACGTTTTTCCTTGGTCTACAGGTGACACAAGGAAGGAATGGAACTTTCATTTCTCAATCCAAATATGCCAAGGAGGTTCTAAGAAGGTTTGGAATGGATAATTCCAAGGAAATGAAGACTCTGGTTGCTACCCGGATGAAATTATCAAAATATGAGGATGGAAAGGCAGTTAATATCACAGAATACAGGCAAATCATTGGAATTCTGTTGTACTTAACTGCAACAAGGCCTGATATTGTTTTCACCACATGCCAAGCAGCGAGATATTAGAGTAATCCCAAGGAAAGTCACATGCTTGCAGTGAAAAGAATACTTCGTTATATCAAGGGCACGGTGGACTTCGGCTTGACATACAATGACAAATCTCAGACAGAGTTATTGGGATATACTGATGCAGACTGGGCCGGTTCAGCAGATGATAGAAAATCAACGTCAGGTGGTGCATTCTATCTTGGTGGATTGTGTATTTCTTGGTTAAACAAGAAACAAGATTGCATTTCATTGAGCATCGCATAAGCTGAGTATATTGCGGCCACTCAAGCATGCACACAGTTATTGTGGATGAAGCAGCAGCTTGAGGATATGGGAGTTGAAGTGAAGTCTCCGATCGGAATCCAGTGTGACAACTCAAGTGCTATAAATCTTAGCAAAAATCATGTCCATCATTCCAGGACAAAGCACATTGAGATCAAGTATCATTTCATCAAGGAGAAGGTTGAGCAGGGCATCGTGAAGTTGGAGTATGTGCCTACAGAGCTACAGGTTGCAGACATTCTGACAAAGGCCTTACCCAAGGAAGCTTTTGAGAGGCATCGACTAGCTCTGGGAGTTCAGTCGATTCCCCGCACTTGAAATAGTGTGGATGTGGGACCCCCCCCCCTCTCCCCGAGGTATGATGTGTTTTTCCCTCATATGCTGATATGTGTTCTCTACTATGTTACAGACTACAAAGGAGTGTCCTTTGGGTTCGTTGACAAAGGGGGAGAAAAGTGTTTGTTCAAGGGGGAGACAGTGCGGAGATTTGATAAATCATAATTGATACGGGGAGAAGCTGATAGGTGGAGCAGCCAGAAAGGGGGAGAAATAAGAAAGGGGGAGTGTATTAAATCTGAAGATGCTAGTACTGATCGATCAAAGAATAGATATCACGACAGCTGAGGATTGTGATAAAAGCAGAAGAGTGGTGTTGGAAAGTGGTAAGAATATTTCCAAACCAAACATTGGTCTTCCAACAAGCCCATCAACAATTGGTATCAGTTTAGTACAAATTGGTATCAGTTTGGTGTCAACAGTGGATGTCAGAGATACAGTGATTCATTGATGAACTTTTCATTTACTCTTGTTTCTCACGCCGAGCAGTGCTCATGTGGGCTTAGAGTATGTGTTGAGTAAATCCTTGATCGCTATCAGAATCGCAATGAGGATAATGGAGGCTGAAGAATCAACGACGTATCTTTGTTTTGGAAGAGTTGTCAACAAACCCAAAGGGGGAGATTGTTGGGCAAAAATCCCTCAAGGTATCATTGAAGCATTTTTGAGGTGATTGTGTTTGTTGACAAAGTGGACATCTGAGTTGTGATTGTTGACAAAGCAAAACAATGACATTAAATTTGTTGACAAAGAGGATTTCATGGTGGAATGTCGAGTTCAAGAGCTGAGGTCAACGATCCATGTTTGATTCAAGAACGTCGATAAAATTAATGGATGATCTGGAGGTGGTACAAAAGATCAGATACAAGGTGGCGCCGTTTTCCAGTGTTTGCCAAATTTTTGGTCCTGAAAATCGGCAAATGATGAAAAGTGTTTTTGGAAAAGGGACTTGTGCACCGTGGACTTGGAGTAAAGGAAACTTTCGCGCCATATGTTTTTCAAGATCAGAAGATCAAAATATGGCTAAGGAAATAGTTTCGCGCAAGTTTGGGAGTTGGTCGTGCAAGTGTCTAAAAGGAGAGAAGACGTGTGCGCCGAGATTGGGTCGCGCAGGTGACTTGCGCGTCGTCGTGCAGGGTGGTCAGATTGCCTATAAATACTGGACCACCCCTCCTCATTTTCTACTGGAGTTCAAACGAGAGCTCCCGTCGCGCAGGTGTGGTGGTCGCGCAAGTGGTGTGTGTGGTCGCGCAGGTGGGACTTGCGCGCCAGTGGTTGAAGTTGTGCGCCGGTGTTAGAATTTGCGCGCCGGTTTGCAGTTGCGCGCCAATAGTGGTTTGGGCGTAAAAGGAAGAGAGTCGCGCAAGTTTGGAGTTGAGGAAGCTTGTGTCGCGCAAGTGTCAGAGGAGGACTTGCGCGCCCGTTGTGACTTGCGCGCCGATACTTGTGCGTCGAGGTTGACTTGCGCGCCAAGTAAGGTTTGTTCCTGCAGTGTTTTTCGGACTGCGTGGAAGCTGGAAGTTTGCCCGATACCTTCGGTACAAAGATATATTCATCAATGGGTGAAAGTTTTACTTCAAAAGAGCATCTACATACAAGATAAGATTCATTCATTCATGCAAATGAAGAGACCTACAGGTCTATAAACTATGAATGGATTCCTTCCAAGAGCAGTGAGCTTAGGAAGAGGAAGAAGGCGATCCTCTCCACCGGCAGTGAGCCAGAGAGAGAGAGACAGGGAGTGACCCTTGGGAAAGCAGTAAGCTGACCCTAAACATTGTAAAGGCAGTGATCCTGGGCATAGAAGTGATCTAGCCCGAACCTTGTAATCCACAGCTAGTGAAGATTAGTGGAATTTGGTACGACCGGCAACCTGTCGGCGTATGCTCCTTGGACGTAGCCCTTAGCGGTGAACCAAGTAAAATTGATGTGTCCTGTGCTTTCTTTACTTTCTGTATATATCGTGCAGCAGGAAAAAGAGAGAAGAGTGTTTTTCTTAACAGCGAAACAAGATCAGAACAGGCATTAATTTTTAATTATCCATACCATGATTCACCCCCCCTCTCAGGGTATCCAGCCTAGTGGACCTAACAAGTGGTATCAGAGGGAAATGTTGAAAAGTTGTTCTTCTCTCAATGGAGTTAACCAATCATAAAGGGATTCCGATCTTCGACGGATATAATTTTCAGATATGGAAGAATCAGATGCAACACTATTTTCGATCCTTGGGAATGGATGTGTTTTCAGCAGCTATGCATGGTATCACAGCTGATATTAACAGTGGTGCTTTATCAGAAGCTGAGCATAGAGAGTTGGATGCTGATTCCAAAGCAATCAATGCCTTAGGGGGAGCCCTTTCCAATCCCATCTACACAAAATTGATGTCATGCAAAATGTCACATTCCATGTGGGAAAAGCTTTTGAATATATATGAAGGGGACACAAAAGTCAGAGAGGAAAAGCTGCAGGTGTTGTGGAACAAATATGAAGATCTGAAAATGAACCCGAATGAGTCTGTTGATGCATTCTTTGACAGGGTAAACATTGTTGTGGAAGATATGCGAGGTCTTGGAGAAGTCATTGAAGACATAAAGATTGTAAAGAGCATCTTAAGGAAACTTCCACCTCGGTTCAATCCGAAAGTTTCAGTACTAGAAGATAAAGATCCAAAAGAGCTGACATTGGACAATTTGCACAGTACCTTGGTTGCTTATGAAATGAGGAACGATGATAATGAGGCTGTGGAAAAGGGGAAGTCTAAAGAGGTGGCATTTAAGGCCATGAAGAAGCTCACCATTGAAGATTCTAATGAAGAAGAAGAGACAGATGAGGTGATGTCATTCCTTTCTTCAAATCTACAAAGAGGAAGAGGAAAGTTTAAAGGTAAACTTCCACTAGCAAGCTTTAGATGTGGAAAGGTTGGTCATCTTGCGGCAAGATGCCCCAAGAAGTTTCAAGATGATGATGATGATGATGATGTTGAAATTCCCAAAAAGAAGACTTCAGCTTTTGTAAAAGGGAAGAAACAATTCAAGAGAAATTTCTTCAAGAAAAAGAATCTTCTTTCACAATAATTTGAAAGTTCAGATGAGTCTGAGGATGAAGAAGTTGAGGAAATAGAAAATTGCAGAGATCGTGGGGTAAATGCCTTGGTGGCAATTGTTGGTAGTTCTCAAAAGGGAGAAGAAGCTGATGCTAAAGAAGAAGAATAAATTGAAGGGAGAATTGATATGGAAGCCGAATTGGAAGCAGCTCTTGAGGAGATAGATGTTTGGAGAGCCAAAACGAAGAAAGCCAATAAAGTGGTTCATGATGCCAAACTCTATATGCAACAACAGGATGAAGAAAAGTCTGAGCTGTTAGAAGAAATTGAAAGACTAAAATCCTCAACACCAGAGAGCTCAGAAAATATTGTTGAGTATAAGCTTAAAATTGAGGAACAAAAGAAGGAAATTGATTGTTTGACTAACACAGGAAAGGAGCAGGTTAGATGTATCAAAGAGCTTGAAGAAGAAGTGGTCAGTCTGCGACAAAAACTTAAGGATCAAGATAAACTCTTGACCCCCAATGTGATATCCGAAAAGCAGGCCATTCAGAAGACAGAGAAGATGAAAGCGGAGCCTAGCAGTTCAGTAGGGAAGAAGCAGCAATTGAGCTTAGATGTTAAGGTTGTTTCTGGGCTTAGTCAAGAACAAAAATTTGCGACAATTGCAGTCAGACCGCAAGCACTCATCCCGAAAGTGAAGGTTGATTTGGGCACAAAACAGAATCAGAATATTCAGAGATCCCAAAGGGGAAATCATAGTGCTGAAATATCACGAGGTAATTCATCCTATATCAGGTGTTATTGCTGTGGGAAAATGGGACATTCACAGTATGTGTGTTCCATAGCCAAGAGATATAGAAGGGAACATGAACAGAGATGGAAACCAAACAGAGAACGGTTTTCCAGAACACATTTTGAAGGACACTGTTTTTGGTGCGGAGTATTTGGACACATGGTTAGGTATTGCACTTCAACCATTCAGAGAAATGTGTCAAAGCATAATCAAAATGTTCACAAGCAGCAGATCAATAAACCAACAAGTGAGTTAAAAGTTCAGAACAGATTTGCAGCTCTGCAAGATGAGGGTGGTCCATCATACTCTGAGAAAGAACAGAAGCCTCAATCCATGTCGAGTGTGAAAGAAAAAGTATGGACCAAGAAGAAGAAAGATGAGAAGGCTGTGGTGGCGGAGATTGCCCTTAAAGCATCAGATCGATCTGGTTTTTGGATCCTTGATAGTGGTTGCACATCCCACATGACGGGTAATAAGGATCTTGTTACAGGCATCAAATATGACAAAGAAGGAGTTGTCAAATTTGGAAATGATGAAGGCCTGAAGATTGTTGGCTCAGGGAAAGCCAAGTTTGGGGGCAAAGAGATGAGACGTGCTGATGTCTTGGTAGTAGAGGGTCTCAGTCATAACCTACTCAGTGTCAGTCAACTATGTGACTCTGGGAACTCTATCCAATTTACCAAGAAGATGTGTGTTGTGAAAGGAAAAGATGGAGCAGCTATTCTACAGGGAAAAAGGTCAAAGGGAAATATTTATCTTGTAGGTGGGGAAGAAGATACTTGTCTTTTATCCAGAGAGGAAGAAAACCAGCAGTGGCATAAGAGACTTGGTCATCTATGTCAACCATCTATGGAGGATCTCGTTAAATGTGATGCTGCTAGAGACCTTCCCAAACTATCACGTGATCGCACTCATACGTGTGATGCTTGTCAACAAGGGAAAATCATCAGAAAGACATACAGGCCAAAGGAACAGAAATCAACTCGAGTGCTCGAACTGGTGCATGCTGATGTATGTGGACCTATCTCACCACGAGCTATAAATGGGAAAAGGTACTATGTTCTTTTCATTGATGACTATAGCAGAATGGCCTGGGTATTCATCATAACCCATAAGACAGAGGTGTTCAGTTGCATAAAGCAGTACAGGAGGGAATCAGAAAAGATGCTTGGGCAGAAAATTCTGAAGTTTCGTACTGATAACGGTACGGAATTTACAAACAGTCAGGTTGAAAACTATCTCGAGAAACATGGGATAAGGCATCAAGTTTCATCATTAAGAACTCCCCAACAGAATGGAGTAGTTGAAAGGAGAAATCGGATCATCAACAACATGGCCAGAACAATGCTTATTGATAAGGACCTGCCAGAGAAATTTTGGAAGGAAGCAGTTTTGACATCGGTCTATGTTTCAAACAGGTCCCTGTTATGTCCGAAGCAAGGGAAGACTCCATATGAACTGTGGTACGGAAAGAAGCCAACGTTGAAGTACTTTCGAATCTTTGGAAGTAAGTGTTTCATTCTCAACAAAGAACATCATAGGAAGTTTGAGGCACGAGGAGATGAAGGGATATTCCTTGGCTATTTCGGGAAAAGCAAAGCGTATAAATGTTTCAACAAAAGGCTGGGAAAATCATTGAAAGCAATGATGTCACTATAGTTGAAAATGAGCAGAATACTCAACGATCCAGTGAACAGTTCCTGGATGAAAGTGATGATGAGGTAAACAACCCAGGGGGAGCAGAAGTGGCAGAAGCTGACTCAGAAGAAGATACTGACGATGAAGAGGAAAGTGTCAAGTCGGTGTCTGTGAGAAAGCCAAAGAGTAGAGCTGAAATTGATAGGCAGAATATCATTGGTGATCAAACAGCTCTAGTTCAGACTCGAAGAATGAAATCATCACAGCAAGCATCGTTTTTGTCTCAAGTGGAGCTGAAATGTTTTTCTGATGCAGCTGAAGATGAAAACTGGGTTCAGGCCATGAACGAAGAGCTTGATCAGATTGAGAAGAACCAGACATGGGAGATTGTTTCGAGGCCAGCAGACAAGAATTTCATCGGGACTAAATGGGTCTATTGCAACAAGATGAATGAAGATGGCACAGTGATTCAGAACAAATCACGACTAGTGTGCAAGGGATACTCCCAGATAGAGGGAATAGATGTTGATGAGACATTTGCACCGGTTGCAAGGCTGGAGACAATCAGATTATTTTTGGCCATAGCAGTGTAAATAAAGTTCAAAGTGTTCCAGATGGATGCCAAATCCTCATTCTTGAATGGGGTTCTGGAAGAAGAGGTGTATATTGAGCAGCCAGATGATTTTATCATTCATGAGGATGAGAACAAAGTTTGCAGGCTGAAGAAGGCGTTGTATGGGCTGAAACAAGCACCAAGGGCATGGTACTCAAGGCTTGATCAGTACTTGAAGAAGATTGGTTTCCAGCGTGGAGGAGTTGACTACAACCTCTATTTCAGCAATGACAGTAATCAAAGGATGATGGTGCTAGTGTATGTCGATGACATAATTTTTGGCGGATCAGATGAAGCTCAGTGCAGACAGTTTTCCGAATTCATGAAAAATGAGTTTGAAATGTCAATAATTGGAGAGCTAATGTTTTTCCTTGGTCTACAGGTGACACAAGGAAGGAATGGAACTTTCATTTCTCAATCCAAATATGCCAAGGAGGTTCTAAGAAGGTTTGGAATGGATAATTCCAAGGAAATGAAGACTCCGGTTGCTACCCGGATGAAATTATCAAAAGATGAGGATGGCAAGGCAGTTAATATCACAGAATACAGGCAAATCATTGGAATTCTGTTGTACTTAACTGCAACAAGGCCTGATATTGTTTTCGCCACATGCCAAGCAACGAGATATCAGAGTAATCCCAAGGAAAGTCACATGCTTGCAGTGAAAAGAATACTTCGTTATATTAAGGGCACGGTGGACTTCGGCTTGACATACAATGACAAATCTCAGACAGAGTTATTGGGATATACTGATGCAGACTGGGCCGGTTCAGCAGATGATAGAAAATCAACGTCAGGTGGTGCATTCTATCTTGGTGGATTGTGTATTTCTTGGTTAAGCAAGAAACAAGATTGCATTTCATTGAGCACCGCAGAAGCTGAGTATATTGCGGCCACTCAAGCATGCACACAGTTAT
Organism: Viscum album; assembly: GCA_963277665.1. NCBI lineage: Eukaryota > Viridiplantae > Streptophyta > Magnoliopsida > Santalales > Viscaceae > Viscum > Viscum album. Next base: position 1,931,725,987 of record OY728148.1, read on the forward strand.
TGTGGATGAAGTAGCAGCTTGAGGATATGAGAGTTGAAGTGAAGTCTCCGATCAGAATCCAGTGTGACAACTCAAGTGCTATAAATCTTAGCAAAAATCATGTCCATCATTCCAGGACAAAGCACATTGAGATCAAGTATCATTTCATCAAGGAGAAGGTTGAGCAGGGCATCGTGAAGTTGGAGTATGTGCCTACAGAGCTACAGGTTGCAGACATTCTGACAAAGGCCTTACCCAAGGAAGCTTTTGAGAGGCATCGACTAGCTCTGGGAGTTCAGTCGATTCCCCGCACTTGAAATAGTGTGGATGTGGGACCCCCCCCCCCCTCTCCCCGAGGTATGATGTGTTTTTCCCTCATATGCTGATATGTGTTCTCTACTATGTTACAGACTACAAAGGAGTGTCCTTTGGGTTCGTTGACAAAGTGGGAGAAAAGTGTTTGTTCAAGGGGGAGACAGTGCGGAGATTTGATAAATCATAATTGATACGGGGAGAAGGTGATAGGTGGAGCAGCCAGAAAGGGGGAGAAATGATAAAGGGGGAGTGTATTAAATCTGACGATGCTAGTACTGATCGATCAAAGAATAGATATCACGACAGCTGAGGATTGTGATAAAAGTAGAAGAGTGGTGTTGGACAGTGGTAAGAATATTTCCAAACCAAACATTGGTCTTCCAACAAGCCCATCAACAATTGGTATCAGTTTAGTACAAATTGGTATCAGTTTGGTGTCAACAGTGGATGTCAAATATACAGTGATTCATTGATGAACTTTTCATTTACTCTTGTTTCTCACGCCGAGCAGTGCTCATGTGGGCTTAGAGTATGTGTTGAGTAAATCCTTGATCGCTATCAGAATCGCAATGAGGAGAATGGAGGCTGAAGAATCAACGACGTATCTTTGTTTTGGAAGAGTTGTCAACAAACCCAAAGGGGGAGATTGTTGGGCAAAAATCCCTCAAGGTATCATTGAAGCATTTTTGAGGTGATTGTGTTTGTTGACAAAGTGGACATCTGAGTTGTGATTGTTGACAAAGCAAAACAATGACATAAAATTTGTTGACAAAGAGGATTTCATGGTGGAATGTCGAGTTCAAGAGCTGAGGTCAACGATCCATGTTTGATTCAAGAACGTCGATAAAATTAATGGATGATCTGGAGGTGGTACAAAAGATCAGATACAAGGTGGCGCCGTTTTCCAGTGTTTGCCAAATTTTTGGTCCTGAAAATCGGCAAATGATGAAAAGTGTTTTTGGAAAAGGGACTTGCGCACCGTGGACTTGGAGTAAAGGAAACTTTCGTGCCATATGTTTTTCAAGATCAGAAGATCAAAATATGGCTAAGGAAATAGTTTCGCGCAAGTTTGGGAGTTGGTCGTGCAAGTGTCTAAAAGGAGAGAAGACGTGTGCGCCGAGATTGGGTCGCGCAGGTGACTTGCGCGTCGTCGTGCAGGGTGGTCAGATTGCCTATAAATACTGGACCACCCCTCCTCATTTTCTACTGGAGTTCAAACGAGAGCTCCCGTCGCGCAGGTGTGGTGGTCGCGCAAGTGGTGTGTGTGGTCGCGCAGGTGGGACTTGCGCGCCAGTGGTTGAAGTTGTGCGCCGGTGTTAGAATTTGCGCGCCGGTTTGCAGTTGCGCGCCAATAGTGGTTTGGGCGTAAAAGGAAGAGAGTCGCGCAAGTTTGGAGTTGAGGAAGCTTGTGTCGCGCAAGTGTCAGAGGAGGACTTGCGCGCCCGTTGTGACTTGCGCGCCGAGGTTGACTTGCGCGCCAAGTAAGGTTTGTTCTTGCAGTGTTTTTCGGACTGTGTGGAAGCTGGAAGTTTGCCCGATACCTTCGGTGCAAAGATATATTCTTCTACGGGTGAAAGTTGTACTTCAACAGAGCATCTACATACAAGAGAAGATGCATTCATTCATGCAAATGAAGAGACCTACAGGTCTATAAACTGTGAGTGGATTCCTTCCAAGAGCAGTGAGCTTAGGAAGAGGAAGAAGGTGATCCTCTCCACCGGCAGTGAGCCAGAGAGAGAGAGACAGGGAGTGACCCTTGGGAAAGCAGTGAGCTGACCCTAAACATTGTAAAGGCAGTGAGCCTGGGCATAGAAGTGATCTAGCCCGAACCTTGTAATCCACAGCTAGTGAAGATTAGTGGAATTTGGTACGACCGGCAACCTATCGGTGTATGCTCCTTGGACGTAGCCCTTAGCGGTGAACCAAGTAAAATTGTTGTGTCCTGTGCTTGCTTTACTTTCTGTATATATCGTGCAGCAGGAAAAAGAGAGAAGAGTGTTTTTCTTAACAGCGAAACAAGATCAGTACGGGCATTAATTTTTAATTAGCCATACCCTGATTCACCCCCCCTCTCAGGGTATCCAGCCTAGTGGACCTAACATCTACATTATGGATCAGGGTGCTCCATACAGGTTAAGGTTATTATTCATAACCTGAGTGAGTTGTCCCAGTATGGTGATAATTTGATCAGCACCAATTGCTTCTCCAACTCCACTATAATTATCTTGAGTAGGAGGTAAATCCCTACATGGATTACATGCATTGATAATGTTTACATTCCTTCCACTATGATCCATTTCTAGACAGTGGAATACACTAGATTAGTTTATGAATCGCAATACATAATTCCAAACTTCTAAAATAGTTAACATAAATTGAACAGTTTATAGATATAATCCATAATCATATAAATGTTTCCTTTGAAGAATTATATACTCATAAACCCTTTATAATGGTTTGTAAAGAAAATGAAAATTATCCTAAGCATATCCCACGAGATTGTCATAACCAATAGTGCAGTAAGGCCTGTTGTCGTGCACCAGTTCCCATTTGAGTCTAGCTCAAAGTGGTGTTTTTCGGTTTTACCCCTAGGTACATATGTGCCAATGCTGCCTCTACCTGATCATATCCAGACAGGGATTTATTGCATGGAAAACTCATAAAATCTCTACAGTACCAAAATTCTAGGAAGTTTTTCTATACTAATCCTCAAAGTCCATCTTCGGGTAATGTTCTCTAATTAGAGTTTTTCTAAATCTAGCTTCCAAGGTTTGTACTAAACTTACTCTAATACCAACTGTAATTTTTCGGCCCTATTTACCAAGATTCGGTGCATTATTACATAACATTGGCATGACACAAGGAATCATGTCTCGAAATACTGATCAGTTTAGTATCCATGGAAGTACTATATACATTCATAAGTTTTACATTATATCATGAAATAAAAACATCAACAACATTTTTTCCCCTTTTTTAACACACTTATATGCTTAGCCTATCCCTACAGGTAAACCATAAAATACTTCTTCACATCCTAGGAAAAATAAAACATAGAAAGGGGTGATCTCAGATGCTCAGTAAGGATAACAATATAGCAAAAACTTTCATAAATAAGCATAAAAATTTAAGGCAATGTATAAGACTAAAACAAAAGCCTTTTAAACTTAAACTTCAGCATAATATGGAAAAGATAAAATCAAATAACTCCATTTACTAATTCACATAGATATTATACTATTCGAATAATCACATGGAATATCAATAGCCACTTTTATAATGATAGAATGCATAATTCTAGACTTCATAACCACATAGTCAAGAACTTGTGACAAGACACTAGTTTGTCTCATGAGACCTACCGATGCATCGAGGAGCTATAGAGGGCTCCACCTGTCACTTACTAAGTCTAATGCATTCCTTATATGAAAAGGTTTAAACATAACATAAACATTTGTATTAAAACTATCATATGAAATGTCAATACTTTATCCATAAACCATGAATGGTGTAAAAATAACACATACATAGACAAACATATTACAAAACCTTCAATACAATATGGAAGATTTGTATCATAATAAATCAACTTCAATCAATCTTAAAATTCATCAAAGTATGTTGACATAAATGAAATTAAAACTTTTAGAGAAATATCACTTTCTATTTTGAAATCATTTAAGAGTCATATAATTATAAAAGAAAATATTTATTTTGAAAATATTCATATAAGCTTTTATAGGAAGCTTCAATGATGTTATAAAGGTAGAAAATAGCCACACTCGTTGTATAAGTTAAAAAAACATTCTTACCTTAATTTTCTCAAAAAGGTCATAAAGTACCTTGTTAGGAAAACGACAGAAAGATTCATTTCACAACATATAAGGTCAAATAAAGGTATAAATTACTTTAACCCATTGTCTAGTAAATATTAAAAATGTTTTGAAATGCATTTTTAAGAAAACATGAATGTGGATGATAAAGAGGTCCCATTAGATACTTACGTATTAACAACCTCGGATAAGTAAAGAGATTGTAGAATTAACCCTTACCTTGTACTTTTCATTGGTCGAGGGTATGTTAACTTCCTGTATAATAGTTAAATAATTATTATTAAATTATATAAAAACTATATACATAAATATGATATCATATATGATCCTCTAATATTGCTTTGTTAATAATATTTTAGTAATATCATCATTTCGGGTGTTAACTGGTCTATTTTCTTTTATATGCTCGGTTACATAAGCCAAGTATGTTATTTATAGGATGTATTTTATTCATATCCAGAATGATATTAAGTTCTTAAATATTATTTTTAATCAGGAAATGAAAATTATTCTTGAATTATTACGATGGGGAATGAATCTTATCACGTTCATGGAGACGGTAATCCGTACGAACGCACGAGCGACAATATCATTATATTGATGGTGAAATAGTATGTAATTGGATGGTATATCATATATACATAATAATTAACATATTATATTTATTATTTACATCATATATATTCATTATTATACCCATCCAAAATAATGAAGTGTTTGAATAACAAACTACACCACGACGTGGAGATGGTAAGTCGTACGTACGCACGTATGGTGACTTTGTCATTCATATGAAGGATAGAATAATGAATATGGTTGTACCATTTTTATAATAACATCACAGTATATAGAAGACACTGGATTTATTATTTTAGAATGGAAAAAACAAAGAAAGAGGAAGTGGAAGAAGAAAAGAACTTGAAAGAGGTGATTAAATATTTACCTCTTCTCCAGGTTCTTCCTTTTGATTTGATCAAAAGGGATCCTTAGATTCGCTTTATGATCAAATTAAGGCCTCTAGTTTGAATTGAGTAAAATTTGTAGGATATTTGGGCAGGGTTCGGCCCAGCCAAAAGGCTTTGAATGTGTTAAATTAAGAGAAGGGGAAGTGCCCTTTTATAAGAGAGGTGAGGGTCACTATAGGAAAATCTTGAAATATTATTTTATAATAAAATCCTTTTCAGTTTATAATGGCTCAAAAATGAATTATTTAAAGTATAAGGTTGTTATGGGTCTAAAAAATCTCTCAAAATAGGTTTTAGATAGGTTTAGGTGATCATATTAACCTTATCTTTTAGATTTAACTCTTAGTTAAAATGTTTGTCATTTACCATGTCTCTTTGTATTTTTATATTATATGGTTAATAAACTTACTATAACATGCCAAAAGAACCCCATGTGGTTCATTATTAATATATATAACCTTATATAAGTCTTTTTTTCGAGCCTTAGATTTTTAAGAATATTATATCAATTAATAATATAATATTTGTTTTAAAAACTCAATTATATCAATTTTGACACTATTTAGTATTTGATTTTTTTGAAAGCCATAAAACTTTATAACTTAGAATAAAATATATTTAACCAACCCTAAAATTTCATATTGACCTATAAAATTAGTGTAATTCATCATAATTCTCAATTTACATTTATTTGGATATTTATAATATCAATTATTTTAATATTTTATTACTAAGGTAATTACTGCATCATCATTATGTCATAAATAAATTAAATTATTTAATATATAAAAATTATAAATAAAATAACATTATGTATGAAATATTTTTATCTTTATAATGAATATTTATAGTCGAATTTATATTGTGTTTAACCCTATATTAAAAATTGTTTAGTTTTTTAACATTGATTTTAACTCTTTTAACTCTTCTTTAAATAAAATAATAATAAATGTCCTAATCTAATCCAAGTGGACCAAAGAGGATCATATTTTATTCCTAAGGCTTTTTTTTTACTAACTATACTTATCCAATAGAATTAGGACATGTGTTTGGTAGTTATGATATCATTTTTACCCTTAATTACCCTATTTACTTTTAAACGTGGTAAATAAAAGTCAAAAGTTATTATTCACCAAAAATTATTTTCATCATATTGAACCAAATTTAACTTACTAATATTAACTGTGTCTCTCTTATTTTTGAAATTTAACTCACATAAGTGGTAAAATTAAGTTTTATATAAATTTGCAAATGCTCCTAGGAGGTGGGTAAAAGACAGTAAAAAGTTCGATAAAATTTTATATATCTAAACTTATTATAAAATTACTCTAATGAATTATGTTGAACATATATAGGTATTATGTATCTATTTTTACCTAAAATAAATTAAAATAAAATAACTAATTATTTAAATAAAAAGTCGGTTTTAACCAATAACGCTGTGTTTGTTCACTATTCATCAAAAATTGAAAGTTTTCAGAAAAATACCAAAAAATCACACTAAGATAATTTCGATATTATGAATCCAAAAATGAAATCCATTTTGAAAGATAAAATTTATAAAATTTTAAAAATTGGGTATTACTATTCATAACGGCTAGTTTGATTGGTTGTGGTGTGTTTGAACTCAAAGTTGTGTACGACACAAGCTATTGTATTATTCAAAGGGAAATGTATCGTGGAAGCTTGGGGTGTTACACTCAGTGGATATAGAATAATTAACATATATTCACTTAGTGTTTCATTGATGTTTTTTATCTAAAGTTGGATTTTAGAAAATTGTTATCATCAAACACTAGAAGTTGTACCAAATGGATTCCTTAACCTATTTTTGTCAACATGATATCCATCAGTAAATATAACTGGCACAAGGATAGTTATTATAAAATGATTTTTGAAACATGACTTAGAAGAAATTATAGAATATTTTCAATACATATAATAAATTTCATAAATACATTTTTAGTACCATCAAAACATTAATGCATAAGGTAATGTGAGAGAAGGAAGAATGTGGCATTATTGTGAGGTTCCCTGATCTGTGTTAGGATTATCATGTCTTCCAGCATGGATACTCCCCCTCTAGAGGGTGAGGAGTATTCTCATCATCCTCTCTGGGTCCATACCTATATTATCACATTCATGCACCCACTTTATCTCCTTGATTTCCCTTCGATCTCTTTGATCCCTAAATTCTACAATATCTTTGATAAAGCTTTACCTCTTATAATTGCTTGGTATAAATTCTCAGAAGAATAATCCCTTTTTTCTATCTTTAATAACTTGATTAGTATTCGATTGACCTTCCATTTATATCATTGATATATTTGTTAACAAATCTTGGGGTCTACAGAAGCATATTGTGGTGGGATTACAGGATTCTCATAACATTATGATCTAATTCGATGAATATGACCTAATTATTACATGGTCTAGATCCCCTTGATTCTTCAATTTGGTTTATTTTTATTTACTCAAATGATCATTTGATTTCCATATGAATCATGACTCATTAGAAATTAATATTTGGGTTATACTTGTAGGTCAACCCCTTCCGTTTCAAAATCCATCCATTCTTAAGATGATAAAAAACATTGTTGGTCATTTTCTTTATTCATACAAGAGAAATATTAACTTGATCCACCCTATCATCCCATAGATTTGTATTGAAGTAGGCATTTTGAATCCTCCAATCAATGTCATCTAGATTGAAATTAATGGTTGGTATTATTGTATTTTGTGTCCTAGGACCAAATATTTGTACCTTGATTACATGTATATTCAATGTATTGAATATTAATAAAACTTATTATTACATATTGTTTGTTTTTTCAAATCACTCTAATATAATAATTTCCTAGAGTATATGTCACATTGATAAGGTTATAGTAGTTCTCCACTATTATGAAAACCTTGATATGCTATAAATATATTCTCAAATAATGTTTTACAGTCGGATGACGTACTATGAGGGGACACATAGTACATAGACTATCACATGTGATTACTCATAAGCATACAAGGTTTCTTCTCATGAAGTGTTCAACTAGTAATCTCCAAGATGGTAGATTATGAGAATAGACCCGCTAGTAATAATTCCACATGTTTTAGTGTCATTGTATATCCCTATATGTGAGTTTGTATGATGGTCCTTGTACTTTAAGATTATTATTAATGCATGTTACAACTCACGTACTTAGATGTATTTTGTAAACCATGGTGATAACAATTCATGAAGAAGTTGGATACTTTGTCAGAACCAAGGATGTTCTTTGTTGGAAATGAAGTCTCATTTGTGTTTTTTGACAATCTACACTAGGTTAATCATGGAGTTTCCAAATCATTTAATCTTACAGTATGTTGGTTGGAGTGGATACTCAATAGGGGGGTGAATTGAGTTCCAATAAAAATTTCTGTTAAAAATATTTCTCTTAAAATCCCCCAATTTAAAAACAAAGTTAAACTGTAGTGAATCTATACAGAGTGTAAATGTTCAATCAGTTTCTCAAAGATTGATTAGGTCTCAGTTGACTTAATCTGAATATTAAATTAACTTTTGAAACTAACTTACTGGTTTACAATAAGTATAAACACTTGATAATTTAACTAACAAAGTAGCTTTAAAATAGTTTTGTATTTCAAAGTAATAGCAACGGATTATGAAATAAATATATATAGTATGCTTATGAATTAAACTAAAAATAACAGCAGAGATAACCAAGAGGTTCAGTCTCAAGCCGAGTCTTAGTCCTCTCAACAATTTTTATAAATTTATCCACACCCTGGATCGGGGGTAAACAACAATACACTACTATCCAGGTCCAAAGACCTCTACCACAGTTCTACGTGGGAAACACAAACAACAGTACACAGGCTATCCAGGTCTTACTCGACCTCTACCACTATCCACAGTAGGAAACAAGGGGTTATGAAGTTTGAGTGAGGATTTAAGAATCCTCCAGTTTATCTTAGGAGACAGTTTGTGTGTAAAATAAACAGGGTACACACACTGCTCAAAATGTAAAGATAGAATCACTAAAGAAAGTTAGAAAGAGTTTAGAAAAACTTTAGTGATTGGCAGTGCAGCTCTGCACTCATTTGGTTGGTTAGAAAAACTTTTGAGTCCTTCTCTGGTTTCTGCTCAGAAAACAGAGAGTGTTGTTTTCTTCTTTGATTCTTGGTCCATCTTGTCAGCTTGAGTGCATGAAGTGTTCTTGGTAGTTCTTCACTAAAGATGCGGCTTGTGTTCTCCTTGAAAATGAGTAGCTTCATGTCTTTCCAGTGTTCTTGGAGTATGGATTTAGCCTTTCATGAATACGCCACGTTTTAATGATGTTCATCCCTTTTCTTTTTCACCTGTGTGCCTTCTTAGTTCCTTGATTCTTGTCATATGCAAACCCAGTGTTCTCTACTTCTCATCCCCCATTTCATCTAGGTATTTATCTTCCCTTTTATAGCTTTAAGCTCCGGCAAATGGGAATGATTACCTTTTGCATGGGTACTAGGTACGGTTCCCTAACATGGCAACAGAGATCATTAAATAACATTAACTGCATTAAAAAAATCCCATGTAACCATTATCTTAATAAATAAATAGTATTGAGAGTATAGAGTTTTACTGGTTGGTCAATCATTAGTAGCTCGTGTTGGTAAATGTGTACGTTGGTCTTTGTGTAGCAGAACCTTCCATCGGTAGCTCTTTGAACTTGCATCGGTAGCTCTTTGCGTCGGTAGCTCTTGGTATCGGTAACTCCTTCTGTCGGTAGACTTACTCTATTAGTAGCTCTATATACTTGTTCTATCAGTGACTTCATTCTAATGGTGACTCTATACTTGTATCAGTAGACTGTGTCAGTAGCTCCTTGCATCGGTAGTCTATTGGTAGCTCTAGTCTTTCGGTAGATCTATGTATCAGTAGATTGTGCACATCGATAGCTCCATTCAGTTATATCGGTGGACTTGGTATATACTTACCGATAGCTCTGTTCATATTGGTAGCTCTATGTATCGGTGACCTTTTTGTATTGGTCACTCTGTCTATCGGTAGACTAAGTCTATTGGTAGACTGAGTACCGGTTTCTCTATATCAGTAGCTATACCCAGATCAGTGACTTAACACTTGTCTATTTTATGCAAAGCATATCCGTATGGGTTAGAAGAAAATCAGAACTCATATAAACATAGATAGACATGGATTAACATATCTCAGGGATTATTTTAATATTATTATCATCTTGATCACAAATTGAAAGAATTAATATATAGAAAAACATTAGATTGAGATTATCAAAGTATATGAAAGCATAATTGGGATTATCAAAACAGGTGAGGTCAACAATCTCCCCCTTTTTGATAATCACAACCTATGATATTATCATTTTGAAATAGTGAGTAGTTGTATCAGAGGATATATCATTAAATGCAATTATCTCAGAGAAATAGTATGTTATAGAACATAATGGATCAGAGGTGGAAGAAAATGTGATAGTATCAGAGATAAAATTAAATATAATGATATTAAAAGTAAAATTTAGTGTCATCAGAGAGTTAGATAAAATGGTAGCAGAGGATGAAATGTAAGAGTATCAGAGGAGTAAAGCATGATATCTTTTCCTTAGATAAAATTTCTCCCCCTTTCATTAATATCTCTCCCCATGAGTGAATATTTCTCCATCTTTGATACTTAGAGAGTATTTCTCCCCCTTTTAAAAAGCTTGATAAAATATTTCTCCCCCTTTGTGATAATCAAAAAGTGGGAAACCAAAGAGAAGAGGAATAAAAATAAAAATGAGAAAAGAGATAAAAACCAGTTTCATTTCATGTTCCAGATAAGGTACAGAGAAATAAACAAAATACAATGGATTCCTATCAAACTGTCTAGCCACTTTTTCAATCCACATCCTCAATGTGAGATTTTCCCTTGGGAGTAGAAGAGGATTTAAGTGAAGTGGTTTTAGGTGAAGGCTTAGGAATTCCAGAAATGATCATTGGAGGCTGATCCACAGAAACTATTCATGGTCTGTACTGAGGAGATCTTTGAGTGATCATAGGAGTGAGGCTTCGAATTGCTTGGGAAGGAGTCATCTGAACTAGAGAAACAGTAGAGGTAGAGGCTGGTAAGGAAGGAGGTACAATCATTGTCCGAGCATCAACATGCAGAAAAGGCAGCAACAGATTTTTGAAATCCATATTTATTCCTCCTCCTATCTCCATAGAGGATATGAAGTCATCCTTGTTCTCCATAAACTTTTCCAATGCTGGAGTCAATTCCCTTAGCTTGCTAACTTGCTCTCTGAAATCTTGATTGACAAGAGGCAGCTTCATATTTTCCAACAGAAGTTTGAAGTGATTTTTGAGTTGATTCTTGGTGAAAATCTTAGAGAAATAGGAGTCCACCTTATCTTTCACTTCTTTCTAAGAGGTAGATGCTTCTCTCATATAGTCTTGGACTACCTTCATTATCTCTCTAGCTGAATCTCTAGTAGAAAGCATAACTCTGCTCAGCTTGGATGAGTCTACAGAGCCACTGGTTGAAGCTTGACCAAGCTCCTCCTTCATCACAGCTCGAATTTGATTCAGATCTATAAAGGGTTTAGATACAACAGAACCAACATAAAAGGTTATTATTTCCTTAAATTTCTTGGTCAACCCACTGATAATATTTTGAACTTGAGAGTCCTGGGTTTTAACATGATCTTTCATGGAAGTTTTAAAACTTTCGAACACTGAAACCATCTGGCTTACCACACTCTTGACATAGGCCAAGTCCTTGTCTGCTTAGGATTTTGAGCTCATGTAAGAGTCTAAAGAAACAACATATTCCTTTAGAGCTTCAAGATCTGCTTCAAGTCTAGAAACTTGAGCCTGGAAGTCTTTAACTTCTTCCGCTATTTCTGCCATGAAGGTTGTCAAATTACAACCTAGAGAGAGTTCAAAAGATCCTTCCAAAATCCTCATCTCTTCAGAAAAACAAAGCTTCATCTCAGCAACTGATGCATTAAAAGATTCTTTCAGTTCATCCTTCAAGGATTCAAGATCAGCCATGGTGATCATATCAGTAGGTGAAACTGCAGTGGGTACTCTTTCATATGATAAAATGACCACTGAGTCAGTCATGATTGATTGAACTGAAGAGACCAGAGAAACTTCCATCTTCTTTACCTATTCCACAAAACTGTCCTTAAGCTTTTTCTTTAAAGTATCCAGGTCATGCATTCTGACCACATCCTCAGGTAGTAACTCAGTCTCAACATAATAAGTAATCTTAGGTATATTGAGAGATGCTTCATTGTCTGAATCAGGATAGTCTAAACCACAGACTATAAAACCTGGGTCTTCTTCCCAATCTTCAATTCCAGCAGCCACTGTAACATTTCCAACATTGGTTTGATGCTCCCCCTCAACTGGTGTATCCTCAATTAAGATAACAGCATTCTCAGCATTATCAGCAGGTCTTCCTTTCTCAGGAGAATCTTCTACTATTAATTCTTTCTCTGCAATAGCTGGAGAGTCTTCCAAACTAGGAAAGGGTATGTCAACTTCATTTGCATCCGTAGCAGGCACTAAGTATTGTCCAATCACTGGACTTAGACTCAAGTCATCTGACAGAGATGCTTCACTTTCATGAACATCTTCTTCATTCTCTATAGAAGCCACTTCAACATCCTCTAAAGCAGCTTCTTCCTTATCTGATTTATGTTTATCTTGATCTTCAAGAGTTGGGATAGGAGGTAAGTCAGGGTCTCCTCCTTCATCAGCAGAGGACTCTTCCTCTTCTGAATCATCACTTTATTCTGGATCCTCTTCATCAGGTCCCAGACCTGGATCTTTCACATCCTTTGGTCTTGAAGGATGATCTACAGGATTAAATTTGTCATATACCTTCTGGTCATCATTGACCCATTCTCCTCTCCAAGGGTTCCAATTTATCCTCATGTATTTGTACACTATTGATGTGATACAAAAGTTATTCTTCACTACCACTGTCTCATCTTGAGACTAAACTACCCCTTTTACCTTGATCATCACAGAAATTAACTTAGCAAAGAATAGGTCATTTTTCTTTGATTTTAGCCTTGTCATGTCTTCCATTTGGATCATCAGCAATCTGCATAGATTAACTTTTACACAATGTCTTAAGAGATGCAGGAGATAGATATCCTAATATCTCAAATTTTCAAAGTCTCCTCTCCTCAGTATGAAGACATGTTGAATGAATTTTAATAGCAATCTGTTCTCTCCATCCATTTTTGTAGAAACTACTTGTCTTTGACTTCCATCACCAGTCATATCTTCCAAAGTAGTCTCATAGTCGAAAATATCACTGGTAGGTAGGTGGAATGGATCTTGATACATATCCAAATATACCTTCATGTGGAACTTTTAAGCACTCAGTCCATTCAACAGATGAAAATGACATCTCCTTTCCATTCACAAAATAGGTTACTCGATTTTCATTCTCAGATTTCTCAAAGGTTACAAACTCGTAAAAAATTTCACTAACTTTGGAAAGTAGGGACCATTGTTGTTCGAAAAACACTCCAATCATTTTTTGATCTTCAAGCACTTCAAGCACTAAGGACTTTCTAAGAAGAATCCATTCTACACACAGCTCTTTTTCAATCACAATAACTCAATTTTTCATATGAGGATTTACTGGTCGTATTTCTGATCTTGTCCTACTAGCACTTCCACTTGCTTCTGGCACAGACTTTTGCTTTGCTTCTTTGCTTTTGGCTCATCAGCAACATCTCTAACAGAAGGGAGTTTGGTTTTTTCCATCTCGGATTCGAGGGATTTAGGGTTCTCTAAGGATTCAGGATCTAAGGTTTGAGGGTAAAGGTTCGAGGCTTGGTGGAATGAGAAACAGCTCAGACTTTAGTTTTATCATTTTGGAATCATAAAATAAATAAACAAAATGAATTAATGCAAAAACGATTCAGATTCTAGCGGCAGACAAATGTTTAAAATAGTGCAATCATCAGTAGGGTCTATCAGTGATAATTCCTATCAGTGAGGTTACATCAGTGAGAGTTTCACATCGGTGAGAATTTCACATCGGTGAGAATTTCACATCGGTGAGAATTTCACATCGGTGATAATTTCACATCGGTGAGAATTTTACATCAGTGATGTTAGCTACCGATCAAGGTTAAACATACCTAACTCATGTCTAATGTAAATTAACCTCTTTGAACTCAAAGGTTTGGTGAAAACGTCAGCTAATTGATGTTCAGTACCAATAAACTCAAGAATAATATCACCCTTTTGGTAATGATCTCTCAATAAATGGTGCCTTACATCAATGTGTTTAGTCCTAGAGTGAGACACAGGGTTCTTCGAGATATTTATTGCACTAGTGTTGTCACGGTTTATAGAAACGTGCTTAAAGTCATATCCATAGTCAAAAAGAGTGTGTTTCATCCATAGAATTTGTGCACAGCAACTACCAGCAACTATGTACTCTGCTTTGGCAGTGGACAATGCTACAGAATTCGGCTTTTTACTACACCAAGATACTAAGGATTTTCCCAATAGATGACATGTTCCTGATGTTCTTTTTCTATCTAACTTGCAACCAGTAAAATCAGCATCTGAATAACTGATTAACTCAAAGGGTTATCCTTTTGGGTAAAACAAACCTAAGTTTACAGTGTGTTTAAGATACTTAAAAATTCTTTTAACAGCAAGTAAATGAGATTCTTTTGGATTAGCTTGAAATCTTGCACACTTACTCACACTAAACATAATATCTAGTCGACTAACAGTAAGGTAAAGTAAGCTTCCAATAATACCTCTATAATTGGTTTGATCCACTGGTTTCCCAGTTTCATCTGCATCCAATTTAGAAACAGTACTCATAGGAGTATCACTTTCCTTAATACTATCCAAACCAAAACGTTATAGAAGATCCTTTTTATATTTACTTTGATTCAAAATAATACCATTTTCATTTTGGAAAACATAAAATCCAAGAAAATATTTGAGTTCTCCCATTAAACTCATTTCAAACTCATTTTTCATACTCTTTGAAAAATATGTACATAAAGAGTGTTTAGAAGATCCAAAAATAATATCATCAACATAGATTTGAACTATTAAAACATCTTTAGATATTCTTTTAATAAAAAGAGTTGGATCAGCAATCCCTTTAGTAAAACTTTTTGAAATAAGAAAATTACTAATTATATCATACCAAGCTCTTGGAGCTTGTTTTAAACCATATAAAGCTTTAGAAAGTTTAAAAACTTGATTTGGAAAATGAGGATTAGTAAATCCAGGTGGTTGTTCAACAAAAACATCTTCGACAATAAAACCATTTAGAAAATCACTTTTAAAATCCATTTGATATAACTTGAAATTCAGATGAGCAATATAGGCAAGTAAGATCCTAATAGCTTCTAATCTAGCTACAGGTGCAAAGGTTTCCTCATAATCTATACCTTCCTCTTGACTATATCCTTGTGCAACTATCCTAGCTTTGTTTCTAACTATGTTTCCAGATTCATCAACTTTGTTTCTAAAAACCCATTTAGTGCCTATTGTTAAAGTGTCCTTAGTTCTGTCAACTAATTCTCAGAATTTGTTTCTTTCAAATTGATTTAACTCTTCTTTCATAGCCATTAACCAAAATTCATCATTGATAGCATCATTGATATTTTTAGGTTCTAGCTGTGAAAGAAAGGCTTGATGTTCAACCTGGTTTCTTGGAGAAGCTCTAGTCGGTGTCCCTCTATCAAGATTACCAACAATAGCATCTAAAGAATGATTCTTTAAAATCCTATTTGATCTAGTAAAGGTAGGACTAGAAATTTCAGGTTCATCTCCAAGTTTGGGTTCAACAGAATTAGATTCGAGAATACGTCCAGAACTAGATATTTTTATAGCAGGTTCTTTAGATTTATCATTAAGCTCCAGAAAACTCAAATCTTCTTCAAGATTTTAAAGAGAGTTTTTAGGCTCATGTGGATCAGTTTCATCAAACTTGATGTGAACAGATTCTTCCACACATTTGGTTCTCTTGTTAAAGACTCTATATTCTTTTCTAGTTAAAGAATAACCTAGAAAAATTCCTCCATCACTCTTAGAAGTGAACTTTTCCAGATTATCATTTGTATTAAGAATAAAAACTTTGCAGCCAAAGACTCTAAAGTAACACACTTTGGGTTTTCTATTGTTCCAAAGTTCATATGGGGTCTTCTTGAGAACTAGTCTAATTAAGACTCTATTGATAATATAGAAAGTTGTATTCATAGCTTCATCCCAAAAGTAAATAGGAAGATCATACTCATTAAGCATGGTTTTAGCTATTTCTTAAAGGGTTCTATTCCTTCTTTCTACTACACCATTCTGTTGAGGTGTCCTAGGAGCAGAAAAGTTGTGAATATAGCCATTTTGTGAGCAATAAGATTCAAACTCTTGATTTTCAAACTCACGGCCATGATCACTTCTCAGGGTTTTAATCTTAAGTCCACTAAGGTTTTCTACAGACTTAGAGTACTTAACAAAGTAAGAGCAAGCTTCACTTTTGTGAGCTAAGAAGTATACCCAAGTATATCTAGAAAAGTCATCTACTAGGACATAGACATAGTGCTTCCCATTTAAACTAAAAACCCTTGAAGGTCCAAACAAGTCCATGTGAACCAACTCGAGAGGTTGAGAAGTTGAAACCTCTTTCTTTGATTTAAAAGAAACTTTATGTTGCTTTCCCTTTTGGTAGGGATTACAAACTTTTTCATTTGGGAATTCAAGTTTAGGTAGGTCTCTAACCAAGTTTTTCTTAGTCATCTTTCTAAATGAATAGATGTTGCAGTGTCCTAATCTTCTATGCCACAGCCAAGATTCTCTATGAAAAGCATTTAAACAAGTAACATGTTGTTTAGCTAAATCATTTAAATCAACAGCATAAACATTTTCATTTCTTAAAGAATAAAATACTAAAACATTATTAGAATTAAAAACATTACAAGAATCATTTTCAAATTTCACATTAAATCCATCATCACATAATTGAGAAATACTTAACAGGTTATATTTAAGTCCATCAACAAATAAAACTTTAGAAATTAAAACTGAATCAGTGTTACCAATCTGGCCTAGGCCGATGATTTTTCCTTTAGAATTATCACCAAAGGTGACATGGCCTCTGTCAACCTTTATTAAGATTTTGAAACATGAATAATCTCCATACATGTGTCTTGAACATCCATTGTCCAAGTATCATACCTTCTTGTGAGAACTCTTCAAACATGTTTCCTAAAAAACAGGTTTAGATAGGAAATGATTTTGGTACCCAGATTTTCTTGGGTCCAGATAGGTTAGCAATCAAAGCCTTAGGTACCCATATTTGTCTTATGGGTCTCATATAATTTACAAAATCAATAGATTTTGAATGATAAACTTTATTTGATCTATAACCATATTAATAAATGGTTGATGCATACGAATTTCTAGAACTGGAATAAGCAGAATTTTGTCCATACTTAGGAATAAATCGAGTTTTAGTGAACTGTCTTTTTCCAGGTTGGTATCCCAAAACAGTAGTGTATTTAGGTGAAACTTTCTTTCCTAAAATTTGTGTAAGTGTATATTTTCCATTTGTGAAATTTTCTAAGTCCTTTCTAAGTTTCTCATTAGACATTTTCAATTCAGTATTTTCCTTTAACAGTTGAGTATTCTTTTCTTTTTCTATATCAAAATCATATTTAGCAGTGACAGTGAGAGCATGTTGTTTCTTTAATGAATTATATTTGTCTTTAAGTTCATTACATGTTTCTTCTAGCATATTGAAGTATTCTAACAAGTCAGCCTTAGACATATTTTTAGAATCAAAATCAGATTCTGCATCATCTCCAGAATAATAGGAATTCAAAACAGGAGTATCTAAAGTTACCTCAGATGTGTTGGTCATGAAACACATGTTGGCATGATTCTTCTCAGAATCAGAAACTTCATATTCATTTGTGTTGTCCTCTGAAGCAATCCAAGTATCTTTCATATCTTTCTTGTACTTCTTGTCCTTATAATCATATTTCTTTTTGAATTTCAGTTTTGGACAGTCATCCTTGATGTGTCCTTTCCTTTTGCACTCATAGTAGACTATATCATCTTCCTTGTCAAGATTTTTCCAATCCTTTTTCCAATGTCCTTTGTTGTAATACTTTACTTTGTAGTTATATTTTCTGAATAATTTCTTCTTCCTATAGAACTTCTTGAATCTCTTGGATATTTGATCCATTTCAGCATCACTGTCAGAGTCTGAATCTTCACTGGTTGAACTTTCAGTTTGTATTTGCATTGTCTCCTTGCCTTTGCTCTTAGAGGAAGTATACTTGGAAGCTACAGATTTTCTCTTGGGTTCATCATCATCCCCTTTATTTACCTTGAGTTCTTATTCATACATCATTAATTTACCAATAATCTCTTTTACAGGCAGTGCTACAATGTCACATAACTCTCTGATGGAAACAGAAGTTCCCCTCCATCTTTCTGGTAGACATCTTAAGATTCTCATGATCTATTCCTTTGCTGGAACAGTCTTACCAAGTGAACTCATTGTATTGACTATCTCATTGAACCTGAGATACATGTCAGAAATATGTTCATCAGTCTTCATCTTAAAATTATCATATTTAATAGTATAAGTATTTAATATCATTTCTTTAACATTGGTTGTTCCCTCATGAGAAACAGCCAAAGTATCCTATATTTCATAAGCAGTTTTGCAAGTAGATATTTTATTAAACTCTTCATCTCCTAAATCACAGTACAGGGCATTCATAGCTTTACAATTATTATTGTAAGCAGTCTTTGTAGGTTAATCCCAACTAGTTCTTTCAGTTTCTAGAATTTTATATTGAGACTCTATAGAATTCCAGATATCAAAACTCATTCTTCCCAAATGTATTTTCATCTTAAGTTTCCACAGGGAATAGTTTGTGCCATTAAAGAAAGGTAGCATGTTAGTAGCAGCACCCTCTAGTCTATTGTCCATAACTAGATTTTAGAAAATAAATTTTAAAGAGATAAAATTTATAACTAACATAAATTTAAGATCTTTAAAGATGAAACTAAAATCACAGTTGAAAAACAGAGTTTGTCAACAATCCTTTAACAAAAACAAGACCTCTGATACCAAATGTTGGTCGGAGTGGATACTCAAGAGGGGGTGAATTGAGTCCCAATAAAAATTTCTGTTAAAAATATTTCTCCTAAAATCCCCCAATTTAAAAACAAAGTTAAACTATAGTGAATCTATACAGAGTGTAAATATTCAATCAGTTTCTCAAAGATTGATTAGGTCTCATTTGACTTAATCTGAAGATTAAATTAACTTTTGAAACTAACTTACTGGTTTTCAATAAGTATAAACACTTGCTAATTTAACTATCAAAGTAGCTTTAAAATAGTTTTTTATTTAAAAGTAATAGCAGCGGATTATGAAATAAATATATATAGTATGCTTATGACTTAAACTAAAAAGCACAGCAGAGATAACCAAGAGGTTCAGTATCAAGATGATACTTATTCCTCTCAATAATTTTTATAAATTGATCCACACCCTGGATTGGGGGTAAACAAAAGTACACTACTATCCAGGTCCAAAGACCTCTACCATAGTTCTACGTGGGAAACACAAACAACAGCACATAGGCTGTCCAGGTCTTAATTAACCTCTACCACTATCCACAGTGGGAAACAAGGGATTATGAAGTTTGAGTGCGGATTTAAGAATCCTCCAGTTTAGCTTAGGAGACAGTGTGTGTTTAAAATAAACAGGGTACACAAACTTCTCGAAATGTAAAGATAGAATCACTAAAGAAAGTGATAAAGAGTTTAGAAAAGATTTAGTTATTGGCAGTGCAGCTCTGGACTTGTTTGGTTGGTCAGAAAAACTTATGAGTCCTTCTTTGGTTTCGGATCAGAAAAAAGTGTGTCGTTTTCTTCTTTGATTCTTGGTCCATCTTGTCAGCTTGAGTGCATGAAGTGTTCTTGGTAGTTCTTCACTCAAGATGCGGCTTGTGTTCTCCTTGAAAATGAGTAGCTTCGTGTCTGTCTAGTGTTCTTGGAGTATGGATTTAGCCTTTCACGAATACTCCACATTTGAATGATGTTGAGCCCTTTTCTTTTTCACTTGTGTGCCTTCTTAGTTCCTTGATGCTTGTCGTATGCACACTTAGTGTTCTATACTTCTCATCCCCCCTTTCAGCTAGGTCTTTATCTTCCCTTTTATATCTTTCAGCTCTGGAAAATGTGAATGATTACCTTTTTCATGGGTACTAGGTACGATTCCCTGACATGGCAACAGAGATCATTAAATAACATTAACTGCATTAAAAACGTCCCATGTAACCGTTAGCTTAATAAATAAATAGTATTGAGAGTATAGAGTTTTACTGGTTGGTCAATCATTAGTAGCTTGTGTTGGTAAATTTGTACGGTGGTCTTTGTGTAGCAGAACCTTCTATCGGTAGCTCTTTGAACTTGCATCGGTAGCTCTTTGCGTCGGTAGCTCTTGGTATCAATAACTCCTTCTGTCGATAGACTTACTCTATCGGTAGCTCTATATACTTGTTCTATCGGTGACTTCATTCTAACGGTGACTCTATACTTATATCGGTAGACTGTGTCAGTATCTCCTTGCATTGGTAGTCTATTGGTAGCTCTAGTCTTTCGGTATCTCTATGTATCAGTAGCTTGTGCACATCGGTAGCTCCATTCTGTTCTATCGGTAGACTTGGTATATGCTTACCGGTAGCTCTATTCATATCGGTAGCTCTACGTATCAGTGACCTTTGTGTATCGGTGACTCTGTCTATCGGTAGACTACGTCTGTTGGTAGACTGAGTACTGTTAGCTCTATATTAGTAGTTATACCCAGATCAGTGGATTAACACTTGTCTGTTTTATGCAAAGCATATCCGAATGGGTTAGAAGAACTTCAGAACTCATATAAACATAGATAGACATGGATTAACATATCTTAGGGATTATTTTAATATTATTATCATCTTGATCATAGATTGAAAGAATTAATATATATAAAAACATTAGATTGAGATTATCAAAGTATATGAAAGCATAATTGGGATTATCAAAATAGGTGAGGTCAACACATTACAAGCTGACTATAGTATTGAAGGTGGTGTCATTACCTAGTTTTTTCCAAATTTTTGGGCTCAAAATATGGAGGTACAGGTAGGTATCGTGAAAGGTGGTTTTCTATGATTGACACTTTGTAAATATGGTAAAGGAATGGGTTTCATGAAGACTAGGTTTTGAAAAGTATGAGGTTCACAAAGATATGGAGCATTAAAAACAAGCATTGTGAATGAAGTGATGGGTTGATGGTAATTCCTACAACTACAAGAAGCTTCGTGAGCATGTTGAATATCACCAGAGCATCACGAGTGAAGGATCTTCACAGACATGATTTTTTAGTTTCACAAAAAACCCACTGAAGGTAAGGGAGTATCATCAAAGGCTGACCCTATAAGTATAATTCTACCCCCACTTCATTTGACATGAATAGAATTAGAGAAAAGTATTAATTGGTCTAAATTCATGAAGGAAAATAGCTTCACTAATCAAGTATTCAAAGTGATCTTGAGCATTGTGAAAATACATCTCTAGTCTTTACTAATGCTTAGGTATCTGGGAAAAGGTATTTTCATGATGATAAGGTATTATATGATGAATCGGTGATATTTTCAAAGGAAATTAGTTTCACAACGTTATTTTACTTCGTAATGGTAGTGAGCTTCACGAAGGTGCTTTGTGAACAGAAGTATTGAACATCTGGTTTATGCGAACAGTTCATTCAAGTTCATCAATTTAGTAATTTTATGCAACAATAGTCTCATTCTAGTCAAGTACAAATACTTAAATTCCAATATATTTAAGTGAACTTCAAGTCATTAAATAGAGTAATACTTCTCTCAAAGCAGTGAGCTAGGTGGAGTCGATGGAAGTGTTCCGAGGGAGGAATTATGCTATACCTAAAATATTATAAAGGAAATGTTCATATCAAATATTTACTGTGTATAAACTTCTATATTTCATAACTAGTTAAGATTTGTGGATTTAGGTGTGACCGACACATTGTTGGTGTATGCTCCTTGGACTATCCTTTAGTAGAAAACCAAGTAAAACTGATGTGTTGTCTCTTTTCATGTGAATGTTTAAATTACTTCACATTACCATCAGACAATTTTAACATGTTCCTACCAGTGTGGGAACAATATCCATCACTTTAGAAGAAATATTTTACACCTTGATTCACCCCTACCCTCTTAGGGTGTTCTGGGGTCCTACAAGTGGTATCAGAGCAAACATGATGTTGGTGTTAAATCAATCCTCTTTTGTTGTCATGGATAATTCAGTAAATGTTAGGTGAGTCCCACTCTTTTATGGAAGAAACTTCTATATTTTTAATAACATTATGAGATCTCATCTAATATATATTGGAATGGAAGTTCTTTTTTCCACATCACAGTGGATTTAAGTCACTGATGCAACATGACTATCTATGATTGAAACAGATAAGAAAATGATCAATGCATATGTCAAATCATAGAATTACCTTACTACAGATCGTTCTAATCAAATATATCTAAAGGCGATCAGTTTCACTTCAGCCAAGTCAATTTGGAAAAAACTATAAATTATATATAAAGGTGACATAAAATTAAAGGAGGAAAATCTCCAAGTTTTGAACAATAGGTTTGATGATCTAAAAATTCTTCCTAATGAAAATGAAGATACCTTTTTTAATCAAATTATTGAAGTTGTTGGATCAATACAAGGACTTGGTGAATAAATCAAATATATTTACATTGTAAAGAAAATATTGAGAAGGCTTCCACCTATTTACAATCCAAAAGTGTTATCCCTTGAGGAAATGGATCTATCTAAACTTTCTCTGGATGGTCATCTAAGCAGTCTAGTGGAATTCTGAAATGAGAGTCAAACTAAAAGATACAAAAAATTGATTAGGCAAGGAAATGGCTTTCAAATCCATGGAAAAAAGTGAGATTTATGGAGACATTGTTGATTAATATAATGATGAAGATGAACATATATCTATTTTTTTAAGAAATTCAACAAAGGAAAAGGGATATTTAAAGGAAAGCTTCCTCTAGCCTATTTTAGATGTGGTAGAGTTGGTAACATCGTCTCTCAATTCTCAAAGAAGTTCAATGATGAAGAAAGTAAATTTTTTATCATTAAGAAGACACAGAAAAGGTTTCCCCAAAAGGGATACTTCAAATCATGAAATAAATTTCTGAGAAAGAGTTTTTTCTGTTAAGAAGAAAAAGATGATAATGAAATTTTCAAGGTTGAAGAACCAGAATTTAAATATGGAACCCAAGCATCCATGATGCCTACTATTGAAAAGTCAGAACATTCAAATGATAAAGATAAAGATAATCAGTTGATTAGTGATGTTGATCTCAAGTTATAACTTGATGATTCTCTTAGTAATCTTGAAAATCTAAGAAAGAGGAATAGAAATATGAGAGACATTCAAGAAGATTCATCAGAGTATGTTGATCATCTTGAAGAAAAAATTGATCTATTGGAAGAAGGAGAAAATGAGCATTCAACAACTCTTGAAATCTTGGAAGATGTTGTGGAATTTAAGCTCAAGATTAAAGAGTAGTAAAGGTAATCAATGACCATACATCCATAATTTAGGAGAAATCTAAGACATTTGAGGGGCTTGAAGAAGAAGTTGTTACTCTAAGTATTAAACTTGAAACTGAATCAAATTCAAGGGAAAAAAAGAATAAAATATAGTTTGGAAGATTCTTAGATGTAGAAGTGTTAGTAAGATCTAAACATGGTTCTGAGGGTGTAGAGAGGGCTTTGAATGATAAAAGATACACATGTATTAGAAAGAGTAGAATTGGTTATGTTGTTAAAACATCAAAGGCTAGAAACAAGATGAGACAAAATAAAGGGAAGTAGAAAGTTGGACATATCATAAAGGAACCAGAATTCCTAACAAATAAAACCTCAAATCAAATAGAAATAAGAATTGAAATCTATTCACAGGTATACATAAATTATCTCTCATCAAATAATTTTCCTAAGGGAACATGAGGAGGAATGGAAGTGAGAAGACATTTCCTCTTATGAAATGTCAATTTTGTGGCTATTTGGCCCATACCATTTCCTACTGTGAAGAGGGAAGGATATATCTAAATGGGGAAGTGGTTGATTGTAAACAATGGAGAATGAGACCATATCCTTCACCATATAGAAGAAATACATTCTTTGGGTATTTTTTTCATTATTCTAACTATGGTCATAAAGCTATTCATTTTAGGTAGGGGAATGGCTGGAACAATACCTACAGAATTCAGAGACAAGTCAATACTCTCCAGTCAAGCAGGGTTTCTCCTATGAATAGTTATTCTCCTCTAGAAAAAGAATATGAATATGATAAACCTGTGAATATTGAAAATAGATTGCAAAGGCCATATTTAGCCTCCAATAAATCAAATATCTCATGGTATCAAGAGAATAAAAAAGATAAATCCAACCTTGCAGAAATAGCTCTCAAAGCCACAAAGAATAGTAGCACATAGACTGTTGATAGTAGATGTACATCCCATATAATGGGAAATGCAAATTTGTTGTAGAATGTTAAGATAAGGTTTGATGGAATTTTAAGGTTCAGAAATGATGGTGCTTTGAAGATAAATGGTAGTGAAATTACAAAACTAGAAAATTATGAGCTTAAGAAGACTGAAGTTCTATATGTGGATGGATTTCATCACACTATTCTGAGTGTGATTCAACTCTATGACTCAGGATTAATAGTGAAATTTAATCAAAATGGGTGGACTATCAAAGTAATGATAGTTAATTCTCTCATGGAAGTATGTAGAACAAATGGAAATTTATACCAGGTAGATAGTAAAGAGAACATTTCTACCTTAATAGTTAAAGAAGAAAACAACTTGTGGGATTGGAGGTTGGGTCCCATTAATCAGAAATGCATGGAAAATATATCTAAGCTAAACTAGTCTGGGATATCCCCAATCTGAAGTATGAATGGGAAAATACATTTGATTCTTTCATGCAAGGAAATTTGGTCTGTAGTTCATATCATCCAAAGAAGAAAAGGGCATCAAATATTCTTGATCTCATCCACACAGATGTATGTGGTCTAATAAATATGTATGGAACATGTGGAGATAGGTAATCTATTTTTTTATTATTATAGTATACTGGATTGTGTAATGATTATACATGGGAAATAATAAGTTCTCAATTTCATGAAAAGTTATCATTGAATTGTTAAGAATGATATTGTCAATGACATCAAATTTATGCGATCTAGAAATGAAGGGGAATGCACATCTATTGAATTTGAAAATTAACTAGAAAAACATGTAATAAATAATGAGTTGGATCTAGTGAGAACCCCAAAACAAAATGGATTTATTGAATGTGGGAATCTCCAAGTGAACAATATGGCCCAAATTATACTAATTTAGAGTTGTATCTATCATCATTACTAGAAAGAGGTTATTTAAGTAGCATTGTACACTCAAAATTGAATAGGGATTTATATGGGAGAAACTAAGACACTATATGAATTGTGTCATGGAAGAAATCCCCCGTTGAATTATTTTCATGTTTTTTGAAGTAAATTTTTCATCTAAAACAAATAAGGTAATCAAGGAAAGTATGTTGATGTTGTAGATGATGGAATATTCCTTGGATATTCAATGAAGTGTAAAGACTAAAAATGTTTCAATAATAATATTGGAATAATTGTGGACATAATTGATGTCAATGTCATTGAATATAAATCCACAAATACCTCGAGGATCTCATATGCAGATATAATAGAAGATGAAAAACAAAGTGGACAAGAGACATATTCAAATGTAGAAGTAGGGGAAGGCATGAAAAACATTCAGGGTTCAAAAAATGATGATTATTTAGAATAAGAATCAAAATAGGAAACTATGGATGAAAAAACTTCATCTGGACCTCAAAGGATAAATAGAAGAGTATAAATTGATCAATCCAACATCATTGGGGATTGGAAAACTCCCACATAGATAAGGATAATGAGGATTGAATCACATTCTGACTTCCAACCAATTATAGAACCAACCTCATTTGAAGAATCAATGAAGGATGAATCATGGGTTAAGACCATGAATGAATAAGTGGACTATATTGAAAAAAACCAAAAATGGTATCTTGTTAAGAGACCCGAAAATCACAATGTTATCGTAAAAAGTGGATTTTAAAAAATAAATTTGATGATAATGGAAATATGATTAGAAATATGGATTGCAT
This sequence comes from Viscum album, assembly GCA_963277665.1. Lineage (NCBI taxonomy): Eukaryota > Viridiplantae > Streptophyta > Magnoliopsida > Santalales > Viscaceae > Viscum > Viscum album. Next base: position 1,931,752,403 of record OY728148.1, read on the forward strand.
GGTTTGTAAAGGATATGCACATATTGAAGGCATTGATGTTGAAGAAACATTTTCTACAGTAGTGAGACTGGATTTGATCGGGATTTTCCTTATGATGGAAATTTAAAGAGGATACAAAGTTAATCATATAGATGTCAAAACAACATTCTTAAATGGTATTCTTGAAGAAGAATTATAAATTGAAAAAAAAAGGTATTTTTGATTGTAAATGATGAATTAAATGTGTGTAGATTAGAGAATGACATCTATGGTCTAAAGAAGGCACCACATGCATGGTATTCTCTACTGGATTATTATTTGTAGAAGCTTCAATTCAAAAGAGGAGGTGTTGATCATAATCTCTATGTGAATAATTCAAAGGAAGATCAATTTATGGTGCTTGTTTACAAGGATGATATTATATTTATTGGAAGTAGACAGTGATTTAACACCCCAAGCTTCCATAGTATGTTTCCCTTTTAATAATACAATAGCTTGTGTTGTACGCAACTTCGAGTTCAAACACACCACAACCAATCAAACTAGCTGTTATGAATAGTAATACTCACTTTTTGAAATTTTATAAATTTTATCTTTCAAAATGGACTTCATTTTCGGATTCATAATATTGAAATTATCTTAGGGTAAATTTTTGGTATTTTTCTAAAAACATTCAATTTTTGATGAATAGTGAAAAAACACTGCATTATTGGTTAAAACCAACTTTTTATTTAAATAATTAGTTATTTTATTTTAATTTATTTTAGGTAAAAATAGATACATAATACCTATATATTTTCAATTTAATTCATTGGAGTCATTTTATAATAAGTTTATATATATATAATTTTATCAAACTTTTTACCGTCTTTTACCCCCCCCCCCCCCTCCTAGGAGCATTTGCAAATTTGTATAAAAATTAATTTTACCGCTTCTATGAGTTGAATTTAAAAAATCAGAGAGACATGGTTAATATCAGTAAGTAAAATGTGGTTAAATAAGATGAAAATATTTTCTGGTGAATGGTAACTTTTGACTTTTATTTACCACGGTTAAAAGTAAATGGGGTAATTAAGGGTAAAAATGATATCATAATTACCCTAAAACATGTCCTAATTCAATTGGATAAGTATAATTAGACCAAAAACAACCTTATTAGTAAAATATTATCCTATTTGGTCCACTTTTATTATATTAGGATATTTATTATTATTTTATTTAAAGAATAGTTAAAAGAGTTAAAATCAATGTTTAATAACTAAACCATTTTTAATATAGGGTTACACAAAATATAAATTAGACTATAAATATTCATTAAAAAGCTAAAAATATTTCCTACATAATGGTATTTTATTTATAATTTTTAAAAATTAAATAATTTAATTTATTTATGACACAACGATGATACAGTAATTACCTTATTAATGAAAAATTAAAATAATTGATATTATAAATATCCAAATAAATGTAAATTTAGACTTATGATGAATTAAACTAATTTTATAGGTTAATATTACATGTTATTTTTGGTTAAAAAAATTTAATTCGAAGTGATAAAGTTTTTATGGCTTTCAAAAAAATTAAATACTAAATAGTGTCAAAATTGACATAATTGAGTTTTTAAAACAAATATTATATTATTAATTGATATAATATTACTAAAAATATAAGGTTCGGAAAAAGGACTTAGATAAGGTTATATATATTAATAATTAACCACATGGGGTTCTATTGTCATGTTATAGTAATTTCATTAACCATATAATATAAAAATACAATGAGACATGGAAAATGACAAACTATTTAACTAAGAGTTAAATCTAAAGGATAAGGTTAATATGATGACCTAAACCTATATAAAAACTATTTTTTGAGATTTTTTCGACCCATAGCCACGTTATAATTTAAATAATTAATTTTTGATCCATTAGAAACCGAAAATTATTTTATTATAAAATAATATTTCAAGCTTTTCCTAAAGTGACCCTCACCTCTCTTATAAAACGGCACTTCCCATTATCTTAATTTCACACCTCTAAATCCTTTTGTATCAGCCAAACCCTGACAAAATATACTCTCAACTTCTCTCAACTCAACCTATACGCCTTACTTTGATTATAAATCCAACCTAAGGAGCCCATTTGATCAAATCAAAAGGAAGAACCCGAAGAAGAGGTAAATATTTCATCACCTCTTTCAAGTTCTTTTCTTATTCCACTTACTCTTTGTTTGTTTTTTCCATTATAATATAATAAATCCAGTATATTATATATACTGTGATTTTATTATAAAAATTGTACAACCATATTCATTATTCTATCCATCCTATAAATGAAAAAGTCACCATACGTGCGTACGTATGGATTACTGTCTCCACGTCGTGGTGTAGTTTGTTATTCAAACACTTCATTATTTAGATGGGTATAATATTAAGTATAAATGATGTAAATAATAAATATAACATTTTAATGATTCTGTATATATGATATACCATGCAATTACATACGATTTCTTCATCAATATAATGATATTGTCGCTCGTGCGTACGTACGGATTACCGTCTCCACGAACGCGATGAGATTCATTCCCCATCATAATCATTCAAGAATAATTTTCATTTTATGATTAAAAATAATGTTTATGAACATAATATAATTCTGTATATGAATCAAATACATCCTATTCATAACAAACATGGCTTACGTAACCAAGCATATAAAGGAAAATGAATCAGTTAACACCCGAAACGATGATACTACTAAAATATTATTAACAAATCAATATTAAAAGATCATATATGATATCATATTTATGTATATAGTTCTTGTATAATTTAATAATAATGTTTTAAGTATTATAAACGAGGTTAACATACCATAGACTAAGGAAAAATACAAAGGTAAGAGTTAATTTCACAATCTCTTTATTATCCGAGGTTGTTTTTACGTAAGTATCTACAGGGACCTCTTTATCATCCACATCAGTGTTTTCTTAAAAATGTATTTCAAACAATCTTTACTATTTACTAGAAAATGGTTTAAATTCATTTATACCCTTACATGACCTTATATGTTTTGAAAGGAATCTTTCTGTCATTTTCCAAACAAGGTACTTTATGACCTTTTCGACAAAATTAAGGTTAGAATGTCTTTTTTTTAACTTATACAGTGGGTGCAGCTATTTTCTACCATTATAACATCATCGAAGCTTCCCTTACAAGATTATAATAATATTTTTAAAATTAATGTTTTCTTTTATAATTACATTACTTCTAAATGATTTTAAAATAGAAAGATATATTTCTCTCAAAAAGTTTTGATTTCATCTATGTCAACATTCTTTGATGGATTTTAAACCTGTTTGAAGTTGATTTATTTATGATAAAAATATTCCATATTGTATTGAAGTTTTTGTGATATATTTTAATATGGATGTTTTATTTTTATACTATTCATGTTTTATGGATAAAGTATTGACATTTCGTATTCTAGTTTTAATACGAATGTTTATGTTATGTTTAATCCTTTTCATATGAGGAATGCATTGGATTTAGTAAGTGACGGGTGGATTATATTGTAGCTCATCGGTGCATTATTAGGTCTCATGAGACAAACTAGTTTCTTGGCACAACTCCTTGACAAAATCTTATTTTTATTCTTGGCACAAGGCCTTGACTATGTGGTTATGAAGTCTGGCATTATGCATCCATCATTATTAAAGTGGCTATTGATATTCCATGTGATTATTAGACTAGTAGAATATCCATGTGAATTAGTAAATGGAATTATTTGATTTTATCTTTGCCATATTATACTGAAGTTTAAGTTTAAAAGGCTTTTGTTTTAGTCTTATACATTTCCTTAAATGTTTATGCTTATTTATGAAAGTTTTCGCTATATTGTTATCCTTACTGAGCATCTGATCTCACCCCTTTCTATGTTTTATTTTTCCCAGGATGTGAAGAAGTATTTTATAGTTGACCTATAGGGATAGTCTAAGGATATAAGTGTGTTCGAAAAGGGGGAAAATGTTTTTGATGTTTTTATTTCATAATTTAATGTAAAACTTATTAATGTATCTAGTACTTCCAAGGATACTAAACTTATCGGTATTTCGGGACATGATTCCTTGTATCATGAAAATGTTATGTAATAATGTACTGAGTCTAGGTAACTGGGGTTAGGGGTGTTACAAGTGATCAATGGATGAATTTTCTAATCACATGAAATTAGAATTTTAAATGTCTATGATTGGTGAACTCACATAATTATTGGGGATGTAGGTGATTCATAAGAAGGGTTACATTTAATTTCTCAAAAAAAATATGCAATAGATTTATTGAAGAAATTCAATATTCATAACAGCAAACCAATTTCAACACTGATTACAATTGGAAAAAAACTTGGAAATCATGAGGATGGGACTTCTTTATATCCCACCATCTATAGAAGAATCACTGGAAGCTTATTATACTTGACTGAAACATGGAAAGATATAGTCTTTGCTACATGATTTGAAGCCCGCTTTAAAAGTAATCCAAATTAAGAGAATTTGGTAGTTGTTAAATGAATCATGAGATATATTCAGGGTACATGAAATTTTGTCTTATACTTTTCTGAAGGAAGAGATAATGAAATATCTATATTTTCTGATGCTGACTGGGCTGGAGATGTGGTGGATAGAAATTCCACTAGTGGTGGTGCATTTTTAATTATAAATAAATGTGTGTGCTGGTTAAGAAAGAAATAGGAAAGCACTTATCTTAAAATAGCTGAAGTAGATTATATCTCTACTATAAAGGCTTCCACTCAACTATTATGGATGAACAAACAAATGACTAATATTGGTGATGATTTTAAACAACCAATGGTGATTCAATTTGAAAACAATATCTTGATCGATATTACAAATAATCTAATTCATCACCCTCGTAAAAAACATATTGAGATCATATATCACTTCATAAAGGAGAAATTTGAACAAAGTGTGATTAAAATGGAGCATGTTGGAACTGATGACCAAGTGGCTAACATTCTGACTAAGGCATTGACAGTACAAATTTTTGAGTAACATCAGTTGAACCTCGGTGTTCAGCAACCTACCAATGCATGAGGAGGTTATGGAAGGTCCCCTCTCCCATTTTGTGTTAACTATTTTAATCTATTTGTGGAAGTGATGCAGGTTTATGGGGGAGATATGATCCAGGAGTGTTTTTTGAGCTCTACAAGTACAAATATAGGTTCTTTGGGTTTATTTACAAAGGGTATAATAGAGAAATTCAATGTGAGGTAAAGTTTTGTTGGTTGTAGGGTTTTGATAAACCATGAAATGATTCTGTGACACAATGATAATTCGGTGTAATGAGGAAACAGACAGAGCATAGCTTGGAAATCTATAAGAATTCAATAACATTAGAACCCAATTCATTCTTCCCCTATTATTTTCTACACTCATATATTCTCTTGTAGACTTAGAGTGTGGGTTGATTTGTTTCTCGTATATCAGGTCTTTATGGCAGTTGGCGCCTTATTGATTATTTCTATAGATTTCCAACAAACCCAAAGGGGGGATTTTTAGAGCCAAGGATGTTATTTGATGGAAATAAAGTCTAGATTTTTGTTTGTTGACAATCCACAATGGGTTAATGAAGGAGTTTTCAAGTCAAGTGATCTTGCAGTATAAGATGACTATAGTATTGAAGGTAGCATCATCTCCCAATACTTGCCAAATTTTTGGGTTCAAAATCTGGAGGTATAGGCAAGCATCACAAAATGTAGTTTTTTGGGATTGTATCTTCATAAATACGGTAAAGGAATGGGTTTTGAGAAGAAAAGGTTTTTCATAGGCTAAGGTTTGTGAAGATGTGGAGCATAATGAATAAGCATCGTGAACGGTGTGTTGGGTTTACGGTAATCTCTATAACTATGAGAAGCTTCATGAGCAAGTTTAATATCATTGGATCATCATGAGTGAAGGATATTTATGAACATGATTTTGGAGTTTCATGAAAAATATACTATAGTAAAGGGAGAATCAAAAAAGGTTAGGCCTATAAATATAAGGCTTCCCCCACTTCATTCGACACAAAAATAATTGGAGAAAAGGCTGAATCAGACTGGATTCACGAATTCCAAGAGCTTCGCAAATCTGGTATTCAAAGTGATCTTGATCATTGTGAAAAGACTTCTCTAGTATTGATCAATGCTTATGTATCTGGTAAAAATGAGTTTAGCGATGATGAGGTATTCTGTAATGAATCTGTGAGCTTCGCAAAGGTAGTTAGTTCTGTGAAGGTAGTTTTCTTTGCTAAGGTAATGAGCATTGTGAAGGAGCATCATGAACTATAGTATTTAACATCTTGTTTAAGTGAGCAGTTATTCAAGTGAACTAAAGTATTGAACATATGGTTCTCATTGTTACGACATTAAGTTCTTTCTCTTGGGTACCTTGACCCGTTGCTAGACAGTAATCTTGGACTTTAAGTAAGCCTACCTAATTTCAATGAGAAAGAATCCTAGTGGGTCACACATGAAGTGTTCCCATTTATCTTAATTAAATTTAATTTGAATTTAATAAATGGAATAAATAGTATTCTCAAAACTGAGGAATAATTTTATTCAAGTTTTATTGACCACATAAATTAAATAAATATTTATTCACCGGCGTGTAAATAAAAATATATTTATTTATTTTATTGAATATTTAATAAATATTTATTCACCGGTATGTGAATGAAATATTTATTTATGAATAAAATATTTATTTTTTGTATTTGATAAATAATTAGGAGTTTGAACAAACCAAAATTGCATCTCATGATAAATAATTATTTAGAAGATGGTAAATATTATTTATCAATTTATATAAGTTGGTTCATGTCGAAAAATATTATTATTATTATGTGAAATTGGGTTTACTAAATGTTTTAAATGTTATTTAATGGTTTTCATGAAATTAAATAGTATTTAACGTAAACCCTAACTCTATAAATAGACGGTTATGTCTATTGTGCATTGCACATAAAAATTGGGAATACATAATTGTTGTGTGCAGCAAATTATCTTTAGACTCATCCTTCTCTCTCCCTCTTAAGAATGAGAAATTCAAGACAAATTTCATCAAGACTGAAGAACAATAAATCAATAACAAAGAACCCAAGATATTCGATTCACCACTATAGCACCAGAAAATTGAGTGGCGCTTCTTGGAGTTCATTAGGGAATATGTGGATCAATACTAGAGGTATTCTAATATTGGGTCCTCATAATCACAATGAAGGAAATATGAAAGGATCCTTTTAGCTAATCAAAATTTATCAACTAAGACATTTCCTAATCTCAGGTATTTATTTCTTTAGATATTAAATAAATTAATTATAAATTTGATGCACATGATCTTATATCATGGTTTTGGGCTATAATATTAAAAGAAATTTTAATATATCTCCCACCATTTTATGCTTCCACTATGTCTGGAACTAGCAAGTGGTATCATAGGGGTCACATTTAAATTTATAATTATTTATTTAATTGTTGATCTATGAACAATTGTGGTTAGATTTTCATTTTATGTTATTCGTTATTTAATGTGATTTAAATTAACATGTTATCGACTTATTAATCATGTTATTATAGTGTTTAATTTTATTAAATGTTTAATAATAGATGAAGAACGACCATAGATTCTATCAGGAAGTTCCAAATCTTTGGATGATAGAACTGGGTTACACGGTGTGTAGCCGGAGTACATGTCGTGTACCCATGCATTTTGTACTTGGATGCACTGAGTATTTAATTACACACCGTGAATTTATTACACACCTCATGTTGATTGGTCCAACCTAGCACAAAACAAGAAGATACATGGCCTGTAGCTATAATGTACATGCCATGTAATCTGGACGAGTTAACACACCGAATACTTGTGTGTGTGACTTGGATTCATGAGAACCGACGTACATGACATATATCTGGATTGTACATGTTGTGTAGTCTCCAAATTAATTCCAGAATTAAGTTACAATAAATTTAAAATTTTATCATTAAATCCAAAAATTAATTGATTGACACATATTGTGTGTTTGAAAATTTAATAATGGTTTTAAATATTTTTAAATTCCAAATTAATTTATTTTAATAAATATTTAATTATTGTATTTTTCGTTTATTTTACTTGAATTCCATTAATGATGGGTATCTCCAAGTAATTTTAAATGGTCATTAATATGAAAGATAATTAATTAATTAATTAATTCAATTGCCTTTATCTTAATAATAAAGAATGAATAAATCAATGAATGCTAGCTGGTTACTTTTCATGTATTTGTTGCATGTATGACTAATCATGAGATTGACCAAAACTTATGTTTGTGTTGAAATTTATTTAATTTAATTTATCATATGAGTATGTAATTATTTGATATTAAATTAAAGGATGTCTTGTGAGTCATCCCTCCCTCCATTATTATGTAGGACCTATGTGTCCATGGATATTTATATAATACCCTTAAACCAATTTTTTGGTTACCCTCACCTACATGTGAGTAATAAATACTATAATTAATGGATAATCCCAATGCACATAGAGGTGATTCAAGAAAACTTATGATGATGCCAACTTGGTGATACACTGATATATAGGTGGAATATTATAACTCATGACATGTTTAGAAAATGGAGTTATTCTTCTAGGTCATAGGATGATTTAATGTCTTCTCATTAAGTCAACCATTAGATAACATCATGATCGGGTCATTTAATTCATTTATTTATTTCTTTATATGCATTATTTATTTTATGTATGCAAGAACATAATCACATAAATGAATTAATTAATATGAAAAATATGTAAATTAAATAAATGAAATAAATGAAATATGCCTAAATGTTTTATCCAGTATGGTTAATTAATTGAGTAACATCCACTTAATATTATCAATACATGTAAAGGATAAAACAATATTAAATTTATATATAAATTAATTAAAATCACTCAACCTAATATTATGTCAGACTAAGCCTTCCTTTACTTGATTTTGAATGAAGCCATAGAACTAAGTGTAATACATGCCAAATTCTGGACAATTACTTTTATTGGGGAGTTTTGATGAGAGTTTTGGGTTTAATTAACTGAACTTGTATTGAGTTTAATGTACAAAGTATGTTCAATACAAATTTGGAGGCAAGTGTTGATGAAATCCAAATCAATATTTCAGGATAGTGGAATCCAATCAATGGATAAATCAGCTACAAGTCCATAGTTTTCAAGACATCCTACCTAATTGCTTTCTTATGGTTTTCTTGGATAAAGTCCGGATCATTAAGAAAAGTAATTTGGATCCTTTCCAATAGAATATTAAAGCAACTATACATTCTATGTTAAATGGTGAGGGATATTAAGACTTGATAAAATAGTGGGATATTTAATAAATAATTTAATTTATTATATCTCATCTAATTTTAATCAGGAAAAGTACTAATAATCTACTTCTTTTAATTTTAGAATAAAATGACAAGTTCATTATCCACACAGTCCCTATAATCAATATTGTTTAAATAAAACCTCCTGATTGGAAATAACTTCCAGGAGTGGTTTAGATTCCTTCAATTTGTACTACACCATGAATGGAAATCTTTGGTACTAGAATCCTCAATTCCCAATCCGCCTACTAAAGAGGCAATTGATGAAGAGTTCTTGGAATATGAAAAACATTTGAGCGACTCAGTCGATGTTCAATGTTTGATGCTTTCATATTTGTCTAGTTAATTCATAAAGTCTCATAAAAACATAGATATTTATATAATTATTAAGAACATTCTTTATCTATACCATGAGAGATCTAGATAGAAATGGTTTAACGTCTCTAAGGAGGTTTTTCAGAGCAATCTTGGAAAGGGTTCCCCAGTTGGGCCTCATCTAGTCAAGCTTATTGAATACATTGAGTGCCTAGAGATTATAAGGTTTAAACTCCCTAAATAATTGGGCACTGAACTCATGTGGCAAGAAGGGTTGTTGGAAGAAAAACTACACCCAACCAAAGAAGCAAGGGGAAGCTTCAGGTGCATTCTTATCAAGTGTAATTTATCTTTTTCTATAATTTAGGTATTATATATAACTTATGGTGATCACATATGTATTCAAATATAGGAACCAAATATATTTAGAATGATTGGATGAGGGGAGGTAGATATGCGAGTAGTGAATGGTGCTAAACTTGTTGTTATAGCTATCAGGGACTACCACCTCAAATTGCTGACTAGAATGATCTTGGTTTTAATGGGTTTTTAATATGTACCTTTGGTTACCAAAAATATTATTTATGAATCTAGGCTAGATACAGATGGAGTTATTTTTAAATTTGGGAATAAATTTTGGTTCTTTTATAAATATAGAATTTTTTATGGTAAGGAACATTTAAATAATGGTCTTTTTTGTTGGATTACACAAACCAAGTAATGGAAATTGATAATGAAGTTACTTCACATGAATCATACCAAACCCAAATTTGGAATCACTATATAGGTCATTTAAATGAAATGCTCTTGAATAAATTATATCAAGACGGATATTTATATTCCTTTGAACTAAAACCACTCGGTGTATATCATTCATGTTTATAAGGAAAAATGACTAAATCCCCATTTAGTGGGAAAGGTGAAAGGTAAAAATATATTCTTAAATTAGTTTATACTGATGTGTGTGGACCATTTCTTATTGAGTAAAGGGGTGAATACTCATACTTCATAACGTTTACTGATGATTTTAGTCGATATGAATATGTCTACTTAATGTGGTGTAAGACATATTATTTTGATAAATTAAAGAAATATAAGAATAAATTTGAGATCCATATTAGTAAGAAGATTAAGAAACATGGATCAAACCATGGTGGATAATATCTCAATTAAGACTTCATTGATTATTTATGGTATTTTAGGATATTGTCTCAACTCATTTATCCTTATATGTATTGGTGTAATAGTGTAAGCAAAAGGAGGAACCACACCTTGTTAGACATGGTGAGATAATTGATGAGTCATGTTAGTCTTACATTATCCTTTTGGTGATAAACATTACAAATAGAAGCATACATACTAAACAGAGCACCAACTAAAGAAACATATGGTATAACACACCAATTATTGAATAAAAATAAATATGTGTTGTCATACTTACACGTGTGGGGTTGTAAAGCATTTGTTAAGACCTATTCAGGTAATAAACTTTCACCCTAAGCCACAATGTGTATCTTTATAGGATATAACAAAGAAACAAAGGGATGTTACCAATAAAATCCTTCTGAAAAATGGTTTTGGTTGACATATATCCCACATTTCTCGAGGAGGAACTTATCTCTAAAAGAGATAGTGGGACCGAGATAGAATTTGATGAGATCCATGCTCAAGATACACAATAGTTGGCATAGGGAAAAATTTCCAAAAAGCCTTGTGGAAGAATAAATTGTTCTAGAGACACAATTACTACATAGAAGTACTACAGATGTTAGAGAACCAGAAAAATATGGTTTTTTTAGTCATTGAGGATGGTGACTCATTATTATTTGATAATAATGATCCTCTAACCTATAAGGAAGTAGTAAGTGGCACATATGTTTCCATGTGGAAAAAGTTAATGAATTCTGAAATGGATTTCATGTATCAAAACCATGTTTGAGTTTTGGTAGACCCCTCAGTTGATGTAAATATCATTAGTTAAAAACGGGTATTCAAGATAAAACTGGAAATAGAAGGAAATGTTAGTACCTATAATGTGTGACTAGTTGAAAAATAGTTTAAATTGCATAAAGGCATTGACTATGATGAATCCATTTCACCAGTTGCAATGTTGAACTCCATAAAAATTCTAATTTCCATTGTGGCTTTCCATGATTATGAGATTTTGAAAATGGATGTTTTAAAGTAGCCTTCCTTAATGGGAACCTTCTGGAAGATGTTTATATGACACAACCCAAAGGGTTTGGGACTCCAAAGTATGAAAACAAGGTTTGAAAGTTTCAAAGATGAATTTATGGATTAAAGAAACCATCCAAGTCATGTAAAATTAATTTTGATGAGGCCATAATGGAATTTGGTTTCATAAATAATGAACATGATCTATGTTCCTATAAACAGTTTAGTGGGATTGCAATCATTTTCTTAATAGTATATGTTGATGACATATTACTAATTGGAAATGAAATACTAGTATTATAATCTATTAATATTTGGTTTAATAAATTCTTCTCTATAAAATAATTGGGTGAGTCATCATATATTCTTGGGATTAAGATCCATCATGATAGATCTAAGATGTTGCTCAGCATAAGTCAAAGTAGATACATTGAAAAGATACTGAAGAGATTTAGTATGGACAAATATAAGAGGGAATTGTTTCTATAATCACATGACACTCATATTTATAGGAAAATGTGTCCTCAGACACATGGGTAAAGAAATATAATATCAATGATTCTATACGTATCAGTGATTAGTTCAGTCAGGGGTGATATTCTATATACTATGTTAGATGTTTCATACACATTAAGTGCGGTATGAAGATATTAAGATGATCTAGGTGAATGCCATTGGATTTTAGTAAAGACTATCCTTAAGTATCTAAGTTTTACTAAGGATATTTTCTTGTTTTATGGGGGATATGAGGAACTAGTCATCATAGGATATGTAGATGCTAGTTTCCAAACTAATCATGATGACATGAAGTCAAGGATGGGGTACATATTCACTTTGAATGGAGGTGTTGTGAGCTGGAATAGCTCAAAGTAGGATATGGTCATAGATTCTATAGAATATTCCAAGTATATTGTGTTTTCTAAGGTAGTTAAAGAAGTATTCATGTGTAATTTCATCCAATAGATTGACACGGTACCTAGCAGTAATGATCATATCACATTCTATTGTGATAATACTACAGTGGTGGATCTTCAAAAGAGCTAAGGTCACATTAGTGGATGAATCATATATTTCAGAAGTATCACCTCTTGAGATATTTTTCTCAGATAGATGAAGTTGTAGTGAGTAGTATTTCCACTGAAGACAACATGGATGACCCCTTTACTGAAGCTTGGATTCAGCAGAAACATGATATCATGTGAGGTCTTGCAGATTGAAGGTCATAGGTATTTTTATCTAGTAAAAGTGGGAGTTTTTGGAGTTTGTGTCCTAGGAAAAACTATTTTTACTTTTATTACATGTATATTTGATGTATTTAATATTAATAAAACTTCTTATTACACATTTTTTGTTGTTATTCATGTCTCTAATGTAATAATTTCCTAGAGTAAACATCACAATGATAAGGTCATAGTAGTTCCACAGTATGATGATAACCTTGATGTGCTATGAATATATTCTTAGATAATGTTTTGAGGTTGGATGATGTACTATGATGGGACACATAACACATAGAATGTCAAGTGTGAGTACTCATAAGTAGATGATGATTATTCTCGTGAAGTTTTCACTTGGTAAACTCTAAGATGGAAGATTATGAGAACAAATCTTCCAGTAAGAATTCCACATGTTTTGGTGTCATAAGATATTCATATCCATGATTATGTATGATGGTCCTTGAACTTTAATATTATTATTATTAATGCATTTTACAACTCGCGTACTTAGATGGATTTCATAAAGAATGATGATAACAGTTCATGGTGAACTTGGATATGTTGTATGCATAATGAGTGGAATTTCATTAATAGATAAGTTGAGGAAGGATTTTCCCCTTCCACCTTTATGGAAGATGATATCTTGAACCTTTGATATGAATGGAACTGTCACCCTAAATCCCATGGTCATGGTGTAATAAAGTGTTTATTTTAGATAGTAAAAGAAAGACGTATCGATTATATAGGTTGGTGACATGAATGTGCAATCTACTTGATTATATATTAAGAAAAAAGGACTATATTACATAGTGATCCTTAATATGTGGTTTTCATCATTACGATATTAAGTTCTTTCTCTTGAGTTCCTTAACCTGCTTCTAGATAATAATCTTGGAATTTAGGCAAGCCCGCCTAATGCCAATGAGAAAGAATCATAGAGGGTCACACACTTAGTGTATCCGTTGATATTTATTAAATTCTATTTTAATTTAATTAATGGAATAAATATTATTCTCAAGACCGAGGAATAATTTTATTCAAGTTTTATTGATCACATAAATTAAATAAATATTTATTCACGAGCATATGAATTAAAATATATTTATTTATTTTATTAAATATTTAAAAAATATTTATTTTCTATTATGTGAATGAAATATTTATTTATCATCAAAATATTTATTCGTGTATTCAATAAATATTGAGGAGTTCAAATGGACCATGACCGATTCCGGTGATAAATAATTATTTACAAGCCGGTAAATATTATTTATCAATTTTCTCAAATTGGAATGCACTAAAAAATAATATTGTTATTATTAATATGTGTAATGGGGTTTATTAAATGTTTTAAATGTTATTTAATGGCTTGCATGAAATTAAATAAAATTTCAATGTAAACCCAAACGTTGTAAATAGATGGTTATGTCAATTTTGTATTGCATCCAAAAATTGATAATAGAGAATTGTTGCACTCAATAAATTCTCTTTCGACTCCTACTTATCTCTCCCTTTCAAAAATGAGAAACTAAATAAATATTTCATCATGGCTGCAGAAGAAGAAATTAAGATTGAACAACATAATACATTTGATTCTCCAAGCTAGAACCAGAAAATAGAGTGGCATTTCTTAAAGATTATTAGAGAACATTTGGATCATCACTAGAAGGATTATACAATTTGATCCTCAAAAGTGCAATAAAGGTAATCTAAAAGGGTATTTTTGGATGATCAACATTCAAAAATGAAGAAATATCCTAATACAAGATATTTATTTATTCATATATAAAATAAATTAATTATAAATTTGAAGTATAAGATCCTTGTTCATGGTTTTGAGAAAAAATAATTAAAATAAATTTTAATATATCACCCACCAATGCATGCTTATAATGTGCCTAGAACTAGAAATTATAGGCATAAACTTTAGGTTCTCTTTGAATATTTTTTTTAATTTTGTTATATTTTTTTATGGAAATTTAATCTACCCCAAATCTATGATAAGAAAAAACATGTTCCCCAGGTAGGCATAACTGAGAATCATCAAAAGAAGGCATTAGAAGGTCTTGTTGAAGGATTGAGTTTGAATGGAGTCAGAGCTTGATATCCCTATGTGTCTGGTTCGAGGCATGCTAGAAATAGGACTAGCATGAATCCCATTGACCCAAATTAGAATAAAGGTTATCATGTGGACAAGGTAGGCAAGAGTAAAGTTGTTGGTATGGTGACCTATGCATCTAAGAACTAGAATCCCTCAGCCCTAGGATGAGTCCTCAGGCTGTAGCTAATGGAGATCATTAATAAGTTAAGTAGAAGGTAGTAGGAGTGACTGGTGCTAGGAAAAGTGCCCTCAAATGTGGATCAGTTAAGTATGAAATTTCAATAGATTTAGACCTTTGTGTCCTAGAAGGTACTCGAGCTTCTCCCAAAAATTATGGAGTGAAGGGTAATATATCTCAAACCAGTGTTAAAGGTTTTATGTAGAAGGAAAACTCCAATGTTATGATCCAAAATAGATTTGAGTCTCCTAGAGGTGATTTAATTAAACAAATGATAACGAGGGATGGGAAACACTAATTTATAAAAGGAAAAAATTAATCCTATTAAGGAATTTAATGCTATACTATTAGAGAAAAAAAGGGAAATCAAGGGAACTCAAAATGTTTTGTTGCAACTAAGGAGGATTTACAAGCGGATGAAAACTCACATAAGGCCTTCTCTAATTCTAAAGTGGATAACAAAACTAGAAAAATATTTTGTATAGGTGATAAAAATAATAATAAGGGAGGATGTGATCTGGGATTCTAATCAATTAACAAAGGCTAAAAATAAGTATAAAGTATTATTCATCCCTACCCAAACCAATGTTAACTAGAACAGTGAGGAAATATCAAGGTCTAAAACCAAATGAGGAATCCCACTATGAAGGGATTGTAATGGAGGATCCAAAACACTTATTTTGAACTAAACACTCTCTATATACCTTATCATTCATTATAATAATATTATATAGAAAAAGGAATTTCAATTTGACACCAACTCATAGGAAGATTTAAACATGATGAATACCAAAAATCTTAAAGTTTTTTTCAATCAATTAAAATCAGAATGGATTGATTCTCGTGAATATATTTTACTTCAAGGATTCAATAAAGATAAGATTAAAATGTAGGAGTACATCAAGACATAATATAATATGGATATAATATTCAAGGACATCATTCAAAATTAACCAAAATGGAGTAAATTCCATATTTACTAGATCCATTACTAGATACATTGCTATAATAATTTAAGTTTATATTGGAATAGTTCAGAATTTCTATTTGAAGTTTAATCTCATTCTTGTTTGGTTTACCATTAAAACCTTATGATGTATCTTTTAAAAAGAATAAAATTTAATTCGGTAGTCAGTATATGGTAATGTGACTTTTGGATTACCTTCACTTCACATATTAATGATCAATGAATACTTGGTTGTGATACACTCCAAAAAGCCCTCTTGGAGGATCTTGTATCCATTAGCAAGTATATCCATTTCTTCACTAATAATTCCTAAAAATTCCTTAAATTGATCTCATGAAGTATATAAACTTTCCTCTTATTTTAATCATTATAATAGTTTTTGTAGTTGTATTGAACAAAATCTAATAATTCTGTGGTATAACATTATTTCTAAATGTTTTTTTGTCAAAATATGTGAGTGAATTTTTCAGTATTCCTAGTGTCCTAGCTCAAAATATACAAGAACACCCTTTTGGATATAAACTTTTCAAATTATGTCAATGTAACTTGATAAATAATAATCTTTCCATAATTATGTGTTTTGAGACTTAAATTTATATTCATCATTAATTGTCGATGTTGCATATTGGTGATTCAAAAATTATCAAACTATTAGTTAAGTATGAAAAAACATAACAACATTTATTCCAAAAATAAATAATGTATCCATGTTTCCAATTAGACACAAATATTTTTTTATAATATTAAATAAAAAACAGTTTAACTTGAATCAATTGGGTAATCTAGAAGTTATACACTTCTCCATACTATTCTAAGAATCAACCTTCTTCAGCTTCTTTAAGAATACACCAAACTTATAGTAATTTTTGTACACTCTCTTGATTCCTATTTTTGAATATACATATGATACGAGATGCATGGGGTGGACCGATCTTCATGGCATAGGGTAGAGAATGAAGGGTTTGGATCGGGGCTAAGTGGTAGATGATGGGCATGGATAGAAGATGCAAGTAGTCAACCAATGCTATAAGGAGTGTGACTTACTACTTAGACAATATAGTCATGGGAGGGATGTGATATCCAATCCACACAACAATGAACTTGGGATGGAATTGGGGGATTTTGTGATCTTGGATCACCAATATAACTTATATATTGATAGGGTAATAATGAACAAGAGTTAGGGAGAAATGGAATGATTTTCACACAATGGAGAGAAATAAAGAATAAGCTCTCAATTAAAATCTTTAATGTCATACAAGTTCCATGGGGTGGATATTTATAGTCAAGGGGTGGTATAATAGTCAATGGTTTAATAACCTAAATTAATAAAGGCTAATCTACTTTGTTTCATTAAATTCAAAAAAATAAATTATACCAAATAATTTTTGAAAAAGTATCACACCACTTTCCAACTATAGCCCACCATATTTGACTTTGAGTGCATATCACACTGGATTTAACTTTAGTGTCCAAAGATTCCATTCTAGAATCCTCCATGTGGGAAAGGCTTCCCAAATTTTTGAAACCATGTGGTCCAAGATTTAAACATCATGTTTGGGCTTGAATAAGTGATATTATAGTCCCATTTTCTCCATCCATTAAAGGAAAGATCCATTGGGACTTTAATGAAGTGAGATGGGCACCCATTGTAGAATTCAAGATCTTTAATCTCCCTTGCATCATCGAGCCTTGAAAATTAAACTCCTCTACCTGAGAAAATGACTTGGTTCCTTCGATATGGTTCTCATCATCCTCCCCCACTAGAAAAGGATTCATCCTAGACTCTTCATCCTCGAATCTTCATCCTCTACACCCAAAAAGGAGAAAGATTAGAAACATTGAAAGTGTCTCTTACACCATACTCACCTAGAAAATATATCTTATAAGAATTTATGTTAATATTATCGAGCACTAAAAAAAGGTTTGTCTTCTCATGGAATGAGTTTTGATTTCCAATTTTTGGGAAATCTCTCCTTTTCTATATAAATCCATACCAAGTCACCAAGCTTGAAAAACACTTGTTTTCAACCCTTGTTTGCAGATTCAACATATTTCTAGTTCATCCATTTGATATTTTTTCTTGCCTTTTCATGGAGTTGTTTGATGAATTCTATGCGCCCTTTCTCATCCATATTAGTTGCTTCCTGCAAAGGAAAAGGAACTAGATCAATAGGGGAAAGGGGGTTAAAACCATAAATAATTTATAATGGATAATATTGAGTAGTGGAGTGATTAGCCCTATTATATGTGAATTCCACATGTGGTAGAACCTCCTCCAATTGATTTTTATTGAAAATTTTTTGTATAAGGGATGATAGTGTCTGATTCACCACCTCTATTTTCCCATCAGTTTTTAGATGATAAGTAGTGGAAAATAGTAACTTTGTACCTAGTTTGTTCCAAAAGGTCTTCCAAAAGTAAATGAGGAATTTTTGTCTTAGTCTGAAAATCATCTTTGGCATTCCATGGAGTCTGACCACTTCCTGAAAGAAAAGTGTTGCAATATGAGTGGCATCATCTATTTTGTGACAAGGAATAAAATATGCCATTTTAGAAAACCAATCCACCATAACGAAAATGGAATCTCTTTCCCTCTTGGTCAGTTGTAACCCCACAATAAATTACATTGATATTTCCTCCCAAGGGGTGTTGGGGATTAGGAGAGGAAGATATAGTCCATGTGGGTTTATTTTTTATTTGTATTTATGTAATACAATGAACTTTACCACAATTTTTTCAACATCTCTTGATATCCTAGGCCAACAAAAATGCTCACTAAGAACGATTAAAGTTTTTAAAAAACAAAAATTTCCCATTAACCCACTATAATGTGACACCTTTAGTAAAATAAAATGGATAGAGAAATTGGGAATGCAAATGATATCAATTCAGAATAATAATTCATCATGTAAATAGAACTTTTCCCAACTAACTCTAGGTTTTCAATGTTTATAAGGTTCACTAAAATCACTATTAGTGTCATATAAATCCTTAATGAATTAAAAACCAAGGAGTTTTGAATCCAAAAAGGATAAAAGAGAATATCTACATGAAATTTCATCGACCATAGTATTTTCTATACCCTTTTTATTCTTGGTGACATATGAAAATTATTCAATGATTTTTATTCATCTATCATGTCTCCTATTTAGTTTATGTTGCCTCCTAATGTATTTAGGAGCCTCATGATTATAATAGATCACAAATTCTTTAGTCCAAATATAATTTTTTCATGTTTCTAGAACTCTAAACAATGCATACAACTCTTTTTCATATGTAGCGTAGTTCAGGGTTGGTCCATTTAACTTCTCACTAAAGAAAGAAATAGGTTTACCTTCTTACATGAGTACTTCTCATATACCAATTCCACTTTCATCACATTCAATTTCAAATGTCTTACTGAAGTCTGGAAGTGAAAGTAGAGGGGCTTGGGTGAGTCTCTCCTTAAGAGAATAGAAGGCCTTATCTTGAGTTTTCCCCCTTTCAAAAAGGAATATTCTTCTTTGTAAACTCATTCAACGGTGCTTCTAGTGTGCTTAAGTCCTTCACAAATATCCTATAAAAACTATCAAGCCTATGAAAACTTCTTACACATCCAACAGAAGTTGGAGTTGGCCATTCTTGTATCACTTTGATCTTCTCAGTGTTGACTTCAACTCCATTACCACTCACAAAAAATCCAAGGAAAACAATCTTATCGAGGAAAAATTTACAATTATTTATGTTTCCAAACAATTTTTCCTTAACAACTCTAGGAATTTTCTTAAGTGATCTAAATGTTTATGAAAAGCCCTACTATACACCACAATGTCATCAAAGTAATCTACCACAAATTTTCCAATATATGCACGTAAGACATGATTAATTAACCTCATAAATGTTCTAGGTGCATTGGTAGGACCAAATGGCATGACTAACCATTCATAAAGTCTATGTTTTGTATTAAATTTAGTTTTCCACTCATCTCCTTTTTTCATCATAATCTGATGATACCCACTTCTTAAATCATTTTTTGAGAAAATAGTCGAGCCAATAAATTCATCTAGAATGTCATTTAACCTAGGGAAAGGGTGATGATACCTAACTGTAATATTATTAACAAATATACATTCAATGAACATTCTCCATGTTCCTTCATTATTTGGTACTAGAAGAATTGGTACGAAATAAGGACTAAGGATCTCTCTAATATCCAGCAGCTCATGAACTTGCCTTTGAATTTCTTTTGTGTCCTTCGGGTTGGTGCGATATGCAGGGCGGTTCGGTAGTGATTCTCTGGGTATGAGTTCAATTTGGTGCTCAATACCTCTAATGGGTGGTAAACCTTATGGTGCCTATTATATAAAGACATCATCATAATCCTGTAACAAAGACTCGACAACATTTGGCAAAGAGGGTAATTCAATAGTATTTATAAACATCTCTTTGTACATGAGTACTAGGAGGGTTTATTGTGAAAACAACGCTTTATTAAGCTCACTCTTTTCTTCAGCATCACATTTTTTCTTCTCTCAAATTTGTTTCCCTTATTTTCTCTCCATTTCTTTTATTCTCTCATCTTCTCTCTTTCCCCCATTCACTCCTTTTTCATTTTCACTCTTTTTTTCTTCATCACGCATTTTTTCTTCTCTATTAAAATGTGATCTTCTAAAAAAAATTTGGAGACATGGGGTTGAGGGTTATAGGTTCCTCTCAGAGTACAAAAGAGTGACAATTTAAGAAATCATCATGAGTAACACACAGATCATACTACCATGTTCATCCCAACGACAAATGGAAATCCTTCATCAGAACAACATCGCACAAAAAATCACCTTTGTACTTAACAATGGTGAACAATACCTTCACTTTATTGGTGACCTTCAGATAACCATAATCATTAAACCACTGAAGCCGGTACAGATTTCGATACCTCAAAGTCATGAGTCCCAACTTCCCCATCAACTCAGTGCTTGCCACATTGCTACAACTTCCCCCATAAATAATAACACTACATACCTTCCCATTGATCCTGGATCGTATATGTAAAAGGTTCTCTCGCTGATCCTTCTCTCTAATGATCATTTGTGAACTTAAAACTCTTCCAGTGACAAGAATATCACCATCTTCTAAAAATTCTTTACTATCAATTTCTGGGGATTCTTCCTTCTACTCTTTCAATCTCTCTCCATCAATCTCCCATTCTTCATAATTATTTATGGTCATGGTGAAACATTTTGGGAATTCACTAGCAATGTTACCCATTCATTCTCTCATTCTTGGTTTGGTTAGACTCAAAAGTAGGTTTCTTAGGTGGAAGAATTACCTTTTCACTTTTGTGATCAACCACCTCTTTTTCCTTTGATGGTTCTCCAATATCCTTCCTTGAATTTCTCTATAGAGTGAAAGGGGTAGTGGGTTTCCTCATGTTACTCCTCCTTTGGATTTTTTTCTTGATCTTGGTGGCTTAGTCAATCGTATCTTGTATTTCCTCAGGGTGTTACATCTCTACTTGATCGGAAATCTCTCAATTGAGCCCATGTAAGAAGCATGCCATAGTTGCTTCTAGATCTTCTTTAATGTTTTCTCAAATTAGGGAAATTTTCATCTACTTGTAGTAATATTCAACACTCTTACTCCCTTGAGTGAGGCGTTGAAGCTTGTTGTGAATATCTCCATGGTAGTGTGTGGGAACAAATTATTTACCCAAGGAAAACTTCATGTCTTCCCAAGTATGAATAGGATGTCTTTTATAATGTTCTCTCTCCTTTTGAACTTGATCCCACCATATTAATGCATAATAAATGAATTCAATGGATGTAAGTTTTATCTTTTTCTACTTGGAATAGGTATGGAATTAAAACACCTGATTGATCTGTATCTCCCACTCCAAGTATGTTTCCATATCACTTTTCCCTTGAAATGAAGGGACCTTCACCTTAATGCCTCTAAGGATGTCATCATCATGCGGTCTCCATTGCCCTCCTCTAGCTTGTTGGAACAACCTCCTACATTGTGGGACATCCTCAAGATCTTCATCAAATTGATCCATATCCTCCTCCATGATGTGTGGGTGACGTGGTTTAGGACCACATCACGGGTTACCATGGATCATCCTCGGGCATGGTTGATTCTCTAAGTTTTCAATCCTCTCATATAGATCCTCCATCTTTCTATCAAGAAGCTTCTATAAATGGCTCACCAAATCATACATTTGAAGTTGTGAAGCTTCCTGTGTAGGAGACCTACTTCTGCTTCCTTCATCACTAGCATGAGAAATTTTCTTCACATGATCTTCATCCATGATATATTACACAAACACAGACATACAAAGGGAGAAACACACACAATGCTACACACACTCACACACATGAAGATAAACACACACGAAAATACACGCACACGCACAAGATGTACACACACGTGTGAGATATAAACACTCACACTAACACACAAGATGTACACACACACGCACATGAGATTTAAACACTCACAATCACAAACACAAAATGTACACACATGCGCACATGAGATGTACACACTCACTGCTGAAACTTATTTTTTATTAAGATAAACACTTTTGTGGAAAAAGTGTGAAACCGTAAAGTTCAACATACACCAAAAATAAAACAGAGCAGACAGACCAGAAAAGATTAACCAAGCAAACACACTCACACTCTCTCACACACACACACAAAGTTGTACACACTAAAGAATGTTTTTTTTAATTTCTCTACACTATCACACTCAATTTAAATCCCAATATCTTATACTTTTTTTATGGATATCACATTCCACCAATAATTCCCAAACCAATATTGTGGGGGGGATGTTTTAACACAACCTGTTTGAGTGGTAATGGGTAAATGGAGAAAAAGAGGGTACAAAGGTGGTATTTGGGTTTTTCCCAATTTTTCAAGATAAGAAAAATGAATAACAATATGAACCAAATATAATATGGGGATGAAATAAAATGATGGATAAAGTAATGTATGAAAATGTAAAGTGATAATAATGTAAATCACAAAGAAGTAATTGTATCTGTTTTTTTCCTTTTTTTGGTCAAATCACCCAAAAAAGTGTTGTGCTTGGAGTTTTAAAGCACAAGATGATTTAATGGAGAGTAAGAATTTTTTTTTAAATCTCTCAAATAAAGTTTGTGATTAATTTTAAAAATTTAAAAATGATAGGTTGAGAGAATTTTATTTTTTTTTTGTCGGATACAAAACACATATAGTGAATTAAATACTCAAAAGAATATGTAAGAATAATTGGCTCAATGTAACAATATTTAAATCTTTCACAACATAGGAAAAATTTGGAGGTTTTAAAAGAAAAAGGTTTTATTTTTTGATTTTTAATGGGTGGATAATAAGAAAGGATAATCATGGTAATAGATATATGGGATAAAATATGGTGATAGACGCTTATCGTGTCAACTGGAGATCTGATACTGACTGATGCGAGATACACAGGGTGGCACGATCTTCATGGAGTTGGGTGGAAAATGAAGGGTGTGGTTCAGGGATAAGTGCGGATGATGGGTATGGATAGTGGATGCAAGTAGTTAACTAAAACTATAAGGAGAATGACCTAGTACTTAGACAATACACTCATAGGAGGGATGTGACAGGCAATCCACACAACAAGGAACTTGGGTTGAGGCATGTAATTGGGGGATTTTTTGATCTTGGATCACCAATCTAACTTGTATATTGACAAGGAAATAATGCACAAGAGATAGGTTATAACATAATAATTATCACATAATTGAGAGAAACAAATCATAAGCTCTCAATTAAAATCTTGAATTCCATACAAGTGCCATTGGGTGGCAATTTATAGCCAAGGGGGTGGTACAATAGTCAAGGGTCTAATGTCCTAAAGTCATAAAGAATAATATAATTTATTCCCTTATATTCAAAAATATAAATTCTACCAAATAATTTTTGAAAAAATTATCACACCACTTTCCAACTATAGCCCATCAGATTTGACTTTGACTGCATAGCCCACCAAATTTGAATTTGGTGTCCAAAGATGCCATTCTAAAATCCTCCATGTTGAAAAGGCTTCCCAAATTCATGTAAACATGTGAGAAAATCTTTAAAAATCATGTTTGGGATTGAATAAGTGATATTATATGTCCATTTTCTTCATACATGTAAGGAAAGATCCATTGGGCCTTTAATGAAGTGATATGGGTACCCATTGTAGCATTCAACCTCTTTAATCTCCCTCGCATCATCAGGCCTTGCAAATCCAACTCCTCCACTTAGGAAATTGACTTGGTGCCTTAGATATGGTTCACATCAACATATGAAAATATATTGTATTTAATAACCAATAAGTAATACATAAGAATTACATTGATGAATATACCTGAAGTAACAACATCTACTTCAATTCATGAAAAAAATTCTTCCAATGACCTTTCTTGCCACATGAGAAGCGAATAGAATCATGTTCCTTTACTTGTATCTTTATCCTTATCTTCTTGTAATGGTGGTTCAAAGAATTTTTATACTTTTATTATTGTATCTCTTCTTTTGGCCTCTTCTCTTTCTCTCCATAAAAACAAAAGTATTATCATGTTTTGTATCCTTAACCTAGAAAATTAATGAGATCTAGAAGATAATTCTCATTATTGTTCATGTTAAAATTTAAAAAAAATTTATAATCTCTAATGGGGTGAAGAAAGTATGAGATAGGTATGTAGTTCATTAATTTGGAAATTTAAACCCTAGAATGTTTAGACGCTCAATGTAGCCAATTATTTTGACCACATGAGGTTCAGTTGGCACACCCTCTCTAAGTTTCAATGTAAAGAGTGGTTTGGAGATCTCAAACCACTCTTGTCAGGGTATCTCCTAATAAATATCAAAAAGATGCTTGATCAAGTTATATACATCCATGTTCTTCTGTGAATTTTTTATTTCATCGGACAAGGATGATAACATCGAACATTGGACATCTAGCACACTGTAACGACCCGAAATTTTGAATAAATCTTGTTTCCTAATTTTGTTTGTTATTTTATTTTTATAATAAACAAAACTGTTTCATTTGATAAAATGAGTATAATTAAAATAAGACCGTTGGATTTTGACTGTTATATGACCATTGGTCAATATGACCGCTGGAAACTAAACATATCGATTATTGTCACTAAATACAAGTAATCTTGGTTGATTAATATAGAAAGAAGATTCAATGGCCTCACCCAGTAGTATTGGAACGATCGAAGCCCATCTAATAGAACTTGGGAAAAAGGTAGCACCACTGGGCTTTTCTTTGGACCAAACCCAAGTCGAACTTCATCGTGTGAAGCTAGAACGGAATCGCCTTCGCAAGAAGTTCAAACTGATAGAAATTACTACTCGTGTGATGTTGGCTGAGCCTCCCTCAGATTCTCTCACCTTAACACACCTTACACTTAGGTCCTATGCTAGTGTGATAAGGGGCTATGTAAGGAGACCGTAACTGCCTTGTGTAATCCTTTGTTTAAAATAAAAATTGGGATTTCTTCTTATGATGAAGTTTATGAATTTTCAAATGACTGGATAAATATAGTATGCATATTTTTGATGAATTTTAGAAAAAGGATATTTTAAAAATGTTTATGTAAACCTAAAATAATTGAAAATGTGTATTGATTTTCAAAAAATGGTCTTCTACAATTATGTTCAGTACGAAATTTAGAGTCTAATAAGATCAACTTAATTTTTGATGAATAGTAAATTATGAATAGTGATTTTATACTAAGGATTAGTAATGTGACCAAATGGATTAGTAATCTCACTTAAATATAGCATTAATATAATCTAGGCACCTTGATTAAGTAATGTGATTCAATAAAATGGTTAAATAACGGTTTCATAAATTATTAGTCAAGTATTAGTTTTTTCGGGTGAATAGTGTTTTTTAATTAAAAATTTACTTAAAAATATTTAGAAAATTATTTTTATAAAATGGATTTCATTTTTGAACTCAGAGCATCGTTATTATGTTAAGGTATTTTTTGGGGATTTTTCTGAAAAAAATGAATTTTCAGTGAATAGTGTATTTATTTAAAAATTAAATTAAAAATATTTAGAAAATTATTTTTATAAAATGGAGTTCATTTTTGAAATCATAGCATCGATATTTGGTTAAGGTGAAATTTTGGGATTTTTCTGAGAAAGTTGAATTTTCGATGAATAGTGAAAATACAGTTTTTAAGTTACGGGTGTTTAATGACATCATTAAATGATGTATTAAGTATTTAATAAATATGGTCGACTTATGAATAGTAATATAAGGTATGAGGTGTCCCAAGTGGCCAATACCATGGGAAAATACCATGGGCAAGCCCATGGTTTTGCCAAAACCACCAATGAGGTGTCCCTTGGCCATTAATGCCTTGTCCCCTCACTTTCCTTATAAATATCAAGTCATCCTCTCATCCATTAGACTCCCAACTCTCCCCCAATGAATCTCTGGTCTCATTACCTCCAAAGGAGTCCTCCCAAGGTGCCCCCAAGCCCTCAAGGTCCCAACCTTTGAGTTTTAAGAGTTACATTTTAAGGTAAGAGATCTGACCTCTCTCTTTCTTTTCAAGTAATCTCTTTTATGTCATTTCTTTTATGTTCCATGTTCTTATGTTAAAGGATATTCTTTTATATTAATATTACTTCCCTTTTCATTTTCATATAATTATATATCCCCTCTTACTCTCATTATTTCGTATTATGAATGTTTAAGTGGCGCCTTTAGGCTGCCGAAATTTTTGTAACGAATTCTTTCACCCTTCTCATTTTCAAGTTCTACTTTCATGTCAAGTATTTAAAGTTCTTTTTTATTATGTTGGGGTATGATCTCTATATCTATCATACTGATATTTTATGATCATATTATGAGAGACCCCATTTGATCTCTTCAATTCAGTATTTTGAAGTTTTAAGTGGCGTCGTTAGGCTGCCGAATTTTTAAGGGATTCTTTCACCTTTCTCATTTTTCAAAGTTCTACTTTCATGTCAAGTCTTTCAAGTTCCTTTTTATTATGTTGGGGTATGATCTCTATATCTATCATACAGAAATTTTATGTTCATAGGATGAGAGACCCTATTTGATCTTGTCAAATCATTTTTGTTGAAGTTTAAGTGACGCCGTTAGGCTGCCGAATTTTCATAAGAGAAATCTTATTTTTGTCTTCCTTTCATGTTCTTCATTTCATATGGTATATTTTAAAATTTCATTACCATGTTCTTAAATCCCTTATATTCTGTCCCTCTACTATTTTATGGTTCATTTATGAATGTTTTACCCATGTCCCCTCTCTTTTCAATGTTTTCTAAAACCCTGTAACATAGCCGTTATGCTGCAGAATTTTCATCTCAAAATGTCTCTCTCTTTTTCTAAAGTTATTTTATTTTATTAAGTGAATACTCAAATATCTCTCTTCTATATGGGTATTCACATATATACAAAAATTTTCTATTTTAAATTCTGGGATTTACATACATGAAACCCGCTTTCCCTTTCCGTGGGTTTAAAGTGACATAAAGATCATGTCTTTAAAGTAGTTTTTAAAACGTTATGATTATGAAATGAAACCCATTTATTTTATGTTATATGGGTTGTTTATGAAATTATTGATGATGATAGATGTCACTCACATGATGATAAAGACAAATTAAGGGTGCGCCCTGATAGCGCTCCAATGCATTGGGTAAAGACTTAATCTCTAGAGATGACCTTTTAGACTGATACCTTGGTGAATAACCTTGGTAATTTTTTAATGACACCTTGGGGATGGACCTTGGTGAAACAAAATTATTGTCAATATTAAATGTTGTAGCCACATCTTAAAGTTATGAAAAATTTTATTTTTATTATGATATGCCTCATTATTTCTTTCTCATGCCTTAAAGTTCCTTTTCATGACATTGTTGATGTATCACAAGTTCACATGTTAAATGTTTCCCCTTGTTTCCCTTACTGGGCCTTCTGCTCACCCTTTCTTTTGATGTATGTCCCCAGGTTATGAGATACAGTAATGAACCTAGGATGAACATGAGTATAAGCCATTAAAGTTTTTAAGAAGAATGTTTTATTTTTTCATGTTTTAAGTTCCTGGTTTCCAAGACACTAAACCTTAAAGATCCTCGGTTTTGTAAAATGTAATGAAAGTTTATGTGATAAAAAGGCAGAATGCTATACACACCATCCAAGTGTTTTATGTATATAGAAATATTTTATTCACTTGTATACTTAGTAGGTGGATCAAAAACCAATGATTATAGCATGTAAATCTTCTGTTCTTGTTGTGTTATAATGTGCAAGCTCATGTACCACTCTTGTAAGTCACTACTAGTTAGGAGGTTGTCTTTCTCTAGTATAAATCACATGGATATTGCAGTCTATGAACTTATATTTTTTCAAAACAAATAAAATTATAATTTAAGTTCTTTATTTTGATCACCAAAATATGTAAGATGAAAAAACTTTAATTATATTATTAGTCTCTCATTATTTTATCAAGTCACAATAGCTCTCACCATTGGACTTGGAATGTCTTGTCGTATGGAAACTCTAGTAAAAAGGAAATATATTTTCCTTCTCATAATTCAAACTATAGCCATAAAAATCATAAGAATTTATTTAGGTATGAAGTCTTGTAACACCTCTAAAAAATTAAAGTAATATTCTTCTTCATATCTTTCTTAACATGTGACACCATCCTTTAAGTCAAATTTTATATATTATAAAAAATATTATATAAATGTGATTGTAATAACCTAGACATTAATTTAGAAGGAGTGAATAGTAAAAAATGTTATGAAAAATATGATTAAATATTTAAATAATTAAAATGTATTTATTTATTTATAATAAATAAGTACTAACTTTCAATAAATCTATTTTATGCTTCAAAAATATTTTTTCTTCAAAAATGTTTTTTATTCTTTTTTGTGCACATAAATTATAATTAATTTATAAATTTTTAGGCATTCTATTTTAAGTAATAAATATAATTTTTTAAATAATCGTGTCAATAATAACTTAGGATAATTTTTTGGTATTTTTCAAAACAGATTTATTTTTCAGTGAATAGTAAAAAATATCATTTTTTATAAGACTGTCATTTATTTTCCTTAAATAAAGAAATTTAAAATCCACATTACATATTAATTTAATGTAAAATTAAAATAAATACCTATTAATTATAAATAATCTAATTAATTACATATTAATAAACATTAAACTTAATCTTGCTATCAAAATACTTTTAGACTTAAAAATGTTTTTTTCAAAAAATCATTTTTCATTACATTTTCATTTTTATATTAAATTAATTTATTATATTTCTATAGATTGAATATTTAAAAATAGATTCCATATTTGGAATCATCATGTCCAAATTTATTAAGGAGTCTAATTTCATTTTTTCTTATTATGAACAGTTACTATGGTAAAATATTACCACCTCAATACGAAGGGTAAAATGGTAAAATTAAGGTTAAAACTAATGTGAAAAGACTTTAAAGTCCAAATAACACTTTAATTTACCATATTGGACGATATTATCTCACCCATAGTCATATATGTTTTGAATTTATGCCCACATGGATCCTTTTTTCTTTGATAATGACCAATATAACATTTTAAGTAAAGAGAAATACAAAATATCATTCTCTTTCTTTTAAATTTATATTATATGTTCCCATAGGGATAAAAATAAGTTATGGATAAATATTAAAGTTTATTTTGATCATACTTAAATTATTTTCATTATTATAATTTATTTATAATATTTAGTGATTATATAATTACCTTAAACGCTTATACAATATTGATACAGTCCTTATGCAAGTAGTGGAAAAATCAAAGTAAACAACTTTAAAACATTAAAAGTAATGTATTTATGATTAATTATGGTTCCAAACTAATTTTATAGTTGATAATAATATATTATTTATAGTTATATTTATTATATTATAATTTAATAATTATATTTATGTATTTAGAGTCAAATTATGTGAGTAGTTCTTAAAATGACGTTAATAGTATTTTAGGTTAAATAATATTTTATTAAATTAAAAAAAATATTTAAAGAGGAAAATAAGGATGATAAATAGTCTAAAATTTAATACCTTTGTAATTTATGATCCAATTTTCACTTTATAATTAAAATTAGGACCCATTAAAATTGAAAAAGTTGTTACCACAATTAAGGTTAAAATTGGTTAACAAAAGGTTTAAACCAAAATATAAGGTTTATAAAATTGTCTAATATTTATTGTTTGAAGTTATTTAAAATATATTATATCTTATATTTTAAATTCTATCCACATGGTACCACTTTAACATAAAAATGAATTTATTATATTTAAATATTTTTATTAATTCCATGTGTGTCCTTTCCTCCACTTATAAAAGGACACTCATCCCCTCGCTTCTTTACACTTCCTTGAGCCATATATCTCAACCAAAATCTACCCATTTCTAATATGAAATTCCCTGTCCAAGATTTAGATTATTTTTTATTCTTAAAAGGACATTCCAAGGGTCCTTAATAAAGGATGTAAAGGAGGTATACTGAAGAAGAGGTAATCCTTTTTACAGACTGTTTCAAAACAATAATATACTTCTTATAAATATGTTGTAACCATACTAAAATAACTATACATACGGATTACCCTCTCCACATAGCGGTGTAATTCATTTTTCATCACCACTTTACTTGGATGGTTATAAATATAGAAATAATGAATATATATTATATTTATGAAATAATTATGTTTATCTAAATTTAATATATAATTTACCTTTTTACGCTTCTACTAGTTAAAAAATGATAATTTCGCTCGTGCATACGTGTGGACTACCACCTCCACAAAGCGATGTGATCCATTTTTCATGTCCAACTTTCATAGATTATTATAAATATGTATATAATAAAAATATGTGATATTTATATAATTATTAACATTATGGAACTGATTGAACCATGAGAAAGGTGCAAGGACCAAAAATATCAAACCAAAACTTACATGAAAAATGAAATAGTTAACACTAAAAAATGAGGGTTTTAATAAAGAATTATTAATAAATGAGTATTGACATGTTATAAGTGGTTCATATATGATATTAAAGGTATTTATATTTTTATATTATATAATTACAATAAATTTAAATTTATTATATAGTAGGATAAAATCACTTACAAATCAAGTCAGACCTGATGTAAGGGTTTCTCATCTCAATTTTGTTTATGTGAGACATATACCATATTCACCACTTATTTGTTTCATGTGGTGTATATGATTACCATTTGATATGATATATCATGAATAAATTTATATTCATGGTATTTAAATTTTCATTTGAATTTATTTATTTCATGGGGTTATGATTCAAAAGATGCCAAAGAGATAGGGGATTTCTTAACTCAATTTCTACTCTTTGAGTTATACCACTACTTCATTGACTATGTTATGAAAATATTATTTGTGAAATGACCTATGATTTTTTAATGATTTATTTTCATTTTTTATGTGAATTTAATTTTTTTACACATAATCACTTCATTTATTAATTTTCACTTTAATGTTGTGATTTTTGTAAGGGGTTTCTTTTACAACCCCACTTTATTTGAAAATTTTTTATTCTCAGGTTTCATTTGGGAAAATTATATGATCCTAATATATTTTCTTATACTCTAGTTATGTTTGTATTTTACATGTTTATTTTCCATTACTTCTCTTTTTGGATCAGGAATCAACAAGTAATTTACATTTAAGTCACTTTCTTTTAAAAATCTTGTTTTGAAGATTTATTTCCAACTGTATTTCTTCCATGTACATATTTTTATTAAAATGTTTTTAATAATTCTTTTACTATTATCAAAATATTTATTAAATTAATTTTTACCCATGTTTTAATTTCTATATAAATTTTTAAAATGAATCTTATTTTACTTTTCCAAACGAGGTACTTTTCACCAAAAGTGTAAATAGAATCTTTGTTTTATCATACACTATACGAACACCTTTTCCCACTATCATGACTATTCTATTATTTGAAGCTTAATTTATAAGTTTCCATTGTTATTTCCAAAGAAAAAAAAATTCCTAAAATTTTGGAAATTTTTAGATAAGTGATTTTAAAATTAAAAATGTATTTTCCTTAGGAAATGTTCCAGTGGTATTTTATAAGTGTTTTCATCTATAAAAACACTCATTGATGTTACTGGAGATATTATCCAATTATATAACATTTATTTTTTCTCTATATTATTTATGATGATAAAATATTTATATTTGTTATTCTTGATTAAAAATCGATAGTAGTTGACTTTTAAGTCATTCTGAGAATAAATTGTATTGATTATTCAAAATATGAGGAATGCATAGAACATAAAAGTAATAGGTGGGACCCGGTTATAGATAGCCCCTCTATGAATTGATAGGTCTTATTAGACAAAATAGGTGGTCACATTATATGGGTATTTGGTTTGCACATGCCCATTTATTAATAATTATATCTTGTTTAAGAGGCTTTGATGGTAAGATTCATGATATTTTGGTTGAGAGGTCTTGATTATGATGTTTAGAATTATGAATTTCCATTGTTAAGAATTCGGTTATCATTATCCATGTGTTTTCTATGTTGATATTAGTCATATATTCTTATTGAACTCAAATTATTGATTGAATGGAATTTGTTTTGAATATCAACCATACCATATTGATTATTCCTTAATTACTCATGATAGCTTCCACTTTATGTAACTGTTACTGATCATTTGATCTCACCCTATATTTTTGTCCCTTTCCTAGAGATATAGAGAATGAAACTTTGAATGAGTTTCATGGATGTATATTATTTACTTTTAATATGTTTTATATTTTATTTCTAATATATATGGGGAATCCTGTATGTATATAGTTATTCAAGACTACTAAACTGATCAATCTCTATTGATGTTATCCCTTACGTCTTATACCAATTCAATAAAGTAGAAACCAGCTCTATGTTACTGGATTCAGGGCTCTATAGTTAGTATCAGATCGATTTTAGTATAAAATTTGTGAATAATATTTAGGAAAACATAAATTAGATAACATAACCTTGTAAAAAAATATGAGGATAATTATAAGTATATGGGAATATAATAAGTTACTATAAATAAAGTACAATAATTTCCCTAAAAAATATATCCCTATCTAGATACTAGTAAGTGGATTGGTTATTGCACATATTTTCTTAGGGGTAATAGCTCTAAAAGGTGTGGATTGGGTATTAAATAGATTGTCACCGATGAATTATGGTTGGGCATTAGACTACACACCTCGATAGACACTCCCAAAGGATATTATTGTGTTAATTCTAATTTTCTTTATGAATCATTATTAAGGATTTGAATAGATAAATACCATCAATCCTCTAAGTTAAACCTAATGTTTCATATAGTGAAAATAAGGTGTCATGATTTAGACATAATATGAATTATTTTTCATGATTATATGGTTTTTCATTATGATATTTATTACTCACACCATGATTTATGATTTTAGTTAGTGTATGGAACCAAGAGGAATCGAGTTGACAACGAATGTGACAGACAACGTAATGATTATACTTCTAAGAAACTAAATGATATGGGAGCCGGAATGAGAACTATGTTATTATGACTAATCAGATATCATGATATATGATTAATAACATAATCATAAGTGAGTTTCCTAAGACAAAAAATAATAGGAACATTGAATTATATGGATGTTCAGTTGGCGATGATCATAGAAGAAATAAATTTCAATTCACTTTATAAAAATAATGTGAGATAATCACCTAAGAGAATGTATCAAGGTAAGGGGAAGATGTTTTATATATGGAAATGAAGGGCATAGAGTAACCAGTTGGCAAGGAATTTGATTTCTAATGTGTGTGGATCTAGGTAATTATCTAATTCAATGTTTTAATTTGAGGGATAACTCCTAGACCAAGTAAATACATATGTTATTCCAATCATTAAAGTGTATGGATTGAAGATTTTGTGTATTGGGATTTAATAATTATATTTTAAAAGTGTTATATCAATGATATTATAGTTATAATAATCGTGAATCTTCTAATTATTGTTTTGAAGTAGTTTTTCTTAAGGATTTACAAGCATATGTTGAATGGTATCAACAAAGTAGAAAAGTGATTTATGATGAAGTTTGTTGTATTTTGTGGATTTATGGAATATATTTGATGGTTTGATATTTTATTTAATGAATAATGATAGAGTTAATTTTTGGAATCATATATTTTTTCATTAAATTTTTTTGGTGATTTAGGTTATTATCATGTTTTAGGATAATATATGATCAAGGTATTCACGTGTTTGGTATGTGATATTGTGATCTACTTCATGTTATTCGGCGATAAATGTTAAAGTTGATCTTGGAAAAATTATATGATCAAATATTTTAGATTTTTAGGTTTTGATTTTTGGCCATACATATTTTGTAAGGATATTAAGGTTAACTATTTATGGAATGAATCAAGTTAGACTTTGGGTGTTATTTTTGAGTTTTTAGAGATTAATGTGATATATTTATCCATATTGGACAACTTTTTCTAACCATTTTGGTTTTGGTAGATATTTAGAGATAGAAGGAATGAATTTTCATTTTTTTTATGGATATTATGATCCATTAAATGTTAATTTTAGTGCTTAAGTTATGAAAACATTATCTTTAATATTCATTTTTTAGAGTAAAATATAAATTGTAAATTGATCAAAGAAAAACCAAAGGATGAAATTTTTCTTATGAAATGGAAATAAATTGGGTATGTATATTTTCTCATGTTTTTATCTTGATAGTAAAAGAATAACTAAAATCTATTAAAAGTATTTTGAAATAAAAATTTAATTCTTTTACCTTCACCTCTAATGAATTTATGGTATTTTATCCTCTAAATGATTTATGGTTTTGTGGTCATTAACTTTCTCATGACTATGTTCTCTATCACTCTCAATTAGTATTTAGATGGTATTTTTCTCCACCATGTCTATATTTTAACTTCCTATAAATTTACTCCTTATCTAGGAACCCAATTATATTTTATTTTGGGTAACCTTTACATTACCCATTACTCCTTTTAAAGGAAGTTTTATTATCCCTTTGTACGATGTGGGTTTTAAAAAAGGTATTTTCAAATATTGAACCTTTGATTACCAAGATAAAAATTATGAGGATGTTATTTTTTAAGGGGGAAGAATGTAATTCCTTGAAAATTTGGTTTAAAGTAATACTAGTTTTTATAGCTATCTTAAAACTCAACATTTACCTTTAAGTGGATATTGATATACTATAAAAAAATATTATTTAAATGTGATTGTAATAACCTCATCATTAATTTAGAAGGTATGGACACTAATAAACAAATTATAAAAATATTTTTTAATGTTTTTATATAATTAAAAATTATTTATTAATTCATAATGAATAAGTATTCAATTTCCAGTAAGGTTATTTTATGTTTTAAAAATACATATTCTTCAAAAAATATTTTTATTATAATTTTGTGGACGGAAATTATAATTAATTTCTACCATTTTTAGAAATTTTATTTGAGTTAATGAATATAATTTTTTAAATTATAATGTTAATAATTGATGGTAATTTTTGGTATTTTTCTAAAAATATTTATTTTTCAGCGAATAGTAAAAAACATAATTTTTTGAAAAACTATTATTTATTTTCATTAAATCGAGTGATTTAAAAATCCCAGTATTTTTTTAATTTAATATTAAATTAAAATAAGCCCCATTTTTTATAAATTATCAGATTAATTATATATTAATCATCAGTATACTTGATCTTGGTATAAAAATACTTTGACTTAAAAGGTTATTTTTCATGAAATAGTTTTTCATTACACTTTTCTTTTTTATATTAAATTATTTTATACCATTTCTAGATATTTAATATTTAAAAATGGATTCCTTATTTTTAATAATCATGTCCATATCTATTAATGAGTCTAATTTCATTTTTTTCATTATGAATATTAATTATGGTGAAAATATTACTACCTCAGTAAAAGGGTAAAACAGGTAAATTAAGGTTAAAACTAATGTCAAAAGTCTTTAAAATATAACTAAAACTTTCCTTCACCATATTAGATGATTTTATTTCTTCTATACTCATTTCATTTTCTAATTTATGGACACCAAGATCCTTTTTTCTTTAATAATAAACTATATAATATTTTTAAGTGAAGAAAAATACAAAGTGTCACTCTCTTGCTTTTAAATTTCTCTTATATGATCACATCGCGATAAAAATAATTTATTAATGAATATTAAATGTTATTTTAATAATAATTAATTATTTTTTATTATGGTAATTTATATCTAATTTTTAGTGATTTTATAATTACCTTAAATGCTTATATAACACTGACACAATGCTTATGCAAGTTGTGGAAAATCAGTGTAAATAATTTTAAAAGCATTAAAAGTATCAAATTTGGGATGAATTATGGTTAAAAAATAATTTTATAGTTATTTATAATATAATATTTTTGGTTAAATGGGTTATATTTTAATTACATTACTGTCTTAATATCTTTAATGTCAAATTATATGAATAGTTCTTAAAATGATTTTAATGGTATTTTATGATAAATAATATTTTATTAAATTATTTTCAAATCATAAAAATATTGAAATAGAACAAAAAGGATGATAAATTGTAAAAAAATCATCTCTTGTGCATTTAATATCCAATTTTTACCTTATAGGTAAAAGTATAACTCTTTAAAATTGAAAATTTTGTTTTTGTGGTTAAGGTGAAATTCAGTTATTAAAAGGTTTAAACAAAGATAAAGTTTAAAATACCATATAAACCCACCCAAATTTTATTGGTTCAATTTATTTAAACTATATCATATCTTATATTAGAATTTTTTTTTCTTCCTGTTTCCACTATCACATGAAAATGAAATGATTATATTTAAATCTTTTTATTAATTCCATGGGAGTCATTTCCTCTTCTTATAAAAGGACACACCTCCCATTATTTCTTTACACTAAATTGAGCCACCTATATTGAAAAAAAACCTATCCAATTCTCATATAAACTTATAAATCCATGAAATATAGTTTTTTTTATTTTTAAAATCCATTCCAAGGGTCTTTAAGAAGGTGACTAAAGGAGATCTACCGAAGAAGAGGTAATTGTTTTTACTAACTCTTTCAAATTTATTTCTTCTTATAATTCCTATAAATATGTTTTACGCATAATAAAATAATTAATAAAGTATAAAAAATATACTTATATGTTATTATTATTATGTTACAACCATTTTCCACCTCTTTTCCATCCTATGTAAGATAAAAACATCTATCATGAAAACGTAA
Source organism: Viscum album (assembly GCA_963277665.1). Classification (NCBI taxonomy): domain Eukaryota; kingdom Viridiplantae; phylum Streptophyta; class Magnoliopsida; order Santalales; family Viscaceae; genus Viscum; species Viscum album. Next base: position 1,931,790,139 of record OY728148.1, read on the forward strand.
AGCTTACCATCTTCACATAGTGGTGTAATTCATTTTTCGTCACCATTTTACTTGGATGGTTATAAAGATGGAAATAATTAATATATATGATTTTTATGAAATAATTATTTTCCTATAATTATAATATATCATTTACCATTTTATCCTTTAACTCATTAAAAAATGATAACGTCGCTCATGCGTACGTGTGGACTACCACCTCCATGAAGTGATGTAATCCATTTTTCATATCCATAATTCATGGATTATTATAAATATGTATATAATTAATATATATTATATTTATATCATGATCAAAATTCTTGATATTATGGAACCATGATTAATATTCCAGGATCGAAACTACCAAACTAAAACTTACATGAAAAACGAAATAGTTAACACTCAGAAACGACGATTTTAATAAAGAATTATTAATTAAAAAGTGTTGAAGTGTTATGAGTGGATCATATATTATAAGTATGTATAAAGTTTTTTTATATAATTATAATAAATTTAAATTTATTATAAAGGATTCTAAAATCACTTGCAAAGAAATTCAGGCATGAGTTAAGGGTTTCTCATCTCACTTTTGTTTCTGTGGGATATATTTCATATTCACTACTTGTTTCTTTCATGTGGTGTATATAATGCACATTTAATATGATATAGAATGAATACATTTATATTCACAGTATTTAAAGTTTCATTTTAAGTTATTTATTTCATTTGGGTTATGATTCAAAAGATACCAAAGTAGTAAAGGGTTTCTTAACTCAATTTCTTCTCATTGAGTTATACCACTGCTTTATTGATTATGTTATGCCAAGATTATGTGTGAAATGAAATTTTATTTTTTTATATTGTATATAAAATTATTTTATGTGTATTTAAATTTGTTACATATAATCACTTCATTGATTAATTCTCACTTCAATGTTGCGGTCTTTGTAAGGGATTTCTATTACAATCTCATTTTGTTTCGAGATTGTTTATATTCAGGTTTCCTTTGGGAAAATTATATGATCATGATATCTTAATCCCCATATATTTTCTTATCATATGGTTATGTTTTGAGTTTATAGGTTTATTTTCAATTTATTCTCATTTTGGATTGGGAATCAACAAGATATTTACATATAAGAGACTTTCTTTTAAAAAAAACTTATTTTGAAGAATTCATTTCAACTGTATTTCTTATATGTCCATATTTTCATTAAAATGTTTTCAATAATGTTTTTAATATTCTATAAATATTTATTAAATTACCTTTTACCCATTTTTTACTTTCTATAAAAATATTTAAAATGAATCTTATTTTTGTTTTTTGGACTATGTACTTTTTAATAAAAGTGTGAAAAAAATATTTTTTTATCATACACCACATGAATGAATTTTCCCACCATCATGACTAATATTTACTTTGAACATTTCAATAAAATTTTCTATGGTTATTTTCAAATAAAATTATTTTCCTAATATTCTAGAAATTTTTAGATAAGTGATTTCAAAATGAAAGGTTATTTTCTTCAAGAAATGTTTCAGTGATCTTTTAAATGTATTTTCATCTATAACAACACCCATTGATGTTACTAAGGAAGTGATCTAATAATACTATATTTATTATTTATCTAGATGGTTTATGATGATGAAATATTGATGTTCTATATTATTGATTCAATATATATAGTTGTTGACTTATAATCCATTTTGAGAATGAATTATATTGATCATTCAAAATAAGAGGAATGTGTAGGACATACAAGTGATTGGTGGGACCCGATTATAGATATTACATCAATGCATCTATAGGTTTTATGAGAAAAAATGGGCGGTTTCATTATATTGGTATCTTGTTTATAAAAACCCATTTATTAAGAATGATGTCTTGGATGGGAGGCCTTGATGGTAGGATTCATGATATCATGGTTCAGAGGACTTGATCATGATGTTTAGAATTATTCATTTCCTTTACTAAGAATTCATTTTTCATTATAAATGTGTTTTTTATGTTGATATTATCCTTGAATTCTCATTGAACTCAAGTTGTTAATTTAATGGAATGTGATTTTATTATCCACCTTTCTATATTAATTATTCCCTATTTACTCATGATAGATTCTATTGTATGTAACACTTGGTGGGAAAATGATATCACCCTTTATTTTTTTTCCTTTCCCTGGGATATGAAGAAGGAAATTTTGGATGAGTTTTAAGGATTATGATTATTTACTTTTACAATGTTTTATATTTTATTTTAAATGTAAAATTGGAATCATGTATGTTTATGGTTCTTCAAGACAACTAAATTGATTGGTACTTGGTGATGTAATCCCTGGTATATTGTGAAAATATAACAAATTAGACACAAACTTTGGGTTATTGTATTCAGGTATCTAGATGATCCATCAAACTGCAGATCCTTAATCCATTGAATGGATCCTTGATCTTGAAATCCTTATTCATATTTCTTCAACACTTGCCTCTAAATTTTTATTGAACAGACTATGGTTGTTAAATTTAATAAAATCATGGTTAATTCACCCCATAATATTTGTTTAGACTCCACATTAAATAAAAGTTCCCTTATGGGTTGACTGACACTTTAACTATGGTTTCATCATAATTGAGATAATGAAATATTTTTATAAATTAAAATTTTTATTGGGGGATTTTTTTTATTATGAGTCAATTTCCTTATTTGTTACTTTTACATGTCTTGTTAATATTACATATATTTTACATAATTAATTAGCCATGTTCTGATAAAATAATTTACACAAAATCTAGTTTATTTTAATTTAATCTTATATTCTTGTTAATTCATTTATTTATGTGATCGTGATAAAGAATTCATAAAAATTAATCATGCACTTATATTGAAATAAAATAAATAAATTGACTTGATCATGAAATTTCTAATGTTTGATTGATCCATTGGATGATAAATCAACCTATGACCCTAGGGGAAAAACTCATTGAGTTACTACATTCCACCTTTGACCATTGTATCTTCTAGGTTGATTGCATCTTTTCCCAGGTCTTGAACCAATTCTTATACTTATAGATCCACCCTTTACATATTTTTACTCGCACATAGGTGAGGGGAACCATAGGAATTATTTGTGAAGTTTATATAAAAGAAATCATGGACACATAGGTATTACATAATAGAGGTGGGAGGGGTCACACATAGACTGTTATATTAAATTAAATAAAACTTTATAAGATATAAAACTCATGAAATAATATTAAATTAAACAAAAATACAACACATACATTGGTTGGTCAAGATCATGATAAGCAACATACATGAAACAAATACACATTTAAAACAACAAACTAAAATTCATTTCAATAGTTCTTTATTAAGATAAATTACTTGAATTAATAAATTAATTATTATATTAATTAATTAATTTATCTTAATGTTCATCCAAACAATCCTAGAGATTATCATCCGCTGTAATTTTAAATAAAATTAATTAATTAATTTTATTTAAATTTAATTAAGTACATGAAGTGTACTTGGAGGAAACACGATATGTACCTATCCAAACTACCATGCATCTGGCATGGTACTTATCATGTGTTGTTCACTCACATGGAATATATCATACATGGTGTTTCATGTAATTACATGGCATGTACTATCAATTAATGACACACATACACATTTCAAATCATGTGGTGTGTACCATTTTTAACGCATGTGGAGTAAACGGTGTGTATTTATGAATTTTAACATATAAGTTAATAAATTATTTGACATAATTTAAAACCTAACACATGATATGTACTATGAATTTATAACACACATACATGGGTTAATTATGTTTGATAGTGAAATTAATTTTATTTTTATATAAATTAATTACGTGGTCTATAGTCTAGCTTCGTGTGTACTCCGTATATATGGTTATATGTTACAAAGTGTGTAAAAATGGTTTCACAAAATATATCACTTTCTACATCCATATGTGATACATGTCTAGGGGATCTATGTGTATTCAGTTCAGAAATTTATGGTTTAGATGGTGTGTACGCTAGTTACACATCATGTAATTCCATTCAGCCCATACATCTAAGTTTAAACTCCTTACATATTGTGTAATAAATGCATGGTGTTTATTTGACGACATGGTTTAAGTGAACTTAATATGGAAATATGTGTTGTAATACATAGTTTTTTAGTGAGTTACATGACATGTAGTCCCTAAAAATGTGTTCCAACCTATTCCGATCAATGCACATTCATTTACTAACATTGCATATCCACCACATGACCAGTCATGTTATTCATTGTTGTGTATTAGTGTGGTGAATATGGATACATAATGTGTACATTTGGGTTACATGTCATGTAATCCAATCTTATCCTTATAGAATCATTGACACCTCTAGATGAGTTCTTCATATGTTCTTCACGTGTTTTTAACCTTTTCTTGGTTATATAAAGGTAAAGAAAGAAGATTTATTTACTTTCATATTAAGGAATTAATAAAATGGAAATGAAAAGATAAAAAATGAATATATTGATCAATGATTAATAAATAATTATAAATTTGAATGTGACCACTCTGATACCCTTTGAAGATTTTGAGCACAGTAGAATCACAAGAGGGTGAAAACCCCATCTTGGTTTTTTCTATATTAAAGAAATAATTTTCAAGATCATAATGAAGAATTAGCATGTTAATGAATATCTAAAGTAGAATCCCTCTAGTGGAGATCCACATGTGCTACTCAATCTTCGAACAATGTTGATGGAACATCGGGTGCCAGTGTAGAAAATATGATCATCTTGCATTCTTTGCCTTGATCACAACATTACCCTTCAGGATTTAAGGACTACCTATCTGGTTCTATCATTTTCTTAGTGGGATGAGGTGGAGAAATTATATTGATCATAAGAGAAACACTAGATAAGTTCTTATTTGGAAAAGAATTATCTAGAGAGGATTCATTGTGCACAATGATGTATCTTACAACAGACCCTATAAAATTATATAAATGGGCATTTATAGGTCTAGGTTAAGAATTAGTAATTGTGCATATGCACTTAACCAATTATTTAATCCTTAGTAAACCCCATCTATAATAATATTATTATTATTATTTCCTTGACATGTGCAACACCTACAGATAAAATAAATATCATTTCTTAAATTAATTAATTAATATTTATTTAAATTATATTTAATGTATCATTTTTATTAGACCATTAACTTGGCTCATCTACCATCCTTGGAATTTATTGAAATTTTAATAATAAATATTATTCATTCGATTGATAAATAAATATTATATTCATGGTCATGTGAATAAATATTTATTTTAATATTCATGTAACTAAATTAATATTTATTTAATAATATTATTATATATTATCTTGTGAATAAATCAAGAGATAAATAGATATTCTACTTGATGGTCTTTTGAATAAATATTTGTTTAATATTTAACTCACATATAAATATGGTGATTGTATATTTGTGATCAATAAATCCTAAATAAATGATATTACTCAATCTTGATAATAATATTTATTCCAATTATTAAATAGAAGTAGTATATAACTGAGATCAATGGATACACTAAATGTGTAACCATATAGGCCTCTTCCTCTATGGCTTTAGGCGGGCTTTTTGAAAGTACAATATCAACATCTAGTAGAACATAAAGGCACCTATAGAAGAAGAAATCTCAATGAAAACAATGACATACAATAACTCGCTATGTAATACAATATATTTTCTACAATATCTCTTTATCAGGAAGGATTCGTATTTGTGTCACCGGCCTATGTGCTCAATTTCACTTTCTTTGAATCTCTTAAATGAAATCATCTATACACCATGTCCATAGATTTAGTTAAAAGGTTTTATTTCAATCAAAGGGTATAAGATATAAACTTCCATAAACGGAAGGGAAAAATATTATATTGACTTATTCATTAATAAAACATCACTCATGACACACCCTGCCTTACCATGAACATATGTTCTCGCGGTTTTCATTAATACATCAAAGTGCGTGACTTAGATATACATTAATAATAATATCAAGTTTAAGGTGTTGAAAGTGAACTAAAAGTATGTGGTTTATGTGTATGCATATTCCAACACAGTTTTATCAATTATAATCTATTATTAATGGATTAAATGGATTGCATATTCATTTAATGGATTCAGTGAATAACTAATAATGGGAATAAATGTATGATGATACATTAAATATGGTCAACATGTTTTATTAAATAAAACATGCCAAGAATGGTTGTATAAAGGAATGAGGTCCCCCATGTTGTTCCTCGCCAATTGTATGCAAGCCTCTAGATACTATCTTCCCCCTAAAATGTAATTTATCACTATGTGAATATTCTAGCACCACATCTACATTTAGGGATCTTTAAGAAACATTTTTTTATATTTATTCATGTATTACCTCTAGAAGTATGAGGCTTTAGTCTATTACTCTAGTGATTGACATAAACAATACCCCATTAAATATTGAATATATAGAATTTTTTTATCCAGGTATACACATTTATGGTCTTTGTTTATATTAAATGTTGATTTTTTCAAGGATAGATCATGCACATTTATGGGTTTTCTTCTGCTCCCTTTTTTTATATGGAGAACCCCAAAACCCCATCAGTGGTATAAGAGTGAGGTTACTCATTGAATAAATGTGCTTCTTTCAGTGTTAAATGGAGAAAATGTTGTATGAAATCATAATTGGTTTTCCCCTATCAATGTTAATTTATATGATAAAAACTATTGGGAGAACCATGCATCAAAGCATCAGGTTATTTATAAATTTTTTATAAATAATGTAATAGGATATTTTGGAATATTTATAGGGATTATAAAAAGTTTTTTATAAATTATCTATAAAATGGTTTTTGTTGATTGATTAATTGTTTTTGAAACATTTATTATAAATATTCCATTAATATTAAAGATTTGATATTAAGAATATTTTTTTATTAAATTTATATGGTTTATAAAATGTTTATAAATTATGGTAAAAGGTATTTTGGGAATATTTTAATTTATAGAGTTTATAAAATAATTAATTATAAATAGTTTATAATTAATTATATAAATTTTTTCAAAGAATTTATTAATAAGATATTCCAAATATTAAATTCTAATATTCAATATATTTTACCAAATTATATGTCATGCCCTGTAACCTTTGAATAAAGGGTTTAATTTAGATATCATACGGGTGATTTATAAGGATGTTATAAATTATATAAATAAGGCTGAAATTTAAACTACATTATATTTAAAATTATTAATTATTTATAATTAATTAATTTGAATTTTTCTAATTAAAATGGATCTTATTTAAGATATTATTTCGACCACATAAAAATGATTTGAAGGATATATTTTTTCAATTTTTAAATATGTGATATTTAGATTATGTAAATAGTTTACAAAATAGAAATTGCAGTATAAAATGATTATAATTCATAATAATATCATATATTGAAAGTGAAATGACGCATAATAAATAATATGAAAGTTTTTGTATTAAAATTGGATGTAAATTTTTTATATCAAAGATAATATAAATATCAATAATGTACTAGGTTATTTATAAAATATTTATAGTTAGTTTTATTTATGAATTTTTCATGAATGATCATCTCATGTTTTTAGAAAATAAAATAAATGTTTATTTACTTGTTAAATTCCTTTTATATTCATGTTTATAAAAAAATTTAAGATATGTGAATATTGTGTATGTGAAATTTATTTGATAAATTTTTTCTATGAGATAGATCCTTGCATTACATACTAGGTACAAATCTATAAAATTTAGTTTTCTTCTACCATGAACTTGGTTTGTAATTGGATTTATTAGCTTAAATTTATTAGTTGGGAATGGTTTGTGCATATTAAATTTTAATATTAGTATTAATTGAATTCTATCTTAAGTAATGTATCCTTGAGGAGATGGACTTTGGTTCATACTTTCCACTGGAATAGAGGCTTATTCCTTGTCTATAAAAGTGGGGGTAAGCTATTTGTGTCTCTGAGCTTACCCGTGTAGAGATTTTAAATCTCATACAACTCTAAAAATATACATAGATAGTTCATATAACTTATGATTATGATGCATAAGGATATGTATGAATATGTTTGGATTCTATACTTGGGTGAGTAACACATATTTTGGTTTGTGTAAAGAGTTATGAATTAATGTAATGTGAACACATTAATTTGGTGTATGGAATAAGTATTCCAAAACTAACTCATTATAATCATGCATGCACAATAAGAATAAAACATGAGAAGATGAATATTTCATGAGATGAAATAGTTATGAACTTAATATGCATATGATGTATATTAATTTGGTGATAATTTAAAATAAATCCCATTAAATACTAAGAGTGATATTTCTTCCAAAGAAACACTTTTCAATACCTAGGACATCTAATTGGGTAGTTTTGTGACATAGTTAGGTTCCCATATATTATCTTGTTTAAGGAAATCAAGTAATAAGTTTCATTGAGTGTTTTAGTGTTTAAAATGCTCTAATTGTTAAATTTAGTGCATGTGTGATGAATTGTCTAGATTTAAAATGCACTCAAGGTGGATTTACTCTTAGAAAAATGGTTTTCACTTATAATTTCAAGTGGGACTTGAAATTTCAAGTGTTGATAATTTCTAAAATTTGGTTTCAAGTTAAATTTGGAATTTTAAATGGGGTTTTACCCTATTTGGGTTCTGAAATCAAGTGAGAAGTTTTATTTTTTAAACTTCCAAACATTTTGTTTAGGAATTCATGTGTTGTTTTAAAATGATAAATGTTTTTAAATTGTTGAGAGATATGTTTTAAATATATCATCTTATTTTTAAAATTATTTGCACTTGTTTTTTATTGTGACTTGAATTTGGGATGTATATTTTAATCTTATTATGAATTTTAATGAAAAATGTGTTGATTCATGAAAATGTTATTACAAATAGTTTTGAGTGATTTTTTTGGAAGATTATTTTAAATGTATTTTAAGAGATTTTTTTTAATAATTGTTTGAATTAGGGATTTAATCCATTGAGAAGAGACTTGGCGTTCTTTGTTTTTTAATAAAGGCTTGTTTGGCACTTTGGGTGTTTTCCAAATGGTGTATGTGTGAGTGTAAGACCCTCTTAATCCCCTTTTTATCTTATGAACATGTGGGGGTTATTTCTTATTGATTGATGTGAATTTTACCATGAGGTTATGTTTTATATTTATTGTATTATAATTTAAATGTGATGGATCTTTTGATTATGAGGGTGTGGGAGGTGAGATGTGATTTTTTTGTTTTGATATATTGATATATATGATTTCTCACCTTTGTTTGATGTTTCTCATGGGAGTATTAGAGGACTAAGTAGAGGCCTAGATAAATTAAAACCCTATTATAATAATTGTGTCAAATAGGGAGTATTTTCTAACTACCCTGATATGGTTTGATTGAAAGGGGTAATGGGACTTATGAGATAGCATCTTCTTCGTGGCTCGTAGTAGAAGGGTGCTCATGGGATGTTTATTTTAAGATAATATGACGAGTCTATTGGGGACATTGATAGATTCAATAGTGTCATCCTAGGGATCATGTCTCTAATTTAGACTATTGTATTTAATTCCTAAGAGGATTCCCATGATTCTTTGATATCCTTTATAGGATGATTTAGAGAAATTTGGGGTTTATTTATTATTTATATACCTTTTCATTGATTGGTTATGGTACCTATTTTTTTTCTTGGCTACTTGGGATTGTTTATTTTATTCTAGATACCATGTTGTTTACACTTATGTGAGTAGTTTTGTGTTTTTGAAATGTTTATTTGGGAAATTTTTTTAAAGAGGACCAAAAAGTTTTGGTTTGTTACATGGGTTTTAATAAAGTGGCCTCTTTCAATGTTTAAATGGTGTTTGAAAAAATTATGTGACTCAACCCAGGATTATTTTAGAAAAATTAGGGTAGTATTTTATAAAAAGGGTTTGGATCTTGGGAAAATTGTTTTTCAAGTGATTGTTTCCATTTGATCCAAATAAAAACATTGTTTGAAATGTGTGAGTGCGATTTTACTTTTGTATACTTGTTAGTTGAAAACTAATTTTCAATTGTATTTTACAACTAGCATAAAAGGAAATTTATTTTGTAATAATTGCACAAAATATATGGTTTTTACCTATTAAAACCAGCTTCACTCACACCCTGCATATACCCTCAGTATATACAGATCTTAGGGATTTGTTTTAGGTGACTCGGCTTTGGCCTCCCTAGAGTTGGAATGTGGGTTGGGTCGGACGATTATGGAGTGTTATCTCAATTAACTTGGATATTAAAGGTAGAAATTTTATTTTATTTTCCCTTTTGGGTTTTTTATGTAACAACTTTTTCCTTAGCCTTAATTTTTTATGAGGATTTGGTATTTATTCATTTATGTACCTTGTGCATATGTATGGATGTTGAATTCATTATTATTCAGTATCTAGTTAATTAATTTTATTTATGCATATTATTATGATGTGGATATTTTATTATTGATTTGGTTATTTTTTCAAGGGTTTAATTATTCCCAATGATCATGTTCTGCAACCCTAGCACTAGTTGTCATCCTGAGGTGATCAGGAACGCGACTCGAGTATGTCTTGAACCGGTTTGGGTATTTGAAGGGTGGATAAATCAATTTAGTTAATGAGAAAGTCAAAATTATTTGAAAATTAACTTTTAATAAATTTTAAATATAAATAATTACATACTTGAAACATTTAAAAGAACATATATATGGAGGAAAAGGTTTTAAAAACATTTAAAACAACATTTTAATGAAAAATATCTTACGACCTTATTAACTTTTGAATCAAAAGAGTATTGAAGGAGAAAACTTGGAAATTATTTGTAAACCACTTTAATTTTAGTAAATAGATAATAAAATAAATCTATATAATATTAAATAAACCACACAAAATAAAATATTTTGTGAAAATGGCATGAGTCTCAATTAAAGGAAAGTGAGATGAGAAAATTTTTACCTCGTGACCTCCACTTAGTCGAACACATTTTAACATCCTATATAATAAATTTAAAATTATTATACATCTATATAAGAAATATATTTATATAAAAATTAATATATACCATTCATTCACGACTTCTTTTTACTCATTTATTTATAATTCTTTGTTAAAATCGACTTTTAGGTGTTAATTGTCTTATTTCCCATAGATGTTTTGATTCGGCGATTTCAATCCTTACACATTAGTAATGGTTTAATAATATTAAGAATATTAAAAATGTTATATTTATCATTTTTTAAATAAAATATAATTTTATAATCACCCATTTAAGGTAGTCATGAAAAATGAAGCACATCGTTTCATGGAGACGGTAATCTATACGTACACATAAATAATGCTTTTTTTATACTAAGTGGAAAAGAAATAAGGTAGATAATATTTTAATTTTCTAGAATCATAAATATTTTATAATTACATAGTTATTAATTAGTTTCATCCTTATGATCATCCATGTGATTCATTAATGAAAAATGAATCACATCACTTCGTGGATGTGGTAGTCCACACATACGCACAAGTGACGTTGTCATTTTTCAATGGATAGAAGGGTAAGAAGGTAGATAATATATTATATTTACAGAATAATAATTATGTAATAAATATATTATATATTCATTAATTTCATCTTTATAACCATCCATTTGAGACAGTGATGAAAAGCGAAACACATCACTACATGGAGGCGGTAGTCTATATATATGCACGAGCGCTGTTTTCATTTCTCATAAGATGGAAAAGGGATTGAAAATGGGTTGTGACATAAACATAATAACACTTAATTATATTTTAGATATTGATGTTATTATATCATCAAGGTTATGTTATGTTTCAAGGAGGTATAAAAAGAAATAAATATGAAATAACTCGGTTAAAGTTATACCTCTTCTTTGGAAAACCTCCTTTGACTTACACCTTAAGAATTCTAGGATGGGTTGTTGAAGAATTACATAAACTCTAGGAAATGGGGAAGAAATTTTTTAAGGGGTTTTAGAAGAATTTTTTTGATCTATTGTGCTCAAAGTGTGTGGATAAGTGAGGAGTTGAGGTTCCATTTTATAAGTGGAGGTAGTGTCACTCTTGTAAATATTAAGAACTTACAAAATATATAATTAATTTTCATGTGGAAGTGGAACCAAGTAAAACCATTTTTTAATATAATATAGGGTAACTTATAAATCCACATAACCAATCATATTTAGAAAATTTTGGGTATTTTTAAGCTTTATATCTTAGTTTAACCCCCTTGTTAACCCTTTTTACCCTAACCATGGTGACAAACTTTTTACCTTGGTAAAATATTTATATGAAAAAAAAATAAAAGGGAACTTATTAAAAAATTTGGATATTATTATTAAAAATATGGAATAAATTTTCTATTATTAAATTTCTATAAGTGGCACAAATTACTTTTAATATAAGTTTGAAAATACAATGAAACCTATTTTTAGAAAAAATCTCTTTAAAGCATAAAAATAAAATTTCACAAAAATCAAGTATAAATTTAATTATCATGAATTTATTGGATTTATTAATAAAATGAAGTTTTTATGACATTAAAATCATTTCAAAACCTAATTTAACCTTCCAACCATGCTATTAAATTCAAAAAATCGAAAATATTTTTATTAAAAAAAATATAACTTAATTTTTAAAAAGTCGAACAAGGGTTTAAAAATTCAAAATAATGTTTTGAAAAGATTTATATTACTACTTAAACACATATTTATTAAATAAAAATATTTTATGAATTTTAAAATCAATATTTCATCATGATTATGTTATAAAAGTTACGGTATTTGTAAAAATGGTAATTTTCACTATTCACTCAAAAATCAATCATTTTAGAAAAATATCAAAAAATTGTCCTAATAAAAATTTGATATGATAAATAGAAAAATGGAGATAATTTTATCAAATATAATTTATAGAATTGGGAAATATAATTCTAATATCCATGCACAAAATGCTTAAAATCTATTTTTAGAAAAAATGTATTTTCAAAGCATAAAATGATTTTATTCTCATTCCCTTCATATTAACAAACATTAGATGATTGTTATATTATTTAATTGAATATATTATTAATAAATTTTGTCTAAATCATTTATAAGTAGTGTTCAATTTAATTTATTAATATAAAAATACATTTCATAATTAAAAGTATTTTTCTAAAAAATATCTCTTTTTACCATCAAATGATTTTATATTCATTTATAAAAAGTTTATAATAAATGTATGAATGATTATTAATTATTTTAAAAATATAAAAAATAAATTTTAAATAAATTTAATAATATAAAAAGATAAATTTATCTTTTAAATGAAACATAAAAAATATAAAAGAAAACCTGTTTTTACAGAAAAATGTCCCTTTTAACTTTAACTATTCTAAACCTTATATGATTTAATTCTTATCATTTGAAATTGAGTACTTGTTTCCTATGAATTGATATATAAATTTATTTTAGGAAAAAATTTATATATATATTTCATAATTCAGTTACTCATATTCATACTCATCAATTCAATGGCTAGGTTATCAAGGACATATTTAAATAAAAATGTAATTCTTTGTTTAAGCTCGGTGTTGTGTGTGGTACATGCAATCAAACATAGTGTTAATTTAAAGGAATATACATAATAAAATTTTGAGGTTCTATATTCTACCCCCATAAAGAAATTATTTCCTCACAATTTTATCTTATGTCTGATAAAAAGGGTTTAAAACATTTTCAGAATCAATTCCATGAAGTGGAAGATAAATACACATAGGTGGAGATAAATACATTTTAATCCACATAGATAAAATTTCCTTTTCAAAAGAACTTTAATATCAATGCTAAGACTAAGAAACTTATCATTTCTTAAATATTTCTTAATCCATGAATTTTTTTAACAGTTTGGGGTCGATACCCCTGTTATTAAGAAAAAAGTGCTCTTTTAAATATGTTAATAGGTAACCCTTACATGACCTAGAGGCCCAAAGGCTCATAATCCCAACGATTCATGGCCCAAATACCTAGTTAACTGAAGTTCTAAACATGGCCCAAATTCATAGAGTGAGATTTTTCATCATGTCATTTCACCAGTCAACCCCCCTCCCCCCACCAGCAGTTGTCGCACCATGATCCCATTCTGAAATTTGTATCCCCCCCCCCTGCCAGTAGTCATCGCACCATGATCCCATTCTGAAAGTTGTATCCCCCTGTCATGAAATGTTAAGTCATGTTGTAATGATGCATTAAAGAATGGAACCCCTATATCCATAGAGTGGTATGAGGTTCAGATGATGGGTTCCATCACACCCCTCTCTCTTGTGATCCTCCCACCCAACAATGACTATGTGGACTCACTTTCATCACTTACTTATTTCTCTACATCCTCAAACTAATACCAAGTATAGATAGTCACATGGAAGTGAACCCCTCCATCCCAATCCCTAAGGATGAATGGATGAGTGATACATATTGGCATACCCATCCCTAAAATCAAGCTTTCCCACCTTGAAGTGTCCCTACACATCCATCCTAATGCATTGAGTCGATTATTTAGTCCTAGTAATTCCATTTGTTGCCCATAAGTGATGACCTAGAGGTCCTAAAAATCCTGAAGATACATAGCCCATAGGCATAATCTCTAAATCCAAAAATGTCCCTAACTCCCATGAAAAAAACCCAAAGTCCTATTTCAGCCTTAGGCCTAGATGAAATAACCCATAGGTCCATCCCCTGACCACAACCCTACTCCCCTATAGTGTTTATCTATATTTTCCACTCTTCCACATCCCCCACCATGTTCGCATTCCCATAGTGATGCTAGATCAAAGTGATATCAGAACCAGATGAAGGTAGAATTCCCCCATTGAAAAATCTATATAATTTAGTTCTTGGGGAGGCCAACATGTACTACCATAACTATAGGCCAATGAGTGACCAACTCCATCATTCATTCCCAGATGATTGGGTGCAAATCATGTCAAGAACATCAAAAGGGTTGGTGGTAGACATAGAAATCAAACAAAGGAGTGGACAGAAATCCATGGATCCATCACCCACACCATGCACACTGGACCCATGAATCCTAGACCTGGCTGAGGGAAGTCAACCCCCCAATAGGAGAGGATGGAATTGTAGGACATGAAAAACAGATGACCCAAACGGGGGTAATAAGGAAGCCCAAGTGGGAGAAACAAGGAAACCCTACCTCCCCACAAAATAGAGGTAACATCTCCATTGATTCTATAAGTATAGAGGAACTGTTGGGCGGAACAAACGGGGAAAAGATGGTAAGAGGGGGGGTGAATTGCCTTTTAAAAAAAGATTAATAAATAAAAAATCAAAGTAAAGTGCAGCGGAAATAAAGAGGCAAGACACACAAAATTGATAACGGAGTTCGGCCAAAACCCGGCCTACGTCTCCGCTCCCAACTCAACCGTTGAGAGATTCCTACCGCTTGCTTTTCAATGGTTTTAGAAAGAAACCCACTAGGCTTTGAGGTAGCACTAGGACCTATTACAGCTTGCTTTTTGTGGTTTAGCAAGAACCCACTTGCTTTTGATGGTTTAGCAAGAACCCACTAGCCTTTTTAACGGGTGAAGGCTAGCTCACCGAAAACTCAAGCCCTTTAAAAGGAAAGGCTTGAAGAAACCTCTTCACACCTTAATGGTGGTGTGAAACCCAAAAGAAAGGGAGATGAGAAAAGGGTTTGGGGTTTGTAGGCACAAACCCAAATTTAAAGCTCAAAATAAATAAAACAATAAAACCCGTATGTGAGGAAGACTTGGGCGCCAAGGTATGATGGAGTTGATGTAGCGTGCTCTCCCAAGCTTCTTGAGGTGCTCCTTGGATTGGAAGTTGGTTGGAGCACTTGAGGATCCTTGAAGGTGGAGCGCCGGAGGTTCACCAAATGTGCAACAATATGTCCGAGCGCTTGGTATATGATCCGGTTAGGTTCCGGGGCTTCCTTGGCCTTTATTTATAGGCATGGAACCCATTGGGGGCCTTCGGAGCCATTGGAGAAGTCCTCGGAGCCGTTGGAGGCCAAAAGATGGTTGAATGGTCAAACCCAACGGCTAGTTTGACTGGGCTACCGGCTGGCCGGTGCAGGGCCACCGGCTGGCCGGTGCCTTGGCAGAGGAGGAGAATTCTGGTCCAGGCTCCACCGGCTGACCGGTGGAGGAGCCACCGGCTGGCCGGTGGGGAGACAGTAGCTCCCACTGTGCTTGCTGGGTGCCACCGGCTGGCCGGTGCTGAGGCCACCGGTTGGCCGGTGGTGAGGCAGTAGCCTCCTCTGCTGTGCAGGTGCCACCGGCTGGCCTCTGGTGTGCCACCGGTTGGCCGGTGGTCTGGACAGAAGGATGCCTTCTGTCCAGGCTCCTATCGGTTGGCCGGTGCACTTCCATCGGTTGGCCGGTGGACTGAATTTCAGTCCACTTTGCCTCCTTTCTTTCTTGGCCCAATTCCTTGGCCACCTGAATTGATTCCTATCATCCAAAAACACTTGAAAGAGGATTAGAAAAATATGAGGGTGATTGTGATCATGAAAATAAAACCTTGAGGGGTTCGAGAGGTACAACAATCTCCCCCTATTTTGATGATCACAATCACCAAAACAATCAAAGTAAAATACTGAAATTGAAAGGAAATGCTAAGCATGATGAAAAGGATTCTCCCCCAATCAATCAAGAAATTTCTCCCCCTTTGTGATTATCAAAATAGAATGGGGCATAAAACTTGATTGAGGGATATTTTGAAAAACAAGAGATGAGATTTGAAAATCAATTGAAATTTTGGAAATTGAAAGATTTGAATCAAAAAAGGAATAACAGTTTGAATTGAATGTTTTGAATCAAAATTGAAATGAAAATTTTGAATGAAAATTTGAAACCAAGTGAAAAAAAAATTTGAAATTGAAAAGCTTAATCAATCCTAACTCCCCCTAAATAAAAACAATAAATCATCGGGGAGAGGTTTTTGAAACCGAAACAAATTTAGGTCCGGTGAGACTCGCTAAGAGGGATTTTTCAATCCATACTTGTCTCATGGCAGGTCTTCTCCTATAAAACTCAACGGAAAAGAAAATAGACTTGGGTTGACCGTACCGGGCGTTTTTACAATTACATTCATAAATAAGGTGCCCGGGTTTTTTACAATAATTGCAAAATTTATAACTAGAGCTCCCCCTTACAAAAACAGTTGGTGCATGGGAGGAGGAGGCTTGGTTGGTATAGCCAAGTCCATTGGTGGTTCTAGATACCCTTTGAGAACCTAAGAGTTTGGAAAAATTTTGTTCACCTTGGGTGAACTTGGCTAGGGTCTCCCTTAAGTCTTTGATGGTTGATTCCATGGAATCAACATTTGGAAAATTTTGGATTTTAAGGGTCAACTCTTCCTTCTCTTTGAGAAGTTGTTCTTTTTCGGAAGAGAGTTTTTTGAAATTCTTTTTTAAAGCAACGAATTTTGAAGAAAGTTCATGAAAACCATTTTCAAGTTGGTCTCTAGCGTGTGAAAGTTCTTCATAAGAAAGATGATTAAATGAATTAGAATAACTAGAGGAGGAAGAGGAGGAAGATGTTACCTCATGAAATGCCATTAGGCATTTTGTACCTTGGTCGTTCGAGGAGGAGGAGGAGGAGGATGATGAGGTTTCACTCCATGTCGCCTTGAGGACCTTCTTCTTTCCTTTTTCCTTGGCCTGTTTCTTGTTGAGTGGGCAATCGGGCTTGTAATGGCCCTTTTCGCCGCACCCGTAGCATTTTACCTTGGGCTCGGATTTTTCGGTGGGTTCTTGCTTTCGCGCCTTGCGAGATTTCTTCTTCTTCTTATGCTTCTTCATAAATTTATGCATTTGGCGGGCGAGATTCTCCATTTCCGAGTCGCCGCTTGATGATGAGGAAGATGAGGAAGGAGATGAGGAAGAAGATGAGGAGGAGCTTACTTCCTTTTGTACCTTGAGGGCAATGTTCTTTGGTGTCTTGATTGGTGTACCCTCCTTTTGAGCTTGCCTCCTCATCGTGATCTCATAAGTCATGAGAGATCCGATGAGCTCCTCTACCGGCATATTTTTGACGTCCTTAGCTTCTTGGATCGCCGTTACCTTTGGTGCCCATGAGCTCGGAAGGACCCATAGGATCTTCTTGACCATTGCTTCAGCTGAAACATCATCACCAAGGGACTTTCTCCCATTGCACACGTCAGTAAATCGTGTAAACATTTCAGAAATTGATTCATTTGGGTGCATGGAAAAAGACTCAAAATCCTGACGGTACATGTCCAATCGAGTATCCTTTACTTTGTTGGTCCCCTCATGGGTAACCTCCAAAAGTTTCCAGATTTCATGTGCGGAGGTGCATGTGGAAACTCGATTGAACTCGTTTCGGTCAAGGCCGCAATGAAGAGCATTCATGGCTTTGCCATCAAGCTCAAAATTTCTAATGTCGGCTTGGGTCCATTTGGATTCGCCGGGGGTAGACAAAGTGTAACCTTGCATGACAATTTTGTAAATTGGATAACCTATGCTTCGTAAAAAGGTGGTCATGCGGGTTTTCCAATAATTATAGTCGGTCCCATCAAAAAATGGAGCCCGACCCAAAGAGTAGCCCTCGGGGGCGAAAGAGGTAGATGCCATCAAAAAGGATCTTTAAATTTGAAACCGTTTAAGGTATTACTCAAATTACCCCTCTGATACCAATTGTTGGGCGGAACAAACGGGGAAAAGATGGCAAGAGGGGGGGGGGTGAATTGCCTTTTAAAAAAAGATTAATAAATAAAAAATCAAAGTAAAGTGCAGCGGAAATAAAGAGGCAAGACACACAAAATTGATAACGGAGTTCGGCCAAAACCCGGCCTACGTCTCCGCTCCCAACTCAACCGTTGAGAGATTCCTACCGCTTGCTTTTCAATGGTTTTAGAAAGAAACCCACTAGGCTTTGAGGTAGCACTAGGACCTATTACAGCTTGCTTTTTGTGGTTTATCAAGAACCCACTTGCTTTTGATGGTTTAGCAAGAACCCACTAGCCTTTTTAACGGGTGAAGGCTAGCTCACTGAAAACTCAAGCCCTTTAAAAGGAAAGGCTTGAAGAAACCTCTTCACACCTTAATGGTGGTGTGAAACCCAAAAGAAAGGGAGATGAGAAAAGGGTTTGGGGTTTGTAGGCACAAACCCAAATTTAAAGCTCAAAATAAATAAAACAATAAAACCCGTATGTGAGGAAGAATTGGGCGCCAAGGTATGATGGAGTTGATGTAGCGTGCTCTCCCAAGCTTCTTGAGGTGCTCCTTGGATTGGAAGTTGGTTGGAGCACTTGAGGATCCTTGAAGGTGGAGCGCCGGAGGTTCACCAAATGTGCAACAATATGTCCGAGCGCTTGGTATATGATCCGGTTAGGTTCCGGGGCTTCCTTGGCCTTTATTTATAGGCATGGAACCCATTGGGGGCCTTCGGAGCCGTTGGAGAAGTCCTCGGAGCCGTTGGAGGCCAAAAGATGGTTGACTGGTCAAACCCAACGGCTAGTTTGACTGGGCTACCGGCTGGCCGGTGCAGGGCCACCGGCTGGCCGGTGCCTTGGCAGAGGAGGAGAATTCTGGTCCAGGCTCCACCGGCTGACCGGTGGAGGAGCCACCGGCTGGCCGGTGGGGAGACAGTAGCTCCCACTGTGCTTGCTGGGTGCCACCGGCTGGCCGGTGCTGAGGCCACCGGTTGGCCGATGGTGAGGCAGTAGCCTCCTCTGCTGTGCAGGTGCCACCGGCTGGCCGCTGGTGTGCCACCGGTTGGCCGGTGGTCTGGACAGAAGGATGCCTTCTGTCCAGGCTCCTATCGGTTGGCCGGTGCACTTCCATCGGTTGGCCGGTGGACTGAATTTCAGTCCACTTTGCCTCCTTTCTTTCTTGGCCCAATTCCTTGGCCACCTGAATTGATTCCTATCATCCAAAAACACTTGAAAGAGGATTAGAAAAATATGAGGGTGATTGTGATCATGAAAATAAAACCTTGAGGGGTTCTAGAGGTACAACAGGAACCACCTTTAGTGCAAGAAACTTAGGTTTGGGGTTCTTAGGAGGAAAAAATCTCATGAGAGTCCCCACAAAAAAATCATAAACCATGCATTTATTATTATGGACTCACACTTGTGAATGAATTTTTAAAATAATACCTTAATAGTTGAACATGTTTTCCACATAATACTCAATATATTTATCTTTTATTTTTATTGATAACTTTGTTTAACATCTAAATATAAAATATGAGAAAATATACTTACTTGGTTTTTTTCATTCTATAAGAATAATTTCATCCTTTGGTTGTGCCTAGAGTAGTTTTTTCATCTCAAATTCATCACATATTCTAAATGATAAATAACCATGATGATTTGTTCATTACTAAGGCACTAAAATTAAATTTTAATGGATCATAAGATCCTCAAAAGGATGAAAAGTTATTCATAATGTTTCTATATATTTATCAAAAACTAAACAGTTCGCACAATTATGAATAAAAAACTATATGAATAAATAGTAATTGAATCTCTAAAACAACAATAATAACAACCAAAATTCAACTTAAATATTTCTATAAAATACTAAAGTTAAAACTATTCAAAATTTATCTAATAAAAGTTAAAAATCAAAGATTATAATGATAAAATATTATTTCAAAATCAACTTAACATTTATCTACAAACAATATAAATCGCACATAAAATCACATACCAAAAAGTATATTCCATAAATATATATTTTCCCAAAATACACTAATCTTCCCAAAATAATATAAATAATCATAAAACCATAAAAAATTCATATATTCTTCCAAAAGTCAACTCAACATTTATTCCTCAAATAAAAGCTCATCTTATCCAATAATATTATTTTTACCTTAATCATATAATGTTCATAAAATGTAATAGCCCTTTATCTCATTTAATCATAATTACCTTAACATCAAAGATCATATGAACCATAAAGTTTATCAATGTATTTCATCTTATATACATAAAATTTCATTCTTCCTCAAATAATATTTTCATTAAAATACATGTTAAAATTAAGGGTTACATATACATCAATTGTTTATTAAAAATCAATAAATTTATCTTAAACTGTCCTTAATCATGTTAAATACTCATCACATAAAACTTAAAAAGGGGTATCTATGCATTTAAATTTATGATCAACCTCATACTTATTAACTAGTGATGGTATCTAAAACACTTAAATTAACCTCATTTTAAAACTTCTCAACCTCTAAATTTATCAAAACTCTGGTTCTGATACAAACTATAATTCTCTATTTGTAAACAACCCATGATTACTTGATTTATAACAAGTTTTTCACTTTATTAAATTTCTAGTATATTTTTTGTTTATATTTTTAGATAATTAGGAAACCCATTACATAGTATAGTGTAAATTTTGAAACAGTGTACATTTTTTCTACAAAAATTAGTTCTTTTTTTACACTATCATTTTATCCATGATAATTTTTCTTCTCTTAAGATGTGTCGCCAATGACCATGCTATAATCCCTACACATCCTTAAGGCCTGTGAAAAATATTTGAAAATGTGGGATGAGAAAAAAATCTCAGTAAGGGATATGAAATGATACATTTGAAGAACATCATTAAAATTCTCTAGAATAATCAAATTATAAATTGATATTATCCCAAACCACACTAGCGACAAAATCACAGTATAACAGAATTATAGGGTTAAACCTATAGAGATATGAGAACTTAAAAGAAATTATCGACTACATATTGGCACCCCAATTTTAGTTTATTTTATTAAACTAATTTATTGAAATAAATTCAAATAAAAAAGGAAATGGGAGAGAGAAATTAGTTTCCATGGGTGGTTTTACAAAATAGAAATTTCAACTACACCCACAAAATAATAATAGTCATTGGATATGCAATCAATCAATTTTAATCGATAATTGAAATGGTAAATCACTATCAATAAACCCTAGTATCTCAATTCATGGTTTTCTGATGAATTAAAATAACTAAAACTCATTATGATCATATTATAATTACAGAAGAATGATCTCATTCAATGGTCATGAATTAATTGCCTCAATCATCTTGGGTTTTGTCTACTATTAAATGACCTTGGTCTATGATTTAATAATATATATTAAAAATATGAATTAAAACACAATATAAATTGAATAAAATCATTGAACAGGTTAAGAAATAAATAAAACAATTTAGTACATGCCCATTCTGAATGATTTCGCTCTCCCCTACGGATTTATTCAGTCATTTTCTATTGATCTCCAACAGCGAATAAACCAAATCACATATAGGAGAGAATAAAATAAAGATAATGAATAAATAATAATTTAATTACACTAAAAACCATCCAATTATATATAAAATTAGAAAAAATTAAAGCGGGAAAGAAAATCCTAATTATGACAAACTATCCCTAGGTCGGAACTCTTGCACAACTCTCCACCAACAGTCAAACCATCATTTCAATCCTATATGGACATTTATTTATAGGCCTCCAAAGTACCTAGGGATATATTACTTTCCTCAAAAATGGGTCATAAAGGTATACTTGGTCTTTATTGGTCATCCGAGGTCAAAAATATAGTGTATTCAGCCAAAATTCCAGTCAAAAACTGAATCTGGGAAAGTCTGGACAGTTTTGCATCATTCATAGTGTTTTTAAGCTGTAACTTTTCATGGATCAACATCCCAAAAGTGAATTTGTGATGTAAAATTATATCTTAAATTCTTTGGGGTGTTTCATGGAATGAAACATGTGTCACATAGTGACACATGTGATCTTTCTCCAAAATCCTTTTTTCATCTCATTTTGCTCCATATTTTCCTTTACAAATATTTATATGTCATAAATGACTAATTTACAATGTAAATCATCAAAATCCAATGAATTCTCTCTATTTCAGATTGAATCTTCAATTACGACCCTCTATAACATCCCATGGACATCCAACATCATGGAAAACCTTATTTCAATAGAAATATCTATTTTTTGGATTCAATGCTCAATATTAGCTTCATATTCATTTTTCTTTATCTTGTTGTGATTTTCCAAATATTGATATGAATTTCAAACTACCATAAAAATAAATTAATAATTAAAATTAGTCATGAATATTATTTTAAATCTATTAAAACCTAATGTAAATACATATAAAATTCCATAAAACTATGCATACAATTTATAGGTATCATAAAACCATTAATACCTTTTTTTAAAACCTGAAAACCCATAAGGATGTTTGTATTTTCAAAAAATAAATTTATTACCTAAAGTATTCCATAAAACATATTGTTGAAAGAATAAAATAAAAATCATAATCCTAATAATTCCTTTAAAATAGATAAGAACTCATGAAAATATTTTTTTTCTTGAAAATAATGTTTTTACCTTTAGAAAAGTAATAAACCATCCTTTAAATCATAAAATCATTTTCTTAAATTTTGAAATCAAAATATTTTCATAAAAACTAATTTTCAAGAAAAAAACATGTATTCACATTATAACATCATCTTTATATCACACTTATAATCACACCTACAAAGGAATAACCTTCCCAGTTAATTCCAATTTATCTCTTAAGAGTAACTTATATCTCATTAAATCTGTCACATTAAAAATGAATTGGAAATTTATATAAAACCCATCCATTATCATAAATAATGTAAAATAACCATAAAATTGAAAAAATACATAAAATATTTAATTTCCATTATAACACACATAAGAATTGGTTTTAAACCCATAATCAAAAGCATCAGTTATCTCATAAAAATGAGAATAAATACCCCTTTTAAAACCACTTTTAAATTAAAAATTATCATAACAATGAGAATATAATATTATTTAAAAACCCATTTTAACTTTAAGAGTAATATTGATAAATAAAAAATGAAATATCGATAGGAAAATCCGTTCAATCTGTATACGTTAAAAAATATTATTTTCACACTTTTTGTAAAGAATGCTAAAAATGACTTGTATGAAAAATGTTGAAGAGAATTATTTTAAAACCTTTGAAGATACTGTCAAAATACGTTTAAAATAACCTTTATAAATATTTTAAATATAAATAATAACATTCTTAAAACATTTAAAATAACATAGATATGGAAGAAAGGGAGTTCAAAACATTTAAAACAATGTTTTAATGAAAAATCTCTTAAAAATTTAGTAACTTTTGAATCAAAAGAACATTGAAGGAGAGAACTTGAAAATTATTTGTAAAGAACTTGAATTTCAGTAAATTAATGATAAAATACATTCATATGACAGTATATACATTTCATAAAAGAAAAACTATGGTGAAATTGGAATTATTATCAATGAAATGATATAGAGATGAGAAATATCTTACCTTGGGACTTCTACTAAGTCGAAAATGTTCTAACCTCCTTTATAAAAAATATACTTACTATAATCTATATCATAACCATATATATATCTATATTACTATATACCATTCACTCACAACTTTTTTTTACCCATTTAATTGTAATTATTTGTTAAAATCACCTTTTAAGTATTAACTGTCTTGTTTCTCATGCATGTTTTGGTTCAGTGATTTTGTTCCTTGAACCTTGATCATGGTTTTATCATCTTCATAATATTAAAAATTTTATAATTATAATGTATATACATTTAATATACTTTTAAAATAATCCATTTAATGAGTTATATAATAAATTATCTTTCTATAATCATGATAATTTCATTAAAATATTATATATTCATTAATTCCATATTTACAACCAATCATGTGAGATGGTGATGAAAAATTAAATACATCAGTTCGTGGATATATCAGTTCATACATATGCATGAAATATGTTTTCATTTCCCATAAGATGGTAAATGGTATAAAAAAGGTTGTATCATAAACATAATAACATTTCAATATGTTAGAGTTTCTCATTTTATTATATCATCATGGTTATGATAGGTTAGAAGGAGGTAGAATAATAAATAACTTAAAAGAACTTGGTTAATAGTTATACCTATTCTTTGGAAAACCTCTTTTGGCTTACACCTTAAGCCTTCAAGGTTGGGCATTTTGAGAAGATACAAACCTCTAGGAAATTTGGAGGAGATTTTTTGAGGGATTTGGATAGTGTTTGATTGAGCTAAGGTGTTCAAATTGTGTATAGAAGGGAGGAGGAGATGTTCCCTTTTATAAGTAAGAATATTGGCACTCTTGTAAATTTTAAGAAGTTTAAAATAATACAGTGATTTTCCTAGGAAAGTGACACTAAGGAAACCCAATTTCAAATATAATATATGGTAAGATTAAAATCCACTTAAACAATAATATTTAGAAATTTTTAGATATATTTTAAGTAGTATCTCATAGTTTAATCCCCTTATTAAATCTTTTTACCCTTACCATGGTGAAAACGTTTTACCTAGGTAATTAATTTGTATAACCAAAAATAAAAGTGATATTATTGCCAAATTTGGAAATACTGATTCCAAATATGTAATTAATTTTCTATTATTCAATTTCTCTAAGTGGTGAAATTTACTTTTAATATAAGTTCTCAAAATGCAACAAAAAACTATTTTTAGAAAAATGACCTTTCAAGCATAAAAAAGATTTTACACCAAAAATAATGATAAATTTAATTCCCATGAATTTATTAACTTATTATTAATAAAATAAATAATATTTGAAATTATTGCAATGATAAATCTAAATGACATCTTCCAACTGCACTATGAAATGCAAAAAATCCAAAAATAGTTTTTGATTAGAATAAAATATAACTTAAGTTTCAAAAAGAAAAGGAGGAGTTTAAAAATTCAAAATAATATTTTTTTAATGTTTAATAACACTCCATAAACACATTTTTGGTCAAGAATATTTTTTATGAATTTTTAAAGTCAATTTTACATCATGATTATGTCATAAAATTTATAGTATTTGTAAAAATATTATTTTTACTATTAACTCAAAATTAAAAAAATTCATAAAAATCCTAAAAAATCACCCAAATACAAAATTGATCTGATGAATCCAAAAATAAATTTAATTTTATAAAATATTGTTTCTATAATTGGTATAAAATAATTTGAATATCTGCACACAAAATGCATAAAAACCATTTTTATAAAAAATGTATTTTTAAAGCATAAAATGTTTTTAATCTCATTATTTTCCTAATAAAAAAAATAGAGGATTGATAGTTTATTTAATTAAATATATTATCAATAAATTTCATAATAATAATTTATCATAAATTATTAATTTAATTTATTAAGATAAAAACACATTGTGTACTTAAAAACATTTTTCTGAAAAATGTCTCTTTTTACCATTGAATGATTTTATCTTCATTCATAAAAAATTAATAATCAATTTATGAATTATTATTAATTAATTTAAATGTATATAAAATAATTTCTTATTATATTTAATATTCTAAAAATATAAATTTACCTTTTAAATGAAACATATAAAATATAAATAAAATATGATTTTATAGAAAAATAACCCTTTTAACTTTAATTGTTCTTAAACTTATATGATTTAATAATTATAATTCAAAATTGATTACTTATTTCCTAATAATTAATCAATAAATTCATATTATGAAAAAAATTCTGTATATATTCCATAATTTGGTTACTCTTATCCATACATATCTATCCAATAGGTGGGTTATGACAGTTATATTTAAATAATAATTTTATGATTCATTTAAATTTGGTGTTGTACATGGTACATGAAATCAAACATAGAATTAATTTAAAATAATAGTCATTATAAAATAATTATGTGTTATAATGAAATCACCTACTTTTAACTCTTTCTTTTGTATTGTCCTCTATTGTTATTGATAATTTATCTTAAGTTATGGGATGTTTTGAAAGTAAATTAGAAAAAGATGTTTTAAAATCATGTTTTTTATCTTTTATTGTCTTCAAAAGAATTTCAATGTTTTATTTTGAAAAGGGGACCTAAGTGAACTTTTTTAAAATTTGGTGTTTTCTTAAAAAATGAAGTTTTATTCTCAAAAAATAAATTTGAGATTTAATTTTGTGTTTTTATTTACAAAAATGATAAAAAGAGTTCTATTTTCATAAAATGTAATTCAAACTAGCATAAAATGGGTTTTACTTTTAAAGAGTATACATAGGGTGTGGGGATAATACCTATCAAACCAAAATTATCACACCTGTATATCAAATTTAGGTTCTTCTTAGGTTTTATAAGATCTATTCTCTTCTAAATCCTTCCCACTGAATTCTTTTTGGGTCAGGTTCGGTGTTGAGGTTGAATAGTAACCAGGGGTCACACAAAGATTGTTACTTCAATGTTTAGTTTTTCTTTTATTCTTTTAGTAATTTGTATGTATTTTACTTTTTTCCTTCATATTATTTGGGATCATCTATATTTTTTATCCTCTCTTATGTTATGGGATCAGCTTAGATGTTTATGTTTGATTATGACTTGTTTGTTTTGTTTCTTGTTTTGGAACTATATATTTGGCGTGCATAGACATTCGACTAACAAACGAGTCATCCCATATTCTTGGTAAGGTTCAATTTTGTGTATTAATCATGATTTATTGGGTGAAATCATTCTCACATGATAATATTTTATGCCTTGGTTCTTGTTAATAGATCTGATTGATTAGGATCACGCCTTGGGTCATGTTGCATGTCGACTTGGCCGCCTAGTTCGAGGGTGGCTCGGACTAGTGTGTGATAGTGAAAGTGTATTTTTCATAATAAAAATGACATGGATGGTATATTTTTTACCTATAAATCATGCATGGTTTAAAAGGGTTAAGAAAATTTCATGTTATTGTCTATAAAGGAAGTTTTTCTCTAGTTAAGATGATAAAGTACATTCATATTTTTATGGTCAAAGGAGATCATTTTTTATTATGAGATATATAAAATTGATTTCAAAACTTATTTACTTAATGGTGATATTGTCAAGGATGTATATATGATACGGCTCAATGGTTTTAAAGTTCCAAAATAGTTTGTTATGGTATACAAGATACAAATTTCTATTTATGGATTGAAGCAAGATTCTGGAGTTAGAATATTTGGTTTAATGGTGTAGCCAAAGAGTTTAGTTTCATCAAAAATGGAGGTGATTATTGTGTATATAATAAATTTAGTAGGATTATAGTATTTTTTATAATATTTTGTGTATATTACATACTTATTATCAAAAACAATGTCCTAACTCTTCACTCTGTGAATATGTGATTCAAAAAATGCTTCTCAATGAAAGACATGGGTGAAGTAACCTGCATACTAAGTATAAGGATCTACAGAGATAGTACTAGAAGTTTGGTTTTACTAATTCAGGACACATAAATTGGTAAAGTATTAAATTGTTTTAGCAAGGATAACTCTAAGAAGGGGTCTTTACTAGTATTTCATAGCATGAATCCTGTGAAGATTATGGATCCTTATAAGGAGTTAGAAATGATTGATAGAATTCTCCATGCATCTTCCATAGTTGTTATCATGTATGAAATTTTGGGTACTAAAACTGAAATTTCTTAATCTCTCATAATAACCATTAGATACCAATACAATCCTAATGAGAGTCACTAGATTATTGTAAAGAAAATTATTAAGTACTTCTGGACTAAGGATATGTCCTTGTTCTTTAGAATAGAGGATGAACTCTGGGTATAAAGTTACACATATGAAAGTTTTCAATCAAAAAAAATATTATATGAAATATCAATATGGATTCATTTTTTGAAATGGTGGATATATCACTTGCGAGAGTTCTAAAAAACTATTGTATCGTACTAGATTACAATGGTAGAGTACATCGTTGCACCAGATGCTGCACAAGAAGTTGTTTGAATCAAGAAGTTCATTTCAAAACTTGAGTTTCTTCCTAGCATTGAGGGAGTGATAAATATTTATTATGAAAAAATAGAGATATATATAAAGAAAAAACCTTTATCTCACTAAAAAATCAAACACATCCTTCAAAAATATCATCTCATA
The DNA here is from genome assembly GCA_963277665.1 of Viscum album. Taxonomy (NCBI): domain Eukaryota; kingdom Viridiplantae; phylum Streptophyta; class Magnoliopsida; order Santalales; family Viscaceae; genus Viscum; species Viscum album. The sequence continues at coordinate 1,931,819,213 of OY728148.1, forward strand.
CATGATATCATTGAGAGGGGCGATGTAAAGATCAGTCAAGTGGATACAAAGGATGATGTAGAAGATCCATTGATGAATCCATTACTGTAAAAATAGAATTAGGGTCATGTTAGGTCTATAAGTATTTTATACTTAATATATTGATGTAGTTAATTTATAATGTATCATGATTTTATAAATAATGTTAATCTCTATTTATTATTCATTCATGTGTGCTTTAATTTTATTTTACATGAACGGTTGAATGATAATTTCCCATCAAAGAACAATATTTGATTTATCCCTAGTCAATGATCCTTGTGGAGTAGTATAGGTTGTGATGATATATAAATATTATCTTGAATAGATTATTTTACTCATTATAAAGGGTTGTATATGAGATACGAAGAATAGATTCATGAGGTAATAAGTAGAGACTTATTACTTGGACTAACTTGCCAATGTATATCTCATGGAATGACATACTATCATTGATATACTTAGGGGTGTATGCTTATAATCAATCCTTCTTACCTGAGGTTGTCAAGATGCCTAGAATAATAACCTTCATACATTTATACCTTACTTATGCAATTCTAAAAATTAACTTAACTAATACAAGGGTTGGTTGGGCATGTTGTTGACCAAGTAATCGGTTAGAGCATGGCCAAGATGGGACTTCTCCACTTGTATGATGAGTAAATACATATAACCATTGATTTAATTATACTAAAATAATGCATGGTCATGCCTAGTTGAGTCCCATTTTGTAACATATAGGTAAAAATTAACATTCTATTTTAATGTTTAGTAGATCCTTTTTTAGTTTTGAAGGGTGTTGGAGAATTTATGGGAGTTTTCTGTAGAAAAGTGTTGGGCACTGCATGTAGGAAAAATATACATCATGAAGTTGATTCATGATGTGAATCCATTACTCATAAGAATTCATTAAATAGGTTAATGGTGTGAAAATAATTTAGGTAATTAATGAAATTCATGTCATGAATTATTTTCCCTAATTATTTTACCAAGGATATGCCTTTTTTAGTGTACATGCAACTCAGGGGATTCACATCGTGAATCTAGGATTCAAACCATGAATCTGGGAATCAAAATGTGAATCATTCTTGACCAATATTTTTTTGTGCATTGCAATCCTAAACCTAATTCATTCACTGTTTATACCCCTCCCTCGAACCCTAGAGCTATGCTAGGTGATTTTGGGTGATTCCATCCCTTTTGAAATGATTTTTTTGGTGCCTTGATCTTTAGTGAAGTTGGTTGCTTCTCCTTTAGTAAGTGTTTTGTTCTCTCTGTTATTTATTTGTCTTTATCAGGTTTTGGTAGTAGTGTTGGGCTGTTTTTTTTTGAGATTATTGATCATGTGATTATGCTTCTTCTATCTCTCCTAGATCTATTATGTGATCTTCTTCTATGGATCATTCCTTGTGTTTGTTGTGGTGCGATTCATGGGTTTTTTGAGGTGTGTGTTGCTCTAACCTCTCCGCTAACCCTTTTTTATAGAATTCAATTATAAGATATGATAAACCTTGTTAGGTAATTTTTTCATTGTTTATTCACTCCTTTTGGTGTATGGATCCCATCATGGTTGTCATGCAATCTAAGTTTGAGGTAGGTGGTTCCATCTATAGCCTATGTTGAATGAACCATAATTTCTCTTAGTTTATAATTTTTTTATAAATAAATTGACATGATTGATTGATTTATGTGTATAAATGGGTTTTTGAGAAAAGATTATTTTCCCCTTGTTTTGGTAAAAGAAATTTGTTTTTCAAAGCATTGTAAAAAGGATTTTTGGAATGATTTGAAAAGAATATTCTTGATGGAAAAGGGTTTTTATAATTGTATTGTTAAATTTTATAATACATTTTGAAATTTTTTGATAAATGAAACATATGGGAGCCTTAGGTACCTAGGTGGAGGGTTAGTATTGGGCCCTATCTATTGTTTTCGTAGGAGGTTCACTCATGGGGTATTCCTCTATTCCCTAGGACTTGTTTCCTAGGGACTTGATCTTTACATTATAGGGGGTTCACTCATGGGGTGTTCATCTATTCCTTAGGCCCTATGTCCTAAAGACTCGAGTGCACACTAGTCATTTATTATCATGGTATGAGTGTCCTAGCTAGACTAGGCTTTATAATCCTACACATGATTGCCATTGTGCTTTGGCTTTGTACTATTTGGATTTGGTATACATTCTTTGAAAAATGTAACTGTTTTTTTGGTATTATTATTTGAAACTATTTTACCTGGCTTGTTTTAGAATTGTGGGATAAGGGGAATGGTTTTCTATGTTTTTGAATAAATTTTTTTAACTTCTTATCATGCCATATTTTTTATAAATTGAGAATATTAGGAATATAGTACAGAGACTTGATTTAGAACACCTAGGTGGGATCCTACTAAGATTGTTTAGATTACACCATGAACATTCCATCAGGAATGTGTAGACACTATATTTTATTTTAACGTAAGAAAAGGAAAGGTTTCATAGTGAGGTGGGGATGTTTATGTTAATTGGGTATGGGAGTTAGTAGTGAGATAGTGGGAAATTACCCACATACCACATGGAGTAGTTGTTTCCTATTTTGGTTGTCCTTTTTTATTATTGTACATGTAAATTGGAGTTATAGCGTATTGATATTAAGTTGTATCGTTACCATTCTCCTTGTATGATTATGTAATGTATTCTATTTCCAATTTTATTACTATATATATCTTTGTGTGTGTGTGTGTCATGTATCTCATTTCAGTTTGGGATAAATCATTACCTCTACATGTTGTTTGATTCCTAGGTTCTAGTCTCCAGCCCATGGGGATCGGGAATGTCCTTTGGGTCTATGGTGAATCAGTTGGAGTTCTGTGTTTTCAGGGTATCACAGATCAGTTAATTATAAATTGGTATCAAAGTCCATTTTTTCCTCAAGATTCCTTGTCTTAGTATATCTGGTAGATAGGGGATAGGATTTTCAGGACTTGAGAGGTAGGTTGCAGTGAGTGAATGGTCATCTCTTGTTGTGATGGCCCTCAAGTTACCATGGGATTTTGGGATATTTTTCTCCTACATTGATCTTTGACGTTGATATCATTTTATAATTATGGTTTTTTGGTTTAAACTGATATTATTTTATTCATTAATAGTTTCTTTTATTTATGGTGTATAGAAACATGCCTCTGAGACATCTTCCATAGGTTCCATAGGAGGGTACAGTGAGAGATTCTTCTCAAGGGAATCCTTCTCTAGATCATAATATTATGGAGGCTATCATGCAGGCAGTTTTTGTCATGGACTAGTATGTACCTAGGGTTCAAAACATAGTCTTTGAGGTGAAACCATGAGTTTTAGGAGACAAGGATTGAGTTCTAGAGTTCCTATGTGAGAAACCCTCATCCTTTAAAGGTATGAATGAACCTAAAGTTGTGTAGGACTAGCAGGATAAGATCTTATCAGTTCATCAACTTCTCGAAGACACCTGATTCTATCAAGGTGAAGTACGCAACATTTATACTTGAGGGTCTCAGCAAGCGGTAGTGGGATTTCATGATGTAGTAAAATCATTATATGAGATTGGATTGAAAGGATTTTAAGACCCTATTATTTAAACATTTCTACCTAGAGTCTCTGATGATGAAAATCACTTTGGAGTTACTCTCCTTATAAAAGAGAGAGTGTTCGGTGTCAGAGTACACCAACTATTTTGCGGAGCTAGTTCATTTTTCTCTGGAGGTGGTGATGATTAATTAGATGAAATCTTAGAAATACCTGTATTGTTTTTGACCAGGTGTCTGATTACAAGTATACATGCTGAATCTTACCACCTATGCTGACCTAGTAGATAGATTTATGATTGTGTAAATGGACATTATAAGAAATATTAGCTTATCTAACTCTTCTCTTCCACCCATCAACAGTTTTAGTGGTGCGTCGGGAAAGAAGAGGAAGAGGCACAACCATCACTGGGATGGTGGTGGAGGTTCTCAGTAGTGGGAATCCTCTTCACTATCAGCATCATCCAATTGTGTTACCCTAACTTTATATCAATGTGTAAAGGTAGGGAATAATCAACATCCATGTCCTGGACCTGTAAATATTTACAGTGCATGTGGCCTCTAAGGCCATCTATAGAGGTTCTATCAGGCTATATTTATACACTATTATTTTCAAGGATATTCATCTCCAAAGGCCATTGTGGTGCAATAAAAAGATTCAAAGTCCATAGGTATCTAACCTCATGCCTTAGGAGTGAATCAACTTCACATAGTGGGTGAGTTTTTTAGAGATTTTGATGTGGGACAAGAAATAATGATAGGTACCATATTTTTTCATTTTATAACAACTGCTTTGATTGATATAGATTTATCACACTTGTTTATATCTATTTTTTTATGCATTAAAACTTCCAAAAAATCTCATTTCTTTTGTTATGAAGTTGGTGACACATCTTGGAAAGAGGAAGGAGAAAGGGTTTTGGTGTTCATAGTATTCTCTATCGATAGCTCATGTGGAATTAGTTTTTTATTTCCTGGTTCTCAATATAGATCTATTAGACATCATCATTGGGGTTGATAGGATAGATTCTTGTCATGATGGTATTGATTGTTATCATCGGCGTGTTTCATTCTTTGTTTTATATGGGAGTTATAGGGTGTTTCATAGAGATTAGGATCTAAGGTTTGGTCGTGTAGGACCTTCTCATCCAGATTTCAGGAGTACTTTGTCTTAGTAGTTGAACCTGATGATGTTCTATATTTTTGAGATCTTATCATAGTTGTTTGGTATTTCCCTAATGTCTTCCTATATTAATTCTTTGGTCTTCCTCTGTAGAGGGAGATAGAGTTTAAAATTGATCTGGTGTTGGGTACACAACCGATTTCTATACCCTCATATCACATGGCACCTATGGATCTGAAAGATCTCAATATCCAGCTGGATGATCTAATTGAGAAATTTTTTTTTCTCCCTAGTGTTTAATCATGGGAACCCCCTATTCTATTTTATAATAAGTCTAATGGTTCACTTAGTTTTCTCATGTACTATCAAAAGTTTAACTAGGTAACTATTAATAATAATTACCTTTTTCCATGTGTGGATGATTTTTTTGATCAGTTAAAGAGGCAAGGTAGATTTTGAAAAATGATCTTAAATCAGTTTATTATCATCTCAGGGTTTGAGATTATGATATTCTAAAGAATTATTTTAGGATAAGGTATGTATATTATGAATATCTCTTGATGTCTTTTGGTATGACTAACACACCTTTAGTTTTTATGGTTTTGATGAACCTGAAATTCCATTAGTATCTTGGAACCTTTTTCATTATATTTTTTTATGATATTTTGGTTTATTCAAGATTTGAGTGAGTGCATGAGAACCATCTAAATATGGTTTTGTAAATCTTGAAGAGTTACTATATTTATTGAAATCCATCAAAATGAAATTTCTAGATCCAATAAGTGAAGTTCTTGGGGCACGTGATTTCTAAACATAGAGTTTCAATTGATCTTGAGAAGATAAAGGTTTTCCAGTCATGGGAAAAACCATGGAATGTGTTTGAGATACAGAGATTCCTTGGTCTGGATGGATATTATCAGTGGTTCATTAAGGATTTATCGAATTTGGGATCACTCTTCACTACTTTTACCAATAAATGGGTAAGTTCACATGGGATGTAAAATTTTAGACTTATTTTGATGAGTTGAAATGAATTCTGGCATTACCGCCTATTTTGATCTTACTTGAGCCTAGTAAGGGGTGTGTGGTGTTTTGTGATTATTATTGTGTTATTCTAGGTTGTGTGATTATGCATGGTGATCACATTGTGTCATATGTCTCTCATCAACTTCAACCGCATGAAAATAATTACCCCACTCAAGATTTAGAGATCACCACAGTTATTAACTCACTTAAGTGTTTTTTTAATTATCTTTTTGGGGGGAGGTCCATGGTCTTTTATGATCATTATAGTATGAGATAATATTTTCTCATAAGTACTTAAATATTAGAACAAGATAATGGGTGGAATATATCTAGACATTCAACTTTGGCATTTCCTACACCCCGAGGAAGTGGAATGTTATCGTTGATGCTCCTAGTTGGAAATTTTCACTACAGGCTATTTTAGAATTGAAAGGGGAGTTAAAATAGGTGGATCTATTTGCTCGGTTACATCTGGATGCATAGAAGGATGATTAAAGAATGGTTATAACTATTTTCTAGTTATCATCATTCTCCTTGATTCTATTATGTAGGGTCAGTAGCAAGATGATGATTTCATAGGAATCAGGGAAACCTTTTATGGTGGGGAGATATCTCATGGTTAGTTTCTCCCTTATAATGGTATTCTCTACTTTAGGGATAAATTTTTCATCCTATCGTCCATGAAGAAATTAGTGTTTCATGGTTTTAATAGTTCTTCATGGTTCATTCACCCTAGAACTATAAAGATGTATTATGACATGATATGACATTTTTGGTGGTCACGTATGAAATGCAACATTGTTGATTATGTGTCCCTCTATTACACTTGTCATAAGATAAAGGCAGACCACCTAAGGCCTTTTGGTCTACTCCAGACTCTTCTATTTTCAATCTTAAAATGGTACGAGGTTTCCATGGACTTCGTTGTTGAATTACCATGAAATCCTCAAGGGAATAACATGATCTGGGTAGTGATTGATCAGTTAACAAATATACCTGATTTCATTCAGATCATAGACACCACTAAATTTTTTGATCTGGATAAGTTATATGTATAGGATATAATGGGGTTGATTGGGGTTCCTTCCACCATTATATCAGAGAGGGACCTCAAGTTTACTTCCAGATTTTGGGAGAGTCTCCATGAGGTTATGGGGACTTAGGTTGAGTACATCTTATCATCCACATATAGACAGTCAGATGGAGTATGTTATTCATATCCTGGAGGATATGCTATGTGCCTATGCCTTAGATTTTTTTTGGATTGTAGGAAATCCATATGGGACTGGTTGAGTCTTCTTATAATAAAAATTACTAGTCATTGATCAGAATGTCTCGCTTCAAGGATTTGCATGGTTACTTGTGTAGGTCACCTCTTATTTTGTAAGATAGGGTGAGGACTCTCTTGTGGGATTGAGTTTCATTTAGGAGACATCAGTGAGGATTTAGGATATATGGAGATTCTTGGTTACATATCAAAGTCAGCAAAAATCATATCCAGAATGGAAACATCAACCTTTGGAGTTTTTCATTGGTGATCAAGTTTTTATTGAAATCTTATCCTTAGTTAGGTCACCATCATCTTGAGAAACTGAGAAAGATGGCTCTAAGATATATTAGATCATTTAATGTCACTAAGAAGATTGGAATAGTTACTTATCGGTTGGTATTTTCATCTCATTTGATATATATCCATGATTTTTTCCACATATATCAACTCAGAAAGTATTATCCTGATCCTTACCATGTTTTGTGTTGGGAAGATATTGAGTTGGAGTCATATTTTTTATTTTATAAAAACCAATGGAGATAGTTTACTCTTAAATGAAATATTTTAATGGGAATTCAATTCTGTTGGTCAAAGTGTTTTGGTGATGCGGATCAGATTCTCATGAAACTTGGGAACACAAATCACTGGTGAGGGACCAATGGTCTCACATATTTTGGGAGTATTCTTCTTCCACATGACTTCCTAGGGATATAAATTCCTATGGTGGAGGTATTGTAATATCTCAATAAAAAGGTATGCACTCTTTTAATGTTTAAGAGTTCATTTTTTTAGTTTGGATGGTATAGGAGACTTTCTATGAGTTTTCTACAGGTCTTTCTTAGGCATTGCCTACAAGAAAAATTCACTCTATGAAATTGATTCACAAAGTAAATCTACCACTCGGTAGAATCCATGAAATGGTTTCATGATGTGAAAATAATTTAGGATGTGAATGAGATTCACATCATTAATTATTCGCTCATAATTTTTAATTGATCTAATGCCTTTTTCTACATACATGAAACTTGAGAGATTCACACCATGAATTGTTCCCAATCAGCGTGTTTTTATACACTAAAATCCCGAATCCTAATTCATTCATTATGTAGCCTCCTACCTTGAATAATAGGGCTACACTAGGTTATTTTGGGTGATTCCATCCCTTTTGGATCATTTTATTTTGTGCCTTGATTTTTTTTGTGGTTAGTTTCTTCCCTTTTGGTAAGTGTTCTATTCTATCTTCTGTTTATTCATTACTCTTGATTTTTTATAGCGGTGTTGGGATGTGTTTCTGGGACTAGTGATCATGTGATGATGCTTCTTCTATCCATTATAGATTTGTTTTGTGATTGTATTTCAAGGTTTTTTCCTTGTGTTGGTTGTGGTGTGGTTCATGTGTTTCTCAAGGTATGTGTTAGTCTAACCACTTTTCTAACCCTTTTTTATGGAATTCAATTTTATGGTGTGATAATGGTTGATAGGGAATCCATTTTCAATTTCTACATTCCTTATGACATGTGGATCATGTCATGGTTGGTGTGTGGCCTGAGTTTGAGGTGGGTGGTTTCGTCTTTAGACTATATTGGATAAATCATAATTACTCTTGGTATATAAATTTTTAAAATAAATAATTTGGCATGATTGATTTATTTGTGTGTATAAATGGGTTTTTGAGAAAAGATGGTTTTCCCCTCATTTTGGTAAAAGAAAATTGTTTTTCAAAGCATTATGAAATGGATTTGTAGAATGATTTTCAAATAATATTTTTGATGGAAATGGTTATTTGGAACTGTATTGTGAAATATGATAATACCTTTTGAAATTATTTGATAAATATAGCACATGGGAGCCTTGGGTACCTAGGTGGAGGGTTTAGCATTGGAATTTTTCCATTGTTTTCATAGGAGTTTCAATCATGGGGTGTTCCTATGTTCCCTAGGCCATCTATCTTAGAGAATTGGTATTAACATTATAGGGGGTTCACTCATGTGGTTTTCCTCTATTTCTTAGGCCCTATTTCTTAAGGACTTGAGTGCACAATAGTCGCCATTGATTATCATGGTATGAGTGACCTGGCTAGCCAAAATTTGTGATCCTAGGAATTTTTACCATTTTGATTTTTTTTTTATTTAGATTTGATATAAATGATTTGATAAATGTAAATATTGTCTTGGTATTATGATTTGAAACTATTTTACCTAGATTGTTTTTGAATTGTGGGATAAGGGGAACTATTTAGCATGTTTTTAAATAAAATTGTTTAACTGTTTATCATGTCACATATTTTTTAAATTGAGAATATTTGGATTATTCTATAGAGATTTGATCTAGAAAACCTGGGAAAAATCCTACTGAACCTATTTAGCTCACACCATTCAGATTCCATTGAGAATGTGTAGACCTTGTATTGTATTTTGATGCAGGAAAAGGAAAAGGCGTCATATTGAGGTAGAGAGGTTTATGTCAGTTGGGTATGGGTAGTGGGTGGTGAGATGGTGGTACATTTCCCACATATCACATAGAGTAGTTGTTTCCTATTTTGGTTATCCTTTTTTTTGTTCTACATGTACCTTAGAGATATATCTTTTTTATTTTGAGTTGTATCAATATCATTGTCTTTATTTGAATAGGGAATGTATCTTGCTTTTTATTTTAATCCAATATATATATATTTATTCCATTTTTGACACTCCCTTTTTACATGGGGTGAAAATATTTAATAGAAAATACCTCAAAGTGGTAAAGTATATAAGGGAAGTTAAGGAACTCACCCAAGTAAACCTGCACGCACCCCACCTGTGTGCCAAGATGTTTACGCAGGACCTACTTGCATGACCCAACTGGAGTAGCCACACCTGTGTGAAGGACCTGCATGATACACTTACATGGTGTAACTACATGAGTGACCTCATTTTCCTAAGTTCTCTAATTTTCCTATAAATAGGACCCTTGGGATCATCATTTAACATGATTGAATGATGAAGAGACTGCTTGAATCTATTCTTGACCAATTCTCTAACCCAAGTCCTCCAAACCCTCAGGTAGTGTTTTAAGCCTAAAAAGAATGGAAAATTAGTATCAATCAAAGGATTTATGTCCCTAAATGTCTATAATACTGAGAATATTGAGAGAAGATACCCCCAGTTAAAACTACAAGGATGAAGGACCCTTCTAGAGCTCAAAACTTGAGTGTCAACCATCCAAAGATACCTAAGGTAACCCTTGGAGCCTAGAGCAATTCCTCATCCAATTTTTGTTACCTAGGTTTTCATAGCTCAAATACCTCTTCATCTCACCCAGGTATACCCTGTGTGATACCTCTTCATCTCAACTAGGCCTCACCTATGCGAAGGACCTTTTTCAAATCTGATATTTACCTGTGTGATCCACCTTCTATCTTCCTAATCCTTACCTATGTAATACATCATTTGATCCCCTATTTAAGGCCACAAATGGTAGGGAACATATTTCCTTGGATCCCTCATTTAAGGGGTACTAATACAATGTCTCCCCCAAATCTTCCATATATATATGATCAGAGTATAGGGCATATCAATATATCCTCTCGATTATACATTCTCATGGTAATAGAGTTCCATATTTATCCTACCTAGTAAGTGGGATCCTTGGAGTATTTTTTATTATACATTCCCTTGGTAATAAGTATCTCATCCTTAGGGATAATGAAAATATCGTAGGGTTCAAAATAAGATAGGATATAGACACATAAAATCCCTTTCTCTCTCTATGATTCCCCTGAATGACTCCACCCTCGTATACCAGCAAACAAGGAGTAAAATGTCTCAATAGAGAGTCCTTTTATAGATTTTCCTCTTATATTTCCACAGGGAATCCCTCCTGGAGTAATCCCATATTCTTTATTGTAGGGAATTCCCCCACCCTCGTCCACTAGTGGATGAAGAATATTTTTTGGTTTGTCAGATCTTCCACTTCCTCTTATTTCTCATATCGAGCCTAACACACATGGTCTTAGGGTTAGTGATGATCATGACATCTGTATAATCAAACACCTTTCTTGGGAGGGGAATCCTTTTCCAGATCTTCCTCTCACATTCCCTCAGGGCCTCCTATTTGGTGTAATCTCCAAAACCATATCACCACTTCAAAGGGCCATATTCCCAAGGAGGAAACCCCTTGGACCTCCTGATTCTCACTCCTCCATGGTAGTGTTTACACCATGCCTCACACAGAGGATCACAATAAGTGAACATGTAAACCCTAAATGTGGAATCACCAAGGAGACTGACTTTCCTATCTCGAAAAAAATTCCCATTCTGGATTTCCTCTTGGCTTGACCTTAGACATCCTTCTTAGGTGTAAGCCCCAAACATTCTGAACTACGTGGGTTTTGAAACCTGTCCAAATGGGATATGTAGGATGTCTCCCTGAGGTTCAAACCTAAAACCCCAATCAACCCTAATATTATTTGGGCCATTTTCCTAGTAGGATCACATCCAACCTAGGAGGATACATCCCTTCCAGGTGTCTTACAATTATTTAGCATAAATCTTACACCAACCCTTGACTAGGAACCTTTCACCTAAATGTCCTTACCAAATGATGTTAAACTATACACTTTGGTCCTCATCAAACTACCTTAAAAGTTATGATGTATCCTATTAAGTGACACCGAACTATATGGGTTCTGATTTCTTTCACAAGGATATGTAGGAATTCCCTCTCATGGGATCAATCCCGACAACAAAGTAACTCTCATATTCCCAGATGATGATAAATTATAGATCTCCCCACTGTGTGGATTAAAACTAGAATCATGATAATAATGATATAAGAATCTATAATCTGTATACAAGAGCATACCATAAATAGAGAACCTTGGATACTTACAGATGTCTCCACCAATTAATAACTGCGGATACATATAGATGATTTTAAATCCAATACATGTAATAATTGATTATTAACTTAAGGGAAACTTGTTTTATATTTGGGATTTAATAAAGGATTCACAAATATGTTTTTAAATCTATAAGTGAGTCCTAGAGTAGGAAATAATTCCTTTCAAAAAGGTATTATGATCCCAAACTCCCATCCTCCTGACCAATGTGAGTCCCTAGGTGACATTGGATCCATTTCTAAATTCCCACCTACCTTTAGAAAGCAAGTTCATAAAAAATATCAAATAATGATACAGTTTGGTGTTTCTGTCTCCATGAATAAAACCCATTGTAAACCTCCTAGAAAATATGTGGAAATATGTATTCGATGTGAAAGGCCATTCCACTACCACAAAAAAACTCCATTCAAACCCCACATGGTTTTTGGGGACAAAAAATGGTGAACCCAATGTGATACTTATCCAAAATGATTATGTCACCCACATGTCAGACCAATTTTGTTCTCACACAAAATGAAATAGGTCTAAACATGGATCTAAAACAATAGATTATGCACGATTTTTTTATTAAGTTGCTACTTTGATGGGGTTTTCTTGTTTGTGTTTGTCATGAATATTCAAGGAAATTTCAATCATAACTCATTTTAATCCAAATAGAATCATACCATTTTAAGTAGACATTTTCTTCTACCATTATATAGGCAGGATCCTCATCCAATTAGAGGATGTTATTTCCAACCTAGTGCCTTTAGCATCGGGTGTCAAACGTGCTAATTTGGGAGTACCACTTCAAAGGTATAGTCCTAAATCTTTAGGCTTCATGATAATATCTCCATCTCATGAATCCCCACCAAATGTCTACTCAATGATGGTTGGTTTCCCAAAAGTTGATGAAACCAGCTTCCATTTCAAATCATTTGGGGGCCCTATCTCTAAAATTCAACAACAAGTTCCTCCCTTATCTTATGGAGGTTGATCAAGAGATTACCAATGAGATCATACCAATAGTATAGGGGTCCCAATGAGGGGATCTTACCAACATCCACTACCACCAATGTCACATGGAATTAAACACTGATCATGATGATGGTGTTACCCTTGGGAGTCTGTCCTAGGTCACACGGTCTTAGAAACTCAAGACAGCCCATCTGGGGAAATGACTAAGAAACTAATAGTAGTATCATACCTTTGTTCCCTCTAGAGAATCCCACCAGTCAAATATTCTATCAAATTGCGAGCAGGCGCACGCACCTACCTATGTCCACCAAGCATGATGTCTTAGTTTGGAAACATTCAGAGAAACCAATTGGTGAATTCTAGAAACAAATAGGGGGGATAACCATATCTCTTCCCCAGCACATGAATAATTTAAATATATATCAATAGGAAATGGAGTATAGAAGCATGGCCTAACCCCTTCTCGAATCACAGAATAGGAATATATCCCCATTTTGGATACTGAAGACACTCATCATATCCTAATAATGATGAAATGGAAGACGTGAATTCTTTACCACATCCTAAAAACCTATCAAGATATAATGATGGAAATAGAAATGGTTGAGGGGTGGACACACAACTCCATACCCACAATTGGGTTGACTCATCAACATGATATGAGGGTCACTCCAAAGTAGACTCATATCTATGTGCCCATCTAGGAGGATCATGGGAAAATCCCATGATAAATGGATAACTAAATTGGACCCATACCCCTATTCCAAATAGAGGTAAAAATTTCATATCAATGGTTACTCTAGGTAAATAATATATCCCTTCCAAAATTCAAGAAGTTTTTTTAAAAAATTCCAACAACAACGTGAGATCTTCTCAAATATGTTTCCATATATATAATTCATTATACACAGTAAGTTTCCCTAGTCTCTCACAAGAGAGCATCCAAAAATAAGCCTCACCAAAGGTGATTAGAAAATGAAGAGTCAATATATGATATCACTCTCCTCAATATTAGAGTTCTTAAATCCCTTAGAAGTTTATCTATGGTGGCTCATAATTCTATTCATTTGTTACCAAATTAAATAAGTATTAGTTGCAATTATGAAGTTCCTCCCTGCAGCTTTTCTGCTAGTAGTTTTGGAGGTCCTCCCCAAACATCTTACCATGAAGGCATACTTTATTCCCACAATATGATTGACCATGAGAGAGTATCTCCTAATGAGCATCATGGAAAACCTCCTCATGGCTATAAGATCAAACAGAAAGGTTGTCCTCCCCTTTCTATTGTCCTCCTTAAAGGTCCTCCCCAAGGTATATGTTGTAGTAAGTCTCCTTATATTCAGACATCAAGTTGTGATGGTAGTCCTCCACGTGATATCAATCACTGTGAAGGTCCTCCCCGTAGCAACACTTCATTTCATCAAGAAGTACCTCCCCTTTATAAATTAAATATTATAATACCCTTCTATAATGAGGCACCTGGTAAAATGTGGTTAGTCATTCTCAATGCCTCATCATTGACAAGTGACATCCTTTCTCAATCAAAAGATATCCCAAGGAAACAATCATTCTTTGAACCACCCTTGGATCACTTTCCTTCCAACATGATATATTAAATCCCTTCCAATCCTATTATTTTCAAAAAAATATGTAGGGAAACATCCACTTTGGTTGGATCTGGTTGAGAGACCTATTGTTGAAGATGAAGAAGTTATAATTATCATGAGGATATAGTTGGATAAATATAATATAACAATCCTGGTCTTTATTACACATTTAAACATGCTTTATTACATAAACATGCACTTAATACAACCCATAATATCGAGAAGTCTAGTTTCTTTGGTTATATAATACCATATGGGTGTGCATTATCCATTGGCGGAAATGTGGAAACACAAGGGGTGAAAGTGGGAGAAATGAAAATAAGAAATTAATGCAGAGGAAATTAAAGGGGAATGAGATGATCAATTAAGACCCCATGGAGACGTTCCCCTTAAAACCCTAATTATAAATCACCACAAAGTTTTATCACTCCTTTTATAATACTTACTTTAATTCATTTAAGAAAACAAGAAATAAAAAGCATAATAGTGCTATAAAACACTCAAATTTGAAATTAACCTCCAAGGGGTACAATGGGGTGGCTATTTATAGCTAAATGAGAGGAATACATGTTAAAATACCTATCCAACAAAAGTATAAATCCTATCCCACGTATTTGACTTTTTTTACACATTTCCATGGCTTTAGGGGACAAGATATCTTCAAATAATACTTTTTGGAACCACCCCAAAGACTTTTAAGATTCTCACCATGAATTTGGAGAAGAGGGGCCAACCACTTTATGAATTTGGATATTTCCTTCATGTAAGTGGATTAAATTTCGTGGAAGAATTTGTGTGGTCCTTTTAGGTTCACTTTTGAGCTTTAATAAGTGTGATTAAAGGCCCATTATATCCTCCAATGAATGAATGTTGGTCCTCCTCTTGTAATTTCAAAATGAGGCCATGTAAATCCTCTTTCATCCTCCTCATTCTTCTTATTGTCATTGGGTCACCAATCCCATGCAATGGGTCTTGTACATTTATGCTCCTTCCACCATTTGTTCCATGATCACTCTTGACTCCTCACTGCATATGTGCTCCTTGATTCTCATCATCCCCTCCCTCTTAAAAAGGATTCTTCCTTAAATCTTCATATTCAAATGGAGAGAGATCAGTAATATTAAAGGTATCACTCACATTTCCATACCTACTGGTCAAGTAAATCTTGTAGGCGTTATCATTGATTCTTTCTAAAACATGGAAAGGTCTATCTCCCCTGGTTTGAAGTTTTTATTTTCTTTTCTCGTGAAACCTTTCCTTACTAAAATGCACCCACACCCAATCTTCGGGTTATAGTAAAACCTTATGTATACCCTTGTTTTCTCGCTTTACATATTTTTTATTTCTTCTTTCAATGTTGGATTTCACCTTGTCATGTAAATCTTGAACAAATTTTTCATTCAAATCACCTAAAAGATCAACAACCTCATTAGTAAGAAATGAAAGAATATCTAACAAAGTCATTTGGTTAATTCCATATACAATTTCAAAAGGTGGGAAGTTAGTAGTGTAATGCACTACTCGGTTATATGCAAACTCTATGTGTGGAAAACAGTTTTCCCAATTCTTTATATTTTTTTGAATTATTGCACGCAATAGGGTAGAAAGTTTCATATTCACCACTTTAGTTTTCCCATCAGTTTGAGGATGTGTAATAGTTGAGAACAGTAATTTAGTTCCCAATTTATTCCAAAAATTCCTCCAAAAGTGGCTAAGGAATTTCATGTCCCTATCACTTAAAATGGTTTTGGGAAGTCCATGTAATCTCACAATTTATTTGAAAAACAAATCTACTATATGAATAGCATCATTAGTTTTTAAGCAGGCAATGAAATGTTCCATTTTACTGAATCAATCCACAACAACAAAAATTCTATCTTTTCCCAATTGGGATTGAGGAAATCCCAACACAAAATCCATAGAGATATCAGTCCAAGGATGGGATGGAACTAGAAAGGGGGAATACAATCCATTAGGTTGAACCTTAGACTTTTCATGTTTATAAGTGAAAAACTTATAAAAAATTGAAATAACATATTTTATCATTATTTTCTAATAAAAATGTTCATGCAAAGTATCTAGTATTTTATCAACCCCAAAATGCCCCATCAAACCACCCCCATGAGTTTCTTTTACAAGCAATTCTTGAGTTGAACAATTTGGAATGCACAATTTATCCCTTTTGAAAAGAAATCCATAATTTTTGTAATAGTATTTAAATCCATGTTTTTCACAAGATGTCCAAATTTGAGAAAAATCTCTATCATTCTCATACATTCCCTTCAGTAACTCAAGTCCAAGTAATCGAGAATGAAGAGAAGTAAGAAGTGCATACCTTCGTGAAAGAGCATCAACAACCACATCTTCCTTACCTTTTTGTGCTTGATCACAAAGGGAAAAGTCTAAATGAATTCTATCTAAGATGCATTTCACCAATTCAACTTACCTTGGGACTTAAAACACTTAATGCTTTTATAGTCAAAATGAATAATGAATTATTTAGGCCATAAGTAATGTTTCCATGTTTCCAGGGTTCGTTTCAAAGTATAAAGTTCTTTATCATAAGTTGAATAATTTAATCCTTCCCCATTTAATTTATCACTAAAGTAAGCAATTTTACATTAAACTTGAGTCAAAACAGCACCTATACCAACTCCTGATACATCACACACAATTTCAAAGTCTTTTTTGAAAACGGTATCCTTAAAAGGGGATCATTGCCCAATTTTTCTTTGAGTGTGTTAAATGCGTTTTCTTGTTTTTCACCCCATTTAAATACCACATGTTTATTTACAAGTTCATTAAGAGGTGCATTTATGGATGAAATATCCTTAACAAACCTCCTATAGAATCTTTCCAATCCATGAAAACTCCTAACCTCGGTTTCATTCTTTGGTGTGGGTCACTTCTGAATTTCTTTGACCTTTTTATTATCCACACGGATCCCCTCCACCCCTAAAACAAAGCTAAAAAACACAACAGAATCCATGAAAAAGGATAATTTTGAATATTTTCATAAATTTGGTTTTCTTTAAGGGTCTCACACACCAAATGAAATTCTTCAACATGGTTTTCTAGAGGTTTACTATACACCAAGATATCATTAAAATAGACAACCAAAAATTTTCCAATGAATGAATGAAGGACATGGTTCATTAATCTCATGAATGTACTTGGTTCATTAGTTAAACCAAATGGAATAACTAACCACTCATACAAACTGAACTTAGTTTTAAAATTAGTTTTCCACTCATATCTTTATTTCATTCAAATTTAGTGGTATCCACTTTTAAGATCAATTTTTTAAAATAAATAATCCCCATGTAATTCATCAAGCATGTCATCAAGTCGAGGGATGGGATAGTGGTACTTAACTGTGATTTTATTGATGGCGTGACAATCCACACAAATCCTCCATGTGACATTTTTTTGGGTACTAGGATCACCGGAATGGCACATGGACTCATGATTTCCCTCACTAATCTTTTCTTCATTAGTTCTTCAACTTGAAAATAGATCTCTCTAGTCTCTTCCAGATTAGCTCTATATAATAGCCTATTAGGAATTGTGGAACCGGTTATGAAGTCAATCCTATGCCCAATGCCTCTCAAAGGGGGTAATATATTGGGTGTTTCTTTAGGAAACAAACCACTAAATTCCTATAGTAATGACACAACACAAGAATTAAAATAATTGTGAAGTTAATTAGTTACAAGGTAAGCATCCTTACTAATGAGTAAGAATAATTTCCTGGTCAATAAAACACCTTTCACCTCACTTTTTCCAGAAAATAAACTCACCTTTTTCTCAAAAATATTGTTTTCATCTCTTTGATTTCCCTCATTAATTTTTATGTCACTCATATCTCCTTTTTTACTCTTAATGTTCCCACTCTTTTCATTTTTTTCTCTATTTTATTTTTACCTCAACTCATCACTCTCTTTTATATCACTCAAATTTTTATTTTTCCCACATTATTTTTTACGCATTTATTTTTTCTTGTTGTATTATTTATCTATCCTCACTTGATCTTAATATGCTTGTATGAGACTTAGAAGAGTCAAAATAATCATTCTACTACTAAAATGAAAAGATAAGTGGTTAGCATAGCCATCATACATCGCAATCCTATCAAATTTCCATGGCCTCTCTAGTAGAAAATGTCAATCTTGCATCATAGAAACATCACACAACACCTCATCGGGATATTTTCCAATGGAAAAAAACTATGGCTTGTTTTGTGACCCTCACTTCTCTGCTATCATTCAACCACTACAATATATAAGGTCTAGTATGCCTTAGAGTATGCAAACTCAACTTCTCCACCAACAAGGTACTATCCACATTATTATAACTTCCACTATCAATGATCATACTACATACCTTCTCCTTTTTTTGGAATCTTGTATGAAAAATATTCTCACGCTGCTCCTCATCATTATCATATTTTGGTTGAATTTTTAAAGCTCTTCTTACCACCAATACATCTCCATGTACGGGTTATTCAACTTCTATATATTAACTCTCCTATAAAGGTGGCATATCATCATCTCTAGAGTGATCACTAAGGATGTCTCCATTATCCAAAACAATCATATGCCTTTTGTTTGGGCATTGAGATGAAATATGATCATGTCTTTGACACTTAAAACACTTTACATCACAAGATTTAGAAGGGAAATTTGTGTCCATTTTTTATTTTGAATCTATGTGGAATAACTTATTTTTGTCCTTTTATATTTTTTTTGGAACAAATTTGGAATCCCTTGGTTTTGTTTCATTCCACTTAGAATATGATTTTGGATCTTTCCGGTTATCCTTCCAAAAATTGTGGGAACTTACTTGACTCCTTTGAGAATGTAGTTTCTTTTAGACCTTAACCTACTTATATAGAAACTCCTCCATGTCAATATAGGTTCAAAGTTCTACACATATCTAATTTTTGGATTTAATCCATTGATGAACCTTACCATGGTAGCTTCGCGATCCTCCTCTAAATTGGCTCAAATCATTGATATCTCTATTTCCTTGTAGTATTCCTCCACACACATGGAACCTTGAAAAAGTTTTTGTAACTTCAAATGAAAATCTTGATTGTAATGACTAGAAATGTACCTTTTTTGCATTACTATCTTCATTTCTTCCCAAGTTTGAATTTTCCTTTCTCCATTATGTCATTGACTTACTTGTAATTGGTCCCACCAAATACTTTCATAGTCATTGAACTCAAGTGATGCCAATTTTACCTTCTTCTCCTCCGAGTAGTTGTGAAATCCAAACACATGGTCAAACTTCTGCTCCCACTCCAAATAAATTTCTGGTTCACTCTTCCCTTTAAATAATGTAAGTGTCACCTTGATGCTTCCCATGTCATTTTCTCTCAAATCAGTACGTTGTACTCACCTAGGAAATGTTTCTTGAAAATGGGAGTACTCATCATCACATTTATGAATTTATTACCTTCTTGGAGACTTTGAAGTTGAGGAACTTTTAAAATCATCCAACCTATCATTCAATCTTGTAAACTATTCAGTGATAGCTTTCATAAATAATTCAATGTCAATCTCACTTCTTTCTCCCTCACTTTCCATTTTTTTAAATCCCCACACACTCTTTCTCTCGTTTTTTAATCTCTCAAAAAGGTTTCTCACACTTTATATCACAAAAACTTGGTTCCTACAAGTGTTATTAAATAGAATCAATAAGAAAATTAATAATAAGTAATCAACTCATAACAAACTTTAAAAATTAGAAATTTTAAAATTATTTGAATCGATGTTTTCTAAGAAAAAAATGGGAGATAAAGAGAAATGGGGGAAATGTTTATGGTTAAAGGTAGTATATGGATGAAAGAAAGAATTTTGAATAGAAAATTGGAGTATAAATTTACTTTATTTATGCTAAAATTCCAACATAATGTGCAATAAATTTCAGATGTTGTTTTTTTGTTTTTTTGTATTTTTTTTTTGTATTTTTTTATTGCTCTATTTTTTTAATAATTCAACCAAGAGAGAGTGAACAATGATTTGATGTTAGTGTGTGGATTTCAAAAATTGAAGTTATCAAAAGCACAAATCCAATCAAAATTATTCCAAAAGGATGAGAAATAAAATTTATGGAACTTCTACATAAAAGTATCCTTTAAATGGTAGATTCGAACTCGATTGGACTTCTGTCTTGGAAATTATTAGATTTCACAAAAGTGAATATGTATAACTAATTGATTCATATATAATCCCAAATATATGCATTGGAATTAAGTGTTTCCAAATTGAGATGACATATGAGGTTATGAACTATAATAATGACATATGACACATCCATAAACTCAAAGAAAAAGCAAATGAAATGGTGGAAGAAAGTTGTGGCAAGAATTAGTGATGGTTGAAAATAGAAGTAGAAGAAAAAGATGGGAGAAATAAAAACAATGAACGAACCTGGTTTCTGTTTCCGATCTATGATACCAAATGATATGATACCATATGGGTGTGTGGTATCCATTGGTTGAAATGCAGAAACACAAGGGGTGAAAGTGGGAGAAATGAAAATAAGGAAATATATACATAGGAAATTAAAGGGGGAAGGGGGTGATCAATTAGGACCCCAAGGATACTTTCCCCTTAAAACCCTAATTATAAAGAGCCATAAACTTTGATCACAAATTTGATAAGATTTACTTTCATTCATTCAACAACATAAGAAACACAAGTATAATAATGCTAGAAAACACTCAAATTTGAAATTAAGCTCGAAGGGGTACAATGAGGTGTCTATTTATAGCCCAATGAGAGGAATACATGTAAAATACCTATCCTAAAAAATTCTAGAGCATATCCCACGAATTTGACCTTTTTTACACATTTACATGGATTTAGGGGATAAGATATCTCTAAATAAGACTTTTTGAAACCACCCCAAAGACTTTGAAGATTCCCAACATGACTTTGGAGACAATTGGACCACTACTTTTTGACTTTGGATATTTCATTCATGCAAGTGGATTAAATTTCGGGGAACAATTTGGGTGGTCCTTTTAGGTTCACTTTTGGGATTTAATAAGTGTGATTAAAGGATCATTTTCTCCTCCCATGCATGCATGTTGGGCCTCCTCTTGTAATTTCAAAATGATTCCATGTAAATCCTCTTTCATCCTCCACATTCTTCCTCTTATCATTGGGCCACCAATCCCATGCAATGGGTCTTGTACATTTATGCCCCTTCCACCATTCGTGTCATGATCGCTCTCAACTCCTCATTGAATATTTTCTCCTTGATTATTATAATTTGGAGATTAGTAACATTACATGACAACTTAAGACATAAAATACAACATATTTATTGAAAAAATCTTTTACATGGCCACAACATTACTTCATGCTTAGCATTGCATGGGATAATCTGAGGACATACATAAGAAAAGGGTGAGCTACAAAGCCCAGTAAGGAAGTAAACAAGGCATAACATGAAGAATAAAATACATGTTAGGAAATAGGAATACCAATGGAGCATAATATAAACATGAACATAAATTCATGATATAGCATCATTATCATAACATGGAAATGTGGCAACAACTTAAAACACTGCATCATAAACATAAAGGAATCAGGTAATCCCCTATCCTAATATGGTGGAAAAATTTCCTAAAAGGAATCATTTAAACCCATGTCCCAACATTAAATATCATAATACTAACCATTACCCAATACATTGGAGTGCTATCAGGGTGCACCATTCATGAATAGTTTTGTTGGTCGGAGTGGATACTCAAGAGAGGGGTGAATTGAGTTCCAATTAAAATTTCTGTTAAAATATTGTCTATTTAAAATCCCCCAATTTATAAAAAAAGTTAAACTATAGTGAATTTATACAGATTGTAAATGTTCACTTAGCATCTCAAATATTGATTAGGTCTCAGTTAATTTAACCACAAGATCAAACTAACTTTTGAAACTAACCTACTAATTTACAATAAGTGTAAACACTTTCTAATTTAACTATCAAAGTAGCTTTAAAATAGTTTTGTATTTCAAAGTAATAGCAGCGGAGTATAAAAGATATATGTAGTATACTTTAAACTTAAACTAAAGATTCACAGCATATGTAACAAGAGGTTCAGTCTCAAGCCGAGGCTTAGTCCTCTCAAATTTATATAAATTTGATCCACACCCTGGATCGGGGTTAACAACAGTTTACACAACTGTCCAGGCCACGTAGGGACCTCTACCACTGTTCTTCATGGGAAAAAAATAGAGATCAGGCCACACAAGGACCTCTTCCACATTTGACGTCAGTAAACAAGAGTTAAGAGTTTTAGAGTGAGGATTTTGATATCCTCCAGTTCAGTGTAGGAGACAGTGTGTGTGTGAGATATACAGAGTACTCCACACTGCTCGAAAGTAAATAAAAAAATCACTTAGAGAGAGTAGATAATAGTTTCGAAAGATCTAGTGATTAGCAATGCAGATCTGGACTTGTTGGATTCATCAGAATTGCTTCTTAGTCCTTCTCTGGTTTTTCTGTTGAAAAACAGAGTGTCGTAGTTCAGCTTGTGTTCTACAGGAGTGAAAATGATCTCTTGATTCATCTTGTGTTCTTCAGTGGTGTTGGATTGCACTCATGAGAGTTCTTTGAAATTATTTCAATAACCTTCTTGATCAGGATTGTTCTTTTTGTTCAGCACAGTGCTCTCGGGCATATGTAAGTTCTTCTTGTTGTATCGTCACACTTGTGAACCACTGCTTACACTTGTTACGTGTACTGCATCTCAATATTCCTTATATTCCACACGTTCTGGCAGTAGGAATGATTCCCTTTTCATAGGAACGAGATACAGTTTCCGGACATTCCAACAACTATCATTAAATAATATTAATTGCATTAAAAACATCAAATATGATTGTTAGAATTATTTAAATAATATTGAAAAAAAGTTAAGAAAAGGTGTCACAGTGATTATGTAAATGGTGTCTTCTTCATGGTATAGTCTTCATGGTATGTGGTTCACGGTAAGTGCTTCACGGTAAGTGCTTCACGGTAAGTGCTTCACGGTTTCTCGGTCATGGTGAGTAGCTCACAGTGTGTCCTTCATGGTGTGTCCTTCACGGTGTGTCCTTCACGGTGTGTCCTTCACGGTGTGTCCTTCACGGTGTCTGGGTCACTCTGACTGTGTCTTGTACACAGTCTATCTTACTGTATCAAACATCACGGTGTCTCTATACTTAGACAAATATCTATATTTAGACTTAGATAGTAATATGCATAATATGGATTAAGTTTAATTATTAGAGAGTAAGAGAACTTGAATCATAAATATAAAGACTTGATAATATAAGTGAGATTTGTGATCATTCATAAGACTTGTAAATAATACAGAGAGTAAATAACATCATAAGACTTGAAGAGAATTAGCAAGATGTGTAATTAAGATTGAGATTAATTAACAGTAATAGTATTTGTGATCATTAAAAAATGATTAATACATGAGGTGTCCAACAATATCCCCCTTTTTTATGATCAAAAATCATGTACAGTCAAAATATAAATGAAATGCAGTACTGATGAAATGCAACATAGCATATATCATTATAGTACTGATACTTGTAGTTTTTCTCCCCCTTTTGGGATTATCAAAAAGTAGAGAAAATGAAATGAAACAATGCATTTTTCATTAAAAAGGGTTCATAATAGATCATACAATAGAAATATAAACAGGAAATAAGAAATTACATCCCATCAAAAAGAAAGAAAACAGTCTCTCGACTCTTCAGGGATCCACCTTTTCCTTGCCTTTAGCAGCAGTAGGAGCTGGTGCTGAAGTATAAGAAGGCATAGATGTGGTAGAAAAAGAGGGTAAGGGTAGACCTTCAAAAACAGATAGAGCCAAAGTAGGAGCAGTAGAAGATCTAGGTTGTGGTTGGTCAAGAATGACTGGCCAGATATGAGAAAGAGCTTGGCTGACTGACATGGTAGTTGAGGCTAAGGCAGGTAGACCAGGTCTAAGGGGTGCAGCAGCTGTAGAAACTATAGCAGTACTCTACACATGAAGATATGGCTTCAAAATATTGATTAAATCAGTAATGATTTCCCCATCATATTGCATATCCTTTTCAAAATTGTCCTTATTCTCCATGAATTTGTCCAACAATCTGGTGAACTCTGTAAGTTTCTGAACTTGAGCTTTAAAAGCTTGAGTTATAGGAGGGATTTTCAGGTTTTCCACAAGATATCTAAAGTGATCTGTCATATCACTTTTGGAGAAAATCTGAGTGAGATAAAAATCTATTTTCTTATTAATCTCCTGTTGAGCATCATTGGCTATCTTAGAATGAATTCTAACCAAGTCCAATGCCTGATCACTATTCTTGACCACTTCTGACAAAGAAGACATATCCAAGCCACTTAAGGAATTTTGAAGTTCTTCCTTGATTATGGATCTCATCAGAGAATCATCCAAAAGAGGAACATAAGGTTGACCAGAAGCAGGAGAAGTTTTCACAACTTCGGATAGAACTTTGAGTTGTTTTAGAACTTTTTGCAGGCATCCAGTGTACTCATCTGTGAGTTTATTCAGATTTTCTACAAGATCCCTCATACGTTCCAACATCTCGGTGTGTCTTTTTAAAATCTTTTCATCAAAAGATAGTAGATATGGATGCACTTGAGACACAATTTACCTAGCAAGGGTGGAATTAGTTGGCTCAGGAGAAGCAGCAACAGGTGCAGGGGAAGAGACAGGAACAGGCTCTGATCTCAAAGACAGCTCATTCTGCAAGGTTTCTACCATATTTTTCAGATTTGAAACATCAGCACTTAGCAGCTTATTTTAAACTCTGACTTCTTTAATTTCTCAGATCATCCTTTGTTGAATATTCAATATAATATTTTCCAAGATAATTGATGCATCTTCTTGACTCGGTTGAGTCATTGGATGAGGTTGAGAGGATAATATCTTCTCAACTCTAGCTAATAGAGTCTCTCCAAAAACTTTCAGATCATCTTTAGTCACAAAGGAGTGATGCTCGGGTAAGGGTGCAGGTAAAGGTAGAGGTTCAGGTTCTGGTTGTGGTTCAGAGTCATCTTCAGACACAGATTCTGATTCAGATTGAGGCTCTGGTTCTGGTACTAGTTCTGGATGAGCTACAAACTTCAGTTGAAATAGAGGAGAAAGATCCATTCCAGTTGTAGTCACTTGTTGTGACTCATTCACATCATAAAATCTTTGGAACTCATACCGAGTGTACATAGAATATGTGATAGTAGGTTGAGAAGCTTCAGCAGATCCAGCTTCCATAATCTCAAGGTTTTGAGGTTCCTCCCCCTCAAATTGTGCTTCCATTTTAGAGACTATAGGCTCAGAAAAATGATAAAGATCCACAGGATCATCTCTAATCTCTTCATAAAACTCTTGTCTTGCCAGCTGAAAGGAAATTTCCATCCTCTCTTCAGCAGAGGGAATTATCTCGGGAACCGATTGTTCCACTGGTTGAGCTTCCAGACTTGCTTTTTCTCAACAGGGAGATCCTCTTCAACAGGGTCTGTCTCTATGGTTGCTTGTTGTTCTGAATCAGGAAAAACCAATTTTCTTGCAGTATTAGGATGAGTTTCTGGATTGACATCCTCACTAGAAGCAGGATCTTTATCTTCTCTCAAACCAACAGCAACTTTCTCTCCTTGAGGTATTTCAGCAGGGATAACAGCAGGGACAACATCCCTTTCTTTTTCAACAGGAACTGTTTCCATTGGAGGTCTTCCAGCATCTTCTCTAGGGGATACTTCAGCTGTTACTTCCTCTTCTTCTTCTTCTTCTTCTGAATACTCAGCCACTTCATCTGGTTCTAAACCAGGATCAGATAGATTCTTAGGTCTTCTTGGATAATCAACAGGATTAAACTTTTTATAGAATTGATCATTATCCTCAACCCACTGCTTCTTCTAGGGGTTCCATCTTATCTTCATCCTTCTGATGATAGTCATGGATAAGCAGAAATCAAAGTCCTCTAACTTTTCTTCATTTGGTCCAACCATCCCTTTGGAAACTAACATGGTTGAAATCATCCTTGAGTAAAATAAGGAGGTGGATTTGGAAGCGACTTTGATCAGCTCACATATATGGGTAATAACATACTTGCATAGGTTGATCTTATGTCAATTCTTCAATAGGTGAATCAGGAACACATATTGATACTTCATTATAGAAAAATCCTCTTTTCTCAGACTAATCAAATTCTGAACAAATTTGAAAAGAAGTCTAGTCTCCCCATCTAATTCAGTAGTTATGGCCCTTCTCTTGGTGCCATTACCAGTTAGAATTTCCAAGGAATTTTCCAGATTGAAGATATCAGAAGATGGAGGAGGGTCTCTCTGGTATTCTTCACAAACTCCTTCATGTGGAATTCTTAGGCATGCAGCCCAAAACCTCGAAGAGAAGGAACACTTCTGACCATTGATCCAGCTAGTCACCATAAAACTTTCTCCAAAATCAAAAGAAAACATCACATATTAGTAGAATTGAGATACCAGCCTCAGGTAAATCGGTCTATTTTTTCCAGAGAACCATTCAATCCATCCTTATTATCTTAAAACTTTCAAAACTAACAACTTTCTAGACAACAGCCACTCAGGGAAAAATTATTTTTCAGTTACAATAGTACGGCTTACCAAGTTTGGGTTTAGAGGTCCTTTGAGAGCTATCCTCGGTATCCTCTTCTGTTTCTTAAAGCAGCGCTTCTCAGATGAGGGTGAAGATGGACACTTCATCCTTGGCATCCACTAAAGGTTTGGGCGAGAGGGAAGAGAAGGTTTTCAAGAATGAGAAGGTTTAGGAGAGAGTTTGGTTAAGGAATCGAATAAAACCCTTAAGTTTTATCATTTGGGAATGTCAATCGTCATAAAAACAAAAACATGGGAAATCAAATAGTAGTGAAATAAAAATTACCATGATACGGGTTAAAATAAGAATATAAATAATTTTCATGGTGAGACCGTGAGTAGGCATTATGGTGTGATGAAAAACAGTCATCACAGTGAGACAGTTGGTGGTCGTCATGGTGAGACAGTGACCATTCGGTGCAGTCACGGTGAGACAGTGAGTTAATAGACCGTGAGCACAAGATCTTAACGGTGAGACCGTATGCATGAAATAGTAACTATAAAACAGTGAGCATGAAATTGTAAAGTAAAATATAGTAAAGTATTGAGCATTAAGATCAATAAGATATCTATTTATGATTAATCATACCACGATCATGTATGATGTAGTCTAATCTTCCAGAATTTAATGGTTTAGTGAATATATCAGTAAGTTGATATTCAGTACCAATGAATTCCAAAGTGATATCACCTTTTTGATAATGATCCCCCAAAACGTGATGTCTTACATCAATATGTTTTGTCCTAGAATGTTAAACAGGATTCTTAGAAATATTAATAGCACTTGTGTTGTCACAATTTATTGGGACATGTCTGAATTGATATCCATAGTCTAGTAATGTGTGTTTCATCCACAAAATTTGTGCACAACAACTTCCAGCAGCTATGTATTCAGCTTCTGCAGTAGATAACGCAATAGAATTTTGTTTCTTAATACACCATGATACTAGTGACTTTCCTAAAAGATGACATGTTCTAGAGGTGCTTTTTCTATATAACTTACATCCAGCAAAATCAGCATCAGAATAACTAACTAGTTCAAATGATTGTCCTTTGGGATAGAACAGTCCTAAATTGAGAGTATACTTGAGGTATTTGAAAATTATCTTTACAACATTTAAATGTGACTCTTTAGGGTTTGCTTGAAAACGAGCACACATACACACACTAAACATAATATCAGGATGACTAGCAGTCCGGTAGAGTAGACTTCCAATCATTCCTCTATAAGTGGTTTGATCAACAGATTTACCATCTTCATCAAGATCCAACTTACAGGTGGTACTCATGGGAGTGTCACTACTTTTTGTGCTATCCAATCCAAAACGTTTTAAAAGATCTCTAGTATATTTACTTTCAGTTAAAATAATTCCATCATCATTTTTAGAGATTTGAAATCCAAGAAAGAATTTGATTTCACCCATTAAACTCATTTCAAATTCATTTTACATCATTTTATAAAAATTAGTACATAGGGAATTTCTTGAAGATCCAAAAATAATATCATCTACATAAATTTGTACAACTAAAACATCTTTAGAAATTCGTTTTATAAAAAGAGTAGGGTCATCTATACCTTTTGTAAAACCTTTAGAAATTAGAAAAGTACTTAATCTATCATACCAAGCTCTTGGAGCTTGCTTTAAACCATATAAATCTTTTGATAATTTGAAAATATGATTTGGAAAATGATGTTTTGAGAATCTAGGTGGTTGTTTAACAAAAACATCCTCGGCAATATATCCATTTAAGAATTCACTCTTGACATCCATTTGATATAGTTTGAAATTTAGATGTGCAGCATAAGCAAGTAAAATCCTAATAGCTTCTAATATGGCTACAGGAGAAAAATTCTCCTCATAGTCAATTCCTTCCTCTTGACTATAGCCTTGTGCAACTAGCCTAGATTTGTTTCTAACTATGTTTCTAGATTCATCTACTTTATTTCTAAACACCCATTTAGTGCCTATGGTGAAAGTGTCCTTAGGTCTTTCAACAAGATTCCACACTTTATTTCTTTCAAACTGATTGAGTTCTTCTTGCATAGCAATTACCCAAAATTCATCATTAATAGCATCATCAATGTTTTTAGGTTCAAGCTGTGACAAGAAGGCTTGATGTTCAACCTGATTTCTAAGAGAAGCTCTAGTCTGAGTCCCTCTATCAGGATTTCCTACAACAACATCCAAAGGATGATTCTTTATAATCCTTGTTGATCTAGTAAAGGTAGAACTAGAAATTTTAGGTTCTTCTCTAGGTTCGGGTTCATTAGAAGCATATTCTAGAATAAGTCCAGAGCTGGTTGTCTTTATAGTAGGTTCATTGATTTTATCATTAAGGTCTATAACAGTTAAATCTTCTTCAAGATTTTCAAGAGAGGTTTTAGACTCATGTGGATCAGTTTCATCGAATTTGATGTGAACAAATTCTTCCACATACTTGGTTCTCTTATTGAAAACTCTATAGGCTTTTCTAATTAAAGAATATCTTAAAAAGATTCCTTCATCACTCTTAGAAGCAAACTTATCAATATTATCTTTTGTATTGAGAATAAAGACTTTGCAACCAAAGACTCTAAAGTAATTGACTTTAGGTTTTATATTATTCCAAAACTCATATGGGGTATTCTTAAGAACAGTTCTAATTAAGACTCTATTAATAATATAACAAGCTGTATTCACAGCTTCAGCCCAAAAGTAAATAGGCAGGTCATATTCATTAAGCATAGTTCTAGAAATTTCTTGCAGGGTTCTATTTCTTCTTTCTACTACATCATTCTGATGATGTGTCCTAGGAGAAGAAAATTTATGAATATAGCCATTGTGTGAGCAATAGGATTCAAATTCATGATTTTCAAACTCATGACCATGATCACTTCTTAGAGTTTTAATCTTAAGTCCACTAAGGTTTTCTACAGACTTGGAGTATTTAACAAAATAATAACAATATTCACTTTTGTGAGCTAAGAAGTATACCCAAGTATATCTAGAAAAGTCATCTACTAGGACATAGACATAGTGCTTCCCATTTAAGCTAGAAACTCTAGATAGTCCAAATAGATCCATGTGAACCAACTCGAGAGGTTTAGAAGTTGAGACTTCTTTCTTTGGTTTGAAAGAGATTTTGTGTTTCTTTCCCTTTTGATAGGGA
The DNA here is from genome assembly GCA_963277665.1 of Viscum album. Classification (NCBI taxonomy): domain Eukaryota; kingdom Viridiplantae; phylum Streptophyta; class Magnoliopsida; order Santalales; family Viscaceae; genus Viscum; species Viscum album. The sequence goes on from OY728148.1 coordinate 1,931,849,428, forward strand.
TTACACACTTTGTCATTTGGAAACTCAAGTTTGGGTAAGTCTCTAACTAAGTTCTTCCTAGTTAGTTTCCTAAGTGAGTGTATATTGCAGTGTCCTAATCTCCTAAACCACAACCATGACTCTTTATGAAAGTCATTTAAATAGGTAACATTTTGTTTAGCTAAGGAATTTAGATCAATAGCTTAAACATTTTCATTTCTTAAAGAAGAAAATACTAAAACATTTTTAGAATTAAAAACATTACAAGAATAATTTTCGAACTTGACATTAAAACCATCATCACATAATTGAGAAATACTTAGCAGATTATATTTCAGTCCATCAACAAATAAAACTTTAGAAATTAAAACTGAATCAGTGTTACCAATTTGGCCTAGACCGATGATATTTCCTTTAGAATTATCACCAAAGGTGACATATCCTCCATCAACCTTTATTAAACTCTTGAAACATGAGTAATCCCTAGCCATGTGTCTTGAACATCCACTGTCCAAATACCATTTCTTCTTGTGGGAACTCTTCAAGCAGGTTTCCTACAAAAAAGATTTAGATAGAGTATGATTTTGGTACCCAGATCTTCTTGGGTCTAGACAGGTTAGCAATCAATGATTTTGGTACACAAATTTGTCTTATGGGTCTCATATAATTTACAGAATCAATAGATTTTGAAAGATAAAATCTATTTGATTTATAACTATGTGAATAACTAGTTGAAGCATAGGGATTTACAGAACTAGAACTAGTAGTATTCTGTCCAGATTTAGGAATAAATCTATTCTTAGTAAACTGTCTCTATCTGGGTTTGTAGCCTATTCCAGTAGTGTATTTTGGTGCCACTTTCTTTCCTAGAATTTGAGTTAGTGTATCCTTTCTATTTGTGAACTTCTCTAAATCCTTTCTAAGTTGCTCATTAGACATTTTCAGTTCAGTGTTCTCCTTTAACAGTTGATTATTCTTCTCTTTTTCAATAGTAAGTTCAGTTTTAACAGTAGTAGTGAGAGCATGTTGTTTCTTTAATGATTTGTATTTATCCTTAAGTTCATTGCATGTCTCCTCCAGCATATTACAATATTCAAATAATTCCTCACTAGTCATGTTTTCAGAATCCGAATCAGATTCTGCATCATCTCCAGAATAATAAGAATTTAAAACAGAAGTATCTAAGGTTACCTCAGATGTGTTTGTCATGAAACACATGTTGGCATAATTATTTTCCGAATCAGACATTTCAGATTCACTTGTGCTATCTTCAGAAGCACTCCAGGTAGCCTTTATATCTTTCTTGTACTTACTATCCTTGTAATCATATTTCTTCTTGAATTTTAGCTTTGGGCAGTCTTCCTTAATGTGTCCTTTTCTTTTGCACTCGTAGAAAACAACTTCATCACTTTTATCTGGATTTTTCCAGTCCTTCTTCCAATGTCCCTTATTGTCATACTTTCCTTTGTAATTTGATTTTCTGAAAAATTTCTTCTTCCTATAAAATTTCTTAAACCTTCTGGCTATCTGAGTCATTTCAGCATCACTATCAGAGTCTGAGATTTCACTTGTTGAACTGTCAGTTTGTATTTGAGCTTTTTCTTTGTCCATGTTCTTTGAAGCAGTAGTCTTGAAAGCCACTGATTTACTTTTCAGTTCATCCTCTTCCTCTTTATTCACCTTGAGTTATTCCTCATACATCATAAGCTTACCAATGAGTTATTTGACAGGTATATCAGCAATGTCACATGATTCTCTGATTAAAATAGATGTGCATCTCCATTGGTCTGGTAAACATCTCGGTATCCTCATAATTTGTTCCTTTGCTGGAACAGCTTTACCGAGTGAATTCATTGTATTGACTATCTCATTGAACCTGATATACATATCAGAAATAGGTTCATCAGTTTTCATTTTAAAATTATCATATTTAATAGTATATGTATTCAATCTCATTTCTTTAACATTGGTTGTTCCTTCATGAGAAACAACCAAAGTATCCCAAATTTCAAAAAGCAGTTTTACAAGCAGAAATTCTATTAAACTCTTCATCTCCTAAAGCACAGTACAGGGCATTCATAGCTTTACAATTATTATTGTAGGCAGCCTTCGTAGGTTCATCCCAAGTTGTTCTTTCGGTTTCTGGAATTTTATATTGAGATTCTATAGCATTCCAGATATCAAAACTCATACTCTCCAAATGAATTTTCATTTTAAGCTTCCACTGGGCATAGTTTGTACCATTGAAGAAAGGTGGCATGTTAGTAGCAGCACCCTCTAGTCTATTGTCCATAGCTAGATTTTAGAAAGTATAATTAAAGAGATAAAATTTAGAACTAACATAAATTTAAGATCTTTAAAGATGCAACTAAAATCACAGTTGAAAAACATATTATTTCAAAAATCCTTAAACAAAAACAACCTCTGATACCAAATGTTGGTCGGAGTGGATACTCAAGAGGGGGGTGAATTGAGTTCCAATTAAAATTTCTGTTAAAATATTGTCTATTTAAAATCCCCCAATTTATAAAACAAGTTAAACTGTAGTGAATTTATACATATTGTAAATGTTCACTTAGCTTCTCAAATATTGATTAGGTCTCAGTTAATTTGACCACAAGATCAAACTAACTTTTTAAATTAACCTAATGATTTACAATAAGTGTAAACACTTGCTAATTTAACTATCAAAGTAGCTTTAAAATAGTTTTGTATTTCAAATTAATAGCAGTGGAGTATAAAAGATATATGTAGTATACTTTAAACTTAAACTAAAGATGAACAGTAGATGTAACAAGAGGTTCAGTCTCAAGCCGAGACTTAGTCCTCTCAAATTTATATAAATTTGCTCCACACCCTGGATCGGGGTTAACAATAGTTTACACAATTTTCCAGGCCACATAGGGGCCTCTACCACTGTTCTTCGTGGGAAACAAAACAAAGATCAGGCCACACAAGGACCTCTTCCACAATTGACGCGGGTAAACAAGAGTTAAGAGTTTTAGAGTGAGGATTTTGATATCCTCCAGTTCAGTGTAGGAGATAGTGTGTGTGTGATATATACAGAGTACTCCACACTTCTCAAAAGTAAATAAAAAAATCACTTAAAGAGAATAGATAAGATTTTATAAATATCTAGTGATTATCAATGCAGATCTGGACTCATTGGATTCAGCATAATTGCTTCTTAGTCCTTCTCTGGTTTTTCTGTTGAAAAACAGAGTGTCGTAGTTCATCTTGTGTTCTACAGGAGTGAAAATGATCTCTTGATTCATCGTGTGTTATTTAGTGGTGTTGGATTTCACTCATGAGAGTTCTTTGAAAGTCTTGAAATCTTCTTCTTGATCAGGATTGTTCTTTTTGTTCAGCACAGTGCTCTCGGGCGTATGTAAGTTCTTCTTGTTGTATCGTCACACTTGTGCACCATTGCTTACACTTGTTACGTGTACTGCATCTCAATCTTCCTTATATTCCACACATTTTGGTAGTAGTAATGATTCCCTTTTCATAGGTACGAGATACATTTTCCTGACATGCCAACAACTATCATTAAATAACATTAATTGCATTAAAAACATCAAATATGACTGTTAGCATTATTTAAATATTATTGACAAAAAGTTAAGAAATGGTGTCACAATTATTATGTAAACGGTGTCTTCTTCACGGTATAGTCTTCACGGTATGTGGTTCATGGTAAGTGTTTCATGGTAAGTGCTTCACAGTAAGTGCTTCACGGTGTCTCGGTCACTGTGAGTAGCTCATGGTGTGTCCTTCACGGTGTGTCCTTCACGGTGTGTCCTTCATGGTGTGTCCTTCACGGTGTGTCCTTCACGGTGTCTGGGTCACTCTGACTGTGTCTTGTACATAGTCTGTATTACTATGTCAAACATCACGGTGTCTCTATACTTAGTCAAATATCTGTATTTAGAATTAGATAGTAATATGCAGAATATGGATTAAGTTTAATCATTAGAGAGTAAGAGAACTTGAATCATAAATATAAATACTTGATATTATAAGTGAGATTTGTGATCATGCATAAGACTTGTAAATAATACAGAGAGTAAATAACATCATAAGACATGAATAGCATTAGAAAGATGTGTAATTAATATTGAAATTAATTAACAGTAATAGTATTTGTGATCATTAAAACATGATTAATACATGAGGTGTCCAACAATTTTAATCTCATGCTTAAGTGTACCACAAAGATCATATAACATGGATTCATTTAACATCATCATTTATTCCATGATACATGAATGTGGAATAAATATATAAAAGTTAATAATCAATAATTATATTTGCATAAAGTTGAATAATCTTTATTGATAAATGGGCATGGTATTCACTACACGATGATTTTGGCATGGAAAATCATGGTGCAATTTCGACAACATAACAGCATCACGTGGGGATTCATAAAATGGGTTGATGAGAGTAAAAGGGGTATCTCATCATTTAGACATGAAATTTTAAGTAAGTGGATCATGGATCATAATATCCCAACATATGAAATGGAATTTTAGATACGTAATATAAGAGAAATTCTTGAATGGAAATGAGGAGAGAGAAATCCCATACAAAATTTTGGCATGGTAACGGGTGTACATGAGAGGGATTAATGAGATTAAAAGGTGTCTATCATCATTAAAACATAATAAGGGAATTATGGGGGAGGTTAGAAAATATACCCAATTATTTTTAATTGAAAAATGAAAGGGTATAACAATATAAGGAAACTTGGACAAAAATGAGAATGGATGGAAAGTGAGGATCCCTTACTTAGATTTGTGATCCCAAAGGTTTGAGAGAGGATTCTTGGGAGATTTAGGGTGCCTTTTTAGGACTCTAGGGAGTAGAGAGAAGATAAAGGATGATCTTAAAGGATTTTTAGTGAATAGGAATGGGTGATTGGGTGGGTTTATATAGGAAATGTGGGGGAATTCTTTATTATTTTAGTTTTGGACCCTACACACTAAAATATTCAAAACCACAAACCATACCATGTTTTTTTACCATGTTTTATGTAAAATTAGAGTGGTATAAATTATTTTAAAAGGCTTAGGGAAGAAGATATTAAAATATTTCCCTTACTTATGTGGAGGTGAGTCACACTTTTAAGTAAATGATTTTAAAATCTTAAAATATTTTTATATGCCTTGGAGGATTCACTATGGCTTTATAAAATAAATAAAATAAACCTAAAATTATATTATTTTAAAGTAAAACATATTTTTTTCGAAGATACCCTTTATAGTATTTTATTACATCACTATTGGGTCATTTATGATGTCATAAAACACATTATATATTTATATAGTATTTAATTTTTACCCAAAAATTCGATTGTCTTGGAAAATTATGAAAAATTAACCATTGGATCATTTAGACATCCTGATTCAAAAAATAATATTCATTTTATCTAAATTACTTTCTAAATATGTGAATTTTCACTTTTAAAATAAAAAACTGACATTTATTGAAAATTAACGGGTTTGATAAAAATGGCTTTCAAACCTTAATAAAAAAATATAATTGACTTCATAAAAATTATATGATAATTTATATTTAATAAAATTAATTTAATAATAATATTTTATTAAAATATAATTTAATTCAAAAATATATTAATCCATCAAAATAGATTTCTTAAATAAATTTGAATATTAACCAAAAAAATATTATTTTTTCTTTAAAAATGATTTATAAATTAACAATAATAGAATGAAAGTATATTCATTATACTATATAAAAATAATGAACATAATCATAATTTTATGGTCTTATTACATATCCATTTATTACACCAGCATATGCTCTAAGAGTAAGGTGTGGGATAGTGGATCTTTCATGGGGTCATTCAGTGAACATGATTTGGGTCGTGATCTCGATGAGCTTGAACTTCTCCCATAAACGGTTTCACTCATGTTTAATTTGTTGGATATAATCTTGGTATTAGTATAAGGAAAATCTCAAAAATTATATCTCCCTCAGAAGCTCTGATAAAAGGGCTTCATAGGGTACGATCCTACTGGTTGAGGCCATTACTTCCTTTGCCTGTGCAAAAAGGACGTGTTAAAACCCTATATTTAAACTAGTCATGTGATCATTATTAAACGAATATATTATCAATGTTAAGGATACTTAATGGTCATTTAAATCCAATTGGATATTTTAAAACAAAATTAGTGCATGTTTTTTCCATAACACATTTAATTAAAAGAAAGGGAATTTTATTCATAACAGTTTGGGTCATTACAAACTTCCCCCATTAAGAAAGTTTTCCCTTGAAATTTCCTTTTCCCAAACTAAAACAGATAATGGTAACTCTACCTCATCACTTCCTCCAGTTCCCACATCACTTATTCAAACTTTTGGTTTCTTTACAACACTTTGATGAGGGACATTGTCTTATTTTATAGAACTTTTTCTCTATGATCTAAGATCTTCACCAGCTTCTCTTCATAGGAGAGTTCATTATCCAATGGTTCCACCTATGGATTGAGTATATGTGATGGGTATGGTATGTACTTTCTTAATAGTGATACATAGAATATATCATGTACTTGATATAGGTTCGGTGGAAGTTCTATTCGATAGGCCACTTCCTTGATGCGATCAAGGATCTCAAGAGGGTAGATGTACCTTGGATGAAGCTTTAACTTCTTAAAAAATATTATAACTCTCTTCCATGGATATATGAGGAGGAAAACTATATCTCCAACATCAAACTCTAGGTCTCGTCGATGGTTATCATCATAGCTCTTTTGTCAACTCTTAGTAACTTTGATGTGATGCTGGATGGTATTAACCTTATCTACCATTTCTTAAACCATTTCCAAACCTAGAAGTTTTCATTCCCCAACCTTCATCCCAACATGCTGGTGTTCTTCACCTCTTCCCATAAATGGATTCATAAGGATCCTTTTGGATGCTTGAGTGGAAACTGTTGTTGTTAGAGAACTCCACCAATGGAATATTTTAGTACCATCCACCTTTAAAGTCCATTGAGAAAAGCTCTCAACATGTCCTCAAGTGTCTGGATAGTCTGTTCAAATTGGTCATCAGTTGTAGGTTGATAGGTTGTGATGAAGTTCAACTCAGTGTTTAGAGAAAATTTGAGACTCTTCTAGAACTTAGAGATGAATCTTGGATCTTGATCAGACACAATCGATAGTGGTACTCCATACAGCCTTACCACTTCAATAATGTATATACATGCCAATTGATCCAATGAGAAATCCTATTGAATTTGAATGAAGTGTATAGTCTTTGTAAGACTATACACAATAACCAAGATAGCATTGTTTCCTTTGGATTTCTTTGTAAGTTCAGTGATAAAGTTCATGGTGATGTTCTCTTATTTCCATGTTTGTATGGGTAATGGTTGCATCATCCCATTATAATTTTTCCTCTCATCCTTCACTTGCTGACATACCAGGCACTTTGATGTATATTTAGAAATCTCCTTCTTCATGTTATCCCACCAATATTACTCCAAGAGATCTCGATACATCTTCATGTTTCCTGGGTGAATGGAGAAATTTTAACTATGTGCATCATCCAAAAGTTCTTTCTTTAACTCTGGATTTTATAGAACACATATTCTTGACCCAAATCTCACAATTCCTTCTTCATTAACATTGAATTCCGAGTATTTTCCTTTTTTGATAGTTCTCACTTTCTTTTGAATTCCCACATCATCTTTTTGAGCATCCTTTAACCTTTCCAAAAGAGACGGTTGAGAAATAATTTGTGAAAGGATTTATGTTTTTCCCTTATTTAAGATTCCCATGTCCATATTCATTAAATCTAAGAAGATTGGAACCTTTCCAATTCTTATAAATGATAGAATTGTTGGGTCCTTTCTACTTAGAGTCTGCCACCTTGTTCGCTTTCCCAGGGTGGTAATATATTGAGCAGTCGTAATCCTTGATGAGCTATAATCATCTTAGTTAGTGCATATTCATATCTTTCTTTGTTAATATATATTTGATACTTTTGTTATCCGTATATATTTCATACTTTTCCTCAAAGAGATAATGCGACTAAATTTTCAACACAAAGATCACAACTGCCAACTCCAAATCATGTGTGGGATAGTTTTGCTCATGAATTTTTAACTTCCTTTAGGCGTAGGAAATGACTTTGTCATTTTTCCTAAAATTCCATCAAAGGGATACTTGTAATATTTTTAAGAATAACATTACCACAAGCTTTAACATGTGATACAACACTTATATAAGTTTTTCCTTAATGATTTAATACCATTTCTAGTGAGGACTCAATGTTCTTAGAAACCATAAAAGATATTATAATAGGAAATGAATTGAAATACATTATGATATACACTACTTTGAAGTAGTGGTTACATGTAATTCATTCATCGTTATCCATATTAGCATAAGACTTTCTATGATCCCTTGATCATGGAGATTTTTGATGCTCATCATGCTTCTCAGCACTTGCAATAGAGCATCATCTTGGATATTGTCTGACTTCTCCACATTTATGACATAGAACTGTGTATGATTCTTTAGATGTAACTTTGTTTCCATTCATCACATTATCCATTTTTGTGTGGAAATTGGATACTTTTTCCCTTTCTTTCCACACATAAAACATTTCTTAGTCCCTTTATGACATTATCCTTGGTTCCTCTTTCCACACTAATTGCACGAAGGAAATTGGGACTTCTTTCCCTTATTACCTTTATTAGATAGACTTTTGTGAGATTTTGTCTTCCTATTCCTTGATTTCCTCAGGCATTCAACAAAGTTAAAATTTTTAATCATGGTTTTTTGTATTTGTTTTGGTGAAATCACAATATGTCCTACTTGAGCTCCCATCTGAAAGGGAATCTCATTAAGGTAGCCATCACATTGCCCTTCACATTGGTTTTTCACCTGATTCCTCCTATTATCAAACATTGGATAGAATAAAAGGAAAAATTAGGGGTAAATATTTTAAACTATTAAACAAATAAAGGGGAATCCAATGAAAAAAAGGGATAACTTATAACTTACATTTATCTCCTTAACTTATGAAATTCTAAGCTTAGATCTAAGTTATCTATGATCTAATTCCTAATATATATTCTTAAGGGAATTTTTTTTGTTCCCTTAATAATTTTTTGTACTAAGATTACGAATTTACCAAAGAATATCCCCCAGGAGTGTCAAAACAAGAGTGCATCAGGGCCCATTTTCGTGCACCAGTTCCAATTTGAGTCTATCTCAAAGTGGTGTTTACGGGTTTTACCCCTAGATACATCTGTTCTAGAGCCACTTATACTTGTTAGTATACAGATAGGGATGTATTTTCTTAATAAACCACTTATTCTATACTCACAAAAATTTAGTTATTCTTTTCTTATACTTAGTCTTATCCCTAAGGCCTTCACTAGAGTTTTCTAATCCTAATCCCAAAAATAACAAAACTTATCCTCTGATACCAACTATAATGAACCTAGTCTTTATTATACATTTAAACATGCTTTATTACATAAAATTTCACTTAATACAACCCGGAAGATCGAGATTTCTTGTGTCTTTGGGGCTTAGGAACATTACATGACAACTTAAGACATAAAATACAACATCTTTATTGAAAAATTATTTTACATGACCACAACATTCTATTGTACTTAACATTTCATGGGATAACCTTAGGACATACATAAGAAAAGGGTGAGATATAAAGAATATTAAAGGAGTAAATAATTAATAACATGAAGAATAAAATACATGTTAAAAAATAGTAATATCAATGAAGCACAAGATAAAATTAACATAAAGGCATGATATAGCATGATTATCATAACATGGAAATGTGGCAACAACTTAAAACACTGCATCATAAACATAAAGGAATCAGGTAAACCTCTATCCCAAAATAATGTAAAACTATTCTAAAATTAATCAGGTAAACCCCTGTACCGACATGAAATATCATGATACTAAGCATTACCCAATGCATTGGAGCGCTATCAAGGTGCACCCTTCATGAAAAATTTAATCTCATGCTTAAGTGTGCCATAAAGATCATATAACATGGATTCATTAAACATTATCATTTATTCCATTATAAAGGAATATTTAATACATATATGAAATTATATAATCAATAATTATATGTGCATAAAGTTGAATACCCTTGATAGATAAATGGTTATGGTATTCACTACATGATGATTTTGGCATGTAAAATCATGATGCAATTTCGACAGCATAACAACATCACATAAGGATTCATAAAATGGGTTGATGAGATAAAAATGGGTATCTATTCAATTAGACATGAAATGGGGAGTAAGGGGATCATGGAACATAATATACCAACATATGAAATGGAATTTGATATACATAATATAAGAGAAATGCTAGAATGGAAATGAGGAGAGAGAAATCCCTTATGGGGTTTCGACATGGTAACAGGTGTACATGGGAGGGATAAACGAGAGTGAAAGGGGTATCCAATCATTAAAAAATAATAAGGGAATTATATGGGAGGTTAAAAAACATACCTCATCATTTTTAATTGAAAAATAAAATGGTATAACACTATAAGGAAACTTGGACAAAAATGAGAAAGGGAGGAAAGTGAGGATCCCTTACTTGGATGTGTGATCCCAAAGGCTTGGAAGAGGCTTCATGAGAGATTGGGGAACCTTGGGAGGACTATAGGGAGTGGATAGAAGAGTGAGGACAAGATTAAATGAGTTTTAGTGAAGAGTAATGGGTTCTTGGGTGGGGTTATATAAGAAAGGTGGGGGAATTGTTTGTTATTTTGGTTTTGGACCCTACACACTAAAATATTCAAAACCACAAACCATACAATGGTTTTTTCCCATGGTTTTTGAAAAAGGGGAGTGTTATAAATTATTTTAAAATTATAAGGTCCAAATATATTAAAATATTTCCCTTTCTTATGTGGAGATGAGTCACGCTTTCAAATAAATGATTTTAAAATCATAAAATATTTTATATGTCTTGGAGGATTCACTAAGGCTTTATAAAATAAATAAAATGAACCTAAAATTATATTACTTTAAATTAAAACATATATATTTTCTAATATACCCTTTATAGTTTTTTATTACATTACTATTGAGTCATTTATGATGTCATAAAACACGTTATATATTTATACGGTATTTAATTTTTACCAAAAAAATTGAATGTCTCATAAAATTATAAAAAATTCACCATTTAATAATTTTGACATCCTAATTCAAAAAATAATATTCATTTTATCTAAATATTTTTCTAAATATGTGAATTTTCACTTTTAAAATAAAAACTGACAATTATTGAAAATTGATGGGTTTTGATAAAAATAGTTTTTAAACCTTAATGAAAATTACAATTGTCTTCATAAAAATTATACGATCATTTATATTTAATAAAATTAATTTAATAATTATTATTATTTTAAAATATTATTTAATTCAAAAATCCATTAATTCTTCAAAATAGTTTTCTTAAATAAATTTGAATATTAACCAAAAAAACTATTTTTTCTTTAAAAATAATTTACAAAGTAACAATAATAGAATAAAAGTTTATTCATTATTATATAAAAAAATAATGTACATAATCATAATGTTGTTGTCTTGTTACATATCCTTTTATTACACCAGTATACACCCTAAGAGTAAAGTGTGCGATGGTGGGGCTTTCATGGGGTCATTCGGTGAACATGGTTTGGGTCATGATCTCAATGAGCTTGAAATTCTCTTTTAAATGGTTTCGCTCATGCTTAAGTTGTTGTATCTTGGCTTGGGATTGGTCTAGGTCAAATCCAAAAAAATTATATCTCCCTAAGAAGCTCTGATAAATGGGTTTCATAGGGTATAATCCTATTGGTTGAGGTCATCACTTCCTTTGTCTGTGTCAAAAGGATTTGTTAAAGCCCTATATTTATACTAGTCATGTGATCACTATTCAAAGAATATATTATCAATAATAAGGATACTTAACAGTAATTTAAATACAATTATATATAATAAAAAAAAATTAGTGCATGTTTTTTCTATACCCATAATAGATTTAATTAAAATAATGGGAATTTTATTCATAATAGTTTGGGTCATTACAGAAAATATATCAATCATGTTCTAGCCTTTATTGACTCTCCAATATAGCATTTTTAGAATAATATGTGCATGAAATTCACCTAAATATATGTACCACTCTTCATCACATAAAATAGAAAATTATTCCTTGTAATTAATATCCAATGTGCATCAAGTTAATAGAATGGATACACCGTCAAATATACTTGGTTGACCTCCAAGTTGTACGGCACCCAAAATTGGGAAAAAAATAAGGATCCCTTAAGAATGAATGTCTCAATGCATTAAAATAGTTACATTAGTTAATAATCAATTCCCTATCTGGTGTTCATATTAGAGGATGGATCATAAATGAGACATTTAATTTCACCTTTCTCCCTAACTGAAAAATACTTCCAAATGACAACATGTAATGTCATAGCCTCAGAATGGCTTCGAGAAATGGGTTCTTCTCACAACAGATGGTATTCTCAGTAAAAACATACCCTAAACAACTCTTGAAGATGTTGTTCTAGAAGAAAGAGATCCATAGTAAGGCTCTTATATCAAGCATCCAAAAATATTTAGCAAGTCTCTTGCTTAAGGGAATCTAATTGTCAGGCATCACTAATATATTTGGAAGCAAGTGGCTTAGGTGAAAATCATACAATGCACCTAGCCCATGTTCAAACAAAGATCCATAAAATCAAGAGAGCAGTCTTAGCATCAATATACATGGAAATATAAGAGAAACCCCAACCCATAGGGCTAGGGTATTTTTTAACACAACCTTCAAGGTAAAAAACAAGCTCAAAGGTTGTGAAAATGGAATGGGAGTAGCCCCATCCTGTAGTTATGGTTGATTTTTTACCTCAACCTACTCCTCAAAAGAAGTCTATATTTTCCTATTTAGGAGTCGTATTTCAAAATGAATCCGCCCAATTCTTCCTATCTTTTGACCATACTTCCTCACTAGGAACACACATGATGAAATTGTCTTCAGATTCATTTCAGATCACCCTTCGTCAAATGGTTCCAAGAGGACCTGGGAAGGAAAGGATAAGACCTTGTGGTGTAAAAAAACAAAATCAATATCTCAAGGGTACTACATCTCTTGGAGATCACAGTTATTTTGGAAGATATACCCAAAAAACAACCCTCTTATCATTTAGATATTGATGAAACTCCTATAATTCATTATATATCATTGAACGTCATTGGAACCACCTTGAAAGATGCTATATAACATGAGACTAATACAGAGGAACACAAGGAGGTTTTTGTTTGTAATACAACCCACACGAAAATTATTTAAGAAGGTATTCATACCTAAAACAAGATTCTTGCTATGAATTTGGGGTTTCCCTCAACTACTCCACTACTACCTCCCCAGTAAGAATCTACCAAAGAAAAGAGTAAAGGTGTGGTTGTACCTCACCCACCACCTGAAGAGGTTGAAACCTAAAAATTGAGGAAATATTTTCCCAACATGAGTAAGAGATTAAGGATTTCATAAAACTAAATATATAAATACTCTAAGGAAACATATCTACTAGATATGTTCTATAATAAGATCATCACCTTGTGCTCCCCTTAGACACACCTCAACAAATAGGGTGCATCCCAACAGCTGAAATGGATCTGTAACATCTTATAAACATGGGGTGTCGACAACCAATATATTTGTAACCTATGGTAGAAATATATTCAAAGTTCCCTACCTTGGGTACAAAACTGGATCTAGGTCAGACAGATCCTCATAGTCCAAACCCTATAGGTTACACACAGTGAGTACTAGCAGATTAGACAAAACTAGCCCAACATATTATTCCCCTTACTCAGGCTCTTACCCAGTTGTTCATTCCTCCCCATATCATCAACACTATTAAAACACTAGAATATTTATTAGAATTTTTGGGGGGATGATGTGTTCCAATACAAGTAGATAGGAAGACTTACCCTAAATGGATGGATGCAACTCTTCCCCCGCCAAACTTTGGGAATCCTATATTCCTAATTTTCAATCATCCAGGGGATCCAGATTAGTATCTAATGCACTTAATATATAGGTGGAAAACTATTATGGTGGCCTCAATAATCAATAATCATCTAATTTAGATGTTTTTTATAGGATTTAGAAGGACCGACCTTCAACTGGTATACTAGTGTACTGGCCAGATCAATCAAGGGATGGGAAAATATTCACCAAAAAATTATCTATAAATTCAAATATATGTTGAATAATAAAATGGTACTCATCCTTTTAAAATAAAAACAATAATAAAATGAGAGGTTTTCATATTTCATTAGAAAGTGGAAGATTTTGACTTATTCTTTAAACTTGAATCTTCCTCAATGAGATTTGTTGGGCCTTTTCATTGAGAATATTCACAACGAGCTATGAACACTGATTATTTCAGTAAATTACCAAGATGGATTTTAGGTTATTTCCACATTATAAAAAAGGTTGGAATATTATATCTTGTTAACCAAGTCCAAATATCATCATGTGATGATGTCTCAAGGGAAGAGGACAGGTAGAGTGGAAGGTGCAACGATTATGTTGAAATCGGCCTCTTTACCAGCTCCAACTCCGAAACCCGAACCTCCTTACATGGTACCTCCTACTAAATGTTGGTATCATTAGAAATATACTCATTGAGATGAAATTAAAGATCCTGAATTCTCTCAATATGGTGACTAGAAGAATAAATTATACTCCTTCTGAGATGAGTAGTTTCCCGGTTACTTCTTAACAGCCTTGGAAACCAACCTGTTAACCTCGCAAAAACCTAAATGACCTAATGAAGTCGACCTTGATGATTGCCTGAATTATTTCCCCTTTCACTAAATATTTGATCACGCCATATAGGACTATTTATTTTTCAAACATTTCCTACATGAAATGGTTGATTCAGGGCAAGTGAAGCAGGGAAATCCACCCACATAGGTAGCATGTGTTTCCACCACCACTCTGTTGGAAGAAAGTGAATGGAGGGAAGTTTCCATCAAGAATGAACAGAAGTTTGGTGATTGGGTGACTATAAAAATAATCAACCAGACTCGTGTTATTCTATAATCATAGTTGAAACAACCAACAATGTCCCCCGACAGTTTCTACTATGGCATAGTTAACTCTGTCGGCACTGTAGTCCTCTAAAGTCCAGTCTTCTAAAAAATAGCTTGAAATGAAGAAAACAAACACAAGAAGATAAACTTGTACCAAGGAAAAAGATATCTTTGACTCTCTGATACTTCATTCCTTCAGTCCTGAAAGCACATCCATTGTCCCACCAAATGGTACCATAAGATTTGACCCACGAGATGGAATCCTCATCAGAAAAAAAATAGATCTTTGGTTCTATTAATGTCATTGAATTAATGGATCCATTCTTTGATGAAGAATATGGATCTGAACTCAAGTTCCCTATACCTGATTTTAGAACTAAATTGAGAGGTCTTCAGAGTTGAGGATATAGGGGAAGATGCAGTCGCGACAGAACTCAATTCTCTATCCATGTCCCTGTTCAGACTATCTATTCTGCTAAAGCTCATAGGAAATCCCACCAATAGGCCAAGAAGGAGTAGGAAACTTCTCCCACATATTTCATGGGTTTTCATGATCTACTCATCCTATAAGATCGATTATATGGGTTGCAATAATATTATTGAATTTAGTTAGTAGGCAAGCCTATCTGGCCTAACTCACTAGGGATAAGAGTGCCTTCAACTCCTATTCTAAGGTTCAATATTCCTACATCAAGTACTTCAGCTCCTAAAGCACCTCTAAAAGAGAATACTCATGTTGAGAAGAACATACCTTTATCCAAGAAGTATGAAATTATAAATCAATTATTCTTGGTTACATCCATGTTTTCAATCCTATATGCTCTCAATTTATTGAAAGTCATCCAAGAAGCACTCATAGAGGCTTAGTTGAGCCCTCGGGAGTTTGAAGATAAGGTTTTCACAACTAAAATATATCATTCATAAATCGATCCTTTATAATTCCACATGATCATATCTTTCATAGAACAAGATAAATATGCCATTATACAAGGACACATTAGAATAGTGTATGTATTTGGTAGGATAAATGAAATTGATATCTGATGGGATTTATTTGATAATGGATCAAGATTCAAATTCATTCCAGTCTGAACAATTTTTTGACTTGATTATAGTGAGGACCACTTATCCCATTCCTCTCTAAAAATACAGAGTTATGATAAAAGTGAGAAAAAACCTTTTGACTGAATCAAGTTAAGGGATTAGTTTGGGGACCTCATATCTAATTCATAATTTCTAGTTTTCCAAAAAGATACAAATTTCAACATTCTGCTAGGAAGGCCTTGGTTACATTATCATACATAATTCACCTCATCGTACCACCAATGCCTCAAATATTTCATTAATGGTAAAATTGGTACATTTCATGGTGATAAATCTTCATTTGAATCTTGTGAATCATAATATATTGATGTAGGATTCTATCAAAGGGAAGGGAAATAACTCATGAATGATGGTGTTGCTTCGGTCACTGACCTAAATGGTTTAGAAATGACCCTACCCAATACCTTCAAATAGGTCATAAAATAATACGTTCTTCCCATCAATTATATTGAAAATATAATCCCCAATTTGGGTATGTATTTGATAACCTTAATGATATTAGTCATGAAAACTGAGCCTAGAAGCATTGAAAATGTCATTTACTCTCCAGACAGTGGTAAAATCTCAAGTGAAAATGTCATCATTCCATCCCCTAAGATTCAATAGATCTATGCCTCATCAACTGAATTAAGGTCATAATTTCACTATAATGGAATAAAGATACTTCCTATCCACCCACATCTCCCCTCTAGAACTTCAAAGAAACCCTGCATTATCAGTCGAGTCGGAGGAAGATGCTTCATCTTCTGGATGTCAAAATGTTAACTCCTCTCTGAACTCTGAGAAATTTATTCCATCACCTACTTCCCCTAAGAGTGAGGTGAAATAGAAAGAGGAAGATAAGGATGAGTAGTAGGAGTTGGACCTCAGGGATGCCCCTCCACTATTTGAGGAAGGTGACTCTGCCACTATTGATGAACTTGTACAAATAAATCTGAGTATAGAGGAAGAACCACAACCCAATGTGATCATCATGGAAATGTCTTTTGAAGAACAAGAGGTATATATCTCCTTTCAAAATTAATATTGGGATGTGTTTTCCTGGAATTACATATAAATTATGAGCCTCGATATCGAGGTTTCCACTCACCACTTGGGCTTGCTAGAAAACCACCTGGTTACAAACAAATTTTCAGAAGGACACACCCCACTCACACTACCAAAATTGAGGTTTAATTTGACAAGATTATCAAGGAAAATTTCATTTAGAAAGTATAGAATCTAAAATGGATAGACAATATAGTCCTAGTAAATAATAAGAATGGGAAAATCAAGGTCTACATTGACTTTAGAGATCTCAACTGGAATTGTTCAAAAGATGATTTATCAGTTCTGATCATGGAACTATTGATTGATGTTATAGCTGGATGTCAAGAACTTTACTTCATGGATGGTTATTGAGTGTATAACTAAATCCATATGGCCCCTAAAGATGAATAATCCACCACTTCAAATTTTCACCAAGGGGTATATTGTTATCAAGTAATACCCTTTGGTTTAAATAATATTAATGCTACATACCTAAATTCCATGCATCGCATCTTTAAATCCTTTTTGGGAAGGTTTTTTGAATTCTATGTCGATGATTTGGTGGTTAAATCTCAACAACGTTCTGACCACCTAGATGAGACCATATTCAATAAACTACGAAAGCATAGCCTAAAGATGAACCCATTGAAATTTTATTTCAGAGTTATCTCGGTAAATTTTCTTTGCTTCACGGTATGCCATCATGGCATCAAATTCAATCCTGAGAAGAAACATTATATGCTTAGCATGAAACCTCCTAAAAACCTCAAAGAGTTTAAGGGATTATAGGGAAACCTTGATTATATTTTGTGCTTTATATCAAACCTCACAGGGAAGTGCATTACCTTCACCAGGTTAATGAAAAAGGGGGTCACATATCAGTGGACTAACAACTATTGAAAATAATTCGATGGTCTCAAGAAATATATTTTGAGACTACCAGAGTTGATGTCGCCTATTGATGGGAAGCCTCTCGTTTTGTATGTGATATCCCTGGAATTATAATTGGGTGCTTTCCTCACACAAAAAAATCAATTTCAAGAATAAAAATAGCCTTTATTATCTCAGTAGAATCATGATAAATATTGAATCTCATTATTCAGATATTGAGAAGAGATTTTTAGTGTTAACATTCATGGTTTAGAAGCTGAGGCACTACCGAAAACACCATGAGGTCCATTTGGTATCTCGTATCAACCCACTCAAATACATCCTCAGTCTTCCTATATTGACTGGATGTTTAGAGTGGTGGAAATCCATCTTGCAGTAGTTCGATGTTTAGTTTGTGCCTTATAAGGTGGTAAAATTTAAATAATTAGCAAACTTACTTTCTAAAAATCCCTCTACAGAAGAAACATCATTGAATACTTAATTTACTGATGAAGATATCTTATCTATTCAAGAGGGCCCCTAGATATGGGAGATGTATTTTGACATCACATCTATAATCCCAATAGGGAAAAGAGTTGAATACCCTAATATCAATAAATTAATGTTAGGATTCATGTTCATCTCTCAAAAAAAGGTTTCCCTACCTTGATCCTTCCTATTTTCATAAGTTTTCAATATCATCCAAGTGACCCACACGTGGAGCAAGGGAAATAAGGTTACTAATCACCTAGATTATTTGGAGGATCATATCTCTATCTCAACTTGCCTCCTCAATATTAATTTTTTAAGCCTGAGGGTGTTAATTTGATCAAGGGGGATTCCCTCAGATTGCATTATTTTAGACTTCCCTAATTATGGTGTGCCCTTGTTTCTCTTTCTCTTTAAATAAAAATATAATTTGGAGTGTCTCTGTACAAAAAATGAGGCAGAATATCAATCCCTCGTTGCAGGCTTAGAACTAGCACATCAAATGTTGGTGTGCCACTTGAAGGTAAAAGGTGATTCAAAGTTGGTAATCAAGAATATCAACGGTGATTATTCCATTATAAAGGAGGAGATAATCCCCCTTCTTGACTATATCCAAGAACTAATGTAAGAATCCCCCTCAGATATGTCATTGACTCACATCCCATGATCACAAAATGCCCCAAAATATGCATTAGAAAATGTGTCTATAGATTTTTCCGATCCATATCGAGATGAAATGGTCATTATCACTACTCACCACCAAATGGTGTCTCCTTTTACTCATTTCAATATGGAATAAATCAATGAGGTTAATTCCATCCCTAAATAGGATGTTCCTATAACCAGTTAGATGATTCCCATTTTAGACTACCTACAAAATGGAGTGTTCTCATTAAAAAAAGATATAAAGTGGAAAAACCGATGATGAGTAACCAACTTTACTCTTTATGATGGCCCAAATCACTGTAAAGTCCTCTATAAATAGGGATTTGATGGAGTCTTTCTCAGATGTGTTGATGGAGAAGAGACTATTGTTATCCTAACAGAATTATATACATGAGCCTATAGTTCTCACCATTCAAGGTTTAGGCTTTCCCATCAAACCCAGAGGCATGAATACTTCTATCCTTAAATGATGTAGGACTATAAAAAATTCACCAAAAATTTTCATTCCTTCCAATTTCACACCAACTTCATCCATCAACCACTAAAGTTTCTACACACATCCAAATACTCCTGGCCATTTACCATATGGGGAATGGAGTTTATAGGGTTGTATCCTCCATTTATACCCAATTAATTCAAATACATACTCACTACTAATGACTTATTATCCAAATGGGATGAAGTAATACCCATTAAACAAGTTATAACCAAAAACATAGTCAAATTCATGAAATCCAATATCATTACTAGATTTGGTTTCCCCCATACAATACTAACGGACAATTGCACCAATCTCTATTCTACTGAGTTGGAGACATTATATTGGGAGTATAATATCAATCCCAACCATTCATCTCACTATCATGAAATATCTAATGGAAAAATAGAGTCCTTAAACAAGACCTTATCAAACATACTCTAGAATATAGTGGATAGAGATAAAAATTATTTTCCTAAAAGGAACTTGTATTCCTTATGGACTTATGAGACTACAACATAGACCACCACATAGATGACCCTGTATTCACTGGTATATAGGATAGAAGAAATTCATCCCATTGAGTTCCAATTTCCCTCACTTTTCATTTCATTCTAATATCAGCTATCTACATATGATAAATCTAAAAAATGGATAGATAAATTGGAGAGACTTGATAATAAAAGACCGCATACCTTGCATCACTTGGAAATCCATCAAAATTAAATAGCATGGGATTTTATCAAGAAAGTATGTCTTTGTTTGTTCCTCTAAATAGAACTGGTACTGGCCCTCAAGACCGTAATGATACTAGGGAGGAAACCTCCAAATCTTGATCCAAAGTGGGAGGGACCATATTCCATACATAAGGTCCACTATAATGGATCTTATTCTTTGATCTAGATATATGGAGATCTTTTTACATCCCCAACCAATGCAAGGTCACTTAAGAGATACTTTTTGAAATCATGGAAATGGTCTTTATCATGTGACCATAAAAAGAAATGAAATATGGTCCTAGTCATACGACCTAAAACTATATGACACCATAGTCCAAGATTTAAGGCTTTATACTACATAGCCTAACATCCTAGTCACAAGATGTTAAAATTACAACAACATCATTTCTGCATGACATAAAAATACATGGTTCACGTCCTTTTTTCACAATGTAAAACTACATAACATTTCAGACTATTCTTGAGTAGATCGCAACCCTTGGTGCTGGTCTCCCACCACACCTCATCCTAAAACTTCATATAGCTTGATTTTCTTATTAATTGAATATGTAGTGATTCCCAGGCCTTATGTATTGGGCCCATCCATGAAGTAAATAAAATTCCCCCTCTCTTGTATATAAACAAAGATCTATAAAAAAGACTCCAACATGAGTCTTTTCACTTGTGGTCCCATCTTAAAGATTGAGAACTACATGTGGCATGATTCATTCCAACACATGATACATAATGATGCCTAGGTTCCTTAATATAGGCATGTCCATAGTAAAAAAAGATCATGTGTCCCTTTCCTCCTTCATATGATCCCAATCCATGTTAGATATCTTAATTTGGGTTCCCTCATTTAGGATCCCATCACAGAAACAAAAATATACCCTTCCCTATATATGGATAATAAAAAATCTATGCAGGGAACTTCACACTCGATAGCCAATGCCAGTCCAAATGCTTTTCTTCATGCTTGGACACATTCCTTCCACACATCATACTCCTTGTACTGGGAAAATTCGAATCATCACAAGCTTTCCTCAACCATCAATAATATAATTTTTTATTCTGAACACCTTTGTTTCGACTATGCATTGATATACCCCAGTTTTTCTTTACATAAGTCTCCCTCAAAAATATTTTCAACTAAAGGCCCCCTTCTTCCTCAGGAGAAATATCTTCTATCTCTGTAAGCCCTGACAATATTGTTCTGGAAACCACTTTTTCGAACATAGTCCACAGTAACTCCTTGTGTACTTTTCCCATTTCATATCTCCTGATCTGAGAACCCCTAAGATCATGGTTTACCATTTCATTCCTCATATCTAAAGTGTGTTAGAACATCCTTAGCTAGATAAACCCTTTGTTTCTCATTATTTTCATAATTATGGTCCCATTTGTATGACCTAAAACTACAAGACATCACTTGTCCTTACCACACGACGCTAAACCGCATGGTTCACGTCCCTCTAATTCAATGTTAAGCTACCATAAGAACTATATACTACTTGATTATGACCCTTGTGAGATACGTAGTGATGCTCAGATCCTATATCCTAGTCTAGCCACCACATGATCAAAATGACCCTTTTCCTTTCTTTTAATCATCTATGTGTGGTGAAATGAATGTTTTCCACGTCTTATTTCTCACACCAAGCATATCTCATTTGAGATTAGGAGTTTCGGTAAGGGCTTCCCAGCATGATTGATATCTATTAGTTCACATCAAGGTTAGTATGTTCATAAATGTAAGACCTTATAAAGAACACCAAACTTCTTTACCGCATGACATTAAACTGTATGGTTGATGTATCTTTCATGATGTAAAATTATTCATTTCTATGGCCCTCACCGGAGAGGACCACTATTGTAACGACCCTAAATTCTATCAATGGAAATTCCCTTCTTATAATTTTTTCATATAGTACAATCGCATAAACTCGCATTAAGAAAACAATAAAAAAATTATAAATGAATAATTAATTAAATAAAATGCATTTCTAGAAGTTAAGAAACATATACCAAAGGAATAGTAACTTGAACTTTGGAATACTAACATGACCCTTATGAATAGTAAACTAGAAAATTGAATAATAATCTCACCAATAAAAGTATGAATAAAATTTATCCATCTTATAAGTGACAATATGAAATAATTATATCATAGTATAAGTCAATAAATATTTTAAAATTTATTAATTAACTCTTGGTATTTCTGTAAGTCATAAATATTTAATTACAATTTTATGACTAATTTAATAATTTAATAGAAATTTTATTTTTATAAAATGTATTCATAAATTAGTATTTTTATTTCTTATGATTATAATATTATTTTATGAGGCCTTAGTTAATTTTTCAAAGAGATATAAAATCAGTTAAAATTTTAAAATCTGTATTTGTTGAGTAAATTAAGATTTTAATAAAAAAAATTGTAATATATAGAAAATTATTTTCATAAAATGGAGTTCATTTTTGAATTCTACACATCGAAAAATGGTCAGGGTGAATTTTTGGTATTTTTTAAAAATAGTTGAATTTTTGTTAATAGTGAAATACACTTATTTATGGTATTTATACATTATAAGTTAAATATACTATTACTTGATTCATCTCTAATGTAATAACTATAATCTCGATCTTCCATTCATTATTTTAATATTTTTCATGATAATTCTCAAACTATTCATAGTCTTGAAACAAAATAATAAACTAATGATTAAAATGATGAGATAATACCCTTCTCATCCACTATAAATATCACCCTTCACCACCTCTTCTCCTCACACCTATCAAGACTTGATCTTTGTAAAAAAAATTAGAGTTGGTGTCCTGAGAACCAACTGTTTATACTTTTATTACATGAATGTACACTTATTATATATTTTTCATTGTTCTGTATGACTATAATATAATAATGTTCTGGAATATTTGTTTCATTAATAATGTCATGGTAGATCTCTGCTATGATGAGAACCTTGAAATGCTATAACAATATTATTAAATAAAGTTCTATGGTTGGATGAAATACTATGATAGGACACATAGTATACATATCCTCATGTGCGAGTACTCATAAGAAGATGAGACTCTCTCTCATGGAGTTTTCACTTGATAATCTCTAAAATGGGAGATTATGAGAACAGACCCACCAGTAGTAATTCTGCATGTATTGGTGTCATTGTACATTGCTATATACGAGCGTGTGTAATGGCCCTTAGACTAAAAGATTATCATTAACTCATGTCATGACTTTCACACTTAGATTTGCTGATGAAAATTGTCATGAAGACAGTTAGCAGAAAGTAGGGTACGTTGGGTGCATCACGAATGACAAGTTGTTAATGGATAAGTCAAGGAAGGATTTGTACCTTCCATATTTATGGAAGTATATATCTTGGGAACTTTGATTGAAATAAAACTATAACCCAAATTCCATGGCCATGGTGTCACGATGAGTTTATTTATGGAAGTCAAAGAATGACGGATCAAGCATATAGGTTTATGAAACTTCCATGAAACCTACTTAATGAGATATTGAGAAAAAGAGATTAAATTACACTATAAGCATTCGTATGAGGTGACACGTCAATGTGGCGTCAACTTATTTCTCTTGGGTTCTTTGACCCATTGCTAGACAGTAATCTTGGACTTTAGGCAAGCCCGCTTAATGCCAATAAGAAAGAGGCCTAGAAGGTCACATACTAAGTGTATCCAAGTATCTCAAGTAGAATAAAGATTATTCTCGTATGTAGTTTAATAATTATTCAAGGAAGCCTAAATCATTTTAAAGTTAGAGGAAGAATAAAATTAAAACAAGATATACATGTCATGTATATTTAATGTACACACCGTCTAGTTTTCATTTTGTAAAGGAAATGAAAAACGAGTACACATCGTGTATTAATGATTACATGCCATGTAGTTTTTTCAGTCGGGATTTTGAGGAAATAATATCATTTTATTAAATTATATTTATTATAATTAGTGTGGGCGCATGTCAAGGAATTAATGATTCGACATGGGGGTTTTCAATAAGAGTTAATGAAATAAATAAAACATGTAATGTGTTTATTTATTATCATAACACTATAACCTCAAACCTGATTATAAATACCCTCACAACCCCAACACTTTTCCCTAATCATTGTGAACAACAATTCTAGAGAATTCTCTCAAGGCCAAAAGAACTCCTTCCTCCAAGAACACTCTCATGACCGAGATAGATCCTCCTCCATCGGATCAAGGTGATCTAAGGCGAACAACGCAAGCAAAGGCTTCTCCATGCTAGCACCCGGAGATTCCTTTGGAAACGTCCAGAGATACGTGGTGCATGTGTGGATCACTTCTAGAGGAAGTCTACACTTGGATTCTACGACACAATGAAGAATCACATCAGAACATGATCAAAAATATCAACGAAGAAAGAACACCATAAAAGGTACTTCTTTTCAATTAATTAAATTAATTATAATCAACCTGTGATGATCCTCCTTTGTGGTTCTAGGACTATTCTTCTTCTTTTTCTATTTTTGTGATTCAATCTGTGGAGTCTGGGGTTTATTGTCATATTGATCCCAGATTGATTGTTGCTAATGACAAAAAGTCAAGTGGGAACATCCACCCATGAGCTTTCATTGTGCCGGGGACCTTCAAGTGGTATCATAGGGGTCACAACATTGATTATAATTATTTAATTATTATTAATAATTTATGCATTTATATTTGATTCAATTCAAGATAAATCATTCTATAAAATTGAATGAACGAGATCTATTCTTCCTCCTTTGTTTCTCGATTCACATCATAGAAATGGCCTTTTAATTTTAATTTTGATTAAAATAAAAACAAGGAACTCATCCAAAGGAGCCGCTCATTCTGTCTGTACAACATAGGAATACATAGCGTGTAGTGAAATTTACATGTTGTGTACTTAGTTTCAACAAACCAGTACTGATCCGCCAAACCATGTTGTGTGAATTGAGCATACCTAAGTTTTTTAATACACCGTGTTGACCAGAACTGAATAGCGCGTGGAAATCGGAATACACGGCGTGTATGTTGAATCAACACTCCATGTAGTCTGATCTGGCCCAGGTGAAACTGTGTACAAGGAGAAGTCGTGTAACCGCATACACGGGATTTCCAGGCTGGTAACCACGTAACAAGGAACTACATGCCGTGTTAGATTAATCTACATGTCGTGTACTCCAAAATTTACAAAGTACAGAAAACACGCCAAAGCCCCCAGCGTGTACTTTGGATAAAGGGTGAAAACAAATACACGCCGTGTACTTTCAAAAAATGGAATTTCACCAGGTTTCCTCCAAAGTAAAAAGACCCATACAAGCCTTCTTCTAATAAAAGAACGATTAAAATAATTTGAATATTAAATATGTGGAAATTTCATTGCATTCTATAGATGATCATGAGCTAGACTAAAGACCCTTTGTGTGTGCATGGTTTCATTTAAATTTATTTAATTTAAATTCTTTGTCCTACGAGCCTTCTTCTAATAAAGTGTAGGGCCTACGTGCCCATGGTTTCTTTAATGTAAACCCCATGTAATGGAGGATCTCCCAAGCCATAGGAGATAGTTCAAAATCCGAAGATGAGGTGAAACCAACCCAAGAAGATACAAAGGTGGATAGGTGGGAGTTTCAAAACACGAACCATCAGGTTCAAGGTGTTTTCCCCTAGTTCGGGGATAGCTTATCAAAACCACTAGATAAGCTAACCAATAGAAGCTCATGATCATGCCATCTTATTTTATTTTTTTCTGATTGCATGGTTTATTTATTATGTATGTGTTGTTGTGATCACATAGTTAATGAAATAAACAATCATGCAAAGATGGAATAAAATAAAAACCAGACTATGCATAAACATTATCAGAACATGGTTAATCACTTAAGCAAGCATCACTTAATATTAACAAGCATGTGATAATGCGAAACTACACATAACGGATTGAAATCCCTCAAATACCATATTAAGTCAGACCAAGCCTTTTATTACTTGATTAAGGGAAAGACTCAATAAAACTATGTGTTTGACCAACCCTTGTTGGGACACTTACTTTTATAAAGGAAGCTCTTATGAAAGTTTCGGGTTGACTTAAAAATTTTACATCAAGAGGAGTAGCCCTTGCTAGACTTGTTGAAAAATGGAGGCAAGTGTTGAGGAAATCCAAGTCAGGATTTCAGGATTGGGGAGTCCACTCAACAAATCAAGGAACTGTAAGCTCATAGTTGGCAAAGACCTGCCTACCTAAATACCTTTAAATAGCTTGACCAAACCTTGTTGGGGTTATGCAAAGGGTAATATGGATCCTTGCCACTAGAATGTCATATAAACTAGGCATTCCAAGTTCAATGGTGGGGGCCCTTGGGACATGATAAAATAGTGGGATAATTGATAAATTCATTTATTATTTTTCTTAAAATGTAATCAAAAGGCACTGATAAATATTCTCTTTTAATTTGTAGAATCAAAATGACAAACTCGTCAACCACATTTTCTCTATAATCAATTCTAGATAAAGACAATATCCTCACCGGTAGTAACTTTTAGGAATGGTTTAGGCACCTTCGGGTTATCCAATGCCATGAACGAAAGTTTTATGTACTAGAGTCCTCACTTCCTGATTCGCCTACCCAAGGGGAGAGTGATGAAGATTTCCTGGTCTATGATCAACATTTGAATGATGCACTCAACATTCAATGTTTTATGCTTTCATCAACGTCTAGTAAGCTCATGAAGTCTCATGAAGACATGGATATCTATAGAATGCTCAAGCACCTCCATGTTCTATACCAGGAGAGAGAAAGACATGAAAGGTTTGAGATCTCCAAGGATCTATTTCAGAGTAAGCTTGGAGAGGGTGCCCCAACTGGGCCTCATGTAGTCAAGCTCATTGGCTACATTGAGCGCTTGGAGGTTCTAGGGTTTAAACTCCCCGAAGAACTAGGTACTGATCTCATTCTTGCATCACTCCCCTAGATCTTCTCTAACTTTGTTGTAAATTTCAACATGAACAACATTGAGAAGTCTCTATCTGATCTTCTTATCCTCATTCGCAAATTGGACAATGATATGAAGCATGAAAAGCCTTATGTCCTTATGGTGAATAAAAGGAAATGGAAGGTGAATAGATTTAAGCCCAAAGCTTCATCAAGGCCTTCCAAGAAAAGTAAGATCAAAGGGGGGGGGGCAAGAGAATAGGAGGTTATTTGTTTCTCATGTGGCAAGAAGGGACACTGGAAGAAAAACTGCACCCAGCCAAGGAAGCAAGGGGAATCTTCAGGTGTGTTTGTTATCAAATGAAATATATCTATTTCTACTAATTGGGTATTAGATACTGCTTTTGGTGCTCACATCTGTATCCAAATACAGGAACCAAGTATATTCAGAAAGATTGACCAAGGTGAGGTGGATCTGCGAGCAGCCAACGGAGCCAGACTCGCAGTTGTAGCTGTCGGAGACTACCACCTCACATTTCCAACTGGGATAGTCTTGGTATTAAAAGGATGTTATTATGTAACCTTTGTAACCAAAAACATTATTTTAGTATCTAGATTAGATACATAAGGATTCATCTTCAATTTTTTAAATGAATGTTACTACTTTTATAAATATAACATTTTTTTTGGTAGGGCACATTTATATAACGGCCTTTATGTGTTAGACTACACAAACCAAGTAATGGAAATCGATGACAAAGTTAATTCACATGACTCATACCACACCCAAATTTGGCATCACCATCTAGGTCATGTCAATGAGAAACGTTTGAAAAAATTAAATCAAGATGGGTATTTAGATTCTTTCGAACTAAAACCACTTGGTGTATGTCATGCGTTTCTACAAGGCAAAATGACCAAAGTCCCATTTAGTGGGAAAGGTGAAGGGATAAAGAGATTCTAGAATTAGTTCACACATATGTGTGTGGACCATTTCCAGTTAAATCAAGGGGTGGGTTCTTGCACTTCATAACTTTTACTAATGATTTTAGTAGATATGGATATATTTACTTAATGAGGTATAAGTCAGATTCTTTTGATCAGTTCAAAGAATACAATAATGAATTTGAGAACCATCTTGGTAAGAAGATTAAGAAACTCCACTCAGACAGAGGAGGATAATATCTTAACCAATACTTCATTGATTTCTTATGGGAGTTTGGGATTCTATCTCAACTCACTCCTCCTTACATGCCTCATTGGAATGGTGTAAGTGAAAGGAGGAACCACACCCTATTGGACATGGTGAGATCAATGATGAGTCATGTGAGTCTTCCATTATCCTTTTGGGGATATGCATTACAAACAGCATCACACATACTAAACCAAGTACCAACTAAATCGATAAATGGTATTCCATATGAGTTATGGAGTGGACACAAAGCCATGTTATCAAATTTACATGTGTGGGGTAGCGAAGCATTTTTTAAGGCCTCTTCAAGTAACAAACTTGCACTCCGAGGCACAAAGTGTACCTTTATAGGATATCCCAAGGAAACAAGGGGATATTACCTATAGAACCCCTCACATAAAAAGGTTACAGTGTCAAGACACACCATATTCCTTGAGAGGGAGCACATCTCCAAAAGTGATAGTGGGAGATAGACTTTGATGAAGTCGAGGCTCAAGATACACAGAAGTTGGTACAAGAAAAGATTCCACAAAGCCCCATGGAAGAACAATCTGTTCCAGAGACACAAGAACTACATAGGAGCATGAGATAGGTGAGAGAACCAGAATGATATGGTTTTCTTGTCACTGAGGATGGTGACTCATTATTGGTTGACAATGATGATCCTCTTACCTACAAGGAAGCAGTTAAAGGCACATATGTTGCCAAGTGTCAAGAATCCATGAATTCTAAAATGGATTCCATGTTCCCAAACCAAGTCTATATTTTGGTAGATCCTCCAGATGATGTAAAACCTGTTGGTAATAAATGGGTATTCAAGAATAAACTGGACATGGAGGGACAAGTCAGCACCTATAAGGCACAACTGGTTGCAAAAGGTTTTAGACAACGTCAAGGAATTGACTATGATGAAACCTTTTAACCATTTGCGATGCTGAAATCCATCAGAATCCTATTTTAAATTGCCACTTACCATCACTATAAAATTTGGAAAATGGATTTCAAAATATCATTCCTTAACGGGAACCTCCAGGAAGATGTCTACATGACACAACCTGAAGGGTTTGTGACTCCAAAGGATTCCAACAAGGTATGCAAGTTGCAGAAATCCATTTATAGATTAAATCAAGCATCAAGGTCATGGAACATTCGTTTTGATGAAGAAGTAATGGAATTTGGATTTGTTAAGAATGAATGTGAGACTTGTGTCTACAAAAGGTTTAGAGGAAGTGCAATCATTTTCCTAATAGGATATATTGACGACATATTACTAATTGAAAATGAAGTACCTGTATTACAGCCAGTTAAGGCATGGTTGGATAAATTCTTCTCTATGAAAGACTTGGGTGAGGGAGCATATATTCTTGGGATCAAGATCCATCATGATAGATCTAAGAGAATTCTGGGCTTGATTCAAAGTACATACATCGACAAGATACTGAAGAAATTTAGTATGGAACAGTCCAAGAGGGGATTGTTGCCAATGTCACATGGAATTCATCTTTCCAAGAAAATGTGTCCTCAGACACATGAGGAAAGAAAGAAAATGGCAAGGATCCCTTACGCATACGTTATTGGGTCAATCATGTATGATATGCTATGTACAAGGCTAGATGTTGCTTATGCATTAAGTGTGGTATGCAGATATCAAGCTGATCCAGGAGACTGCCATTGGATGGCAGTCAAGACTATCCTTAAGTATCTGAGGCATACTAAGGATATGTTCATGGTTTATGTAGGAGATGAGGAACTAGTCATTATAGGACATGTAGATTCTAGTTTCCAGACTGATCAAGATAACATGAAGTTGCATACTGGATACATCTTCAGTTTTAATGGAGGTGTAGTGAGATGGAAGATCTCAAAGCAAGGTGTGGTCGCAAATTCTACAGCAGAGTCCGAGTATATTGCAGCTTCTGAGGCAGCTAAAGAAGTAGTATGGATGTGAAGCTTCATCCAAGAGCTGGATGTGGTACCTAGAAGTAAAGATCCTATCACACTCTATTGTGATAATACTGCAGTGGTGGCACTTACAAAAGAGACAAGGTCACATCAGCGGATAAAGCACATACTTCATAAGTATCATCTCTTGAGAGATTTTTCTCAGAGAGGTGAAGTTGCAGTGAGAAGTATTTCCATGGAAGACAATGTGGAAGAACCCTTGACTAAAGCTCTGACTCATTAGAAACATGAACATCATGTGAGGTCTAGAAAACTAAAAGTTGTAGGCAGTTGGCTCTAGTCCAAGTGGGAGTTTGTTAGATTTGGTGTCCTAAGAACCAAATGTTTATACTTTGATTACATGAATGTGCACTTATTATATATTGTTCATTTTTCTGCATGACTATAATATAATAATGTCCTGGAATATTTGTTGCATTAATAAGGTCATGGAAGATCCCCACTATGATGAGAACCTTGAAATGCTATAACAATATTCTTAAATAAAGTTATATGGTTGGATGACATACTATGATAGGACACATAGTATACATAACTTCATATGTGAGTACTCATAAGAAGACAATACTCTCTCTCATGGAGTTCACACTTGGTCATCTCTAAAATGGGAGATTATGAGAACAGACCTACCAGTAATAATTCCGCATGTCTTGGTGTCATCAGACATTACTATCTATGAGCATGTGTAATGGTCCTTAGACTAGAATATTATCATTAACTCATGTCATGACTCACACACTTAGATTTTCTGAAAAAAATCATCACAAAGACAGTTGGCAGGAAGTAGGGTATGTTGGGTGCGTCATGAATGATATGTTGTTAATGGATAAGTTGAGGAAGGATTTTTCCCTTCCATTTGGAAGTAGATATCTCGGTCCCTTTTATTGAAATAGAACTGTCACCCAAATTCCATGGCCATGGCATCATGACGAGTTTATTTCTCGAAGTCAAAGAATGACGGATCAAGCATATAGGTTTATGACACTGCCATGAAACCTACTTGATGATATATTGAGACAAAGGGATTAAATTACATTGTAAGAATTCATATAAGGTGACACATCAATGTGGCTTCAACTTCTTTCTCTTGGGTGCCTCAACCCATTACTAGATAGTAATCTTGGACTTTAGGCAAGCCCGCCTAATGCCAACGAGAAAGAGGCCTAGAGGGTCACACACTAAGTTTATCCAAGTATCTCAAGTAGAATAAAGATTATTCTGATATTTGGTTTAATAATTATTCAAGTAATCCTAAATTTTTTTAATGTTGGAGGAAGAATAAAATGAAAACAAGATATACACACCGTGTACATTGAATGTACACACTGTGTAGTTTTCATTTTGAAAGGAAATGAAAAACGAGTACACACCATGTATTAATGATTACACACCATGTAGTTTTTCCAGTCAGGATTTTGAGGAAATAATATCATTTTATTAAATGATATTTATTATAATCAACATGGGTGCATGTTAAGGAATTAATGATTCGATGTGGGGGTTTTCAATAATAGTTAATGAAATAAATAAAATGTGTAATGCTTTTATTTATTTTCAAAACTCTATAACATCAAACCCGATTATAAATATCCTCACAAACCCAACACTTTTCCCTAATTGTTGTGCACAAAAATTTTAGATAATTCTCTCAAGGCCGAAAGAACTCCTTCCTCCAAGAATACTCTCAAGACCGAGATATATCCTCCTCCATTGGATCAAGGTGATCTAAGGAGGACAATGCAAGCAAAGGCTTCTCCATGATATCACCCAGATATTCCTTTGTAAATGTCTATAGATATGTGGTGCACGTGTGGATCACCACTAGAGGAAGTCTACACTTGGCTTCTGTGATGCAATGAAGAATCACATCGGAACGTGATCAAAAACATCAATGAAGAAAGAATGCCATAAAAGGTACTTCTTGTCAATTAATTAAATTAATTATAATAAACCTATGATGATCCTACTTTGTGTTTCTGGGACTATTATTCTTCTTTGTCTATTTCTGTGATTCAATTCATGGAGTCTGGCGTTTATCATCGTATTGATCCCAGATTGATCATTGCTAGTGACAAAAATTCAAGTGGGCACATCCACCCACGAGCTTCCGCTACGCCTGGGACCTTCAAAAATTATACTCAAATATACACCCAATCCCATCCCCCATGTATTGTAGCTTTTGGTCTTAATAAAATACCAAAATTGATCCCCTAAGGAGGTTCTCAAGAAGAATGAATCAAGAGGTAAAACCCTCTTCCTTTTCTTTTAATTTCTTTTCAAGTTCCTTTCTTTTATTTTTCTCTCCTCACCTCCCCTCATCCAAATGGTATGATAACTAAAGTATATTAAATATACTAGAATTATTTTATGTTAATGTAATAATTCATCATCATCTCTCTTTACCCCTCCTTTTATACTAAAAATGAAAACATCTTTTGTGATGTGTTAATTTATCACATTCAAGGACGACGAAGATTTTAATTTCCATTACCATATTCAATTCTGGTCATGAAACCATTTTTATGTTTTAAACATATTATAATATAATTATTATGTCTTATTTAATGTTCTAGAATCATTTTTTACACATGATATTAATTTATAAAACAAAAGGCATTCATTGTGATCGAAAACTGCCAAAATAAACCCAAACAATTATCATTAACTATTTATCTAATGATTCATCCTCATTCCATAAAACCAAATTATATATAAGACCAATTTAATCTCTATAAGATCATTAATAACATATAATTTCAATTTTTGATTACTACCCCCACTTTACATGACCTTTCATATTGTTATACAAGTAAACTGATCATGAAAACAAAGGAAACCAACGCTCCCAAACGATGAAATTAAATCTCTTAACACATCAAAAAGACTATAAATGAACTCAATAAAGTTATAATAAATCATATAGATGTATAAAGGGTTATTTAATTATTAATTAATAAATCTAATTTGATTATCTAGGACATTATTATCAAGTTAATAACACCTTTGGACTTAAGGTAACAGATTCTACACGAACCTCCATTATTCCTTCAGGTTATTCTTTCTCTCTTTTTACCCAAATGTAATTCTATTTTATTTTTATGTAAATATTATAAATGATGTTTATATGTTCCAAAATCATTTATCAATATCCTTTCATCCTTCTTTTTTGGTTATATACATGTTTTTAAAAGGTTCCCTACTCAATTCTTCCCGATAAGTAAGCCCGATTTAAGGGAAATTCTCGAATTCCTACCCATTTTCAAGTGAAATCTATAATATGTTTTGATCCAACATTATTTTTATAAAATAAATCATTTTATTATTAAAACTTTCTTGGTTCACTTATGGTTTTTTATAAAATATTATGCCATTTTTTTCTTTAAATGCTCTTTAATATTTACCTTAAATCGTACTAAAATGCTTTAATTCTAATTTTTCTTAAATACTCTTTTTACATGTTATCAGTTAATTTTAACATAACTTATCATTATATATGATTATTTTCCCTTATGAATTTCCATTTATGATTTAAATCCTTTCTTTCATTGAAACCATTGTGATATTCCCTTATGTTATACCTTTTTTAGAAGATTATGATACCCAATTCTTACCATGGGTAACCCTTATGTTTATGTTTGATTCCTTATGTATGATTCTTCATGTGAAACACATATTCATGAACATGTTGTTATGGGTGTTCCAAAATAGTTCTCCAATTAATTGGTTTATTTTTAGTCTCATGATACATCATGTGCAATGGTCTTGGTGGTTATCCCTGACTCATACTCCATGTGTAATGGTTTTGGTGGTTAACCTTGACTCATGCTCCTTCATGTGAAATGATACTTGACTCATGATTATTCCATGTTATATATTTTTTATACATATCCTATCATACCATGATTACATATTTTATGATTTCTTATGTATATTCATTCCTTTTATGTCATCTTATTATGCCTACTAACCCATGTTCTATGCTTTATTCTTATGTTTATTCCCTTACTGGGATTTTTAGTTCATCCCTTTATTTATGTTATCCCCAGGTTATCCTATGTATATGTAAGGGTTCAAAGTAATTTAGGAGATCATAATGTATTATAAATAAATAAATTTTTTATTTAGTCCCATGTTTTCAGTTTTATGTACCTAGTCTTCCAAATACACTAGAATTTACGATCCTTGGCTTGTAATTTGATAGTTAATTATGTTTAAAATCATATAATATTATGTGAAAAGGATAGTGTCTCAATAGTTGGTATCAAAGTAAAGGTATAGTTATTTTTGGAGATTATAAATTGATCACTTTAGTAAGAACCTTATGGGTAATAATAAGTCTAAGAAAACATCCTTAAATTTTGTTAAGTATAGACTAAGTGGTTTGTCAAGAAAATACATCCTTGTCTAGATAATACAAGTAGATGTGGTTCTGGAATAGATTTACCTAGGAGTAAAAACTCTTATAGGGTGTTATGGGTCAAACTCGGGGTAACCTGGTACATGATAATGGGTCTTCTGCGCACCTGGTTTTACACTCTTTGGGGATATGCTTTGGTAAATTCATAAGCTCATTATGAACCATTATTAAGGGAAAAATTTCATAAGATTATATGTTAGGAAATAAACCTTGGATAGATTAGATTGAAACCTAGGAATTACAAGTTGATATATCCTTTTCTTTTAAAATTTTATCCTTTTTTAATTTTTACATGCTTATTAGATAAGTATTCAATCCCTTGATTGCACTTTATTTTTCTTAATTAATAGTGGGAAATAGAAGAACACATTCCAAAAATCAATCTAGTATTAAATCTAATTATTTCCCTAATGATATGCCAAATATGATTGGAATGGGTCCTAAAAACTTTATGATAGTACTTTCTCAGTTGGATCAAGTTATGAATAATAACTTGAATCATGTGGAACACCCTTTATCTCTAAGTAAAGAGAAAGTTGTCACCAAATCCTTCATACAGCAAAGGCCTCCCACATTTAGTGGATCTTCTGATCCCCTCATTGAAGAAAAGTGGATTAACTCCATTGAAAATATATTCTCTATCCTTCGATTCTTGGAATAAGATAAAATTGTCCTAGCGGCCTATCGTTTTGATGGGGAAGCTGATCAGTGGTGGAAACTAATCAAAAATATGAATTATAAGGAGGAAATTGATTCCATGTATTGTGTGGATTTCAAGAAAATGTTTTTCAATAAATATTTTCCCCAAACCCTCTATCTCAATATGGAAAGAGGGTTCCTAGTACTTAAGTATAAGGAAGATAAGTCTATTGGGGTGTATAAAGAAAACTTTACAAGGCTAGAAAGATATGCCTTCGGCTTTGTCATGAACACCAAAAGCAAGGTGGATCACTTCTTTAGTGGACTAAATATGAGTCTATGAAAATAATTGGTGATTAGTGACTTCAAATTTTATGAGCATATTGTCTATTGTGCCATAAAGGTTTAAATAAATATTGGAGACTCTTGATTTTCTCATGGTCCCAGTGATAAAAAATGGAAAGTGGAATCTAATATGGGTGGATTAGTAAATAAATTTCATGATGGAATGAAGAAAGAATATCCCACATGCCAAAATTGTGGGAAGAAACATCTTAGGATCTGTATAAAGAGAACTATGAAATACTTAAAATGTGGAAGAATGGGGAATCTGGATAAGAACTACTGATGGGACATGAATAATTCCATAAATTTGTAAGAAGAAAGGAATGTTCACATCAACACTAATCTTGTAGTTTAGTGTTTTAACTTAAAGAAACATGGGCATTTTTCAAACCAATTCCCTAATCTCAGGGTTGTCTGATGAAATCAACAACAACCTCCAAGGAAACAAGGAAGGGAATATGTTATCACTGCTACTAAGGTGGATCTAGAAAATGATGTGGTGATAGGTATGTTGGTTATTCATTCAAGAATAGAGAATCTTCTATTTGATTCTGGTTCTACATATTATTTCATATCTTGAAAGTTTAGTAGAACTATTCAAACACTACCTCAAAATATGGAGGTTGGGTTATCTATGATAATTATTAAATGGGGAAATTATTTCATCCAAAGTATATAACTCCTCCCTGGTTAATGTTTGTGGACTGAACATCTTAAAAAATCTCTTCATACTTCCTTTGGTGGATTTTGATGCTATATTGGGCATATATTGGCTATCTTTATACAAATCCAACATGAACTTTTAGTAAAGGGAGATCACTCTTCACATCTCAAAGCATCCTCCAATTCTGTACAAGTGTTCAAATAAGGATGAATATACTTTAGAATCATTGTCTTAAGGGTAGATATTATTGCCTTATGAGAAATCATATCTATCTCAAATGATTGAGAAAAGGATAGAATCATGCTTGAAGACATGCCCATTGTAAGGGACTACACAAATGTATTCCTTGAAGAGATTCATGATATTCCTCCTGACTGAGAGGTTGTGTTCTCAATTGAACTTATTTCTGGATCTCTTCCCATCTCAAAGACACCTTATAGAATATTATCCATATAGCTGGAAGATCTGAAGAAGCAGTTATAGGAGAATCTGAACATGGGTTTTATACACCTGAGCACTTCACTATGGGGTGAACCAGTCCTTTCTATAAAGAATAAGGATGGATAAATGTGCCTATACATTGATTATCATGAGCTCAATAAATTCACTATAAAGAATAAGTATCCCCTACTACGTATAGATGACTTTTTCAATCAGTTGTGTGGTGCCAGTTATTTCTCTAAGGTAGACCTTCAGTCAGGATATCATCAAAAGGGGAGGAAGGAAGATATTCCCAAGATATCCTTTCAAACAAGGTATAGACACTATGAGTTCATATTAATTCCCTTTGAACTCACTAATTATCCAAAAAAATCATAGATTTAATGAATAGAGTCTTAAGAGATTACCTTGAAAAATTTGTGGTAGTATTTATTGATGATATTATGATATACTCTAAGATGAAGGAAGAACATGAGGAGTATTTGAATAATGTTATAAAGACTTTGAGAAGGTAGAAAATTTATGAAAAGTTCAGTAAATATGAGTTCTAGATGGAGAAGTATCATTCTTAGGGCATGTTATCACCAGAAAATGAATATATATAGACCCTTCCAAGACAAAGGCAATCGAAGAGTGGCCCAAGACAACATCTGTAATGAAGATCTGTAGTTTTCTTGCCCTATCTAGGCATTAAAAATTATTTTTGAATAAATCATCATGATTTTCAAACCCAATAAACAAGATAACATGGAAGGAAGTTAAGTTTCTATAGACTCAAAAATGTGAGGATAACTTTAAGGAGCTCAAAAAGAGGCTTATCACTACACCAGTACTCACACTCTTAAAAAGTGGAGAAATATTTTTGGTATATTGTGATGCTTAAAAGAAAGGATTAGGTTGTTTAATAATGAAAAATGATAAATTGATAGCCTACTCATCAAGGCAGTTGAAAATTAATGAGAAAAAACTATCCTGTGCATGATCTGGAGTTGGAGGATGTGATCTTCACATTGAAAATCTGGCAGCATTATCTCTATGGGGAGAAGTGTGAGATATATACTGATCACAAGAGTCTAAAATATATATTAACACAAAAGGATATTAATATGAACCAGAAAATATGGTTAGAGATCATCAACAATTACAACTTCTCAATCCACTACCATCCTGGTAAGGCAAATAAGGTGGTGGATGCTCTAAGTAAAAAGGATACTACATCTTTATCAATGATGATAATTGATAAGGATCCAATCTTCTTATACTTACAAAGTATTTACATGGTAATCATTAAGGTAAGAACATCATCAATCCTTTCTCAAATGATTTCTCAACCATCCCTTTTGGAAAAAATAAATTATGCTCAAAGAAATGATGTGGAAATTCAGAAAAGGGTGGAAGATATCATAAATGGTAAATCCTCTGAGTTCAAGATTAATAAGGATGAATTTGTAAGATTTGGGTCACTATTATGTGTAACATCTGATCTAGATATAAATAATGATCTTCTGAATGATTCACATAGCTTGACTTTCTCTATTTACCTAGGGAGTACAAATATGTATCGATATTTCCGAGAGAACTATTGGTGGGATAATATGAAGAAGGAGATTGAGGAATATACATCAAAGTTCCTGGTATGTCAGTAAGTTAAGGTTAAAAGTAAAAAGTCTAAAGGGTTGATGCAACAATTACCCATACCAACATGGAAATGGTAAAACATCACTAGAGACTTTGTCACTGGATTTCCAAATACATCTAGAGGGAACAATACTATATGGGTTATTATGGATTGTCTTACAAAGATAGATCACTTTATCATAATTCAATATGACTTCTCATTGGATCAACTTGCATGGATATATATCAAATAGGTGGTAAGGCTTCATGGAGTACCACAATTTATTGTATCTGATCGAGATCTGAGATTCATATCAAAATTATGGAAAAGTCTCCAACATGCTCTAAGCACTAAGCTGAACTTTAGTACAGCCTATCATCCTCAAACTATTGGACAATCTAAGCAAACTATTCATATACTAGAAGACATGTTGAGAGTGTGTTATATGAAATTTTAAGGATAATGGGACCAACATCCGCATTTTTTTGAGTTCTATTACAATAATAGTTTTTACTCGAGCATCTAAATAGATCTATA
This sequence comes from Viscum album, assembly GCA_963277665.1. NCBI lineage: Eukaryota > Viridiplantae > Streptophyta > Magnoliopsida > Santalales > Viscaceae > Viscum > Viscum album. Next base: position 1,931,888,678 of record OY728148.1, read on the forward strand.
TGAAGTTCTTTATGGGGAAAGGCATAGAACATTGGCATGCTGGGATAAAGTCGGTGAGCATAAGCTACTAGGACCTAAAATGGTCGAAGAAATGGTGAAAAAGGTTAAAACCATTCAGCAGCACCTCAAGGAATCCCAAATTCAATAAAATATTTATTCATACAATCATTGATGAGACCTTGAGTTTAAAGTTTGAGACATGGTATTCCTCTAAATATCTCCATGGAAGAAGGTTGTGAGATTTGGGAAGAAATTAAAGTTAAGTCCTAGGTACATCAGCCCCTTCTAGATTCTTGATCATGTCGGATATGTGGCCTATCGACTAGAAATTCCACCTACCATGTCTAAAGTACATAATGTATTCCATGTATCCCTATTAAGTAAGTACATATTGGATCCTCCACATGTGATGACTTCATAGGTGGTATAGTTGGAGAATGATCTTTCTTACAAGGAGCATCTAGTGAAGATCTTGAATCATAGAGATAAAGTTCTACATAAAAAGACTAATCACCTGGTCAAAGTACTATGGTGACACCATATGTATGAATAGGAAACATGGGAACTGGTGGAAGTGATGAAGTAATAGTACCCTCACCTATTTTGAGCTTAGAATGTAAAAATATATTTCAAGGGTGAAATTTTATAATGGGGAAGAATGTAACAACCCTGAGTTCTATCAATGAAAATTCCCTTCTTATAATTATGTAATAATATATAATCACATAAAATCCCATTAAGAACATAATAAAAACTTTATAAATGAATAATTAATGAAATAAAATTCATTTCTATAAGTTAAAGAACATATATCAAAGGAATATTAACTTGACCTTTGGAATAGTAACATGACCTTACGAATAGTAAACCGGACTATTGAATAGTAACCTCCCCAATGAAAGTATAAATAAAATTTATACATCTTATAAGTGATAACATGATATAATCATATCATAGTATAAGTAAATAAATATTTTAAAAATTATTAGTTAAGTGTTGGTATTTTTATAAGTCATAAATATTTAATTACAATTTTATGACTACTTTAATAATTTAATAGAAAATTTATTTTTATAAAATGTTTTCATAAATTATTATTTTTATGTCTTATGATTATAAGATAATTTTATGAGACCTTAGTTAATTTTTCAAAGTGATATAAAATCAGTTATAATTTTAAAATCTGTATTTTTTGAGTAAATTATTATTTTAATAAAAAATTAAATTTATCATATTTTTAAAATTATTTTCATAAAATGAAGTACATTTTTGAATTATGCATTTCAAAAAATGGTCAGGGTGAATTTTTTGGTATTTTTTTAAAATAATTGAATTTTTGGAGAATAGTGAAATACAATAATTTACGTTATTTATACATTATAAGTTAAATAGACTATTCCTTGAGTCATCTCTGATGTAAGAACCATAATATAAAACTTCCCTTAATTATTTTAATATTTTTATGATAATTATCAAGCTATTCATTTTCTTGATCCAAAATAAGAAACTAATTATTAAAATAATGAGAAAACACCCCTCTCCTCTGCTATAAATACCACCTCTTCTACTAACACCTCCCAAGCCTTGATCCTTGTCCAAATTCTGATCAAATATCCTACCAATACCCTCCCCCGTTTCTATGATATTTTTTTCTTAATAAAAGACCAAAACTGATCCCCTAAGTAGGTTCTCAAGAAGAAGGGATCAAGAGGTAAAACCATCTTCCTTTTCTTTTATTTTCTTTTCAAGTTCCTTTCTTTTCTTTTTCTATCATCACCTCCCCTCATCAAAATGGTAGGATAACTCCAGTAATTTACATATACTGTAATTTTTTTATTCTAATATAATAATTCATCATCATCTCTTCCCCCCTCTTTTTATACTAAAAATGAAAACATCGTTCGTGATGTGTTAATTTATCACATTCAAAGACGATAAAGATTTCAATTTACATTACCATATTCAAGGATAGTCATGAAACCATTTTTATAGTTGACCTATATTATAATATATTTATTATATCTTATTTAATTGTAGGGTTCCAAAAATTCAGTAAAGGGAAGGAAAATACTCCTGCAAGTTGGGCGAAGCAAAGAAATACATGTCGGATTGAAAATTTGAGAAGAAATTTTTGTAAATAAAATTTTTCAAAGGGATCAAGCCTATACACATACCGATTATCAGAAAAGGTTCATAGAGGGTATAAAATGAGAACCGCCTATATATGGATGACCTACGACAAGCTAGCCCGTGAGGTGTTGGCCAGTGAACAAAGCTATTCACGGTGAATTTCCACCCATGAACTGAAGCCACCATGAACTATTTTTGTTGGCTAGAATCTGATAGAGATATTCCTCTCACACCATCCTTACGAATGATTTGATTCTCAAATGAGGAGAATCTGGTAGCATCCCACACATCCAAAAATTGTGATTGACCAAGTCATTCGCGGGCCAAATTTCCTCCACGAGCTTCCACAAAAGTTACTGCATGAATCACAAATATAGCTTCCCCAACACTCTATAAAATGACCACTTGGGGAACTGAAAAAGTGTGGAAGAATATGGCGAGAGAGCTCTGGGATGGGAAAAATGGGGATGAAGAACATAGAGGGTGTGGGAGAAATTTCTCCTACACCTGAAGTAGTTCATGGATTCCATCCCTCGAACCATAAGCAGTTCGCAGACTCCATCCCGCGAACCATATACAGGTGTCACTTTATGGAAATCCTTCCTGCGAACTATATTAGGAAGACCCTATGCAACCAACCAGAAAACCAATAAAAATTTATAATAAAAAAGGTTTGTGGATGTAAACAGTAAAGTTCATAGAGGCCCCTATGCCAAAAATAGTTCATGTACCATCCTACATGGCCAGCTCCTTCACAGACGGCATCTTCGCAAATATACAGTTTGTGGCCAGGTCCCATGCGGATGCTCCTAGATGGACAACCCTATGTGAAAAACCAGTCACACCCACCGGTCCATATCGGGGGGTTGTGTCCCTGAACCCCCGCTCAGGATCAGTGTTGGGCTACGGTCCTAGCCCTTTGGGTTGGTCCCTTCGCTATCATCACTGACCCCCATGAAAAATGGAGGGTCACACCGCAAACTTTTCGGGTCGTGTTGACAACCTTTTCCATGGCACCCTTATGCTACCCAAACATTCATCCCTTAAATACCATGAGAATATAAATTCCTCATGCACCACCCGAAAACCCTATCGTCTGCCTCCTATGCCAGGTTGACCCAGAATTCCATGGACAATCACAGCCTAAATTTTTCTTAAATTATTGAACACATCCTTTCCATCCATCAAACTCTGTGTCTATCTTGATTATGGATCCTCATAAACCTTCATGTCCATTATAAGCAGAAGGACGGTGTCCTAAGGACACCTTTGTTTGACTATGCACATCATGCCCCAGTGGATCTGAATATGTTTCCTATAAAACATCCATCAACCAAAGGAAAATTCATCATCAGGAGAGTACTTTCTTACCTATATATGCCTTAATGGATTACATTCCCCATATCATTTCTCCTAATCCAAGAATACTTAGAGTTGTGGTTTATACTTTCCTTCCCTCTCATGTTTGAGGAATGTCGTAACATCCTAGCCCAATTATCCTATAGGTAATCATGGATTCAATAAAAAATGATGCAAACTCTATGACCTTAAACTATGATTTATCCTCCAAACCATATGACATTAAACTATATGGTATTAGTCCATGTAACACGACATTAAACTGTGATTCCATCTTCCAAGATATATGACTTTAAACTGTAGTATACTGGGCAATTTTAGATCTCCATAGACATCCCTGACCATCAAAAATGGATGGTCAGTGTCATGAGGACACCTATGCTTTACTATGCACATCATACCCATGTGGATCTGCATATGTTGCCCACAAAAATGGCATGTCAACAAGAGACAAATTCTTCCTCAGGAGAGGCCTCTCCTACCTCTGTATGCATTAATGGATTCCATGCCTCATATCATTTATCATGATCTGAGATCCTCTATAATCATGGTTTACACATTCCTCCCCTCTCATGTTTAAGATACGTCAGAACATCCAAACATGATTTTCATTCAGTTAATCATGGTTTCTATAATAAGTGTTCCTCTTTATATGACCCTAAACTGAAAGACCCCAAATAGTCTTATCCACATGACATTAAACTTTATGGAACTCGTCCCTACAAAATGGAATTAAACTATATTTACATCATCCAAGTTATATGAATTTCAAATATAGTATACCCCATATGACATTCAAAGGGTCACTCCCACTAAGTTAAGTCCCTAACCTTCTGAGAGTCGAGTTGCAAGACCTCCAATGTCATCCCACATTAAAGGGTTCATTGCTCTGTGCCCTCGCCCACCATTGCCTCAGCTTCTTCCACTGTAGGCCCAACCTCTCCCATCAACAGGAGAGAAGGTGTGTGGTTTTCTGAATCTATCAAATCCTCTTGTTTATCACACCAAGCATGAATCACATGGTCTTAGAGATTTGTGGTGATTGAAACATCCACACAATCAACCCTTCTTGAACTATGAGAACTCTAATTCTTGTTCAAACCAGGATATGTAGGATGCCTGCTTGAAGGCCCTAGCTCAAAAGGGTTCCCTTTCTAAAGGTTTCACCCAATCATGTCCCCTCAAATGGGAATCTTCCATGCGTAAGACCCTAGCCCATATGAACTATGAGAACTCTAATTATTGTTCAAACCAGGATATGTAGGATGCCTACTTAAAGACCCGAGCTCAAAAGGGGTTCCCCTTATAAAAGGGTCTAGCCAATTATGCCCCCAACAAATGGGACTCCTCCCAGGTCCAAGCCCCAAGTTAACTGAACTACATGGTCTCTAATTCCACTATCAAGGATACGTAGGAAGCCCATATTACGGTTCCGATTCCAACATCAAACCACCTTTCATCCCACCTAGATGATGATAAACTCCAAAGCGCCACATTGCATCACTTAAGTCAGCATTTCCTCCATATCATCAAATCCATGTATATCCATGATGATCCTATAAATCAGGGGTAGCGCATGGATATACTCTTCGGGAATGAACCAAGGATTCACAAACATATGAACATGACTTAAATCTATAAGAGAGTCCCGGAATAGGTAATAATTCCCCCAAAAAGGGTGCAATGAGCCCAACCTCCCATCCTCTCGACCAATGGAATCCTTAAGTTTCATTGGACAAATCTTCATCCAATGAGTGCCTACCTTTGGAAATAAGGTCCATGAATCATGGATACTAGGGTTGTTGGGTGTTTTTGGCTCCACGAACAAACCCGCTGGAGACCATCTGAGGAAGTTATATCCTAAGAGGACCGATTGCACAAATACTTAACCCCATAAATTCACCCACTGAGACCATTTGACTATGGAACCTCCTTCATAATTTAGAATGGATAAACTTCCTAGACCCATAGGATCAATCCAATTCCCTCTAAAGAATAATGACACGGATCGAGTCGAAACAAATATGGTGACGGGAAAGTGTCTATAATAACAGACGAATACCCGTCACCCGTCGGACCATTCTTTACATTTCACCTGAACCCATAAACGTGCCACCTTAGAGAAAAAACAATAATGTTATAGAATAATTTTTTACACATGATATTAATTTATAAAACAAAATGAGTTTATTGTGATCAAAAACCACCAAAATAAACCCAAATGATTATCATTAACTATTTATCTAATGATTCATCATCATTACATAAAACCAAATGACATATAAGACCAATTTAACCTATGTAATATCATTAATAAAATATAAGTTCAATTTTGGATAATTACCCCCACTTTACATGACCTTTCATATGTGTATACAAGTAAACTAATCATGAAATCCAAGGAAACCAACATTCCCAAATGATGAAATTGAATATATTAACCCATAAAAAAGGTCATAAATGAACTTAATAAAGTTATAATAAATCATATAAAAGTATAAAGGGTTTTTAATTATTAATTAATTAATATAATTTGATTATTTGGAACATTAAGATCAAGTGAAGAAAACATTTGTTCTTAAGGTAAGGGATTCTTCCCAAACCTCCATTATTCCTTTGGGTTATTCTTCATCTATTTTTACCCAAATAAAATTATCTTTTATTTTTATGTACGTATTCTAACTATTGTTTATATGTTCCAAAATAATATATCAAAATCCCTTCATCCTTATTTTTTGGGATATACATGTTTTTAAAAGGTTCCCTACTCGATTCTTCTTGATAAGTAAGCCCGATTTAAGGGAACTTATTAAATTCTTACCCATTTTCAAGTGCACTTTATAATATCTTTTTAGAAACCATTATTTTTATAAAATCACTCATTTTATTATGAAAACTTTCTTGTTTAACTTCTGGTTTTATATAAAATATTATTCCATTTTTTTTCTTTAAATTCCCTTTAATATTTACCTTAAAATGCACTAAAATGTTTTAATTATAATGTTTCTTAAATACTCTTTTTAAATGTTATCACTTAAGTTTGAAATAACTTATCATGATATATTCCTATTTTCCCTTATGAATGTCCATGTATGATTTAAATCATTTATTTCATGGACACCATTGTGATATTTCCTTATGGTATGCCTTTTGACAATATTATGATACCCAATTCTTACCATGGGTAACCCTGATATATTTGTTTGATTCATTATATATGATTCTTTATGTGGAACATATATTCATGAACTTTTTATTATGGGTGTGCCTAGATAACACTCCAATTAATTGGGTAATGTTTAGTCTCATGATACATCATGTGCAACAGTCTTGGTGGTTAGCCCTCACTTGCACTCCATGTGCAACGGTCTTGGTGGTTAACCTTGACTCATGATCCTTCATGTGAAATGAGCCTTGAATAATTCTTATATCATGTTGTATGTTTTTTCCATATATCATATCATACTATTATTACATATGTTATGATTCCTTATGTATATCCATGCCTTTTATGTCATCTTATTATGCCTATTAACCCATGTGTTATGCTTTATTATTATGTTTATTACCTTATTGGGATTTTTAGATCATCCCTTTGTTCATGTTATCCCCAGGTTATTCTATGAATATATAAGGTATCAAAGGAAGTTAGGAGCTCATAATGGATGATAAATAAAGAAATGTTTTATTTAGTCCCATGTTTTTAGTTTTTATGTACCTAGTCTTCAAAAGACATCAGAATTTACGATTCTTGGCTTGTAATTTGATAGTTAATTATGTTTAAAATCATGTAATATTATGTTAAAAGGATAGGGTCACTATAAATATCCTGGGTGTTTGTATCCTACCACCCATCCATCCAAGAACTATGTGTTTATTGATTATCTCTTTGATGAGATACGTAGTGACACCCGGATCCCACATCCTAGTCCAGCCACAATGTAAAAATGACCCCACTCTTCTATGTTCGAGCCAGATCTGCATAGGAGGATCTAGTATGGGTTCTGACCTCATTCATGAGCTCATATTCAAAGAAAAAAATAACTTCTCTCTACATAATAATTCAATCAATGTAAGGAATCTACTCTATAACTACACGTGTCTTGATTCTCACTTTGATGAGATATGAAGTGATGCCCAGATTATATTCCTTGGGACCATCCATAATATATAAAAAATCCCCCTCCCTATGTATGGTTAGGACCTATGTAGGAAACATTTCTCCCCATTATTTAGTGATTTCGACATGAAATTCTACTTCCATACTTAGGCACCTTCCTCACACAAACCAAACTCTGTGTCTGGGAAAATTTGAATCTTCATAAGCTTTCCCCGACCATCGGTGATATAATTCCTGATCCATGAGGAAACCTTTGTTTTGACTTTGTATTAATGCACCCCAGTATGGATTTTCATAATTCGACCTTAGAATTCTTGTCAACCATAGGCACATTCATCCTTAATATAAACCTCTTATATCTCTATAAGCATCGAAAACTATATGCTAGGAACTGCTTTTTGAACTTGGTTCATGATCATTTTTTGCATACTTATCCCATATCACTTTTTAAATCTAGAAATTCCTAGATTACATCTTATAAATTTCCCTTTTCATGCCTTAAGTATGATGAAACATTCATGTCCAGGTCATTGTGAAATGGAAAATCACTAATCTTTTGGTCAAATCTAAACAACCATAAATTTTATCCCTAAACGTCCTTTTTGTAAGACATTAAACTACATAGTCCACATCCTAGTTTTATGAAATTAATTTTCATAATTATTCAACCCTTGATATCCTTTCCTCCTTGTGTTGTTCATCCACTATATCACCTAGAAGAACTATATATGGTTTAATGCTCATTCAATCAATACACATGGTGACCCCTAGATACTCCATTCTAGGAACAGCTGTTATGGTAGCCAAAATATGTGTGTACCTTAATTCATGGACACAACCCTGATATGGGAAGGAAGTTATATATTTCTCCTAGGACCCCTCCTTTTCAAGCTTACAGTAAAAATATAATTCTCCCTCCTTTACATACAAACCAAATTTGTATAGGCACAGTTTCACATTTATGGCTAGTTCCAACCTGGATGCTCCCTTTACTTTCAGACACATTCCCTTCGCAAACCACCCAATGTGGTCTTGAGAAATATGGATCTTCAAAAACTCTCCAACCATCGGTAATAGAATTTATAATTCCTAAGTACACCTTTGTTTTGACTATACATAATATACCCCATTTTGGATCTGCATAAGTTTCCCCCAAAAGGCCCGTCAACTAGAGTCACCTTCCTCCTTAGGAGAAACCTCTTCTATCTCTATAATCCCTAACAACATTATTCTAGAAACTTCTTTTCAAAAATGTTCAATGGTCATTCCTTGCATACTTTTTCTATATCACATTTCAAATCTATAAATCACAAAATCATTAATTAAAACCTCCCATTGTGTACCTAAAGAATGTCAGAACATTCTCATCCAGAAATCCCTAATTGGGTCATCATACAATAACTCATGGTCAAATATATTCAACCTAAAAAAGTAGTTTCACTATCCCATCTTTCAAGACTCTAAACTTCCCATGAAAAGATCCATGATACTCACCATATTGAAAACCCACAAAAGGGGAACCTGGGAAAAATCGAGTTTCAACTCACTGGATATGCACTCTGTATAGTTTAGGAAAAACAATTTGAGCAATGAAAATAAAAATTCATAAAACATATTAGATTGAAAACCCATAAAGGGAGGCCTAAGAAAAATCCAAGTCTCACTCTCTAACTCTTCTTCATATATAACTTACAAAAAATTAGGTTGATGATGCAAGAGACTAAAAATTTCATAGAATCTGTTATGAAATTCCAACAATAGTTTAACTATGCTCACTGGGTATAAAGAACTAGGAGAAAATTAGAGCACTCTCCCATTTATATCATTATAATTACAATACATTGACACAATTATTTTCAATAAAATGAGTCAATTTTAGTGTTATGTTATATTTACAATGAGGATAGGAACACAGAAATAGATTATTAGGAATAAAATCATTTTCCTTAATGTATTAAAATGAGAAAGATATTCCATATGTCAAAGTATCTCTACTAAATATTATAAGTGTTCCTCAACATAGGCTTTAATATTTTGAATTGTGGCTTAAGATTTATCTTTATTTTTTTGAATCCCTTCCATTTGTGTGGTGATAGCCTCCTCAGTGTGATGAAGTTTCTCCTTCTCAGTAGAAACAACATCCAATCCTTGTGTTAAGAACCTCTTCAAGGATTGGTATAGTTAGAAAATATATTCTTTCATTACATCTAATTATTCTTCAAGATGTATCATCTGGATAGATTTATCATCAAGGAAAATTTGATTCTCCTCTACTTTCGTTCCATGGCTAAGATACATTTGGGATAAAACACCTCTAAGACCTTAAAATTGGCTCACCATCTGTGCCTCTTCCCACTACGATCTTTAAACCTCTTCTCATAATTGAATGATTGACTTCACAACATGGTGGGTCATGTGATAATCAAATCCATCACACCCCAAAATGGAAAACATGGTTGGGAGTCGGCGAATTTGTGGTAGAAGATCTTAAAGGGGAATCTTAGAGATTAAATTCCAGATGTATCACCAAATGAAATGGTGTAAGGCACTAAAGCATAGATGATTATTTCATATTGACTGTTCAAGAGCCTAGTTCTCTGCTAATATGTATTACAGTACTTGGGTCGAATCCTCGACGATGGTACTTTTTTTTATAGTCGATTGTTTTTTGTGATTTGTATTTTTAATGGGGGTTTGTTTGCAAAGGTAAAATGAAATGATTTATTTATATATATTGATTTAACAATTATATAAATATTGGGTTGATTTCATCATTAGGGAGTTAATCTTGTGATATCCTCCAGCTTTGTTTTATATTTCATTAAATTCACACTCACTTCACAAGATGACTTTGATCAGAATTCCCAAATGTTAAGGATTTAATCCAAGACTTAACTTAACTAGGGTTATAATATCAATAATTAATTGTTTATGGTATTGTATTTTTTGTTTCAATAATCCATTTAATACACATGTTAAACAAAACAAATCATTAATCCATGACATTTTAAGTTTAACATACACAATATTAACCTAAAGAATACACAATGAGCAAAAGCTCTCAATCACTTAACATCCCCAAATTATTACTAACCCCAATGGTAGATTTACTCATCCATTTATATTTATAATAATATTTCTATATATTCTTTATGGTGATAAATTATAAAGAGAATGAAAATAACGGGATAAGAAAAGAGTTGTGCACCGAACACACACATAAACGGTGAGGAAACTTAAAATAAACTTTTGATTGAATGATAAATCAAAAGGAGATAGATATTTTAAATTAATTTAAACTATTTTAATACTATTAATATTACAAAATAGAGTGTGGATGATAATAAGAGGTGATTAAGAAGAAACATGCATTAAAATAAAATTATAACACAAACACTTACAAGATTACAAATGAAGAATAATGAAAAAGTAAATCAAAAGAAGCATGGAATAATGGTATCTCAAGTAGTAAATTGAGTATGGAAGATCCTACCAATACTTTGGAAAAGTCTTGGTTGTTACAACCTATCCTAATTTTTTCTAAAATTCTAACTCCTTATAAGGAGATGAGGGGGATGTATTTATAGCCCAAGGAGTTTGACTGTTTTCATTCCAAATATTCTCCTCCACTTGGATCGATGATTGGACCATCCATATAGAATAATATTGAGATATATTCTTAATAAAACTTTTATATATTGATTTTTTATGTATACTATAAAAAAATTTCGGCCATTGTACTTAAGGATCCAAAGTTATTGAGGTTTTAATAAACAAATTTAATCTGTCCATTTCTATCTAGGCTTTTTCAAAGTCCAAAATGTGAATAGTTTTTTGAATAGTAATATTCCCTCAAATATGAAAAAATTATTCTAAAAATTAGGCCAACTATATCTTAGATTTCATACTAAAAAATATCAGATAAATTGGATGTATATGTCAAGGGAAAAGTCAAGTATTGTGTTCTGATTTTAATTCCTAGACAGAATGTTGGGTTGGACTTAAAAGCATCATTTGGGCCCCTTTTTGGTGGAGTTGGGACTTGAAATTTTTATCCAAGATGAATTGTACTGTCCCCAAACTTTTGGTAGAGAATGAAAGAATTTAGACTAATAGATTGAGCCCATAAATTCTATCTTCATGGCTAGTCTAGTTTCTTCGAAGATTCTTTGGTCCTTCTTATGTGGCCCATATGACCCTTCAAATGGTCGAATTGGCCAAAGATTCCTTCTAATGATATGTTAGAAATTGAATAAAAAAACCCTAAAAATTAATAATCATACAATTTGGATAATAATTCTGAGATTTATAATTAAAACAGTAAACTAACTCGATTGGATTAATTCAAATAATGCTCAAAATTTATATTTAGTAGTAAAACATGGGTATTTAACACTAATTATGCACTTTTGAATGAAAATTACTAAGGGAGTAGACAAAAAAGTTATGAATAAATTAGTAAAATAAACTCCCCCACACTTATTCTTATTCATGTCCTCATGTGAAACAAATATAAAAACATAACAAAATCATTCTCACTCGCCAACAAATATTAAAATTTTGTTTTCCCCAATCAAGGGAGGTTTAGACCATTTCACTCATCCGTATTGAATTCCACCATAAATTGTTAAAAAAAATATTCCAAAAAAAATCATTTTTCATGATCAAATTTATAAATGGAAAATGTGGGTACTCAGAACTCACTCCTCTCAGGATGATAAAAATTTATTTATGGAGGTTCACTCATTCACCAACCAAAAGTGAAAATCATAGAGTCTGAAAGAGATATCAGCTTTTATTCCCTATCTTAAAGTACACAATAATCAAGAGGTATTTTTTAGGGGTTTTTTATGACTATGGGATGGTATGAATTTAATATCCAAGAGAGAGTAAAAGAGGGCAAAAACATTAACATGGAAAAAGTAATTCACAATTTTAAATAAGACGTGGAAGGTTATGGAAAAACATATTTACAAGGGAATGATTGTGTGAAGAAAGACACAAAGGAGGAAGAAAATTGGAAGGGGATGAGAATATTAAATATTTAAAAAATACAAAACTCCCAATGACATAAGTGTTCTTTTATTTTCTTTTCTTTTTTTCATTTTTTTCAAAAGTTGAACTTTGAAATAGATCTCACACTCATCTTACAACCCATGTTTGATCTTCTCATAACACTAATTATAATAGTTTTAACAAGATCAGAGTTTTATAATGGTTGATTTTTGACCCACCCAAGACAAAACCCATTTATATATATATATATATTATTATTTTTAATTTTGTTTTGAACACTTGTTAATAACATGTACAAAATTACATAAATGAAAATACATTCCCAAAACTCATTGAATGAAAACCTCTACCCCACACTTAAAGAGATTCTTTCCCTCAAACATATGATAACATGTTGAAAATCAAGAAATAGATACCCAAAATAAAATCCATTCCCCCCACACTTAGATTTCAATAAATTATGTAATGTAATTACATGTAGATGTTAGGTTGGACAAGGTATTGGCCTTGTAAAGTGGCTATAAAAGAAAAAAAATTCATAGGCTCAAAGGGGATTTCAAAAAGAGGATTAAGTAAGGGTAATGGGACGCTATTTGTCTATTATAATTCTCATATGATTAAGAAAATTCATCTATCATATTAATGTACACTAAATTAGGAAATTCAGCTCGAAGGTCTACAAACTCAAGACTCACAATCATGGGTGGAAAGAAAAACACAAAATGAAAAGATGTTTATATGTGACCTTGGCATGAAAGATAATGTTGTTCCTCATGGTTGGGAAAAATCATTTTCCAAATAAAAAATTGATCATTCAAAAAATTTTGGTTTTGACACAAGATTATTTATCCACATTTATGATGAAAATATTAAATATTTGAGATGAAAATGTGTATTTTTTCTCCCCAGGATGGTTTTATAAAATTTTAAAAGTTGACGGTGAGTAATTACGGCTCTTTTTCCCCTTTTTTTTGTTTTTTTTTAGTTTTTTTAATTTTTATTAAAATACACACCCACACAAAGAAAGAGTAAAAAAGGGTTTGATGAATAAAGTGATAAAAAAATAGAGAGGAATAAGGAGAGAGATATATATATATAGTTAAAGGGAAAGAGGTACCTCCTAGTTTGGATTTGGTGGGTTTGCATCTCTATCCAGTGGTGGATTGGTGGAAGTATTTTGGTTCCTAAGCCATGTTTCCTCTCTGGTGATTCTTTAGAAAATTATCATTACCTAAAAGAGAATAAAAAACAAATAACATTATTTTTTTAATGGAAAACTAAAAAAATAAAATTTCATAAAAGTAAAATAAATCTTGGGTTGCATCCCAAGAAGTGTTGCATTTATTTTTTCTATAGCTGGACAGTTGCAGTTGACTACCCATAGTCTAATGGCGGCCACTGTATTTTCTAAAATCCATTGTGCCTCAAAAAAATTGCTCCATTGGGAGGCTCAATTATTCATTGGATAATTTCCTCCCTTCTTTTATGTTGCACTTGCAATTAAATTTAGGTGGAAAGACAATGTGGGTATCCTCTCTTTGGTCTTTAACTTGAGAAATTATGCAGCCCACTGAGTGTTGGTTTTATATGCTTGGAAGTTCAGGAAGATGTTTCAATTCTAATGGTGCATTTATGTAAGGTTAATATAACATGAATTACAGTATTATACCAAAGTTGTTTTTAAATCATTTTTTTCATTACTTTCCAATGTGGAGTAATGAGGATCAAAGGGGGAATGATATTGAATAACTTTTTCCATATCATTAATATCAATGTTGTTTTCCAATTAATGGTCAATTTCAAACTCACCAGTGATCACTTTATTAATGAGTGAACAAATCTCACAATATTCAATTCCATCAGGATAATATAAGATCATTGGATTGGGGTTCACCTCACATGTAATAGAATTTTCAGAATCATGGATAGAAAATTACGAATGTTGGATAATATGATTTGAATCAACAAATGAGAATGCTAGTTTATTTTCCTCATTATCATCCATGTTGGAGTAGTGAAGATCATAGGTGATATGGGATTCCAAATAATTTTCAAGATTCTTTATATCTATATAGTTTACATTTGTAATTTCAACATTAACTTCTCTATTTATGACTTGGTTAATGAGGATGCAATATTCACAATTGTAGGACCCCAGAGCACCCTGAGAGGGGAGGGGTGAATCAGGGTGTCAACTTTTTATTCTAAAGTGACAGATATTATTCCCATGTTGGTATGAAATTGTTAAACCTATATGTTGGAGTAGTGTAATAACAAAACATTCATATTAAAAGAGATACAACACAGTAATTTTACTTGGTTCACCACTAAAGGCTAGTCCAAGGAGCATATGCCGATAGTGTGTCAGTCCTACCTAAATCCACTAATCTTCACTATTTGTGGAGTAAAAGAGTTTTGACATAGTCACTCTGTATCAAGTGCACTACCTTTACAATGTTTTAGGGATAACACATTGTGTCCCTCAGAACACTTCCGTCGACTCCCCCTTGCTCACTATTGTGGGTGAAGTCTTACTCGGTTTAATGACTGTAAGTTCTCTTCAACATATTTTAATTGAAGTATTTGTATCTATCTAGTATGAGACACTACTTTCATAAAAGTCCTGAATTTATGCACTTGAAAGCACTTATCCAACAAACTGTATTTTCAAAGCTTAATAGAAGCACACAGTGACACTTTCACGCAACACCTGCCCTTTCATGAAAGATTTGGGATTTGTTGCGCAAGATGGATTTCACAAAACCCTTATTTTTCACGCACCCCTTATATTTCACATAGCTATACCACAAGGTTCACTTGGTCTTTTTAGACTAAAGGAACACTTTTCATGAAAGATTTAATCTATAATTCTCTTCCACGTGTAAGTCTTTCGCATAGTAGAGGAACTTGATCTTCATTGAAAAGTTATAACTCTTAAGTGTGGGTAGACATCTATTGATAGGCCTTGTATACCCTATTCTTAAGTCCCGGATGTGTCGCTCAATATTCTCTCCATGCACACAAAACCCCTTTTGATGTCGTATTTGGTGCATAAGGATCTTCCACGCAACCTCATATTTCACACACATTCTTAAATATTTTGTGCACATTTTTTATTTACAATATTTTGATGCATTGATCCATAAACATGCCTTGCACGCAAGTTTCCAAACCACCTTCAATCTTTCAAGAAACTACCTCTTCCAAAAACACTTTTCTCCATTCTCTAATTTTTTGACCCAAAGATTTGGAAAATACTAGGAAATGACGTGACCTTCAATATTGTTGCCTACTTGAACTATAAGATCAATTTCCTTGAAAACTCTCTAATCTTACATGTAAGGATTGACAACAAAAAATGAAAACCATGATCAACCCAATGCGTATTAACAAAAAAACCAACTCCATTTTTAGCAATGAATAGCCTTGGTCCCAACAACAATCTCATTTATCATTAGAACAAGAAGAACATGACGGATTAGGATTCAACACACTCTCAAAGAGACTATTGAAATCATGGATCTAGAATACAGATTGATTTTCTGATGGGTGTCACATGGATTGAAAAATATTGAACTTGACCAGTTGGTCACCAAATTCCATGGATAAGATGCAAGCATGGACATAAATCTTAGTTCTAAATGTCATGAGGAAAGGTATTCCTAGAATTAGAGGATATTGGAACGAATTTATCTCAACTTCCACATCAAGAACATATAAATCAGTTGGGAAGATAATATTATTGACTCAAACAAGGACATCCTCAATTATTCCCTCAGTACTAGCAGTGATTTGATTGGCTAACTAGATAACAATATCTGTTGGGTGCAAGGGACCTAGACTAAGGTTGGAGAATATGGATTTGGACATGACATTTATCAAGGATCCTAGGTCTATGAGTGCATCATCAAATTCGTAACTCCCTATTTGGCATGGAACTATAAAGGTCCCTAGATCTTTTTAGTTTATGGGTATAGACTGTTGGGTTGAAACATTCTCAATGGTCTTAAGTTTTCTATTATGGGTGCATAACACCTTAAGAAACTTATAATTCTTAGGAATTATTTTATGGTGTCTAAAATTATAATGTTCACTTCAACACATCTAAACATTTAAAGCATTTCAGAATCAGGTTCAAAGGGATTATTTGTCTTAGATATGACTTGAGGAAAAGTAATTGGGTTTTTTAAGGGAATGGAAGGAGGTGAGGGAGTGGATTCAAGTTACTTTGATATATTTTTATTATTTTATTTTTCCAACTAAACATTTAATATGGATTTAGAGGATTCATCATGAGTCACAGCGAATTGCTTTCCTGTTCTAAGTGACTTTGCACTTACATTACCCTTAGGGTTGGTAAATGGTTGAGCTAGGAGGTGGGAAGAATTATATTGTTTCTACTGGCTAAGGTGGGAATCAAGTTGACCAATTTGGGTTTCAATATTTTTAAGGCTATAATGATTGAAGGAGGAAAGATCTTCTACTATGATTTCCCATGGTTGTTTGGAAGAAGAGTATTGTACCGAATTGGGATTTCCCTGATTTTGGTTCTTGGGAAAGTGCTTGTATTGGGTTGGGAATTGGGAAGGCTCATTAGGATAGTGTAATCTAGGAGGATTAATAAGAGTATTGATCCCTTGAGGTTAAGGAACAAAAGGGTAAGGTTGTTGGAAGTTACCAACACCTTGACCATATTGGAATTGATTTGGGTTTTGAGGAGATAATTGAGGGGATAAGAAATGGGATTAACATACCTCAAGTCTAGGTTAAAGGTAGAAGAGAAGGGATCAAAGTGGGTTTGGTGGAAGTTTTTAATGAACTGATCTGATTTTTGGTTGTTGGTGTTCCTATGATCATATAATTCATTGATCTCCATTAGACCAGATGAATCAGATGGATCCTCTTGAAGTTGTGGACATGTGTAGTTGGATGAGCTGGTGAGCTACAGATTCCACAATTATTGATAAGTTTAGGGAACATGTATTGTGGAGAAGATGGATTTTGGGCTTTAGTATCCACTGCTAGTTGTATCACAAGACATATAAGTTCACTCATCCACTAATTCATCTTTTTGGGCTCTATGGATTGATTCTATTAGACTTGTTTGACTGAATCATGTGCTCGAGTAGTGAATTTCTATGTGTTTTTAGTCATATTTCTTATAAGATCTCATGCATCTACAACAATTTTATCAACAAGAGCGCCACCACTTGTGGAATAAATGAGAGTTCACTCCATATCTAATAACCCCTCATAAAAGTATTGGATAAATATTTGGTTAGGGATTTTGTGGTGTGGTAAGGTTTCCACAATATTTTTGAACCTCTTCCAATACTCATAGAGTGATTCATTAGGGAATTTATGGATACCACTTATTTCCTATTGGATAGAAGTGGTATGATAAGTAGGAAAGAATTTCTCTAAAAAGAGATGCTTTATGTCAATACATGAGTTTATGGAACCAAAATAGAGGTAGTAGATCCATGACTTGGTAAAGTCAGCTAGAGAGAAAAGTAATTCTTGAAGTTTTATTTTTTCTTCAGAAACCCCTTAAGGCTTTATGGTAGAGCACACCACTTGGAACTCTTTAAGATGAAGATGTGGATCATCACCAACTAGCCCGTGGAAATGAGGTAAAAGATGAATCAAACCAAATTTGAGTTTGAAATATTCCTTAATGTTTGGATATTCAATACCAAGGGGTTGGTAACTCATGTCAGGTGCAATGAGTTCTTTTAAGGTTTATTCCCTAGTATTAGCCATTTCTGGTTCAATTGGTTGGACAAAGAATGGTTTTGGAGTGATTTTATTATCCCTAATATTCCTCCTAAGCCAGTGAAGAGTTCGCTCAATTTCTAGGTCAAACAAATTCGATGGATTGTTTGGGAGGCTATGGGGTATTCAGGGAAAAATTGGAAGGACAAAGAATATGGGTTTTTCTTTTTAGTTTTTTTAGTTTAGAATTTTATGAGAAGTTGGGTTTTTCTTTGTGTTTTTTTTCAGAATTGTTTTTTTGGTTAATTTTTTTACTTTTTCTTTCTTACAAAAACCAAAAAATATTGACTACTTAACTCACCATCACTAGAAATGGTGTCATTTGAAGTGTGTCCAATTTTCACTTATTGACTATTCAAGGGTTTGGTGCTCTGCTAATATATATAGTGGAACTAGGGTTGAATCCTCAGCGATGGTACTTTTTTATAGTCAAATGTTTTTGTGATTTGTCTTTTTAATGGGGGGGTTTATAGAGATAAAATGAAATGATTGATTTATGTAGATTGATTTAACAATTTGATAAATATTCAGATGATTTCATAATTAGGGAGTTAATCTTTTGATATCCTTGATCTTTTCTTTATATTTCATTAAATTAACACCCACTTCACAAGATGACTTTGATTTGAATTACAAAGTGTTAAGGATTTAATCCAAGACTTAAATAAACTAGGGTTATAATATCAATCAGTAATTTTGTATGGTAGTGTATTTATGGCTCCAATAATTCATTGAATCCACATGTTAAAAAACATATCATTAATCCATGACATTTTAAGTTTAACATACACAATGTTAACCTAAAGAATACTCAACAAGAAAAAGCTCTCAATCACTTAACATCCCCAAATTATTACTCATCCTAATGGTATATTTACTCATACATTGAGATTGATAGTAATCTAGTTATATATTTTTTAAGGTGATGAATTATAAAGCGAATGAAAATAATGGGATAAGAAAAGATTTGTGTACCAAACACACACACGAACGGTGAGGAAACTTAAAATGAACTTTTGATTGAATAAGAAAGAAAAAGGGGAAAGATATTTTAACTTGATTTAAACTATTTTAAGACCATTGATATTATATAATAGATATTTGATGATAATAAGAGTTTATGAATAATAAGCATGCATTAAAATAAAATTACAACACAAACACTTACAAGATTACAAATGAAGAAGAACACAAAAGTGAATCAAAAGAAGCATGGAGGAATGGTATCTCAAGTAGGAACTTGAGTATGGAAGATAATCCCAAGACTTTTTCAAATAATTTTCCATGCCAACCTATCCTAATTTTCTCTGAAATGAAAACTCCTTGAAAGGAGAGGAGGGGGTGTATTTATAGCCCAAGGAGTTGGACTATTTTCATTCCAAATCTTCCCCTCAAATTGGATGGATAATTGGACCATACAGGAAGAAAAATCTTGAGATATCATATTCTTAAAAATTGTACATGTGGATTTTTTTAGTTTACTATTAAAATTTTGTGACCATTGGACTTAAGGATCTAAAGTTGTGGTAGTTTGAATAAACAAATTTAATTTTTCCATTCCTATCCAGAATTTTTCAAAGTCCAAAATGTGAATAGGTTTTTGAATAGGAAGATTCCCTCAAATATGAACCATTTATTCTAAACAGTTGTAAGAATATACCTTTAATTTCACACTGAAAAATATAAGATTAATTGGATGTCTATATCAGGAGAAAAGTCAAGTATTGTGTGATGATTTTAATTCTCAGACAGAATGTTGGGCTAGACTTCAAAGCATCATTTGGTCCCATTTTTGGTTGATTTGGGTCTTGAAATTTTTATCCAAGATGAATTGTATTTTATCCCAAATTTTGGAGGAGAAAAAAATAATTTAGACTTTTTTATTATGTCCATAAATTCTATCTTCATAGCTATTCCAATTTCTTTATAAATTCTTTGGGCCTTCTTATGTGGCCCATATGACCCTTTAAATGGATGAATTGGCTAAATATTCCTTCTAATGATATATTGGAAATTGAATAAGGAACCGTAAAAAATAATAATAATACAATTTGGATAAGTAGGGTGATATTTATAATTAACACATTAAACTAACTCAATTGGATTAATTCAAATAATGCTCAAAAATTATATTTAGTAGTAAAACATGGGTATTTCACACTAATTATGAAATTTTATATGAAAATTAGTAAAGGGAGTAGACAAAAGGTTATTAATAAATGATTAAAATCAGGAGAAAAATTAATCATATGCATCCAAGTTTGAATTAGATCTTATTTCATAGGGTAATATGTACTCCAAGATTAATGCACTCAATGAGACACCCTATTCCAATCCCTCTAAAGTAGTATCAACTTCACCTTCTATTGTTGGATGAATTAGCATGGAGGATCCTTCCTTAGTCCTGGCCACCAAAGTTAATGGTATTGGATAACAGATGAGATTTATCATTGGCATTGGGGGATAATAGATAGAAAGGGTGGGGAGATAATTAGATAAGTTAATAATAGACACCCATTGATAGATCATATATTGGGATTGATGCCTCCCTAACATATAAAATATCTAAATTTTGAGTAAGGATATCCTAATTAGGAACATCCTCTAGATATTTCTCAAAAATTGGGATGGAAGGATCTTGATAATATCCCACTTAGGGCCCCTTATCTATTATTCCCTTAGTAACAAGAACAGGATGGACTTCAATGCCTTGGTCATATATTTCCTTGGAAATTCTCTCCATAGAAAAAGTTTCATGAATAAAGAATCCTTTATTAGAACATCAGGCGTAAATTTTGGTTATGTGTAAATAAAGACTCATTTCATTCCAATTATTTATTAAATTCCTCAAACTCCTCTAAAGTGCCAAGAATATTAATATATGTGAGCTTGTCTTAAATTACATGTCATGATTTAAAATTGAATAAATTAATGCCCTAAGCCTTGTGGAAGCCTCACCCATGGGGAAAAGTATGAAATTAGGCTTAAAACCCAGCAAAACATCCTCCGATAAAAACCTGATACCCCGATCATCTTCCTTTGAGACAACATCAGGTTTAGTAGTGGTCATCGTAGGGTCCTTCGATGTATTCAGTGGATCTAAAATATCATAAGGAATATAAGTTAGTAATCAGTACATGATGCATTATGACGCACATCTGAAATTACTAGGATCCTCATCAATATATACAGTAATAGGGATATACACGGATTCAACTCTTAGAACTTCTCCCATCAAAGGAACAAACTCATCAGTGCGAGTTTGTGCCTCATCTAGAATTTCACCTTGAGTCCTCAAAAGATCAATGTCAGGCCCCTTGAGGGAGTAAAGTGAAGTATCTCCTAAAGAGGGAAAGCACAGTAAGATAGGTACGTCAGGTGAGTTAATGGTCTAAATAAAGTTATAGAGACTTACTATGGCACATATTCCTGACCAACTTATTTTCCATTTTCTATTTCTTCACCCAAGACAGTGAAGGGACCTTATCAGTCTTCTCAAATATGGGAACTGGAGGTCGAAAGGGTCCCCCCGTCTCTCCTTTTCCATTAAGCTCTATCCTAGGGATAACTCACAAGGCTCATGGGTATATCCCTCAACCCTGATCGGGGTTACCATAGGGGTTCATCTTGGGGAGGTTGGTTCTGGAAACACTTCCTTTTGTAAGTCATTGTGGATCCTTATTATAAGTTCATCTACTTAAAAAATTATTTTAGATTCAAAGGAAAAGTAAAAAAGGCTTAAATCACCAACATCAATGAATTCATCCCATTCATTATCAGATTGTCCAGTTATTCCCCCAGTGGTACCTCGAGTCGGCATATTAGTTACTCATTGTTTAGTCATGATATGATCATCATTTACATATACCAACATCTCTATCTCCCAAATATATTTCCCCACCTCAAAAAAAGTTCCATCGGGTTGAAGATCAGAAAGCGCTCGGATATCCCCAAGTTGCGGGATACATATTTTTGTCCTGGAGAAATAGACATAAATCTCTAATGTCACAAGTTACGACTTTTCGAGATTGGATTTACATAGGTCACATATGATCCAATGTTGATGTGGTCAATTGTGAGGAAGATTCATTATCTTTTGAATTTAAGGTTCTTTAGGGCCTCTCTACTCTGGCAGGATACTAGGAAACCGAAGCTCGGGTCTCCTTCCGGTGATGATGACTAGATAGCCTCAACCCAAAATATGTGGTCTTTTCAACTATATCCTACTTTGTGGCCTATTTTTGAGATCATTTTGGAGACTTTGGAGCTTCGGAATCATCACTCTCGAGCTGATCCTTCTTAATACACTTGCCACATCCAACAGTCACCATGACCTCAACTCGAGGGACGCTTGTTGTTAACATCCCTTGAGGGTAGGAAGAAATCTAGGAACAAGCTTACCCATAGTTTAACATGATGGATGCACCCAATGGAGGTAGATTGATCAATACTTGGGATACCTCCAAGGCCATGAGGATCCAAAAAATTTGGGCCAATATAGGTTTTTTCTCTAACCAAACATGTGGGGGAGAGATATTTAGCTGTTATAGACACTTGAACTGGTGGGTAATTCGATATGGAACATAGGCTTCACATATGATATCACTATCAATATAGGCTTCCAACACACTATCTCTGAATGAAATCATATATGACCTCAAATCTTCATCACCTTGGAAATTTTCAATGAATGTTCTAGTAGGTGGATCACCATCGGTAAAGAAGTTAAACTCACCAGTATGTTCATATTCTATAAAAACTCACCATATTTTATAGTTAAAGGATTAATATCATAAATATCCAAAATGAGTAGATGAAACCATCCTTCAAGAACCTCAACTCCATTCAGCACAGCTTAGGAATTGAAGTGTGTTGCAATCCATCCCCATAGCACCTGAAATGGACCTAAAATTTGGTAAGGTAATTCTCTACATATACGTGCAATAAGAACTGGTAAATATTTGTCAAGATAGGGGAAAACGGCCCTTTGTGCTTCCCCTCTACTAGTTTGGGAACTATGAAAAGAGTCTTTAGCCTCACATAATTGTTAGATTCATGGATTGGAAGTAGATAGGTGCTCAACCGCATCACTAAGAATCCGGTTAGGCACATACTTGTATGAATGTTGTACTTCACTATATATCCCCATTGGTTATACTGGCCTTGATCCAACGTAGGCCAGAATTTTCCAGGGATTCTCTAATTCTACAATGAAGTGAATCCTCCTCGGTATTGGTAGGTAGGAACTTCTCTTTTTGACTCAAGTAAGTCCTTTATCCATGTTTTATAATGGATGTTGCCCCTTGTGCGAGTGTATTCCTTCTTGATCATCCAGGACAACTTCAAAAGATCATGGGATGAAGCTGGTGTCCTTTCAACATCATCCCATATTGATTTTGGTGGGATGGATTCTCTATAAATTCCTCCAAGAATGGGTGCTCCCAAGATCTTGTGTACATCCCATAAACTGATACCGACTTCACTGTGTGGAAGATGGTTAGTTTAAGGGATCCACCGACTTAGTAACTCAAGGATGATGTTTTGATTCTTATATATGTATGTCTAGACAACCTAGATAACTTTTTAGATTCTAACTACTTGTATGTTAGTCTTAAATTATGCATAGGTTTGGCGAACCTAGTATGCCCACATCCACTCAGGCTTGACTCCCTCCGAAATGGAATTCTCAATCCTATTTTTAGACTTTTTATTGATTTATCTTGGAAGAATATAAGATCTACTAGTAGCATAGTGGTGTTGATTATAAGGTATCTAGGGCCCACAGGCTGTGATGAATAATGCACAGAGAGGGTACTATTACTTTATTGATAAATACACCCTTGGATGTGTTTTTTTAGTGGTATAGTTGGTGTACTCCATGAACCAGGACTTCTAAAAATAACTCTATGGTTTGGGGATGAATGCATAACACAGAAGACCATGGTCATACAGCGATAGTTAGTCACTTCATGGGTACTCACATTGATGCTTCTTCAAGTATTTTTTTAATTCTGGGAAGGTGGAGCCACACATGTCATAAAAATTTGGCCCAACGATTTTGAGTATTTTGGTATCACGTGTAGTGGGTTGTTCAATGGAAGCCCTTTGAGCATCCATTGGAAATATACAAGGATATATTGAGATTTTCATTAAAGGTAAAATCTTGGTTTTGGAAAGTTCTAAAATTTTTGAAATGGGGTGACCTCCCGCAGGTCACTCCCCTAAGTGACCTCACACAGGTCACTCGACCAAGTGACCTTGTATAGGTAAAGGAATATCGTGTGTTTTCATGATGGATTCCCCAAAAGGCATGAACAAATGAAAAGTATGATGAGATAAAGGGAAACATGAAAGACTATAATAGAGAGAGAAAGAGAATAGTTAAAGTATAAGGAATAACCACTGGGTAGTCAATCCTATTTATAGACACCCGGTCACTTGTGTGGCTCACCTATGTGGTTGACCTGTATGAACTACCTATGTAGCCTACCTACGTGACTGGTCTGTGTAGTGGACATTCGTACTCAGTCTGTCATCTCCCTATTTCACACTAGAATCAATAATGTTAAAATTCAACTAGAGGGTACGCAAGAACATGTGGAGACCATTGACTGAAGGATTCATCAACATCCATATTCCTCTACCTGAGGATCATACCCTCTTCTTTCGATCGGATCCAATCTTGAGGGGGGGTCTTATGTTAAAACTTCCTTTTTTACATGAGGAGAAAATATTTAATAGAAAATACCTCAAAGTGGTAAAGTAAATAAGGGAAGTTAAGGAAATCACCCATGTCAACCTATACGTACCCCACCTGTGTGCTAAGAGGCTCACACAGGCCCTGCCTGTGCAGCCCAGTAGGAGGATTCACACCTACTTCAAGGCTCTGTGCAAGACACATACATGATGGACCTATGCGAGTGACCTTATTTACCCAGGTTCCTAGGTTTTCCTATAAATATGACCCTTGGGATCCTTATTTGATATGACTAAATGATGAAGAGACTACTTGAAGCTCTGCTCACCCAAGTCTCTCACCCAAGTCCTCCAAACCCTTAGGTAGTTATTTAAGCCTATAAAATAAGGGTAAATTAGTAGAGATCAATTGATTAAGGTCCCTAAAGGTCTAGAATACTAATAATCTTGATATAAAATACCCACTAGTTAAAACTACTAGGGTGAAGGACCCTTCTATAGCTCTAAACTTGAGCGTCAATCGTATAAAGACAACTGAGGAGACCCTTGGAGCCTAGAGAAAGGCTTTGCTCGAGTTTTTTACTTAGGTTTTCCATCGCCCAAATACCACTTCAACTCACCCAGGTATATTCTATGTGATACCTCTTCAACTCACCCAGGCCTCGCATATATGAAAGACCTTCTGTTCACCCAGGCCTTACCTGCACGAGCCACCTTCTGTCCTCCCAAGCCTTATCTGTGTGATCCATCATTTAATACCATATTTAATGACACTAATGGAAGGTAACCTTTTACTTGGATCCCTCTTCTAAGGTGTACCAATCCAAGGCACTCCCTAAAGCCTCCATACATGTATGATCAGAGCATAGGTCACATCAGTGTGTACTTTCGATTATAAATTCCCCTGGTAATGGAGGCCCTAAATTTATCCTACATAATAGGTGGGATCCTCATAGTTTTTTTATTATACATTCTTGTGGTAATTAGGATATCAACAAAGGGGATAATTATGGGACCCCGTGGTTGAAAATAAGAGAAGATATGGGCACATAAAATCCCTTTCTCTCTCCCTGATTCCCCTGAATGACTCCACCCATGTCTACCAGTAGGCGAGGAGTAAGATGCCTTGAAAAAGATTCCTTTTATGGATCTTCCTCTCGTTATGACACATGGAATTCCTCCTAGAGTAAGCCCCTAGTCATTATTATGGGGAATCTCTCACCCTCATCCACCAATAGATGAAGGAGATTGTGTGTTTTGTCAGATCTTCCACTTCCACTTGTTTCTCACACTAAGAATCACTTGCATAGTCTTAGAGGTTAGTGACAATCATGAAATCTACATGATCAAACACCCATCTCGGGAGGGTAGTCCTTTTCTATATATTTCTCTCACATTCTCTTGGGGACTCCTTATAATAGCTCATACTTTTTATACATATATATTACATCTTTTCAGATGAATATTCATTAAATAACATAAAAAACCACACCAAAACCATATGGGTTTAGTGTCATTGGAAACTTGGAAACATAAAAAAATCAGTTTATAAAACATCTACATCATCTCTCACTTATTCCTTCATAACTAGAAACCCTTTTAACATATCATACTTAATAACTTTATTTATATCTTGTATAAAACAAACATAATAAAAGGGTGATCTCAAATGATTATTAAGGGTAAACAATGGATATATAAATCATAACATAAGTATAAGGGCATAAGAACATGAACACAACATTTGAAAATTATACCTTTCATATTAAAGATCATAATTTTGAGTCATTGAATAAATCATAGAAGTTCATAAAATATGAATCATAAAAGAACATGAGCCATGAGAGAATAACATTAGCATAATACATGAAATTGTAGTATACACATAACCATAGAAAATCATTTTCTTATTAGCCAGGTCTCACTACTAATACCATCATAGAAAACAAAGTCTTGTATTGAATCGGGTTCACTCCTCATTCCAACCCTTACTTACTGAACTAGATTAATTCCCCATTTTAGTTATTATTATCTCATGAGATATAAATCTTGAAACAATACATTAAGAGAGATATAGGTCCCACCACTACTATAAATAGGACCTATACCAATAGACCAATACCAATGGTTTGTACAAAACCATTGGCATAGTTACCTTAGAGAGACTTATACCAACAGTTTTGAAGAAACTGTTGGTATAGGTCTCTTGTAGCCACCCTATACCAACAGTTTCTTCAAAACCGTTAGTATAGGTTGCTAATTAGAACCTATACCAATGTTTTTGGTCAAAAACGTTAGTATAGGTCCATTATAGAGACCTTATACCAACAATTTTGGAAAAACCATTGGTATAGGTCCACCCTATGCTAATGGGTATAGCTTAAAAAATAAAACCTATACCAACGGTTCTCAAAAACCATTGGTATAGGTACCCATATTTTTTATGGAATCTTTTTTCAAATAACATTAAAAAAAGAAAAAGTTAAAATACTTATGAATATACATATATATATATATTTATGAAATTATGTTCAAAAAATTCATGTTAGGATAGTGGTTAGGTCGTCGGATTATAAATGGGAGGTGTTGAGATCAAAACCAAGTAGAGTTTTATTATTTTAATTACCGATACCAACAGTTTTCCCAAAACCATTGGTATAGACCTATACCGACACCAAATTTACCAACAATCCTCCAAACCATTGGTATATGCTATACCAACGGTTTGGAGACCTATACCAACAGTTCCAAACCATTGGTATATGGTATTTTTATATTAGTGAAACCATCACATAAATAAAAATCATACATGTGTGTTCCACAAGAACATAAATCATTCATCATATTATAACCCATGAAAAGAAACGGGTTTCATAAACCTTTCATCATTGCATAACCCATGGAAAAGTAATGAGATTCATAAACATCATTCCATAATAGACATAAACCATAAAGAGAAAGAATAAGGGTGGTATCCTTGAATAATATCCCCATTAAAGAATAAGTAACATAAAATAACGTTGTCTTAGATGGGAAAATGATTTGGAAATATCACTTGAAATAATTCTTGATGAAAATATCCTTTCCATTTTGAAAATATTTTCTTTTAAGTCACGCAATTATAAATAATATCATTTTCTTTGAAAAGAACCTTGTAATATTTTATAATAATATTAAAATCATTAATTCATCATGAAAGTGGTAAAATAATCCTATTCCATATAAGTTAAAAAATATTCCTTCCATATTTTTGTCAAAAAATTCACAAAGTGCCTTGTTTGTAAAATGATAAAAATATTCCTTTCAAACCATTTTGTAAAAATTAAAAAATTGGTAAAAAAATTAAATATTAATAAAATAATAGTAAAAATATTTTAGAAAACATTTTTAGGAATCATGGACATGGAAAATAAATATTCCCCAATGGAGACTTAAATGTAAACAATCCTGAATAATGATAAGATTGTGAAATAAACTCTTACCTCAAGTATTGTCTTTCTTTGTTCACATTAAAACCTATTGTATGATAAATATGGATTTATTATACATTTATTACATAACCTTAATTATATAATACCATTAATTATTTATTTATAATATATTATCATCTGTTTATTAATAATTTGTTCCTAAAATTACTGTTTTGGGTGATAACTGCTTCGTTTTCCAAGCATATTTCGGTTTGGCGGTCTTGGTCCTTATACTGTGATATTGATCTCATAATTTACATAATTTTAATCATGGTATAAACATAATATATAATATTTATATACATATTTATAATCATTAATAAAAATTAGAGATAAAAAATTGAATGACACCATTCATGGAGATGGTAGGACGTACGTATGCATGAATATTATTTTAATTTTTTTGATTGAGGGAATGAAAGAAAGGTAAATAATAATTCATCTTTATAGAATAATTATTATATAATATATATAATATATATTTATTAAACTCATCATAATACCCATTCATAAGATATGTTGATGAATAATGAATTGTATCGGTATGTGGAGATGGTAAGTCATACGTACGCACGAGTGATACTTTTACTTCTTATTTGATGGGAAATAGGGTGTATGATGGAGTTATCATAATAATAAAAAATAGTCAGCATATTAATAATAATAAATTTATTATTTTATTATAAACATCAAATACTTAGAGGAGTTAAGGAATAGTAGAAAAAGAAAGTGGTCGGTTAGAGCGATTACCTCTTCTTCAAAATGTCTCCTTTGGATCTCCTGTAAAGGGCTATACGATTGGTATTTTGGGAATATCATCACCTCTATAAGGTTTCTAGGGAAGTGTAGAAAATAAATTTACAAGTTATGGTCAAGATATAAGGCTCAAAGTTATTTAAATGATGGAGGAGGTGTCTTTTTATAATTGAGGTGAGAGACACTTTTGAAATTTCTCAAAAGATTAAATTATAATAAATTCATTTTATATCCAAATACCACCAAATTTACATGGATTAGAAAATAAGATAAGTTAAGGTTTTAATATAATAAAAAATATATTTTATACAATTTTTGGTATCATTTTAAACTTTATCATTTTGATTCACCCTTAGTTAACCTATTTTAATTTTAACTATAGTAATAAATTTTTTAATATAAAAATGTTGTAATTTTTACTTATATGGTTTAAATTGGTCTATAAATGGTAAATTTATAAAATTTTAGACCATATAATTATCACTTTTAATTTTTAAATATTTTTATGATCTTTAAATAATTTGATAAAATATTAATCCCATAAAATATCCTTATTATCAATTTTGATATTATTCACTACTTTGACTTTTAAAAACATCAAGACAGCATTTTAAATTAGAAAAAACTATTTTATTTTATACTTAACATGTCAATGTAATCTATAGAAGTCGTGTATCACCTTAAATATCTCAAATTATTTTACTTTAAATATTTTTAATATCATTTATTTTATTTTTCTGTTAATTGAATAATTACCGCATTAGTGTTGTGTAAGTATTTAGGGTAATTATTTAATTTCTAAAAATTATAAATAAATTACCATGATGAATATAAATATTATATATTTCCAATTAATATTTAGAGTAGTGAGCGTCGTTCTCTCGGCGCTCGAGCAGGGATTCCCTAGGCGGCGATGGCCACGACCCTAGTCCCTCCCCCGCTTGAGGGGGAGGGACTCCCTTCATTATTTTCAGCCTTCAGACGTTCTTTCTCGCCCTTCTCAAATACCGATTTTCTTCCCTCCTTCCCAGCCATCGACCTCAGCCCTAACGTCCAAGACCTTCATGGTGGTTACCCTAACCTTTCATTATCTCCATCAGAATTCAATGAAGCCTTTGAAGGTTCCAGGCGCAGTGGAAGCGCGTGGGTGGATGTGCCCACTTGGATTTTTGTCATTAACAATGATCAATCTGGGATCAATATGACGATAAATGCCAGTCTCCATGGATCGAATCACAGAAATGGTCAAAGAAAAGGAAAGTCATGGAACCACAAAGTAGGATCGTTACTGGCTGATTATAATTAATTTAATCAATTGAAAAGAAATACATTTTGGGTTTCCTTTCTTCATTTATGTTCTTGATCACGTTCCGATGTGATTCGTCATTACGTCATAGAAGCCAAGTGTAGACTTCCTATAGCGATTATCCACACGTGTACCTCATATCTCGGGACGTTGCCAAAGGAGTATCCAGGTGCTAGCGTGGAGAAACATTTGCTTGCGTTTTCCACCTTAGATCATCTTGATCCGATGGAAGAGGATCTCTCTCGGTCTTGAGAGTTTTCTTAGAGGAATAGGTTCTTTCGGCCTCGAAAGAATTCTCCAGAATTGTTGTGCACAACAATTCTATTGTCTTGGGAAAAGAGTTGGGGTTGTGATGATATTTATAATCGGGTTTGATGTTATAGAGTTATGACAATAAATAAACGCGTTGCGCGTTTTATTTATTTCATTAACTCCCTTTTGAAAACCCCCATGTTGAATAATTAATTCCTTGACATGCGCTCATGGTGATTATAATAAATATCATTTAATAAAAAAATATTATATCCTCAAAATCCCGACTGGAAAAACTACACGATGTGTAATAATAAATACACGGCGTGTAGTTGTTTTTCATTAAAAACTACACGGCGTGTACATTAAATGTACATGACATGTATATCTTGTTTTCATTTATTCATTTCCTTACAAAATTAAAACTACACAGCATGTACATTTAATAATACACGGTGTGCACTTGTTTTCAAAATAAAACTACACGGCGTGTACTTGTTTTATTTTATTATTCCTCCAACATTAAAACGATTTAGGATTCCTCGAATAATTATTAAACCACGTATGGGAATTATTTTTATTCTACTTGAGATACTTGAATACACTTAGTGTGTGACCCTCTAGGCCTCTTTCTCATTGGCATTAGGCGGGCTTGCCTAAAGTCCAAGATTACTGTCTAGAAACGGGTCAAGGCACCCAAGAAAAAGAAGTTGACGTCGCATTGACATATCACCACATACAAACGCTTACTGTGTAATTTAATCCCTTTGTCTCAATATCTCATCAAGAAGGTTTCATGGAAGTGTCATAAACCTATATTCTTGATCCTTCGTTCTTTGACTACCTGAAATAAACTCGTCGTTTACACCATGGCCATGGAATTTTATGTGACAGTTCCATTTCAATCAAAGGGTTGAGATATCAACTTCTATAAATGGAAGGGACAAATCCTTCCTTGACTTATCCATTTACAATATGTCACTCATGACACGCCCAACGTACCCTACTTCCTGCCAAGTGTCTGTGTGATGGTTTTCGTCAATAAATATAAGTGCACGAGTCATGACATGAGTTAATGATAATCTTTCGGTCTAAGGACCATACACACGCTCGCAGATAGTAATGTTCGATGACACCAAGACATGCGGAATTACTACTGGTGGGTATGTTCTCATAATCTCCCATATTGGAGATTACCAAGTGCGAACTCTATGAGAGAGAGTCTTGTCTTCTTATGAGTACTCTCACATGACGGTCTGTATACTATGTGTCCTATCATAGCATGTCATCCAACTGTAGAAATTTATTTAAGAATATTGTTTTAGCATTTTAAGGTTCTCATCATAGTGAGGATCTTCCATGACCTTATTAATGTAACAGATATTCCAGGAAATTATTATATTATAGTCATGCAGAACAATGAACAGTATATAATAAGTGAACATTCATGTAATGAAAGTACAAAATAGTTGGTTCTTAGGACACCAACCCTTAAAAACTCCCACTTGGACTAGAGACAACTGCCTATGACTTTTAGTCTGCTAAACCTCACATGATGATCATGTTTCTGTTGATTCAAGGCTTTAGTCAAGGGGTCCTCCATGTTGTCTTCCATGTAAATACTTCTCACTAGAACTTCACCTCTTTGAGAAAAATCCCTCAAGAGATGATACTTCCGAAGTATGTGCTTTGTCCGCTGATGTGACCTTGGCTCTTTTGCAAGTGTCACCGCTACAGTATTATCACAATAGAGTGTGATAGGATCTTTACTGCTCGGTACTACATCCAGATCTTAGATGAATCTTCACATCCATACTTCTTATTTAGCTGCCTCAGAAGCTGTGATATACTCGGACTCTGCTGTAGAATCTGCCACTACACTTTGCTTTGAGCTCTTCCAGATCACTGCACCTCCATTAAAACTGAAGATGTATCCATTCTGTGACTTCATGTCATCTTGATCAGTCTGGAAACTAGCATCTACATGTCCTCTGATGAATAGTTCCTCATATCCTCCATAAACCAGGAACATATCCTTAGTACGCCTCAGATACTTAAGGATAGCCTTGACTCCCATCCAATGGAAGTCTCCTGGATCATCTTAATATCTTCCTACCTCACTTAATGTTTAAGAAACATCTAGCCTCGTACATAGCATAACATACATGATCGACCCAATCGCAAATGCGTAAGGGATCCCTGCCATTCTCTTTCTTTCCTCATGTGTCTGAGGACACATTTTCTTGGAAAGATGAATGCCATGTGACATTGGAAACAATCCCCTCTTAGACTGTTCTGTACTGAATCTCTTCAGTATCTTGTCAATGTATGTACTTTGACTCAGGCCCAGCATTCTCTTGGATCTATCACGATGGATCTTGATCCCAATAATATATGCTGCATTTCCCAAGTCTTTCATGGAGAAGCATTTATCTAACCGTGCCTTAACTGATTGTAAGACAGGTACTTCGTTTCCAATTAGTAATATGTCATCAATATATACTATTAGGAAAACGAATGCACTTCCAAAAAACCTCTTGTATACACAAGGATCACATTCATTCTTAACAAATACAAATTCTGTTACAGCTTCATCAAAATGAATGTTCCATGACCTTGATTCTTTATTTAATCCATAAATGGATTTCTGCAACTTGCATACCTTGTTGGCATCCTTTGGAGTCACAAACCCTTCAGGTTGTTTCATGTAGACATCTTCCTAGAGGTTCCCATTAAGGAATGTTGTTTTGACATCCATTTGACAAATTTCATAGTCATGGTAATCAGCAATGGCCAATAGGATTCTGATGGATTTCAGCATTGCAACCGGTGAAAAGGTTTCATCATAGTCAATTCCTTGACGCTGTCTAAAACCTTTTTCAACCATTCGTGCCTTATAGGTGCTGACTTGCCCCTCCATGTCCAGTTTCTTCTTGAATACCCATTTATTATTAACAGGCTTTACATCAACTAGAGGATCTACCAAAATCCAAACTTGGTTTTGGTACATGGAATCCATTTCAGAATTCATGGCTTCTTGACACTTGGCAACGTCTGTGCCTTCAACTGCTTCCTTGTAGGTAATAGGATCATCATTGTCAACCAATAATGAGTCACCATCCTCAGTGACAAGAAACCCATATCGTTCTGGTTCTCTCACCTCTCTCATGCTCCTACGCAGTTCTTGTGTCTCTGGAACAGATTGTTCTTCCACAGGACTTTGTGGAATCTGTTCTTGTACCAACTCCTATGTATCTTGAGGCTCGACTTCATCGAAGTCTATCTCTCTCCCACTATCTCTTTTGGAGATGTGCTCCCTCTCAAGGAATATGGCATGTCTTTCCACTATAACCTTTTTGTCTGAGGGGTTGTATAGGTAATATCCCCTTGTTTCCTTGGGATATCCTATAAAGATACACTTTTTTCCTCGAGGTGAAAGTTTGTTACCTGAAGAGGCCTTAACAAATGTTTTGCTGCCCCACACATGTAAATTTGATAACATGGCTTTGCATCCACTCCATAACTCATATGGAATACCATTTATCAATTTAGTTGGTACTTGGTTTAGTATGTGTGTTGTTGTTTGTAATGCATATCCCCAAAAGGATAATGGAAGACTCGCATGACTCATCATTGATCTCACCATGTCCAACAGGGTGTGGTTCCTCCTTTCACTTACACCATTCCACTTAGGTGTGTAAGGAGGAGTGAGTTGAGATAGAATCCAAAACTCCCATAATAAATCAATGAAGTCCTAATTAAGATGTTCTCCTCCTCTGTCTGAGCGGAGTTTCTTAATCTTCTTACCAAGTTGGTTCTCAACTTCATTCTTGTATTATTTGAACTGATCAAAAGAATCTGACTTATAACTCATTAAGTAAATATATCCATATCTACTAAAATCATCAGTAAAAGTTATGAAGTACGAGAACCCACCCCTTGTTTAAACTAGAAATGGTCCACACACATCTGTGTGAACTAATTCTAGAAGCTCTGGCCCTTTCACCTTTCCCACTAAATGGGGCTTTGGTCATTTTTCCTTATAGACACGCATGACATACACCAAGTGGTTTTAGTTCGAAAGAATCTAAATAGCCATCTTGATGTAATTTTTTCAAATGTTTCTCATTGAAATGACTCAGCTGGTGATTCCAAATTTGGGTGTGGTATGAGTCATGTGAATTGACTTTGTTATCGATTTCCATTACTTGGTTTGTATAGTCTAACACATAAAGGACGTTATGTAAATGTGCCCTACCAAAACAAATGTTATCTTTATAAAAGTAGCAACATTCATTTCCAAACTTGAACATGAATCCATCAGTATCTAATCTGGATACTGAAATAATGTTTTTAGTAACAGAAGGCACATAATAACAACCCTTTAACACCAAGATTATTCTAGTAGGCAATGTGAGGTGGTAGTCCTCGATAGCTACAACAGCAAGTCTGGCTCTGTTGGCTGCTCGTAGATCTACCTCACCTCGATCAATATTTCTGAATCTACATGGTACCTGTATTTGGATACAGATGTGAGCACCACAAGTAGTATTTAATACCCAATTAGTAAAAACATATAGATTTCATTCGATAAAAAACGCATCTGAATATTCCCCTTGCTTCCTTTACTGGGTGCAATTTTTCTTCCAGTGGCCCTTCTTTCCACATGCGAAACAAACAGTATCCTATTCCCTTGCCTCCCCTTTGATATTCCTTTTCTTGGAAGGCCTTGAAGAATCTTTGGGCTTAAAGCTCTTGGACTTCCCTTTCCTTTTATTCACCATAAGGACAGAAGGTTTTTCATGCTTCATATCATTATCTACTTGGAGAATAAGGATAAGAAGATCAGATATAGACTTCTCAATGTTGTTCATTTTGAAGTTCACAACAAAGTTTGAGAATCTCTAGGGGAGTGATGCAAGAATGAGATCAGTACCCAGTTCTTCAGGGAGTTTAAACCCTAGAACCTCCAAGTGCTCAATGTAGCCAATGAGCTTGACTACATGAGGCCCGGATGGGGCACCCTCTCCAAGCTTTCTCTGAAATAGAGCCTTGGAGATCTCAACCTTTCCAGTCTTTCTCTCTCCTAGTATAGACCACGGAGGTGCTCGAGCATGTTGTAGGCATCCATGTCTTCATGAGACTTCATGATCTCACTAGACATAGATGAAAGCATCAAACATTGAACGTTGAGTGCATCGCTCAAATGTTGATCATAGATGAGGAAATATTCATCACTCGCCCCTTGGGCAGAGGAATCAAGAAGTGAGGACTCCAGCACTTAAAACTTTCATTCATGGTGTAGGATAACCCGAAGGCACCTAAACCATTCCTGAAAGTTACTACCAGTGAGGATGTTGTCTTTATCCAGAATTGATCGCAGAGAAAAGGTGGTTGAAGAGTTTGTCATATCGATTCTACAAATTAAAAGAGCAGATTTATCAGTACTTTCTTGATTACATTTTATGAAAAATAATAAATGAATTTATTAATTCTTCCACTATTTTATCAAGTCCTAATGTCCCTCACCATTGAACTCGGAGTGTCCAGTTTCTTTGACATTATAGTGGCAAGGATCCATATTCCCCTTCGCATAACCCCAACAAGGGTTGGTCAAGATATTTGAAGGTATTTAGGTAGGTAGTTCTTTGCCAACTGTGAGCTTACAGTTCCTTGATCTATTGAGGGGACTCCCCAATCCTGAAATCCTAACTTGGATTTCCTCAACTCTTTCCTCCAATATTACATCAAGTATAACAAGGGCTAATCCTCTTGATGTAATATGGTTAAGTCAACCTAAAACCTTTCATAAGGGCTTCTTTTATAAAAGTAAGTGTCCCAAAAATGGTTGGTCAAACACATAGTTTTATTAATTCTTTCCCTAAATCAAGTAACGGAAGGCTTGGTCTGACTTAATATGGTATTGAGGGATTTTAATCTTTTATGCATAGTTTTACATTATCACATGCTTGTTAATATTAAGTGATGCTTGCTTAAGTGATTAACCATGTTCCGATAATGTTTATGCATAGTCCGGTTTTTATTTTATTCCATCTTTGCATGCTTGTTTATTTCATTAATTATGTGATCGCGACAACACATACATAATAAATAAACCATGCAATCAGACATAAATAAAATAAGATGGCATGATCATGATCTTCTATTGGTTAGATTATCTAGAGATTTTGATAAGCCAACTCTGACCTAGGGAAAACACCTTGAACCTGATGGTTCGTGTTTTGCAGCTCCCACCTGTCCACCTCTATATCTTCTTGTGCTGGTTTCACCTCAGCTATAGATTTTGAACCATCTCCTCTGGCTTGGGAGAACCACTATTACATGGGGTTTACATTAAAGAAATCATGGGAATGCAGGCCCTACATTTTATTGGAAGAAGGCTCGCAGGCCAACGAATTTAAATTAAACAAATTTAAATGAAACCATGCACACATACAAAGTGTCTTTGGTCTAGCTCATGATCATCCATAGCATGCAATGACATTTACGCATATTTAGAATTCAAATTCTTTTAATCGTTCTATTTATTCAAGATAAGTCATGCTTGAATTAAATTAATTATGATCTTATAATTAATCAATTATTTATCTTAAATTCCTTTCTGAATTTCCTTGAGATTATTCTCATCCATATCCCTTGTACATGTCTTTGTACTTTTGGAGGAAACCTGGTGAAATTTATAGAAAGTACACGGCGTGTAGTTTATATTTACACGACGTGTATTTCTTTTCACCTTTTATCCAAAGTACATGTCGAGGGCTTTGGCATGTTCTCTGTACTTTAGAAATTTTGGAGTATATGTCATGTAGATAAATCATACATGGTGTGTACTTCCTTGTTACACAGTAACCGGCCTGGTGATCCCATGTATGCGGTACGCGGCTTCTCCTTTGTACATGGTTTCACTTGGGCCGGATCGGACTACACAGCATGTTGCTCCAACATACATGCCATGTATTCTGGTTCCCACACACCGTTTAATTCTGGTTAACATGGGTTGTTAAATGATTAGGTGTAATCAATTCACACGGCGTGGTTTGGCAGACTAGTACCGGTTCGTTGAACCTAAGTACACAGCGTGTAGTTTTCATTACACACCGTGTATCCCCGTGTTGTACAGACAGAAAGAGAGGCTCCTCCGGATGAGATCCTCATTTTTATTTTAATCAAAATTAAAATTAAAAGTCTGTTTCAGTGATACAAATCAAGAAACAAAGGAGGAAGAACATATCTTGTTTATTCATATTTATAGAACGATTTATTTCAAATTGAATCAAATATAAATGCCTAAATTATCAACGAAAATTAAATAACTATAATCAATGTTGTAACCTCCCTCTGATACTAATTAAAGGTTCTGGGCGCAGTGGAAGCACGTGGTTGGATGTGCCCACTTGGATTCTTTTCATTAACAATGATCAATCTGGGATTAATATGACAATAAACGCCAGCCTCCATGGATCGAATAACAGAAATGGACAAAGAAAAGGAAAGTCCCAGAACAACAAAGTAGGATCGTTACAGGTTGATTATAATTAATTTAATCAATTGAAAATAAATACTTGGGTGTTCTTTATTCATTGATTTTCTTGATCAAGTTTCGATGTGATTCGTCATTGCGTCGCAGAAGCCAAGTGTAGACTTCCTCTAGTGGTGATCCACACGTGTACCTCGTATCTCAGGATATCGCCAAAGGAGTCTTCGGGTGCTAGCGTGGAGAAACCTTTTCTTGCATTGTCCACCTTAGATCATCTTGATCCGATGGAAGAGGATATCTCTCATTCTTGAGAGTGTTCTTGGAGGAATAGGTTCTTTCAGCCTTGAAATAATTCTCCATAATTGTTGTGCACAACGATTCTCTTGTCTTGGGAAAAGAGTTGGGGTTGTGAGGATATTTATAATCGGGTTTGATGTTATAGAGTTATGACAATAAATAAATGCATTATGTATTTTATTTATTTCATTAAATCCCTTTTGAAAACCCCCATGTCGAATAATTAATTCCTTGACATGCGCTCACACTGATTATAATAAATATCATTTAATAAAATAATATTATATCCTCAAAATCCTGACTGGAAAAACTACACGACGTGTAATAATAAATACACGGCGTGTACTTGTTTTTCATTGAAAACTATATGGCGTGTACATTAAATGTACATGGAATATATATCTTGTTTTCATTTATTCATTTCCTTACAAAATGAAAACTACACAGCATGTACATTTAATAATAGACGGCATGTAATTGTTTTCAAGATAAAACTACACGGCATGTACTTGTTTTATTTTATTCTTCCTCCAACATTAAAATGATTTAGACTTCCTTGAGTAATTATTAAACCACGTACGAGAATAATATTTATTCTATTTGAGATACTTGAATACACTTAGTGTGTGACCCTCTAGGCCTCTTTCTCATTGGCATTAGGCGGGAATGCCTAAAGTCTAATATTACTGTCTAGCAATGGGTCAAGGCACCCAAGAGAAAGAAGTTGACACCACATTGACGTATCACCACATACGAACACTTACTGTGTAATTTAATCCCTTTATCTCAATATATCATCAAGCAGGTTTCATGGAAGTGTCATAAACCTATATGCTTGATCCGTCATTCTTTGACTACCTAAAATAAACTCATCGTTTACACCATAGCCATGGAATTTCATGCGACAGTTCTATTTCAATCAAAGGGTCGAGATATCAACTTCCATAAATGGAAGGGAAAAATCCTTCCTCGACTTATCCATTAACAGTAAGTCAC
The DNA here is from genome assembly GCA_963277665.1 of Viscum album. Classification (NCBI taxonomy): domain Eukaryota; kingdom Viridiplantae; phylum Streptophyta; class Magnoliopsida; order Santalales; family Viscaceae; genus Viscum; species Viscum album. The sequence goes on from OY728148.1 coordinate 1,931,928,349, forward strand.
TTGTGACACACCCAACATACCCTACTTCCCGCCAACTGTCTGCATGACAGTTTTAATCAGTAAATCTAAGTGCATGAGTCATGACATGAGTTAATGATAATATTTTAGTCTAAGGACCATACACACGCTCACATATAGTAATGTCTAATGACACCAAGACATGTGGAATTACTACTGGCGGGCCTGTTCTCATAATCTCTCATCTTGGAGATTACCAAGTGTGAACTCCATGAGAGAGAGTCTCATCTTCATACGAGTACTCGCACATGACGGTCTGTATACTATGCGTTCTATCATAGTATGTCATCCAACCGCAGAAATTTATTTAAGAATATTGTTATATCATTTCAAGGTTCTCATCATAGGGGGGTATCTTCCATGACCTTATTAATGCAACAGATATTCCTGGACATTATTATATTATAGTCATGCAGAACAATGAACAATATATAATAAGTGAACATTCATGTAATAAAAGTACAAAATAGTTGGTTCTCAAGACACCAACCCTTAAAGCCTCCGTTCTCTTAAATATGACCTTGTTTTCGCGCTTCAGGCATCATTTTCCTTTGGTTGATGATTTTGACAGATTCGTATTTGCTTCCTGGGGTTTTCAAGAAAGAGCGGTTGTGGGGCTCCTTGACAAGTGGCACGTGATGATTCGTTTCTTGTCAGAGGAGGACCTTATCCTGTCGTGGTCTAGAGCTCCTCACGTATGCAACGAATTGTGCTTTTACCTTGCTCGTTGGTCCTATGATTTCTACATGAAATGTGAAAATCTGTCTACAGCTGTGTGGGTTAGTCTTCCTGAACTCCCCCTCCCCTTCCAAAATCCTGCTATAATTCATATTTTTGGTAATATGATTGGTCGATTCCTGTGTCCGGATAGTAGAACTAAGTCTGTGTTTCATCCCATCTCCCCGCACATTTGTGTTGAGGTGGATACTTCCAAACCTCTTGTTGACTGTATCTGGATCACCATCGGGGAGGAATTATGGTGCGAACAACCAGTGGTTTTTGAATCTTGGATTGAATTCTTCTCTTCATGTCGTCGCTTGGGGAATTTATCCACTACTTGTCGGAAGAGTCGCTCGATAAACCATGGGGTGGTGAATGATGTTCAAAAAAATGGGTCTGTATCTCCTTCAATTCTCTTAGTCGTCAATCAGGGGTTTATGGAAGTAATAGGACCTGAATAACTGAGGGTCTCAGATATCTTTAATTCCTTGAAGCGTGATTTGGGTGTCAACCATCAAGCAGGACCAGTTCTAGAAGCGGATCACCCGTTTGTTCCTTTGGTTTCTCTTTCATTTACTGATACCATGAAGAATGGAGGATTAGTGCCTCCACTACCAAGGCCACCATCTTGGGTCATGCCAAACCAGAATATTTCAGTCCCTTAAAAGAGAGGATCTTCAGGACAGAATGATGATTCAGTTTTCTATGGTCACTCCCCTAATCATGTAAGTGTGGCTGATGCAGTAAGTAAGGGAGGCTCTATAGGCACCAAGAAGACAAAAGTTATAGGGGATGGAGTAAATATAGTGACCATATCCAAACTGAAAAATGATCAAGAAAAAATCAGTCTCGTTAATTGTTTTGAAGGTTTGATGGAGTAAGGTCCAATTCAGGATCAAGAAACAGACCGGCTATCCAGTGGAGGTATGAAGGCCGACTTCCTAGCTCGGGCCCTGGGGACTTCTCCAGATGTGGGTGCACCTTTGGTAGTGGAATATCCCTTGGGTGTTCAGATTCTCTCTGAGGGGGATAATGAAGCTGAGGTCTCTAGCCAATTTTCTATTAGCAGTGAGGAGGGAGCGAGAATTAGAGGTCTCCATATCCCAAGGAAGAAGAAGGGTCGAAAGGGGCACCATGACATAGGGAGCTACGTTGTGTCTAAAGGGAGAGGATATAAAGGGAGGAAGGACTACTCCCGGCTGCCTAAGCCAATGCAAACAAGATCTTATAGTAAGGAAAAGGAAAAGGACAGTAAACCAAAACCTCAAAATTTATAATGTTCTGGCCTAAGAAGTGGAAATGTTAAAGCTAAGCTCAGAGACATCCACAATCAAGGGTAGGGTGATGTGGCAGGAAATAAGGAAGGAGAACAGGCTCAATATCTTGACTTAATTCTTGATTTTAATGAAGAAATGCATGAAAATGATATCAAACTTAATGCCTCAAGGGAGGAGGTTGAAAGAATTATTTAAAGAGAGGTTAAAATGGATGTTAGTAAGGAGAAAATAGACTGGATCAACCACCAAGATTTTATTCTGGCACGGGGTTTCAATGCAAGAAACATCAATGTGGAGGAATATATCCAGACTTGGGACAAGCTAGCTACCCGCTTTGAAGACTTAATCTGGGATGACCTGAGCATGAAGGTTGAATCACTTCAATGGGGATTATATCGGGTATACAGTTCTAAAAATCTTAGTCTTGTTTTCAACGACTTTGTGATATCCTTTTGTGTTGGATGACCTTCAGATTAGATTGTACTTGTGTGGTTTCACACTTTTCGGCAAAAGTGTTTTAATAAAAAATTTAATTTTCATCCAATTAATATTTATAGTTGAGTTTATATATTTTTTAACGGCATATTAAAAATATTATTCTTATTAAAAATAAGAATGTGACATTTTGTCACTTTATTTGATTTTAATAATATCTATGTCATTTTCATGGAAAAGTATCTATTAAATAACTAAATTCAGAACCATAGGTGTTAAAGGTCAAATTAAATTCATAAAATAAGAAATAGGATGAAAATGTATGGCCTTATCACTTACTTTTAATCCAGATTAACCCATTTTACCTTTTATCGAGGCAATAAATGTTACAATAGTTACCATTCATAATGAAGAAAAATAAAAAGGGACTTAATTACCAAATTTTAACCTCTTGATTTAAAATATTTAATCAATTTTATCTAATCCAATACCTATAAATGGAAAAAATTAATTTTATAGTGTATAAAATGTGACAAAAACAACTTTTTAGGAAAAATACTTTTTTAAGCATAAAACTGGAATTATTCTTATCCTAATCTTAGAAAAATATTTTTTGAATGTTTAAAACATTTTATCAAGTAAATAATATATACATTTCATTGAATTAATTCTCCAATATTAATTTGATATATTGATATAAAATTAATTTCATGCATAAAAAATCATAAAACACGTCGCTTTTGTTTTAAAATATTTTTTGTTTTAAATTCTAATAATTTGATAACTAATGAATTAATTTTATAAATGAATAGACCATATATTTTTGATAATTTAGTTATTAATATTCATTCTCACCAATCTAATGGATAGGAGATAACGATCATGTTTAAAAGTATCTCGTAGTTTGTTTAAAACTCGGTGTTTCATGCAATGCAAGATATCAACGAAATAAAATTATCTAAAGAAAAATATTTCATAAAAATATTGGGGTGTTACAATAAGATTCAGTATAAGCCCCCAAACCATATCACCACCTAAAAGGCCCATATTCCCAATGAGTTAACCCCTTGGACCTTTTGATTTTCACTCCTCTATGACAGTGTTTACACCATGCCTCTCCCAGAGGTGCACAGGTAGTGAACACGTAATCCCTAAAGGTGGAATCACTAAGGAGAACAACTTACCTATCTCAATAGAGATTCCCTTCCTAGATCTTCCCCTTGCATTGACCTTTGGAATCCTTCTTAAGTGTAATCCCCAAACAATCTAAACTACATGGGATTTGATTCCTATTCAAATAGGATTCGTATGAAGCCTCTATAAGGTTCAAACTCAACACCCTAATAAACCCTAATATTTTATGATCCATGTTCCCAATAGTGTCACATCCAACCTTGTAGGATACATCCCTTCCAAGTACCTTGGGAAACTTTGGTATAATTTTTACACCATCCCTTGATTAGTTACCTTTCACCCAGACATCCTTGTCACATGACGTTAAACTGTGTGGTTTGTTCCTTATCACACAACCTTAAAAGGTATGATGTTGCCTATTAAGTGGCACTGAACTATGAGGTTTATGATTCCTTTCACAATGATACATAGGAATGCCCTCTCATGGGCCTGATTCCGACATCAAAACAACTCCCATATTTTTGGATGATGATAAATTCCAAATTGCTCCACTGTGTGGCTTAAAACTAACATCACAATAATAAATGATATAAGAATCTATAATATACATACAAGAGGGTACCATCGATGGTGAACCTCAGATACATATATATGTCTTTGTTGATGAAGAACCACAAATAAATACATATGATTCTAAATCCAATACATGCTAATAATTTATTTTTAACTTAAGGGTGACCCATTTTATATTTGTGATTTAATAAATGATTCATGAATATGTCATAAATCTATAATAGAGTCTAGGAGTAGGAAAAAATTTCCCTTAAAAAGGTGTGATGAGACAACCTCCCATCCTCTCGAGCAATGTGAGTCCCTAAGTGTCATTATATCCATTTTCCAATGACCATATACCTTTGTAAATTATGTTTGTAAAACATCTCAAATAAGGGAATTGTTGAGTGTTTCCATATCCACAAATAAAACCCATTGGAAACCACCCAAAAAAGATGTGGAAATATGTGTCTAACGTGAAAGGTTGTGCCACCACCACCACAAAATTCCATTCAAAATCTATGTGCTTTTTGAGGATGAAATAGAAATATATCTCATTTTATTTTGGGAGAAATAATTCCCTCTACTTGTTGTTTGATGCCCGGGTGATAGTCATCAGCTCATGAGGATCAAGAACACCCTTCGGTTCAGTGGAGAATCGATTTAGCTGCCAGTTTTGGAGGGCATCTCAGGTCAGTTTGTTAAAAATTTGATGTGTTAAACAACTTAAAATAGGTGCATGTGATATACTCATATATAAGATGAATGAAATGTGATGTATTCATCAACTTGGTCAATATTTTTTATAGAATTAAGGAAAGATGTGTTGACCTATACTAGATTCATATGTTCCATGTCTAGTGGTCACTCGATGTCTTGGATAAAGAGATTGTATAGGTGTATTTATAATGTATATTATACATATTTTGGTGGAAATGTTTATATATAGATATGATAATGTTTGAAAAAGATCACACTATACCCCTTAAAATCTTGAGTAGCACTGCTGATTTTCTAGAGGCCACTCTTTGCTTATAACTATGAAATAGGGATTTCGTATTTTTTTCAACTCTACTAAGGCTCGTAGGGTCGCATGGTTAGGCCTATGGATAAGGATTAAATTTTAGACAATGTGTTTGTGCCAAAATGAAGATATATTGATAAAACCATACCCAAAATATTTTTGGATGGATTCAAAAAGATTTTTGAAGATTGGTATAAAGTACTTAGGAGATTTTAGTGAAAGTGGGAGATTATTGAATATGCACTAAAATCATATGATTTAAGTGCATGCATATTTCCACATGGATTTAGGTTCATGCATCTTCCCACATGGTTTTAACAATTATAATCCATTATGAATGAATTAAATGTATTACAAATTCATTGAATGGATTCAATGAATAATTGAAAATGGGAATAAATGTATGATGATGCATTAAATATGGTCAATGTGTTTTATTAAATAAAACACATCGAGAATGGTGAAATGAGGGAATGAGATTGATCCTGTTGTGCATCACTGATTGTATGCAAGCCTTCAGATACTATCTTCTTCCTAAAACACAGTTTATCACTATATGAAGGTGCAAGCACCCCTTCTGTGTTTAGGGGTCCTTTGGTTAGTGTGATTGCTGCATAGGAAGGAGGATTTCGTCTACTGTTCTAGTGATCTATGTTGATTTTACTCCATCAAAGATTGAAGATTTAACTTACAAGTATTCAGGTATGCACATTTATTTTCTTAGTTTATATTACATATTGATTCTGTTGAGGATAGATCGATCACATTTATGTCGAGAACATTTATGGGTTTGCTTCATCTAGATTTTTTCATATGATGGACCCCTAAAACTCATCATAAGGATCATTACACACGTTCTCATATAGAAATATCCAATGATTCATAAACATGTGGGATTACTAAAAATGGTGTTATCCTCATAATCTCTCATCCTATATATTACCAAGTGAAAACTTCATGAGATGAAGTCTCATCCACTTATGAGTACTTTCACCTAACAGTCAAACATACTATGTGTTCCTTCATATAATTTTATCATGGTCATAGAAGATAAGTTTAAGAATATCAACATAACACCTCAAGGTTCTCATCATGGCATGGAACTGGTATGACCATTCAATGAAATAGATACTCTATGGAATTATAGCATTAATGTTATTCAAAATAACAATTGATATATGATAAGATATTTTTAATATATTGGTAATCTAAAGTGGAAATTCATTGGCTTTAGCACACCAACTCTAATAATTTTGAGATTTAAGAGTATTTCTTGAAATAAATTCACTCAAGCTTCATGCTGAAATGCTTAGGTTCATTCATAAAGGCCACAAATATGGTTGTGTATAATGGAGGTTCCAGAGAACCAAAACAGCATGCACCACGCTGAGGTGAAATCCGGTTTGAAGGGCAATTTAAATAAATTTTATTTTTGTTAAAATTACCAAAAAAAACATTTTGGTAATTTAATATAGGTTTAAAGTGGATTTACATGGTAAATAATTTATAAAATTTTCATAAATTTAAATAAGGAAAATAAAAATGTGTATTAATTTATGAATAATTCATAAATGAAAATATAAAACGTTTATATTAAGGCCTTATTTAGAAATTATTTAAATCGATGGTTTAAATAAAATCAAATATGAGATATTTAAATTATGTAAATTGTTTATATAAAATATGAAATATTTATTATTAGATAATAAAAGTATTCATAAAATTATATCATATCATAAAATATGAAAATTTTCTTATTAATACCATGTAAATGATAATATAAAATGCTCATATTGGATAAAATTGAATCATTCAAGTTTAACTATGCAAAATTATAAAGTGTTTATAATTTATTTATTTATGAATTATTCATAAATTGGTTTCCTCATTATTAAATATATGAATTATTCATTTATTTGTTTATTCTATGATTTATTCGTAAATATAAACTGTTATATTATGAATTGTGGTGTATTCTTTAGTTTTAAAATGTTAAAATTATTTTATAAATTTCCATACATGTATCTAAGAAGTTACATGCTAGGTATAATAATGAATTTAGTTTTTCTCTATCTTGAATTTGTCTTATATTGAGTTATGATCTTGAATTTAAAGGTTGATTATAGTTTTTAAATATTAGGGGTTAAAAATTATGATGGAATTGATGTCTCTCTTGAATAAATTTGGATGGAATTGGCCTTAAATATTAAATAATCTTGAGTTTTAAGTCAATAATTCATTCTCTTACATTTAAGGATATTTTTAGGTTTAAAGTTTTATAAAATTAGTTCATAACTCTTACATGGAAACCTCATATTTTATAAGGTGGACACTTCTACTCAATATCCATTTTTTCAAAAAATAAAACTTTAAAAGTAAAACATGTTTTCTTTTCATGAAAAATATTCATGACTTTCAACGTGAATTATTCTTTTCCCTTACTCACCCTTAAATCCTATGAAAAAATTTTCAAAATGTGGGATAAGAAAAAAAATCTTAGTAAGGAACATAAAAAAGAAAGAGATCTGTTAGTCTAATGAAAAACATGAAAACCCATGCAATTTTTACATTTATCTCAATATTCTTTGAGTGGATATAAGAAATCATTTCAACATGAAAATCACAAATAAATTTTTGCTTAAATAAAAACCTTTAAAACTAATAAAAACATAGATAAAACATGTATGAAACTTGGTGCATCATTTTTCATATCAATATTACATATGGAGTAACCCTTACAGTTACACATTGAATAACTATCATATTTGTACTTGGAGTAACCATCATATTCACACTTGAATACTTGGAGTAACTATCATAGTTACACTTGAAATAACCATCATGGTTAGACTTGGAATAATAATCACGGTATATTCTCATAATATCTTAGGAGAAACCTAATTGGTTAACTCCATATCTATACCCAATACATTAGAGAGCTATAATGGTGCTCACCCTTCATATAAGCTATATCGGGCTTGCTTGTGAGATATAATAGTGCTCAACCCATTTTATAAGTTATATCAGACTCACTTGTTTCTCATGTATAATGCTAAAGTACCATATCATAGGTAAAACATTTTATACTTGCACTTTTCATTATTAAACCTTTGAAAAACTCTTTTAAACTGGTATGCAAAACCCTTTCAAATATCAAAATACCATTTTATTTTATAAACTCATTTTCAATACCAAAATACTCAGAAAAAATAGAAAGAATGTTTTTCTTTGAATAAAACATAAAATATTGTGAAGGAATTCAAAATTCAAATAATGGTTGTAGTGGTAGGAAAAGTCATGAATGTCGTATGCCTTAAAATAGAACACTCCTTTTTTTGTCTTTTTTAAGGAGAGTAAAAACATTCTGTAAAAATATTCCTTTTGAAACCCTTTCAAGGAGAGTCAAAAGAAATATAAAATTTCCTTTATAATTATTTTATGTCCATAAAAATATATCCATGAAAAATTTAAAAAGAATATGAACATGGAATAAAATAAGTTTTAAGGGAAAATTTAAAATAGGGTTTTTAAAAGAAAGTCCATTTCCTTGAGTCTGACTCATCACGTCCATTCCTTATCTTCCTGAGTAATAAAATTATGTTAATTATTTACTCGCATGAGAAAAATTTTCAAGTATATTTTTCTTTTTATTTCACTTATTTGTTGTATTAGTGTATCCTAGTAGATTTAGATGATGTTGGGAAAAATGCTAGTGGCCCATATTGTGCACCAAGCCACGACTCTCATGGGTCAAGTTCTATGGTGATATCATTGAGGGTTTCAAGGGCCAATGTGATCCTGCTCTAGGTGTCTGGGGGTGAAGGCCCCCAAACCAAATTTGGGGGGAATATAGCAAATTTGACATTATAGTAGGGTTGACCAATTGACAATAACGGGGCACTGTAGTAGTGTAGACTTTGGAATGGTTATTGTATCATCTCAGACTTTGGGGATAGTGGTATTATATCTCCGTAAACTTATTTCCACTGTCCACTGTAGCATCTTAGACTTGGGTGGTTGTCGCACTATAGCAGTGTGGACTTCCAACCACTGTTAACTATAGCACATCAGACATACTATATGGTTTGTGGCATAGTAATTTGTCTTCTTTATTAGCACAATTTAAGATAGGGTTTTAGTGTGTGTGAAACTTTTATCTCCTTGTAATTGTTCTCTTGTATTTTTTAGTGAAATGATTCTGCCTCTCCGTGGACATAGGGATTTTTCTTGAACCACATAAATCATTATGTCTATTTCTTATTTTTGTTTTGTTTCTATCTTTTATTCATATGTAAACTTTTTTCATCTAACTCCTAATGTTTTTGAAACATTATTACCATGTCATATATAAATACTTAATCATTTAAGTTCATGTTTGATATTTTAATGATATTCAGATCATTTTTTCAAAATGGATTTGGTAGGTTGACTATGGTCAAAGTGGTCATTACCCAACCATCTCTAGAATAATAATAATTACATAATTATAATCTTAATACATCAATTAAAATTTTAGAACCAATCATAAAATATATTTATGAAAAATTAACTATGCTACAATCATAGAGATAGTAAATCATACGTACACAAGTATAACATTTCCATTTTTCAATAATCATTATGGAAAGAAGGTAAATATCATTTTATATTTCCATAATTATAATAATATCATAAATACCATATTATTTCTTTAAATATACTTATATATAATCCGTGTGATTTTGTAATGAAAAACAAATCATATCACTTCGTGGAGGTGGTAAACCACACGTATGCACGAATGATATTATCATTTTTCAATGAATAAAAATGGTAAGAAGATAGTTGTTATATTATATTTAAATAATAATAAATATTTCATTAATATAATATATATATATATACTTTTAATCCATCATTATAATAATTTTTGAGAGGTAGTGATGGGGAAATATTACATTGGTCTGTTAGGCGGTAGTCTACCGTATATACAAATGATGGATTCCTTTCCCATTTAATGGAGGTTAGAGATGGATATTATAGTGACCCAAGAATTTTACACATTTTATTACATGATTTTAAACATATTAAACCAATAATTACAATCCAAGGATCATAAATTCTAGTGTCTTTATAAGGTTAAGTGCATAATTAGAAAACATGAAACCAAAATAAAAACATCTTTTATTTATTATCCATAATGATATCCTAAATTTCATTGAGCTCTTACATATGCATAGGATAAACTAGGGAATAAATTAATAAATGGATGAGCTAAAAATAATTTTAAGGGAAAAGAAACATAGGAATAAAGTATAACACATGCATTATAAGGCATTACATGATGACATAAAAAACATGAATAAACATAAAGAAGCATAACATATATAACATGGGATCATGAAATAATGTAATCATAGGAATGTGGAAAAAACATAAAACATAAAATAATAATGATTCGATGCTAACTTCCAAGACCATTACACATGGAGGATCATGAGTCAAGGCTAACTTCCAAGACCATTGCACCTGGAAGACAAAGTCCATGAAAGAATGGATTTGAATCATACATGGACATTAATATGGTAAAATAGGCATAGATAATGATAAATTATGTTCAAATTAAGTGATAACATGTAAAAATATTATTTAATAAACTTTTTAAATGAGCCTCTTTGGTGTGGTTTAAGAGAAAATATTAAAGAGTCGTTGATGCGGGAAATGGCATAATTTTTTTGTATAAAACCAGAAATAAACCAAGAAAGTTTTTCATGAAAAAATGAGTGATTTTAGAAAAATAATGGTGGATTAAAATATATTATGGAGTGTACTTTAAAACATGTAATAAATTAGAAAGTTCCCTTTAATCAGGCTTGCTTATCAGGAAGAATTGAGAAGGGGACCTTTTTAAAACATGTATCTCACCATCAAAGAAGGATGAACTAATCTGGATAGATGAGTTTAGAATATATAAAAATAATTTATAATAATTATATAAAAATAAATAATAATTACATTGGGTTAAATAGAGATAAAGCGTAACCTGAAGGAAAAAATGGAGGTTCGGGAAGAATCTCTTACCTTATGTCTGAAACTGTTCTGCACTTGATCTTAATGTCCTGGATAATCAAATTAGATCCATTAATTAATTAATTAAAAATATATTCTATATGTATTTTATTTATTAAAATTTTATTAAGTTCATTTATGGACTTTTTTATGAGTTATAAGATATAATTTCATCATTCAGGGAGCATTTGTTTCCTTGGTTTTCATGATTGGTTTACTTGTATACATGTATGAAAAAACATGTAAAATAAGAATAGTTGTCCAGGATTGAAATTATATTTTATTAATGAACTTAAAAAATATTAAATGTTCTTATATATCATTTTTCATATTTGAGCATGATTCATTAGATAAAATGTTAATAATAACCATTTAGATTATTTTGGCATTTTTTCGATCATCACAAACTAGTTTTATTTTATTAATTAATATTATGTATATATAAGGGTTCTAGTACATTAAATAATACATAATAAATATATTATAATCTTTTTTAACCATAAAATGGTTTTATAACAAGCCTTGAATGTGGTAATGGAAATTGAAAACTCATCATCCTTGAATGCGATAAATCAACACATCACGGACGATGTTTTCATTTTTAAAACAAAAGAGGTGGGGAAAATAAATGATGATGGTATATTCCATTAACATAATAGAATTATAGTATATATAAGATATTGGGGTTATAATTACCTTGGATAAGGGTAGGTTAGGATAGAATAAGAAAATAAAAGAAATTAAAAAGAAATTAAAACAAAAAAGAAAGAGGTTTTTACCTCTTGAATTCTTCTCCTTGAGAACCTCCTTAAAGGAATTGGATTTGGCCTTTTGTTGAGACCAAAGTCTCCTAGACATAGGGGAGATACTTTAGAATATTATTGGGTAGAATTTAGACAATATTCAAGGATTTTTAGGTGTGAGGAGAAGAGGTGGTGAGGGATGGTATTTATAGTGGAGGAGAGGGGTGTTTTTTTATTATTTTATTCATGTGTTTATTATTTTGGATCAAAAAAATGAATAGTATTGATTATTGTAACTAAATATAGTAAATAATACATGTGATTTCGAACCAATTGTGATTAAATCAGTCATAAATCATCCATGACTCAATAATTCTTGTATTTAGCTTATACTGCAAATTGTTGTATTTCACTATTCACCAAAAAATCAACTATTTTAGAAAAATCTCAAAAATTCACCCTAACCATTTTTCAATGTGTAGAATTAAAAAATGGACTTTATTTTATAAAAATAATTTTATACATATGAGAAATTTAATTTTTAACTAAAATCATCATTATTCAAAAAATACCAATTTGAAAATTATAACTGATTTTAGAACACTTTGAAAAATTAATTAAGGTCTCATAAAATTATCCAATAATAATAAGACAATAAAATATCAATTTATGAATATATTTTATGAAAATAAATTAACTTTTAAATCATTATATTGATTATAAAATTTAAATAAATATTTATATTTTACAAAAATACTAATACTTAATTTATCATTTTTAAAACATTTATTTACCCATTCCATGATATAAATATATCATATTTTCATTTATAAGATGCCTAAATTTATTTATACTTTTATATGTGATGTTACTATTCTATTATTCAGGTTTCTTTTCTTAATGGTCACATTACTATTCCAAAGGTCATGTTACTATTCCATTGATTTAGGTTTCTTAATTTCTATAAATACTTATTATTTCATTCATTATTCATTTATAAAGTCTGTATTGTTGTACCTCTCAAACCCCTCGAGGTTTAATTTTCATGATCACAATCACCCTCTTATGTTTCTAATCCTCTTTCAAGTGTTTTTGGTTAATAGGAATCAAATCAAGTGGCCAAGGAATTGGGCCAAGAAAGAAAGAAGGCAAAGTGGACTGAAATTCAGTCCACCGGCCAACCGGTGGCTTCACCACCGGTCAGCCGGTGGAGCCTGGACAGAAGGCATCCTTCTGTCCAGACCACCGGCCAGCCGGTGGCACACCAGCGGCCAGCCGGTGGCACCTGCAATCAAGAGGGAGCCACTGCCTCCCCACCGGCCAGCCGGTGGCCTCAGCACCGGCCAGCCGGTGGCCTCAGCACCGGCCAGCCGGTGGCACCCAGCCTCAACAGTGAGACCTACTGCCTCACCACCGGGCAGCCGGTGGCTCTGGCACCGGTCGACCGGTGGCCCCTGGAAAAGAATCCTATGCCATTTTGCAAACACCGGCCAACCGGTGGGACTGTACCGGCCAGCCGGTGGAGCCAGTCAAACTAGCCGTTGGGCTGTTGACCAGCCTGCCCACTTGGCTCCCAACGGCTCTTTTAGCCTCTCCAACGGCTCCGAAGCCTCCCCAAGGGTTCCATGCCTATAAATAAAGGCCAAGGAAGCCCCGGACACCTACCGGAACTATACGGAAGCCTACGGACATCTTGCTGATCATTTGGCGTACCTCCGGCGGACTTCCTCAAAGGAACCCTCCTAGCTCCATCCAATTCCACATCCAAGGAGCTCCCTCAAAGAAGCTTGGAAGCAGCCTTCAACATCTCCAATCATCAAAGGCGCCCAAGGCTTCTCCTCATATACGGTTTTATTGTTTTATTCATTTTGAGCTTAAAATTGGGTTTGTACCTACAAACCCCAAACCCTTTTCTCAACCCCCTTTCTTTTGGGTTTCACACCACCATTAAGGTGTGAAGAGGTTTCTTCAAGCCTTTCCTTTTAAAAGGCTTGTGTTTCGGTGAGCTAGCCTTCACCCGTTAAAAAGGCTAGTGGGTTCTTGCTATTCCATCAAAAGCAAGTGGGTTCTTGCTAAACCACAAAAAGCAAGCTGTAATAGGTCCTAGTGCTACCTCAAAGCCTAGTGGGTTTCTTGCTAAAACCATTGAAAAGCAAGCGGTAGGAATCTCTCAACGGTTGAGTTGGGAGCGGAGACGTAGGCCGGGTTTTGGCCGAACTCCGTTATCAATTTCGTGTGTCTTGCCTCTTTACTTTCCGCTGCACTTTCAACTTTGATTTTAAATTGTTTTTTTTTTTTTTTTTAAAGGCAATTCACCCCCCTCTTGCCATCTCTTTCCTCGCTTTTCTTCCGACCCAACAATTGGTATCAGAGGGACCTTTGAATAATTCCTTAACCCGGTTTCAAAGTTAAGATCTTTTTTTTTGATGGCATCTACCTCTTTCGCCCCCGAGGGCTACTCTTTGGGTCGGGCTCCATTTTTTGATGGGTCCGACTATAATTATTGGAAAACCCGCATGACTACTTTTCTTAGAAGTATAGGGTATCCCATTTATAAAATTGTCATGCAAGGTTACACTTTGTCTACCCCCGACGAATCCAAATGGACCCAAGCCGACATTAGAAATTTTGAGCTAGATGGCAAAGCCATGAATGCTCTTCATTGCGGCCTTGACCGAAATGAGTTCAACCGAGTTTCCACTTGCACCACTTCACATGAGATTTGGAAACTATTGGAAGTGACCCATGAGGGCACTAATAAAGTGAAGGATACTCGGTTAGACATGTATAGACAAGATTTTGAATCTTTTTCCATGCATCCAAATGAATCAATTTCTGAAATGTTTACTCGATTTACTGACGTGTGCAATGGTAGAAAGTCTCTTGGAGATAATATTTCTGCAGAAACTATGGTGAAGAAGATCCTATGGGTCCTTCCGAGCTCATGGGCACCAAAGGTGACGGCGATCCAAGAAGCTAAGGACGTCAAAAATATGCCGGTCGAGGAGCTCATCGGATCCCTAATGACCTACGAGATCACGATGAGGAGGCAAGCACAAAAGGAGGGCACCCCTATCAAAACTCCAAAGAACATCGCCCTCAAGGTACAAAAAGAAATAAGCTCCTCATCATCCTCTTCCTCCTCATCCTCTTCATCATCAAGCGGCGACTCGGAAATGGAGAATCTCGCCCGCCAAATGCACAAGTTCATGAAGAAGCACAAGAAGAAGAAGCAATCCCGCAAGCACCGAAAGCAAGAACCCACCGCAAGATCCGAGCCCAAGGTAAAATGCTACGGGTGCGGCCAAAAAGGGCATTACAAGCCTGATTGCCCACTCAACAAGAAACGGGCCACGCCAAAGGAAAAAGGAAAGAAGAAGGTCCTCAAGGCGACATGGAGTGACACCTCCTCTTCATCATCTTCCTCCTCCTCCTCGAGCGACCAAGGTACAAAATGCCTAATGGCATTCCATGAGGTAACATCTTCCGACTCCTCCTCCTCTTGCTCTTCAAATTCCAATTCTTTAAATCATTTGTCATATGAAGAACTCTCACATGCTAGAGACCAACTAGAAAATGGTTTTCATGCTTTATCTTCAAAATTTATTGCTTTAAAAAGGTCTTTCAAAAAACTCTCTTCCGAAAAAGAACAACTTCTTAAAGAGAAGGAAGAGTTGTCCCTCAAAATCCAAAATTTTCCAAATGTTGATTCTATGGAATCAACCATCAAGGACCTTAGGGAGACCTTAGCCAAGTTCACCCAAGGTGAACAAAATTTGAACAATCTCCTAGGTACCCAACGAATATCAAGAACCACCCAAGGGATAGGATACACCAACCGAGTCTCCTCCTCCCATGCTCCAACTGTTTTTGTAAGGGGGAGCTTCGAATTTAAATTTTGTAACTATTGCAAAAAACCCGGGCACCTTATTTATGAATGCAATTGAAAAAATGCCCGGTATGTCCAACCCAAGTCTATTTTTTATTCGGACGAATTCTATAGGAGAAGACCCGCCATGAGACAAGTTTGGATTGAAAAATCCCTTCTTGCGAGTCTCTCCGGGCCAAAATTTATTTCCTCTCCCCGGTGACTTATTGTTTTTATTTAGGGGGAGTTAGATTCTTTTAAGCCTTTTTGTGAATTAAAAATTTTCATTCAAAATTATCATTTTAAATTCTCAATTTCAAAATTTTCGATTCCAACTTTCAATTTCAACATTTGGTATCCAAAATTCAAATTTCGAATTTCAATTGGTTTTTTATTCAAAACTTTCAATTCAAACTGTTATTCAATTTTCATTTCAAAATTTTCAACAATTGGTATCATTTTCAATTGATTTAAAATCTTGTTTTTCAAATACTATCCCTCAATCAAGTTTTATGCCCCACTCTATTTTGATAATCACAAAGGGGGAGAAATTTCTTGATTGATTGGGGGAGAATCCTTTTCATCATGGTTAAGCATTTCCTTTCAATTTTAGTATTTTTCATTGATTGTTTCGGTGATTGTGATCATCAAAATAGGGGGAGATTGTTGTACCTCTCAAACCCCTCGAGGTTTAATTTTCATGATCACAATCACCCTATTATGTTTCTAATCCTCTTTCAAGTGTTTTTGGTTAATAGGAATCAAATCAAGTGGCCAAGGAATTGGGCCAAGAAAGAAAGAAGGCAAAGTGGACTGAAATTCAGTCCACCGGCCAACCGGTGGCTTCACCACCGGTCAGCCGGTGGAGCCTGGACAGAAGGCATCCTTCTGTCCAGACCACCGGCCAGCCGGTGGCACACCAGCGGCCAGCCGGTGGCACCTGCAATCAAGAGGGAGCCACTGCCTCCCCACCGGCCAGCCGGTGGCCTCAGCACCGGCCAGCCGGTGGCCTCAGCACCGGCCAGCCGGTGGCACCCAGCCTCAACAGTGAGACCTACTGCCTCACCACCGGGCAGCCGGTGGCTCTGGCACCGGTCGACCGGTGGCCCCTGGAAAAGAATCCTATGCCATTTTGCAAACACCGGCCAACCGGTGGGACTGTACCGGCCAGCCGGTGGAGCCAGTCAAACTAGCCGTTGGGCTGTTGACCAGCCTGCCCACTTGGCTCCCAACGGCTCTTTTAGCCTCTCCAACGGCTCCGAAGCCTCCCCAAGGGTTCCATGCCTATAAATAAAGGCCAAGGAAGCCCCGGACACCTACCGGAACTATACGGAAGCCTACGGACATCTTGCTGATCATTTGGCGTACCTCCGGCGGACTTCCTCAAAGGAACCCTCCTAGCTCCATCCAATTCCACATCCAAGGAGCTCCCTCAAAGAAGCTTGGAAGCAGCCTTCAACATCTCCAATCATCAAAGGCGCCCAAGGCTTCTCCTCATATACGGTTTTATTGTTTTATTCATTTTGAGCTTAAAATTGGGTTTGTACCTACAAACCCCAAACCCTTTTCTCAACCCCCTTTCTTTTGGGTTTCACACCACCATTAAGGTGTGAAGAGGTTTCTTCAAGCCTTTCCTTTTAAAAGGCTTGTGTTTCGGTGAGCTAGCCTTCACCCGTTAAAAAGGCTAGTGGGTTCTTGCTATTCCATCAAAAGCAAGTGGGTTCTTGCTAAACCACAAAAAGCAAGCTGTAATAGGTCCTAGTGCTACCTCAAAGCCTAGTGGGTTTCTTGCTAAAACCATTGAAAAGCAAGCGGTAGGAATCTCTCAACGGTTGAGTTGGGAGCGGAGACGTAGGCCGGGTTTTGGCCAAACTCCGTTATCAATTTCGTGTGTCTTGCCTCTTTACTTTCCGCTGCACTTTCAACTTTGATTTTAAATTGTTTTTTTTTTTTTTTAAAGGCAATTCACCCCCCTCTTGCCATCTCTTTCCTCGCTTTTCTTCCGACCCAACATGTATTGTGTTCTATAAGTGATTTTATTTGATTTATACTATATGAAATAATTATAAGAAGGGAAATTTCATTGATATAATTATGGGTTGTTACATTCTTCCCCCCTTATGAAATTTCATCCTCGAAATTTTGGTTTACAAACTAAGGGGAAAATAGGTGAGGGTATTTCTCATTCATCAATTCCTAGGGTTCTTATGTTTCCTCTTCATACTTATAGTTCTGCCATAGTATTTTGACTAGGTAAGTAGTCTTGTTGCATAGAACTTTATCTCTACAGTTCAAGATCTTCACCGGATGCTCCTCGTAAGAGAGATCATTTTCCAACTGTACCACCTCTAAATTAAGTACATGTGAGGAATCTAGTATATAATTCATCAAGAGGGATATGTGTAATACATCGTGTACTTGAGAAATGGATGGTGAAATTACTAGTTGATAGGCCACATCTCTAACACGATCAAAAATATCTAAGCATACAATGTACCTAGGACTTAGCTTTCCCTAATTCCAAAATCTCATGATCCTCTTATACGGATATATACAAAGGAATAACACCTCTCTAACCTTAAATTCCAAGTCTCATCAATAATTTTCTTCATAGATATTCTGTTAAATTTGGGTTTCCTTGATGTACTGTTGAATGGTTTTCACTTTTTCCACCATTTCTTCGACCATTTTTTGTCACAACAGCTTACGTTCACTGACTTCATCTCAACATGTTGGTGTTTTGCATCTTTTCCCATAAATGGCTTCATATGGATCCATTTTATAAGGACCCATCCTTAAACATTACACAATAGAGTACCTTTTATCAGTCTAGGTTCTGGAAAGTTAGATACAAGATTACAATTTATCAGAGTTTCAATAAAATTTAACAAAAAAAATCCAAACTTCAATTCCACATGCGTAAAAATGATGGCATCCAACTTTGGACTTCCAAGTGAGCTGTGAAAAATAATATTAAACAAGGGTTGAGCATTGTAAATGACCAGTAAGGGGTTTTAAAACAAGACCGTAAAGAAATAATTTTTCTTTAAAACATTTCTTTAAATACATGTTTTAAATCATGAAATTAACTTTTCTCATAACATGTCATCAACATTTTCTTGAGAGATTATGAAATAGATTTTAGGTTAAACTCGTGCTTAAAAATTTATAAACTTATTTAAGTGTTACAAATAAAATACATTATAAAATATGTACGCACTTGAAAAGAAATGCATGAAATGCCACTTATAAGTTAGATAATGACCATACTTATTTATGTATGACATGTCAGGTGTGCGGATACAGTTTTTCACATGAAATGTTTCTTGTTTGGATTTTCACATAAAATGACATCAAAACAAATATATGAAAACCATGAAATGATAGATAAGTTCTTAACCTTTTTTTATGGATTCGAAATGAACAATTATACCTTCTTAGTAAATGATATACATAAGTATAAAACATTATTCAATGTGAACTTTAAAATGTTTAACTGATTAATACATGTTCATAAGAGAATGATTCTTACCCATAGTTATTCTAGTAGTCAAATAATCACATAGAATTTCACTTATGAGATTTATAATGAGGGAATGAATAATAAGGGATGTCATAAACATTATGTCAAGGCCTCATGCCAAGACCATACATAACCATTTTGTCATGGCCTTGTTCCAAGACCTAGTTTGTCTTATGAGACCTACCGATGCGCTAAAAGGATATAGTGGGTCTCACCCATCACATAATAAGTCCAATGCATGTGTAAATGCATAATGTCGGACAACATAATCATTCTGTCAAGGCCTCATGCCAAGATGCTAGTTTGTCTCATGAGACCTTCCGATACACCGAGAGGCTATAGTGAGCCTCACCCATCACATAATATGTCTAATACATTACTCATATGTCTAATAAAAATATTAATTTCAATCAAAGTATCTCATACCACTTTTATTTATTTAAATTTTAATCATAGATGAAAAATAAATTTATTGAAAAATTATTGAGGTACATATTCTTTAAACAATCCAATGTGTCCCATACCACTTTGAAAATTTTAATTATTAATCTATACAATATCATAAAAATATTAATCTTATACTTGAAATAATTGTCTTTATTTATAATCCATCAATAAAATGAGTAATGAAATAAATTCACGTTTTATCAAAAATGCATATATAGTTTTTTCTTCTCAAAATAATCTTTTACAAAAAAAATAAATATGTTTCACACATAAAATTATAAATAAAACATTTCAATTATTGAAGGAATCTATGTTCTTGATAATCTCAAAAAAAATATTTAAAACCATGAGTTTATTATGAATGAAAGATGTGTCGATGTTACGTTTGACGCATGACAATTATTGTATGCATATGTGAAATCCTTAAGTTTAAAATAACATGACGACATGTTATGTGAATTTTTTTAAAACATGGTAATATAAGATATAAACTTGAAAATTCCATCCTTATTTATATGTAAAATATATATGTATACATATGTGTGTGCATCTTTTTGGAATGAAATTATTTGGTAAACTCAAACTCTTAAGTTTTTAATTCTGGAAAAATTTATCAAATACATAGGAACATTTTCATATGTCTACATATGCATGAATCATTATATTTGTATAAAATTCTCATATATTGTAAATAGTTTATCCTTAGAAACCATAAGCCTTGGAAATTACCATTTAATTCCAAACCCTTTATATATATATATATATATATATATATGAGAAATCATCATTTCATACTTATATAAATATATAAATACATGTGACCTTGATTTCATCATTGCGGAATAAATTCACGTTAAAACTTTGATAAATGAAAATATCAATTTGTAGAGTTAATATGAAATCAAATTTAAAACATAAACTTATATATATATATATATAAGTGTAATAATGGTTTAGAAATCAGACTTGGAGTTAGTGATCCTTGATAAATAATTAGGGGTTTAATGAGACAACCCGTTACATTTAATTACACAAAATATAAACATTCCTGCATAAAAATGATTAACCCTTGGTTTGAAGATAATACTTTTGTATATGTATATATATGAATTTTTCTTGAAAACCTCTAGCGAGTTTTTAATATCACCAAAACTTATGTCATTTAACTTTACATGAAATGTTAATAACATTAAACATCCTTGTACAACAAAATCCCATTCTTTAATTCATGTAATACATTTTATAAAAAGTGTATCTTATTAAAATACCTTGATCATACTATTTCTTAATTAATTATATGCATAAGTTGGTGATATGAAAATATAAACTCTTCATGTAGCAATAGTAAATTATCATTCGCATTATTTAATATTCCTAAGCAGTAATACATCACACACAAAATTATTAGGATAACATTTTAAGATAGTCAATAATCATGGCGTATGGGTGTACATCAAAGTATTATAACCCTTAAATATAAAATGGGATTTAGTGGGATTCATCATGTTTGTAAACATGAATGAAATCTTCTTATATGTTTATAAAATTGGAATTATAATTTTAAAAAAAATAGCTTACAATTTAAAAATCTATGCATGTAAAATTGAAGAACATAAAACATGAAGATGCACATAAATATATATACATAAAAATAATCTCTTAAAAATACTTACATGTTATATAAGTATAAAATATATAGCATAAAACTCACATATAAACATAGAATTTCATACCTTCATGTATATAAATTGTATATCCAAGAAAATATAAACTTAATACTTGTTTGAAATTAAATAAAAAAAATCCCCTTGTCTATTTGATGTAAACCAAAACAAGTTTTGCCTCCTTAATTCAAGTCAAACCAGTGGAAAAAGAGATAAAGGAGTTTGGTTTGGCCAAGGTTCTTTCCAGTGGGTGGGGTTTTCCCTTAAAACTGAATACATATCTAATAAATTCATCTAACAAAATTATAAATTCATGGATTTAAGGTTTTAAAATAAAAGTGATCACTTACCTCAGAACACAAAAACATGATAATATAATTCCTTAAAAAACACAATTATAAGTAAATGGATTTTTAATAAGAAACAAAACTTTCAGTACTAGAAAATTAAAACACAATTTTAATTAAAACCAGATTTTGTAAACACAAATTAGATAATTATAAAGCCAAAATGAAATTAATAAGATGACCCCTTACATAATTTTATGAAAAATCAAGACTCACAATTCATAAATTAATTTAATACACCCTTATAATTGAAAATAATAATCCCCTTTTGTAATTTAATAAAAACTAAGAAAAAAAATCTAAAAATAATTTTAGTATACCCCTACTTGAATTGTGATAGAAAAACGAATGAGGTTTACTTAGCTTCGGATACACACTCAAGCTTCCACCAGACAGACTGAGTTTCCAATTTATTTGCAAAATGGTACATGCGTTTTCATAGCCATATTCAATAATATAAATATGAAAATGGTTGAGTTATGGACCATAGGTAAGCTTTCCAAGCAAGCTGGTTGATGATGCGGACATCAGAATAGAATATATATTTTATATATCCACACATTAGTTGTATTCACAAAAAAATAAATATAAATCATTGGTAGAACCAGTCCAAACAATATGGATAGATTCAAAATTATCGTAATAGGAAAACCAAAACTAATCTTCGAACCAAAACTAAAAGAGGGAACACCATAAACAAGGAGTCAACAATAGACAAATATTACAATTAATCCAAACCAATGGTCCGCAAAAATGAATTTGAAAAAGATGAAAAATGATGTGTGAAATCCAGATCTACAATAGATTCTCACAAATACTCCTAGCCCACAACTAGACAAAACAAAAACTTAACCTTGATTGGAACCCACCGTGACACATGGACCTCATCAATCGATCCTCCACATAGGCAGTCAGTCCTGTCTTGGTCAAAACTGAAGTTGTATCTACTACTTAGAATCCATAATAACAACGACGAACCCTCACCCTTGGCCTCGACACCCTTGATGACCTCAACTCTAACCATGGCATGACCTTCATGAACCCCTACTTGACTCGACTTCGGCCATGGATTTAACCTGAAGACAACCCTCCTCTGCTCGAGATCCCACCAACATCGTGGCTTCTAACTCGCGAAACCCTTGGTTCCCCTCCCTTTCACGATTTCTTTTATCTTTTTTTTATATTCATTTATTATTATTTTTATTATTATTATTATATCATTATTATTATTATATCATTATTATTATTTTAAAACAATAGCATATTATTATTACTTTTATTATTTAAATGGATATTTAATTATAAAGAAAAACTTTTATAAAGTATAATTTTATAAAAATAATTTAATCATTCAAAACTATCATATATATATATATATATATCATGTCATTTAAAAATTAAATTTTATAAAACCAACCAAATTATATTTATTTAATGTATTTTTAAAAGAATTAAAATTAACATAATTTATAAATTTTCAAAATTTTATAAAACAAATTATAATCTAATTTTATAACATTCATATATGTATAATTTCAATTATCTATTAAAATGGTTACATTATATAATTATAATTTTATTAAACAAAATTCATATTATTAATAATTTTATAAAACATTAATTCAAATCAAAATTTATAATTTGAACCTAATAATCATATTTTCAAAAATAAAATTAAGTTACTTTTATAATAATATGATTATTCATATGTTAGATTAAATAATTTTTATATTATATTATAATGTGAATATTAATAGTGAATTGGTTTGTAACGAAATTTATTATTTATCAAAATACTAGTCAATTTATATTGTTTTTTATTTATTATCTTAAAATAATTATCAGTTTTTTTTAATTATAAATAAACTCACTTAATAAAATATTTTTATAATAAAACTAATTTTGGAATTTTTGGGCCATTACACATTTTGATGTTCGAGTGGAAACTATTATTGTAGGAGAACTCAAATAGAGCTAGGTGTTGGTCTCATCCTCCCATGAAGTTCATAGAATAAACTCTCAACATGTCTTTTAGTGTCTAAATTTTCCACTTATATTGGAAATTAGTTTGAGCTTGATAGACTGTACTGAAGATCAACTCAATATTTAGAGCATGTTAGAGACTTTTCCAGAACTTGGAGGTGAATCTCAGATCCCGGTCAGATACAATCTATAGTGGTACTCAATTCAGCCTTACCAATTCTATAATGTATATCTATGCAAGTTGATCTAGTTATAAGTCCTCTCAAATTTCAATAAAATGATTTGTCTTTGTAAGACGATCCATAATGACCCATATGTAATTATTCCCTTTGGATGTATTTGGAAGTCTAGTGACAAAGTCTGTATTGATGTTTTCTCATTTCCATGTTGGTATGGGTAATGGTTGCATCATCCCTTTATAATTTTTCCTTTCATGCTTCACTTTCTGACATACCAAGCACTTTGATGTATATTTATTGATATCCTTCTTGATATTTTCCCACCAATAGTGCTCTCGGAGATCTTGATGCATCTTTGTGCTTCCTGGGTGAATAGAGAAAGTTGATCTATGTGCATCATTAAGAAGATATTTCTTTATCTCTGGGTTGGATGGTACACATTATTGTCACCCAAATCTTATGAATCATTATTCATCAATTTTGAACTCTGAGGATTTCCCATTTCTGATAGCTTCCACCTTTTTCTGAATTTCTTCATCATTTATTTGAGCATCCTTTATTTTCTCCATAAGGGATGGTTGATAAATCATTTGATAAAGGATTTATGATGTTCCTTTATTAACTATTAACATGTCCATACTTTGTAGTTCTGAGAAGATTGGATCCTTCTCAATAATCATCATTGATAAAGATTCAAGGTCCTTTCTACTTAGATAATCTTCCACCTTATTTGATTTGCTAGGATGGTAGTGGATTGAGCAGTCGTAATCTTTGATGAGCTCTAACCATCTTCATTGGTGCATATTATCTCCTTCTATGTGAATATATATTTGAGGATGTTATTATCAGTATACATCTCACGCTTCACCCCATAGAGATAATGCCACCATATTTTCAACACAAAGATCACATTCACCAACTCCAGATCATGTGTGGGATAGTTTTTCTCATGAATTTTCAACTACCTTAAGGCATAGGATATCACTTTACCATTTTAAATTAGTACATATCATAATTTCTTCTTTGAATCATCATTGAACACCACAAATAGTTCCCCACTTTTCGGTAGTGTGAGCACTAGTGCAGTGATAAGCCTCTTTTTCAACTCTTTGAAGAAGCATTCACATTCACTAGTCCAGAAAAACTTCACTCCCTTCTAAGTCATCTTGGTTATTGGGTTTGAAAATCATGATAAGTTTTTCACAAATCATCAGTAATGCCTAGCTAAACCAAGGAAACTGTGGATCTCCATTGTAGATGTTTTCCTGGGCCACTCTCTGATTGCCTTAGTTTTAGAAGGGTCCATAGTATTCATTTACTAGTGATAACATGCCCCAAGAATGACACCTCCTCCATCTAGATTTCAAATTTACTATACTTTTCATATATTTTCTCCCTTCACAAGGTCATTAGAATGGTGTTCAAAGACTCCTCGTGTTCCTCTATCTTGGATTATATCATAATATCATCAATAAATACTACCACAAATTTGTTGACGTAATCTCTAAAGAATTTATTCATTAAATCCATAAAAAAAAATTAGATCATTAGTGAGTCGTAAGGTCATCACTATGAACTCATAGTGTCCATACCTTGTTCGAAAGGTAGTCTTGGGAATATCTTCCTTAATCACCTTTAATTGGTGATATCCGGACCAAAGGTCCACCTTAGAGAAATACTTAGCCCATGTAGTTGATTGAACAAGTTATCTATCTGTGGAATGGGATACTTGTTCTTTATCATGCTTTTATTGAGCTGACGATAATCAATACAGAGGCACATTGATACATCCTTCTTCTTGACAAATAATACTGGTGCACCCCACGGTGAAGTGTTCGGGTGTTTAAAACCCTTATCCAGATTGTCCTGTAATTGCTCCTTTAGTTATTCCAACTCAATGTTGGTCATTCTATAAGGATTCATTGATATAGGCTGAGATCTAGGAATAAGTTCAATTGAGAACTCAACTTCTCGGACATAAGGAATACCAGGAAATTCTTTAGGGAATACATCAGTGTAGTCCCTCACAATGGGAATGTATTCTATCATGATTTCCTCCTTTTTATCAATCATTTGAGCTACATATGCTTTACCATAAGTTAGTAATATCCACAATTGATACGATGATTATGAAGGAGATTCATCCACCTCCTTACACTTATACAAAATTAGAGGATTCTTTGGGATGTGAAGAGTGATCTCCCTTTCCCAAAAAATTGATGTTGGATTTATATAAATATAGTCAATCCATTTCCAATATAGAATCAAACTCTACCAAAGGAATTATTAAAAGATTTACTAGGAGGTTCATTTTACAAATATTAATTAGGAGTAGTTATATAATTTGGATGTAATAATTTTCCCATTTTTTATTCTCATAGATAACTCAACTTCTATATTTTGAGGTGATGTTCAAATATTTCTACTAAACTTGAAAGATATGAAAAAATGCGTAGAACCATAGATGATAATCCTACCTTTCACTATTTGATTCTGGTTCTAATCATTTACTTCATCCAAAATAGACTTTGGGATGATAATTTTTAAACTTTTAAACGCATAAAAGGGAAATCGATAACATTAAATGGATAACTTATAAGTGAAAAGTATATCTTAACTTGTAGTTCCCTAAGTTTAGATTTAGGTTGTCCATTGTGATATAATTATCCCTAGGTTTCTTACTAAAGTGCTCTAGTCCTAATATCCAAAAATAACTAGATCTTGCTCTGATATCAACTATAGTGACCCTATCCTTTTACACATTTTATTATATGATTTTAAACATAATTAACCAACAATTACAAGCCAAGTATCATAAAGTATAGTGTCTTTAGAAGGTTAGGTACATAATTAGAAAACATGAAACCAAAATAAAAAAATCTTTTATTTATTCTCCATAATTAGCTCCTAACTTCCATTTAGCTCTTACATCTTCATAGGATAACCTGGGGAATGCATGAACAAAGCGATGAGCTAAAAATACCAGTAAGGGAAAAGAAACATAGGAATAAATTATAGCACATGGGTTATAAGGAATAACATGGTGACATAAAAAACATGAATAAACATAAGGAATCATAAAATTTATAACATGGGATCATGTAATCATTGCATCATAGGAATGTTGAAACAACATACAACATGACATAAGCATGATTCAAGGATAACTTCCAAGACCATTTCACATGGAGGAGCATGAGTCAAGGCTAACTTCCAAGACCATTTCATATGGTGAAAAAAGTCCCATAAAGGATTCAGGTTCACCCCTTATTCCAACATTACATCTCATGAGACTAAACATTACCCAATGCATTGGAGCGCTATCTAGGCACACTCATAATAACATATTTATGAATATGTGTTCCACATGAAGAATCATATATAAGCAATAAATATAAGGGTTACCCATAGAAGTTAATGGGTATTATAAATATGTCACAGATCATATCAAATGGGTGTATCATAAAAGTGTCCATAAAAGAATGGATTTGAATCATACATGGGAATCTATAAGGTAAAATAGGCATAGATCATGATAAATGATGTTCAACTGAAGTTATAACATGTAAAAAGAGCGTTTAATAAACTTTATAAATGAGCCTCTTTACTATGGTTTAAGGTAAGATATTAAAGAGTCGTTAAAGCGGACAAAGTTATAATTTTTGTATAAAATCGGAAATGAACCAAGAAATTTTTTCATGATAAAATTAATGATTTTATAAAAATAATGGTGGATTAAAATAGATTATGGAGTGAACTTGAAAACATGTAAGAAATTAGGAAGTTCCCTTTAATCGGTCCTGCTTACCGGGAAGAATTGATAGGGGAAGTACTCTGAGTACTTTTAGCACTTAATCATATTGACTTATGGGATCTCCTAAGATGATAATATTGCTAATAATCTTTATTATCCTTTCATTCATTTGTGTGATTATTTCATCATAAAACATTCTAAAGGTGACAAAATTTAGTTTATCAGTAGAATATCTTTTCTATCTTATAGTGTATGTTCCTTCATAAGCAACTAAAATAGTTTGCCACATCTCATAGGCAGTAGGACATTTTGATACACAATTAAACTCATTGGGATTAAGTCCATAGATAATAGCATTCATTTCTTTTGAATTGATGTCATATTTAGCTTCTGTTTTATTATTCCAAGTCTCTGGTTTTTCAGGAATCACATAAGGAGTGATGATCATTGAATAAACTTTGAATCCAAGATTCTTAAGATAGATAATCATTTGATATTTCCAATATCCATAATTTTATCCATTAAAGTATGGATCATGAACCATAGACATTCCTTCTTTTGGATCATCCATTGACATTTTCTTTGTATAGACCTTATACTTTTTAGTTTATTATAGTTTTATCAAAAAATTCACCTTTGATACCAATTGTTATACTAAACAATACAAAGATAACACAAGAGGGGGGTGAATTGTGTCTTTTTTATAATATTCCACAATTATGGATTTAAAAACCCCATGTGATTTATTCAGGTATGTAGTGTTTTCTTCTGTAAAAAGAATGATCAGAAGATAATAGAAAGAAAGAACACAACAAATTTATAGTGGTTCAGGGCATAAAGATCTCCTAGTCCACTCTACCAATGCTGTCACAAATCAACCCAGGTCAAACCTGATCTGGTCACCTAAGTCGATCCACGACAAGGCCTAAAGTGTGTTCCTGATCCCCATAGGCTGACAACTATTTTTGGACATCAAAATAAACCTTTTGGGAATGATTTGGCCCATAACAAAAGACAAATAAATAAATATAACCTAAAAACATATAAATAAAAGAAAATAAATTGAACAAACTGGCAGGGGAAAAACTAAGCAATGAGACATACCTCAAGTGATCTCGTGGGTCACCATGGAACATAAACCACACTCTCTCCAAGAGCAATCCAAAACTAGAGGAACTTTAAACTGAAAAATTAAGTAGGTGTGAGCACCGAGATGCTCAGTAGGAATACCAAAGAATAACAATTCCCTATTCCTTTACCTTTAAAAAGAAACCCAAATCATGCTAGTTTGAAAATACAACCATATAAGGATAATATTTACCACTCTTACAAATTTAGGAAATACATTTCCAAGAAAAACCTTTCCCTTTTTATCACATTTCCAAAATATTTTACAAGCATGAATATTCATTTTAAAATGAAAGAAAGTCAGTTTAAAATTAAAAACATGTATTTTTATAAAGGGGAAAACATGCTTAAAGCAGCTAAAATGGAAATCATTTCACAAACACCATGTCATAAGTGAGCACCATGGTCAATCCCTATAGCTAACTAGCACAAATGGAACCCTGGGAACATTGTACCTCAGTGAAATGTGGTATAAAAACCACAACCTACTACATTCTTGTGTATGGGCCACTAGTAGGGGACATCACCATAACCCTAGTGGTCTCCAATCATCATCCATGTTTAGTTAGAGTTGTAGCATCAATCTTGCTAGATGAAACTGGGATGAACCACTTCTAAATCATCTAGCATACTAGTCCTAGTCCACCCACCTAGATACCACGGGCTTCCCATGTGCTCTATTTAAAGTGGTGGTGAATTTTCATCAAACTAACATACATGAACACATCATTTTCTTTATTCAAAAACACATTCAACCTCTCACCATCGAACTCCCCCTAGAGTGCATTCCCCCTTTTTAGGCCACACAACAAAGCATAATCCTCTTCATGAGGAACATATCACAAATTACACATTAACACTTGTGTCGCATTTCTAAAACTAGGGGGAATGTCTCAAGATGAGTTTTTCACTTTCTCAAACCATTCTCAAAGTACCAAATAAGCCTCATTAATTTACAAAGAATATTATCATTTTATAAAACATCATCACACAATTATTTTGAATCCCAAAACTATTCAAAATCTCAATGAACTAACCAAGGAATCACACATTTTAAAAAAACTTGAAACCATACTTAAAACAAAGCATACCTTTTAAGGAAGGAGAATTACCAATTAACCTCAAATCCATACTAAACCCCATGCATTTTCCAAGATAATAAAAATATGAAATTTTATTTTTTTTAAATCACACACTAACCCATATTCATTCAAAATCAACTTCCACAACTAACATACACACCAAACATTTTAGGGAATACTTATCACACTCTCAAAACCATTTAGGAAGAACTTTTAAAGATTCAACATCTAAAACCAATTGAGCATTAGAAAGATATTACATTTTCCAAACAATTCTGAGAGCATATATCAAGAATAAAAATGCACATTGTAAACTTAAATAAATTATGAAAAATAATATAGAACCATTACTAAAAATCACAAATAGACTGCATAGCTTATACATATACTACATAAGTATAAAATATATTTTTTAAACAATAAAGAAATTATGGAATTCAAATTAAAGGTCTAGGAATAGAGAACCTACCTCAAACATGCCACTCTTTTATGGAAATCACCCAAACCAAAACTTCACACTAACAAACACATGAATTTATACATATATAAGTAAATACCCCTAGTTGCATTGTACATATTCCTTATGAAATGAGGGAATATGTACAAAGAGAGAATTTATATATATATTTCTTACCCTATACATGCATGTGTAGGAATTCATGACACTCATAGCCCGAGACCACATCAACGGGACCCATTACACTCTTGAAAAATTTACCAACAACTCAAAACACCGTGGAAAATACCCACACAGCCAAAATAAATTATCGAAAACTCAAATATCACAAAATCACTAATTACAATTATACCATAATGAAGAAATTGAAGAATTATTACCTGAAGACCATGGTGAAACCCTTTTCCTTCATTAACTATGGCAAGAACGATCAACAACAAGACCAACAAAACCTAATCACTAAGAATCGACCAAAACAAAACCTCAAAAAAAATTAGGGTTCATCCAAACCCTACACACCACAAGAAAGAGAGAAAAACCACCAAATATATGGAGAAGATGGGAGAGGAGACTCACCAGAGGGATTCTCACACCAAAATAGGAGGAGATTCAGTCGCCATAGGGAGGGAGTGGCATACCAGAGCTTCTCCTGGTTGGTCGGGTCATGTAAATAAGAGGTAGTCGTGCGAGAGAGGAGGAGGTGGAGTCAGCCGCACGAGAGGGGATCCACCACTGGAGGAAGGAGGGAGGCACGTCGGAGGGCACCCGGTTAGTGGGGGTTTATGCGAGCAGGAGGGAAGGGGTAGGGTTGTGCTGCGTGGGGAGGGGGAAGGGAGGGGGGGTTGCATCCCTGACCAAAAAAATAGACAAATAAAATAAAACTAATAATAACATTTTTAATAATAATAATAATAATAAACTTAATAATAATATCATTATTATTATTTAATCATTTTATTTTTTATTTTATTTTCTTTCATTTTGATTTTAATTTTATAAATTTTAAACTTTAAAAAACACAAATATAAATAAAATTACCATGACCGCAAGGTGTCGGGTCGGGGTGTGACAAATGATCTCTCTACGAGCTTGGTAAATTTCACTATCAAGAACCTCTTATCAAAAGACCTTAAAATCCACAACTGAGTATAGGCAGTTAACACCTTTACAACAAGACTAAAATAGATCCTTCTGGTTCTTTAACAGGGAATTGATTATCCACAGTTTAATACAAAAAGCTAATACTTCACCATAAGTGAGTACGAGCAGTTAATACTCCAATAAATCAAAATAGTTTGATTTTTTTATGGTTTTGGGTTGATATTCATAGTTGCAACAGAAGCAACTGATAGTAGATGGATCTTATTCTTCAGAAATGAAAGTCTTTAAGAAAGAATAATTTTGAAGTGATCCAGGTTTCAAATGATATTTAATAGGAATATCAACTAACAACAATAGTAATATTATAGTAACATGAGGTTAAAATATGTATCTCTCCAAAGTGTAGCTTCTTCTGAAAATAACAGAGTCGGTCGTTTGTTGCAGTAGATTTGTAAAAGATATTCATGAGAATGTAGTCGTATGTGTATGTATCTTGTATCACCCGTATCACATGTATGTATGATTTGAAAATACTTCATTCATATAAATAGTTTTCTTTCAGTCGAACAGATCCAAGAAAATCACCTGATAGATCATCGATATTCAAATTCAAAAATAGTCAAGGGGATTCGTAACTTACCTTAAGAATGTGAGTGAATTTCTCCAATAAATTCGGTTCTTTGAAATAGTAATAATTAGATTTTAATTGGTCGTAAATGATCTTTGAATCGTCATGTAATTATTTCGAGATCTTTGTAGAAATCGCAGATAAAATTATGAATTTAAATCTCTGACATTGAATAGTTAAACGTAGGGTTCCTTCACAAAACAACAAAAATACCAAACAAAGGGTTCAACTATATAGCATTCATTTTCTAAATGCAGGGTTGAAAATGTAAGGTTGGTAATAAAATTAAGGCTGATTATCTATACATTTGTCTCTCAAATTTAGGGTTCTTTACTTACATAGGGTTCTTTAACCATACTTTCTTCTTTTGACAAATGTAAGGTTCTTTGACCATACTTTCTTCTCTTGAAAAATGTAAGGTTACTTACAAACTTAAGGCTATTTAACAATAATTTTCTGATAACATAGGGTTGATTAACCATATGTACTATTCTGAAAATAGGGTTCATTCCTTATGCATTGTTCCAAGCGTAGGGTTTATTCTTTACGTTATGTTTATCAATATAGGGTATGAATAGTGTTTCTAGAATATATTAAAATGCATTCTAACCACTTTAATTAATATTCCTTGTGAATTAAAATCTTGAGTATAATTCCAAAATAAATATTATAATGAATATTAATTTCTTAAAATACACTTAAGGTAATATCATTATTAAAACAAATAAGGGTATTTGTAAGCATCAAAATCAATAAGATTTATAGAGTATTGTTGAGACAATGCATGCCCAACAAATATACTAGTAATAGAACATTAAATAATTCATAATACATATATTATAATCTATTTTAACCATAAAATGGTTTTATAACCATTCTTGAAAGTAGTAATGGAAATTGAAAAGTCCCCATCCTTGAATGTGATAAATCAACACATCACAGACGATGTTTTCATTTTTTTAGAACAAAAGGGGAGGGGAAAAGAAATGATGATGGGTTATTCCATTAACATAATAAAATTAATGTATATATAAGATGATGGATTTATCATGATACTTGTATAAGGGGAGGTGATAATAGAATAAGAAAAGAAAAGAAATTGAAATGAAATTTAAAAAAAAAGAGGTTTTTACCTCTTGAATTCTTCTCCTTGGGAACCTCCCTAGGGGAATTGGGTTTGGTATTTTGTTGAGACCAAAGGATCTTGGAAATGGGGTAGAGACTTGGGAAGAATATTGGGAAAATTTTGGACAGGCTTAAATCCTTTTGAGGTGTGAAGAGGAGAGGTGGTGAAGGTGGCATTTATAGTGGAGGAGATGCGTGTTTTTTTATTCATTTATTTATTATTTTGGCTTAAGACTATGAATAGTGTTTATTCTTGTGATTGAATACAGTAAATATTTCATGTGATTTTGAAAAAATGGTTCTTAAATCATCCATATATCATCCATGACTCAATAATTCATGTATTTAGCTTATATCATAAATTATTGTATTTCACAATTCACCAAAAATTAAACTATTTTAGAAAAATCTAAAAAATTCACCATAACCATTTTTCAATATATAGAATTCAAAAATGGACTCAATTTTATGAAAATAATTTTCTACATATGAGAAATTTATTTTTTTAATTAAATACATCATTTATTTAAAAAATACCAATTTTAAAATTATAACTAATTGTATAACACTTTGAAATTTTAATTAGGGTCTCATAAAATTATCTTATAATCATAAGAAAAAAATATCAATTTATGAATCTATTTTATGAAAATAAATTTTCTTTTAAATCATTATATTAATTATAAAATTATAAATAAACATTTATGTTTTAAAAAAATATCAATTATTAATTTATCATTTTTAAAACATTTATTTAATTATTACATTATATAAATATATCATATTTTTATTTATAAGATTCCTAAATTTTATTTATAGTTTCATAAGTGGGGTTAATATTATATTGGATGAGTTATTATTCTTAATGGTCACCTTACTATTCAAAAGGTCAGGTTACCATTCTATTGATTTATGTTCTTTAATTTCTATAAATACTTATTATTTCATTCATTGTTCATTTATAAAGTTTTTATTGTGTTATCTAAATGATTTTATGTGATTTATACTGTATGAAAACTGGCGAAAAGGTTTTATCGTAGTCAATTCCTTGATTCTATTTAAAACTTTTAGCCACTAGCCTTGCTTTATAGGTACTTACTTTACCTTCCATGTCCAGTTTCTTCTTGAATAGCCATTTACATCCAATAGGATTTACATCAACTAGAACATCGACCAGAACCCAAAATTGGTTCTCATACATGAAATCCATCTCAGAATTCATAGATTCTATCCATCTTGCAGCTTCTGATCTCTCTACTGCCTCCTTATAGGAGAGAGATTCATCGTTGTCCAATAATAATGAGTCACCATCCTCAGTGACTAGAAAACCATATCTCTCTAGTCCCCTTACCTCTCTTGAGTTCCTACACAATACTTGTGTTTGAGGAACTACTTCTTCCATGGGTACCTATGGAACTTATTCCTGTACCAACTCCTATGTATCTTGAGCATCAAATTCATCGAAGTCAATCTTGCTCCCACTACCCTTTTTGAGGATGTGCTCGCTCTCAAGAAAGATAGCTTGTCTAACAACAATCACTTTCTTGTCTGAGGGGTTGTATAGGTAGTATCCCTTTGTTTCCTTGGGATACCCTATAAAGATACAGCTTGTGCCCCGGGGTGCTAGTTTAATTCTTGATAAAGTCTCAACAAACATCTCGCATCCTCATACACGTGTATGTAACAAAATGAGTTTCTTTCCACTCCATAACTCAAAAGGAATTTCATTTACTGCCTTAGTGGGTAATTGGTTTAATGTGTATGCCACAGTTTGTAATGAATATCCCTAAAAGGATAATAAAAGATCTGCAAGACTCACTACTACAAAACTAGCTTTTAACAGCGTTAGAAAAATACGCTGAGAAATTCCATCTTTATCAGTGATAAAATAAACAATGATAAAGGGGGGCCTTTATCAATGCTAAATGAAAGTGTTGATAAAGGATACCCTTTACCAACTCCTTTTATTTAGCATTGATAAAAGATCTACTATATCAGCACTTTCGGAGTACTGATAAATATTAAGATATATCAGCATTTTTTTAGCATTGATAAACATCACTTTTATCAACGCTTATCAATTTAATGCTGATAAAAGGGATATTTATCAGCGCTTTTCTAAAAGCACTATTAAAATTGTCGCCGATCTATTATAGAAAACCCTAACCCGCACTTAGTCATCGCGATTCTGAAGCTCTCACGGAACTCCTCTACTATCAGTGTGACTCCACTAAGATCCATTAGATGAATCAAGAATAGAATCCAAGTTATTTTATTTTATACTTTTCCTATATCATTGTTTGATATTTTGGGTTTTGGGTTTTGTGTTTTTGTGTTGTTATGAACCCTAAATCTCATCTCCTCATCGCTTTTGGAGCGACTCCTCTAGAGGACCAACCAAATTACTTTATTGAGATATAATCATTCACAATAATGTATTTTGAGATGAATTACCATACGTAGTCATTTATATTGTGTATAAAAAATATGATGGAGTCCCATGTATGTTTTTCATGGCCATGACTGACTCAAATAAGATTTTTTATTGGTTTCTTAATGGCCTTGAAGAAGACCCCTTTTTTTACCTCGTGTAATTTCTTTGCAGAGGGCTATCTATAAAAAATTTATTGTATCCACTATCCTTAAACTAATTTATCCTCCATAGATGCCACTCATTTACATAAGGAATTAAATTTTATATAGTCTATTAGATTCCTAAAGAATTTGTTTCCCTATATTATGTAAACCACCTCTTTATAATATTTGATTAAGGATAACCCCTTCGTAAATGATCCTTTATGTGGTCTGCAAAAATATCACTCTAGTCTCTTATAAATAGAGTTATACAAAGATTTATAAATTATATATGAATACTTTATCCACTAGGGTCTCCCACCTTATATGATCTTAATCCATATGCATTTATGGATTCAAAGACCTTTCAGACACTTTATTACTTGGTTAAAACCCCTATAAGTATATTTTATTAATGCCTCCTCTGAAGAAACTTTACTTGGATGGGTAGTACTTGGTTCCCAAGAACCAAATAACATTTTACATTTGATCACATGAATATTAATAAATATTTTATAACATTATGAGTGTTCTTATTTGTAACATTAATGTTATAATGTCCTTAGAATATCTGTCACATCAAAACATTATATAAGTTACCCAATATAATGTGATCCATGAAATGTAATGGAAATATTCATAAACATATATCGAGTGATCTAGATTTCATTTTTATGATCGAAAAAAAAATGATGTTTTACTATTAGGTGTTGGAAGCTTATAGGTACAAGATAATTATTCTCATGAATTTTAAACCTTGTAATCCTCAAGAAGGGGGTTATGAGGATTGAACCTGAAATAAGAATTCCTCTTATTATATGTTTAATTAGGTATTTCTAACTATATGTGTGTGTATTTAAATATATATAGTATTTAATTAATAATGTATATTATAATCAACATAAATTGACATTTTCATGTAAACAGTGGAAGCAAATTTTCCTTGCATGTTAGGATATATTGGGTTTGTCATAAGTTATATGACATTAATTGACTAATTTGAGAAATAATTTTTTTCTCTTTAATGTTATGGAATATGAAATCTCTACCCTTTTGTTTTAAATTAAACTGTTTGATGAAATCTATAACCCTTTTAGTTCATTAATGAGTTCATATCAGAAAGTCAAATAAAGATAAATCAATAATATTGGTTAATAACAAAAGTATGAAACATTTATTACGAGATATAATTATAAAGGGGTTTTATTAAATAGTAATCTTTCATATGAGCTTATTATCATTACGACATTATCTTATTTCTATATGGGTGTCTTAATGTATTTTAAGATTTCAATCATAGACTTTGGGAAATTTCTATTAATCGAACTGAGAAATTTTCCTATAAGGTCACACAATAACTTTTTCCCCAATCTAAGAAAAAATTACTTTAAATTTAATATTAAGAATAAATATTATTCTTTATTTTGATAGAAAATCCATAAACTGTAATTAAGAACAAAGAACGTAGATAGAATGAAATAAAACCATAAATCTAGAGTTTAAAAACTAATTCTTAGGATGTTCATAAAGCTTGATGACTTGGATAAATTTGTTTTTTTGCTTTAGTAGCCTCATATGTGATCCTCATACTTGGTTTAAATTTGTTTTTTTTTTGGACTATGAGACAGTTGTTTTGGCTCGAGATGTCCCTTTCAGTTGTGTTTCAGATTGATTATGAACCTAATTTTATGATTTTTTGTTATTCATAATATGCCACCCATAATGGTCCCAAAAGTTTCTAGTGGGTCTTGCCCTATTTCTGGTTCTCCTCAGTTGTTTCCCATCTTTCATGGAAATTGAGGTTTTTTAGAGGCAATTAAGTGGCTTGAGGAAGTTGAGCATGTCTTCAGAGTGTTTGGAACTCCCAAATATTTTAGAGCTCGTGTTGTTTTGGGTCTGCTTGGGGTTCATCTTTGTAAGAATGTAAGTTGTTTTCCCCACCAACGATGAAAGTTGGAATGATGTGGGAAGATTTTAATTCCCTCTTTGTCTGGTTTTTTATATCTAAGGAGATGAAGACGAAGAAAAGGGAAGAGCTCATGAGTTTCTAGCAAGGTCAGTGGGCGGTGAAGGATTATATTGAACACTTCAAAGACTTGGTTTCCTTTTCCCCAGAGGTGGTGTCATAGGATCTGTTTAAAGCTTCTCTTTTCATTGTGGGTCTTAATCCAGATATCAAGGATTGATTCATCTTCTCCAAGGAGATTCATTTTGAGAAGTTAATGGAGGGAGCCTTTTTGGCTGAGTTGTTGTGAAAGAAGCATAAACACGTTGGATCATTTGTTTTCTCCCATGTTGGGGTGTTATGTCCTACAGTTAGGATTATTTTTGAATGTATGTAAAAAAAATTATTTATGTAATTTTATAAACTAATGATTTAAATGTTTATAATATAGTATTTTTTGGTATTTGTGTTGTAAATTTCATTTCATTTAAATTTTGTATTGTGACTTGTTTTTATTGTTATCTAGTGTGTTTTTTGTGTGTTTCTGGTGCTGCGTTGCAGTGTGAAGTAACATCACACTACGATATCACCATTTATTGGCGCTTTTAAAATCACTGATAAAGAACACATTTATCAGTGTTTATAAAAGCGCTAAAAGGATACCTTTAGCGATGCTAAAAAAATATCTGATAAATGAGACATTTATCAATGCTTCTAAAAGCATGGATAAAGGTCCTATTTATCAGTGCTTTTGTTAGTACTGATAAATGTACCCTTTATTAATGCTATTTTATCATTGATAAAAGTTTTGATCTTTTAAATTCACTCAAGTAGTCAGTAATTTTCTAGCGCTGATAATGGCCATTTCTAACACTGTTAAAGGCCAATTTTGTAGTAGTGACACATCATCGACCTTAACATGTCCAATAAGGTACATTTCCTCCTTTCACTAACACCATTACACTGTGGTGTATAAGGTGGGGTGAGTTGAGTTAGAATCCAAAACTCCCATAGAAATCTGATGAACTCTTGGTTAAGATATTCTCCACCTTGATCCGATCGAAGCTTCGTTATCTTCTTACCAAGTTGGTTCTCTACTTCATTATTGATTTACTTTAATTTCTCAAAGGACTCAGACTTATACCTCATCAAGTAAATATATCCATATCTACTCAAGTCATCAGTAAAAGTTATGAAGTAAGAATATCCACTTCTAGCTTCTACTGAAAATAGTCCACACACATTAGTGTGTGCCAATCCTAGAATCTATATGGCCCTTTCACCCTATTCACCAAATGGAGGTTTGGTCATTTTCTCTTTTAAATAAGTGTGACATCTATCAAGTGGTTTTAGCTCGGAAGAGTCTAAATAACCATCTTAATATAGCTTTGTCAAACGCTTCTCATTTACATGACTGAGATGATGATGCCATAACTGGGTGTTATATGAGTCATGTGAACTTGATTCGTTATCAATTTCCAACACTTGGTTTTTGTAATTTAATACACACAAACAATTATTTAAATGCACCATACCATAACATATGTTGTCCTTATAAAAGAAACAACTTTTATTTATGAACTTGAAAATATACCCATCTGTATCTAAACTTGATATAGAAATTATGTTTTTGGTAAAAGTAGGTACATAATAACAATCATGTAAAACAAAAATCATTCCCTTTGGAAATGAAAGGTGGTAGTCACCAATAAAAAGAGCAGTCAGCCTCAAACCATTGGCATCTCATAGATCCACCTCTCCTCTATCAATTTTTTGAAATCTACTTGGTTCCTACATTTGAATATAGATGTGAGCACCACAAGATGTATCTAATACCCAATGTGTAGAAGTGGAAAGATTGCACTCGATAATGAATTCACCTTTGGATCCCCCTTGCCTCTGGGTGCAGTTCCTCTTCCAGTGGCCTGACTTGTCACATGCAAAGCATACTTCCTCCTTTTCCTTTTCCTACCTTTGGATATTCTTCTTCTTGGTTGGATGGTGCTCGGGGGATTTAGACTGTTTATAAGTATTAGGCCCCTATTCCTTGTCCTTCCTCTTCCTATTCACCATAAGGATAGCGGGTTTTTCATGCCTCGTGTCCTTATTCACTTGGTGAATTAAATTAAGAATTTCTAATAGACTCTTCTCATTATTGATCATATTATAATTCATAATAAAACTAGAGAAGGCCTTAGGTAGTGATGATAGTATGAGATCTGTACTCAACTCATCTGGAAATTTAATCTCTAAGATGTCTAGACTCTCAATGTAGCCAATAAACCTGACTACAAGTGGTCCAACTGACGTAGACTCTCTAAGCTTAGTGATGAACAAAGTGTTGGAGATCTCATACATCTCTTGTCTCGCCTTATCTCGATAGAGATCTCAAAGGTGAGACAACATACTATAAGCGTCCATTTCCTCATGTTTCTTCAAGAGATCATTGGTCATGGATGATAGCATGAGGCACTGAACATATGTAGCATCATTCAGAACAGGTTCCCTTTTATACGAGAGAGGAGGGGCACTCTTGGAATTTCATAAAATATTACATTAATATAAATTAATTTCGATGTTCAAATGGATCCAAAATGATAATATTAAATGCTAAGATTATTATAAGTCTAAATAATCTCATCTAATAAAATTTGGATATGTTTGAATCACATTTACCCTTATCTTTTTGTTTTAACCCTTCTTTAACTCTTTTAACAATTACGGTGATATCAATATTTTTACTCTTAAGGGGTTAATATAGTTATTGTAAATGGAAAAACAACCCATAAAAAGACCATGGTTGATGTTATAAACCATATCCAATTCAATTGGTTGAATATAATATTTTTAGAAATTTTAAATCATTTAATAAAATATTATTTATTATAAAATATCATTAATGACTATTTTGTAACTCTTCATTTAGTTTGACTTTTAAAACTACAAGGCAATAATGAAATTAGAATACAATACATCCAGACCACCCTAATATATCATTTTATCTACAAAAAACCTGGATCATAATTATTATTTCAAATTATATCATTTTTAATATTTTTAATATCATTTATTTTATTTTTCTATTAATTGAATAATTATTGTATCAGTGTTGTGTGAGCTTTTAAGGTAATTATTTCATCACTAAAAATTAAAAATAAATTACCATGATGAAAAAAAATCATTTATCTTTCAAATGAATATTTCTAATCAAACATATCCTCTATTTATCCTTATATGAAAAATATTATAGTTATTAAAAACAAGAGTTGTATTTTTTACTTTTCATTGCATAAAATATTATAAAGGTCGTAATCACATCCAAATAGAAACAAAAGGTCAAATAACTAAATATTGGATGATTATAGAAGAAATGGAATCATCCAATAAAATTAAGACAAGTGTTAGGATCATTTTTTTAGTTCTTATCATTTAATTTTGAACTTTATTTTCCTAATTTACCATTTACCGTCGTAATAAAAATTACTAAGATTACTATTCATATTGACCAAAAATAAAAGGGATCTATTTGATAAATTTAGACCTCATAATTACAAATAACGAATCCATTTTTCAAAATTCAAAACACAGAAGTGTTAAGATTTTATTTAAAATTAAACTAGCAAAATGCAACGAAAAACGATTTTTAAGAAAAATTCCCTTTAAAAATATAAAATGTTTTTATACTAAATTCAAGTATAAAATTAATTTCAAAACCATAATTTGAATAATTTTAATCAAAATGAAATAAAAAAATCCAAAATATAATTTTACTTTATAAATAATTTAAAATAAAATACGGTTTTTAATAAAAAAACAGTATGTTTCACTATTCATTGAAAAATCAAACTTTTCAAAAAAAATCTCAAAAAAATCACCATAAGATAATTTTGATATGATGATTTCAAAAATTAAGTTCATTTTATCAAATAAATACTTTAAATGTTTTATAAATTTAAAAAAAAATAATAAACATTTATAAATAAAATGTATTTTGGAAGAATAATATGACTTTTCTAAAAAAATGAATGATTATTCACTAAGAATTAATCAATAAAAAAATTATTGATTAGGATCCATTTATATATATATATATATATATATCAAAAATTTGTTAATCATATTCATACCCTCCTATTTAATAGATATTTTATAATGGTCATATTTAAATAATAATATTTCATGATTTGTTTGGACTCGGTGTTGCATGACATACACATTATCGAGCATAATATCCTTCTTTTAAAATATCAGGATATTACATTCCCCTACCCCCTAATAAATTGTGTCCTCACAATTTGAACTTGGGCTCGGTAACCAAGAGTTTGAATTTTTTAAATACCTTTGTTGAAATCTCACATCATAAAAAGGTTTAATAAAACTTCCTCTTGAAAAGAGGGAAAGAGAAATATGAGGGTCATCTGAAATAACACATACTAGGTTTCCAAATAGGAGAACATTGGTAGGAAGTGAAGATATGGAAATTGAAGAAAAAATTTAATGTTCAAACAATGATGGAGAGTGACAAAGATCGTTGATCACAAGATAGTGAATGAACATGAGAAAGTTAACAACCACAAAACCATAAACCAAAGAGGTGTGAAAGGGACCCATCGGTTCATCAAAAATGAAGGTAATAGGATAAAATTTTCATTTCAAGATCTTTTTCCTAGTGTTTAAGAATTTAATTACCATCTAGACTAAGAACATAAATAAAATATACTTACTTTCTGAGTAGAATTTCATTATTTAATAAATTTCCACCATAATCTAATTTTTGCTCCAAATGCTGAGTATTCAAGATGAATTTTTCATACTAGAAGCACTAAAATTAACCTTTAACTAACAAAATCCACAAAAGGATAAAAAGATATTCCTCCTATCTTTAGTCATTAACCAAAACCAAGAAAATGGTTAGCACAAGATAATATAATTCCCAAAATGAATAAACCTTCAAATGATTAAAGACAACATTAATCTAAAAAGCCTCAACAGTAACACCCAAGGTGAAACTTAGATCATTTGATAAATAACTAGCCTTAAAGTTCTTCAAAATATTCTAGACCAAGTTTGAAACCCAAAAACAGAATGATTTGATCACATGTTCTTCCAAGATTAATTTAACATTTATTTACAAATAGCATCAATCGATCTTAAAGTCGCATACCAAAAGTATATTCTCTGATCATATAATCTCTAATATATGCTAATCATTTACATAAATATCTTGAATCACCATAAAGACACATTAAAATCATATATTCTTCCAAAAGAACCTTTAATCCTCAAATAAGATCTCATAATATATAAACCCTAAAGGTTATCAATATCTTTAAACTTATATCCACAAAAAAAATTCTTCCTCAAATAACTTTTTCACATGTTAAACTTAAGGGTCGTATATACCTCAAACATTTATCAAAGCTTAATAAATGTCTCCCAAATTATTTTAATCACATAAAACCTCAAAAAAAGGGGTGTCCAAGCCTTTGAACATATGATCAACCTCAAATATACCACTACATCATAACTCTTGAATCCCTATATGTAGAAACCTTAATCATTCAGTGTTCTTTATTAACTATGATTTTCCATCTTATTCCTTAATACTTCCTTCTTGCAAAAAAATATGAATCATGTCCTAAGATTCAATAATATCAAAACATAAGCCAATATATAATTCATACCTTTCATATTTCATTTTTAGTTTCTTCATCTTCAACTATAATGGCATTCGGCATTGTTAAACATTTATTTATATCGTCATGTTGATCTCGTTCTTGATCTTTCCCCCTTAGACATCAATTTTCACAATGCCCATACTCCTCACTTTTAAAACATTCAATTGAAACCTTTGAAAGAACTTTAATCCCTTTTATAATGTTAACCAAACTCTTCCTTTTTCCTTGGTAATTTATTGCTTTATTCCCTTATTTACCACATACAAAACAACTTCTCATTCTCTTAAGACATTTTTTTAAGTGTTTCTTCCCATATTCTCGACACATAGGTCATTGAATATTTTTACTTTTATGATATTTATCACTTGAACTTCCACAGAGCATTATTTAACTCTTATTTGGTGAGTTGGGAAACTCACCTAGGTTCAATTTGTTAATCAAACCTCATGACGACTGGTTAAGAATAACCACAAGGGTCATCAGTACAGCTCCCAT
The DNA here is from genome assembly GCA_963277665.1 of Viscum album. Lineage (NCBI taxonomy): Eukaryota > Viridiplantae > Streptophyta > Magnoliopsida > Santalales > Viscaceae > Viscum > Viscum album. The sequence continues at coordinate 1,931,972,278 of OY728148.1, forward strand.
TTCATTTGGTTGGTTGTTAAGATAACCATCGCATTCTCTTTCACATCCATTGTTAATTTGGTTCCTGTTGGATCTGGCCATTTACTAAAACCAAAACAGTTGTGATTATATCAATAAAATCATAATAACCCACCTTATGGGGAGGATAAACACTAAGATATCCTTAACCACATTATATTAAGATCCTTCAATTTTTCCAAAATAATTATAATTCTCCCTAACATACTAACCATTACAGTTATAGAAGACTTTTAGATTATGTTCAAATAATATCCTAACATCTAAAGTTATCTAAACTGACCTCTGATACCAACTATAAGGACTCAATCTTAAACATTACATAATCTTGATTTTTAAATCAAAAATTCATTTTCTTACATCTAAGGATTTTTTCAAATTTAGAGTTTTAGATAATTATGTCATGAATCTTACATATCAAACCCATATTTTACAAGGTGTCCACTTTTACTCAATATCCATTTTTTCCATAAAATAAAACTTTAAAAATAAATCATGCTTGTTTTTCATGAAAAATATTCACAAATTTCAACTTGAATTCTTCTTTTTCCTTACACATCATTAAACCCTATGAAAAACATTTTAAAATGTGGGATAAGCACAAAAAGTTTAGTAAGGTATATAAAAAAGAAATTTTTTATTCCAATGAAAAACATAAAAACCCATGAAACATTTACCTTTATCTTAATATTCTTTGAGCGGACGTAAGAAATCATTTCCATATGAAATTCACACAAACAATTTTGTTCAAAGAAAACCCTTTAAAACCCATAACAAGCATACATAAAACATGTAGGATATTTGGAGCATTATTTTCATATCAATATTACATATGGAGCAACTCTCACAGTTACGCATGGAATAACCATCATGGTTATACTTGGAGTAACCATCACAGTTACACTTGAATACTTGGAGTAACCATCAACAGTTACACTTGAAATAACCAACACGGTTAGACTTGTAATAACCATCACAGTATATATACTCCCATAGTCTATTAGGATAAACCTGATTAGTTAACTCCGTCCATTTATCCAATTCATTGGAGGGATATAATGGGGGTCACCCTTTGTATAAGCTATATTGTGCTCACCTGTGATCTATAATGGGGTTCAACCCATCATATAAGTTGTATTACACTCATCTATTTTTCATATATAATGCTCAAGTACCATATCATGAATAAAATATTTTATGCTTGCACTTTTCATCATAAAACCTTTGAAAAACACTTTCAAATATCAAAATACCCTTTTCTTTTAAAAAAACTCATTTTCAATATCAAAATACCCAGAAAACAGGGAAAGATAATTTTTCTTTGAATAAAACATAAAATCTTGTAAAGGAATCAAAACTTCAAATAATGGTTGTGGTGGCGGGAAACATCATGGATGTTGTATACATTAAAATAGAACATTCATTTTTGTCTTTTGTAAAGAGATTCAAAACATTTCCTAAAAATATTCCTTTTGAAAACCTTTGAAGGAAAGTCAAAATAGATATAAAATGTACTTTATAATAATTTTATTTCCATATAAATACATCCATAAAATAATTTTTTTTTTAAATATGGACATGGGATAAAAAGAGTTTTAAGGGAAACTTTAAAAGGGAATTTTTAAAAGAAAGTCTCTTACCTTGAGTCTGACTCGTCATGTGCATTCCTTGTCTTCTTGTGGACTTGCGGGACCATTATGACCTTTGTGTCTTGTTTCTTATTGGAATTTTTATCTTGCTTGTAATGGGTTACCTCTTCTCCTAGTTTTTAAAGAGGTTTACTTTTGTATTTTAATAAAGGGAGCTTAACCCTCAACCTTCTCAAAAAAATATACAAATATTTAATCATTTAAAATCACGTTATACATTTTGATGATATTCAGCTCATATGTCCAAAATGGATTTGGTAGGTTAGCTATGGTCAAAGTGTTCATTACCCCACCATATCTAGAATAATAATTATGAAATAATTATAATTTTTATGCATCAATTATAATTTTATAACTAATTATAAAATATGGTTATGAAAAAAGAACTACGTTATAATCATGGACATGGCAGGTCGTACGTATGTCTGTGTAACATTTCCATTTTTCAATGATCAATGTGGAAAGAAGGTGGGTAATATTTTATCTTTATATAATGATAATAATATCATAAATACCATATTATTTCTTTAAATATACTTATATATATAATCCATGTGATGTGGTGATGAAAAACGAATCACATCGCTTTGTGGAGGTGGTAGTTCACATGTACGTACGAATGACGTTATCATTTTTCAGTGAATGAAAATGTAAGAAGATAGGTGTTATATTATCTTTCTAGAATAATAAATATGTTATGAATATCAAATATATACATTAAATACATCATTATAACCAGTTGTGAGTGATTGTGATGGAAAAAAATTACATCGATTTGCGAGGTGGTAGTCCATCGTACACACAAATGATGGATTTCTTTCCCATTTGATAGAGGTTGGAGATGGATATAGGTTGTGTAATTAACATAATAACATATCAGTATAAGAGAGATACTGATATTATTATATCATCATGGTTAAGGAATATCTTTATGAGATGGAGGAAGAAATAAAACAAAAACCCTCGATGAAGAACTATATCTCTTCTTTGGAAAACCTCATTTGTTTTACACTTTAAGACCACTAAGGTTGGTATTCTACCTAAACTAAGGCCTCAAGAATGTTTGGAGAGATGTAAGGAATGTATTTGGATAACGATTGGCTGAAGTGTGAAGAAATGAGAAGAATAGGTCCCCTTTTATAAGAGAAAGGAGGGGCACTCTTAGAATTTCTTAAAATATTAAATTAATATAAATTATTTTTGATGCCCAAATGGCTCTAAATTAATAAGATTCAAAGATAAGATGAGGATAAGTCAAAATTAATCTCATCTAATAAAATTTAGACATGTTTGGATCATATTTTTACCCTTATATTTTTGTTTCAACACTTCATTAACCCTTTCAACAATTACGATGATATCAATATTTTTACTCTTAAGGGGTTAATATATTTATAGTAAATGGAAAAATGACTCATAAATGGACCGTGGTTGATGTCATCAACCATATCCAATTAACTTGGACTAAGATAATATTTTTAGTAATTTTAAATCATTTAATAAAATGTTATTTATTATAAAATATCATTAATATCAATTTTGGAACTATTCATTTAGTTTGACTTTTAAAACTATAAGAAAACAATGGAATTAGAATCCAATGCATCCACACCACTCTAATATGTCATGTTTATCTATAAAAAATGTGGATCATAATAATTCTTTCAAATTATATCACTTTTAATATTTTTAATATCATTTATTTTATTTTTCTATTAATTAAATAATTAATCTGTCAACTTTGCAAAAGCTTTTAAGGTAATTATTTCTTCACTAAAAATTAAAAAATGAAATAAATATTTCTAACCACACAAATATTTCTAAAAATTAAAAATAATATAGTTATTAAAAACAAGAGTGATGTTTTTTACTTTTCATTAAATAAAATATTATAAAGGTCATAATCGCATCCAAATGACAACAAAATCTCATATAATAGAATCTCGGGTGAGTATGAGTGAAATGGACTCATCAAATAAAATTAAGGCAAGTATAAGGGTCTTTTTTTAGTTCTTATCATTTTATTTTTAACTTTAATTACCCGGTTTTCTCTTTATTATGGTAACAAAAAACACTATGGTTACTATTCATATTGATCAAAAGTTTATTTACTAAATTTGGACCTCCTGATTCCAAATATGGAATAAATTTTTAAAAATTCAACACACGCAAGTAGAAAATTTTAATTTAAAATTAAACCTACAAAACACGATGAAAATCAGTTTTTTCATAAAAATGACCTTTTAAAATATAAAATGATTTTATACTAAATTCAAATCTAAAATTCATTTAAAAATACATAATTGAATTAATTTGAATCAAAATGAACTGATTAAATTTTAAAACTAATCCAAAATAGAATTTGAATTTATAAATAATTTAAAATAAAATATAGTTTTTAATAAAAATCAATATTTTTCACTATTCATTGAAAAATAAAACTTTTCAAAAAAATCTCAAAATTTCACTATAATCTATTTTTGATATGCTGATTTTAAAAATAAATTTTATTTTATCAAATATATATTCTAAATATTTCATAAATTAAAAACAATAAAAATCATTTTTGAAGAAAACGTATTTTTGAAGAATAAAATGACTTTTCTAAAAAATGAATGATTATTCACTAAGCATTGATCAATAATTTTTTTTATTGATTTGGAACTATTTATATATATATATATCAAAATTCAGTTAATCCTATCAATACTTATCAGTTTAACGGCTATGTTATAATGGTCATATTTAAATAATAATATTTCATGGTTCATTTAGGCTTGTCGTACACGTTATCGAACATAATGTCCTTTTAAAATCTTGAAATATTACAAAAAGTATCTTTGGGTAGAGACTTTGGGTAAGACTGCCCACTTTCCTTGAGTCTTATGTTGCGGAAACGTCGAGAATCACACGACAGAGGTTTAAAGATGAAGAAAAAAATGGAAACAAAAAAAGGAGATGATAATGATCATAGACACAACGATTTACGTGGTTCGGGAATAATCCCTACATCCACAGAGCGACAGAGTCACTTCGTTATGAAATCCAGGAGCACAATTACAAGGAGATCTCAAAGTTTCACACACATAGAGAAACTCTAGCCCGAAATGAGTTAATAAGGAGGACTAAGCACGGTTCCACCAACCGTACAAAAATTCCTCTGTGTTATAGTGAAAGGTGGTTGGAAGTCTGCACTATTATAGTGTTGCGGCTACCCAAGTCCAAGTTGCTACAGTGGTTGGTGGCAAGAAGTTTGTGGAGCTACAGTACCATTGTCTCCAAAGTCTGAGTTACTACA